>CM076582.1:345869525-346524322 GCA_034641835.2 Pinus albicaulis
GTCATTGTAACTTCAAAAGAGAGAGGAAAGGCAACAACAAGAGCATATGGAGGACCATTATAACATGATTCAATAGTGAGAGGCACAAAATTTTGTACCCTCGCTCTATTAAGACACCCACCGAGTTGCTCTTAAGGGAGGTAGGACTCCTTAAGTTCTACAAGGAGGCTTGTAATATTCCAAATTTTCCAACAGCTCATTGGAATATTAGAGTTCTTACTTTTTTTATTTAGTTAAGTAAATAAAAGGGTGGAGGGACACATAAACTCAATATATGAATAAAATCCACTTCTATAGTGTGAATGTGGGTTAATTTAGTAGTGGAGTAACATTATGGAGTAGTGGAGCAACATAATAATGAAGAAATAATGGAGGTCATAGAGCAATAATGACGAATATGATGGAGATAATGGAGGAATAAATGCAAGATGATGGAGATAATGGAAAATCAATTGCAGAGATGATGGAGGAAGTGGTGCATTAAATTCACACATGATGGAAGAAGTGGAGAGTAATTACAACAGCGATGGAGATCATGGAGGACATCACAGTCTTTATGGAGGCTAGTGGCCTCATGTGCAGCGCAGTTATGAGGTGGGCCAAGGTTAGGGAAGGCTCACAACCATAAAAGGAAGACAAGGGAAGCAAAGGAGGGGACTCTGATTTTTTATTGTTTAGTTTCATAAGACATTTATTTGCATGTTTTAGCTGTTTAGCTAAGTCTTCTCTGTTGTTTAGCACCGGGTGTTCCTGAGCGAGAATCCTACCCTTACCCATGGGGGACTTCGAGTGCCCAATCTGGGAATGTTTTCTTGGGAAGAATTCATCTTCCAAAAATCAGTGCCACTTTAATATACTCTCGTCTGTAGTTCCAACTATAGGAATTACGCATTCTTGAACTTGGGTTTGAGAGTTGGAAGGTTGTTCTTAGTACTTCAGCTGAGAAACCTATGGAGGGATTAGCCTTTCACACTGTGGATCCATTTTAGTCAATATTGTGAGGGATTAATCCTTCACTCTGGTAATCACTTCAGCAGCTTGGGATCAGCATTGTATTATCTATCAACAGGCTACATCATCATCCCTTCTATACATCACAGTGTTACCCAACATTGTGTATGCAACAACTTCTTATTCAGTGGAGGATCTAGATGCTAAGTTTCTCAGCTTGGGATCAGGAGAAGGGACCAACCCTTCAGTTATTGAGCTGAGTGGGTGCTATTGTAGTAGGTAGATCATTATTTCAGCCCCAGATCAATAGTTTTCTTCAGGGAGTGCGTAACTCTTCCAGCAGGGGTGCAATGTAAAACCCAAAAAGGGCCAAAATTCCAAACTCAAAATCTGGCCAAACCATTTATGGGATTTTCTAGGTTTTTCGAGTAGAATATATGGTTAAAATTATGGATCATTATGAGCACTCAAACAACCTCTCACATATAGATCTTCTTCCCAACAACAATAGTTTATACTTTCCAGTGCTAAGTTTCATTAGTGTATTTCAAACATCTTGTGGCTTGAGTGCATTCCTTTTGGAGCACCGTGTACTTACATTGTTGCATGATACAAAATGATATGGCTAAGCTATTTCTTCTATTTTTTTAATGTCTTAATGTTATATTCCAACATTTCCATCATTTTACAGTTTTGTTCTTACATTTTGTTTATTCCTTTGATTGAAATTTTATCAATGTTCTATATTCTTGTTTCTCCCATTTTGGGACGTTACAATGGTATTAGAGCACGCTCTTTGGCTCATCTTGTGGGAATTTCATGACATCAAAAGAATAAGAAGAAGAGGAAGAAGAAAAAGAAGAAGTCTTCAATGGCAGAAGGATTGAGTTTTGCCACACTTCTCTTCAAATATATGGAGGATATCACCATGGAGATAATTGAAATGAGAAGGGAAAGGAAAAAGGAAACCTCAAGAGGGTTTCAGAATGGATAAGGTCCAAGCACTCCCTATCAACATTATAAGAAACCAGTGGTGCACAAAGTTCCAAAACTCCCTACTATGCCCACTTTCCTTGCAGAAGGAAATGAATGGCATGGAGATGGAGGAAATTTGGAGCATGAGACTCTTAGTGATTATCTTGCATAGTAAAAATCTCAATCCAGAGAATTTAAAGAGAATCTGACTTTCTAGTAGTTTTTCCATATTAAAGAGAACTAGAGACCCCACAACAACAATAGAAGAAGAGGGCGTATGCATAATATATTTTTTCTGCCTATATTCGATGGGTCATCCAAAATCACGGCAAGGGCTTGGATGGAGAAGTTAGATGATTTCTTCTAGCTACACCCAATAGTGGAAGCAGAGGGTATGGCTATTCAGATTGCAGTGCTACACCTTGAGGGTGAAGCAAATGACTAGTGGTTCGGTAGATTGAAACATGAAAGAGTGACTTTGTATGTAGAGTTCACTTAAAGATTGGTAAAGAGGTTTGACAGAAAAAACCGGAGGAAATTTCCATTGAGACATTTTCCAACATTGATGAGGAAGTATATGAGGAGAAAAAATAATATGTGATCACTGATACACTGGGAGAAGAGAAACTACCACCACCACCAGCTGCATTAGAGGTACTTGCATCAGTGGGAGGAGCACTTGCATATTTTCAATATGGTCCTAAGCATTCAAGATTGAGAGTCCCGGCCATGATTCAAGAGGTGAATGAGGAAGAGGAAGTAGATACCAGTGTTGGTGCAGTAGTAGAGAAGCATCCATCACCATCACCAGTATTTGGAGAATAAATTGCACTGGTTGGAGGAACTCTTATAGGTTTTCAAGATGTTCCCAAGCATAAATTGATCCAAGGTATGAAAACATTTCCACCCCTCATTGTTTCAGCACATCATCTTGATATTTGTGGGGTCATACCATCAAAGAAATTTCATGACCAAGGGTTAGAGCACATTTCTGATTTGGAGTAGCAGACTATCACTGCACAGAGGACCCTTGACTGGTTCAATAAGAAGATGTATATCTATCCCAGTTTGACATTGTTGAGCTGCACACAAAACTTTGTGTTGGAGTGTGGAGTTTCTAAGGATGGGATTAGCACATTCCTAATGCGAGGAAGCTATACAATAGATTTTGAGAACCAGAAGTTACTTTCGCATGAGCTATCGTATTCTATTTACAACAAAGAGATATTGGCCATTATGTATGCATTGGTCAAATTTCTGGTAGTTTTTTATTGGAAGTAGATTTCAGGTGAAGACCAACCACCATAGTATCCGACATCTTTTTCAGGAGGAGCATCAGCTGTAGAAGAGGCAACAATGATAGATCAATACAATGCAAGACTATGAGTTTAGCATTGTGCATGGAGAGGGCCATATGACAACAGATGCATTATCATGGAGATCAAAAGCATTGTCACTAAGGAGAAGTGATGATTTGAGGACCCAACTATTATTTGAGCATTCCTATGACCGCTTCACTTATGAAGAATTGGATGGGAAGATGGTAGATGGTAGACATCATGTAATGGATAACATATTCCATTATTAGGATAGAGCCTTCTTGATGAGTACCTCACAACTCAAAGAGAAGATTCTGCATGCAACATATTTATAACCTCATAGGTTCTACTAGGCCATTGGTGAGAGGTTCTCATGGAGAATCCTCAAAGAGGATGCACTTCGAGATATCATGGAGTGAAAATATTGTCATCAGATTGTGGAGGATGGTATTTTCGACATTGATCTGCTGTCGAGGTATGCACATTGCTTTGAAATTTTCACACAGTACATCTCTTCACCCATGACTGGATTATCTTTCCAAGATGTCTTCATACTTCATGGTCTTCCCAAGGCCATAGATAATGATGGAGACAATTATTGTATGAGCATTTTTTGGCAGAAGATTCTCCATTGGGTGGGCACCGAGCTGGTGCATGATATGAGTCATCACCCATAGTTGGATGGATGGATGGAGATGATGAGAAAGTGGATGAAAATATACTTGCAGTTCTATGGCATGGGGCAGCATGAAGCATTGTTGTGTTGGCTACTCTTGGGTGAGTATGGTTACCACCTGACATTTCAGATTGGTATGTTCCATGCCTTGAACAATACTGAGGTGATGCAGAAACATGAGGCATGGATGCACTGGGTACTCTTGGGAGATTATGGCCAAGACATTTCATTTTATACATCCATTGGTATATCATTGTTTCCTACCCTATACATTAGTGATGATATGTAGCAGCTAGAGGCATGGTTGCGCTGGTTACTTTTGAGAGAGTTTGGCCATCACATGACATATCACATTTCAATGGGTATGCTATTGTTTGGGACTTTGCATGATACTCATATGATGTTGCAACATGAAGCCTAGCTATGTTGGTTTCTATTAGGAGAGATTGGTGTGACATTCTACATATCAATCAGTATATCATTTCTTCATGCTTTGCATTATGATGATGTGAGGTGGTAGCAAGAGTAATTGTTACACTATTTCCTCTTGGGAGAATATGGATTGGAATTCTCCCATACCTTTCATAATGATGATGTGGGATGGCAACATGAAGCCTTGCTGCGTTGGCTTCTATTAGGAGAGTATGGCCACCAAACCTGGTATGGTGATGAGATGGTGTGGAAGCAAGAGGCATTGTTGCAATGAATTCTCTTGAGAGAGTATGGATGCCATACTTGGTATGATTATGGTGTGATGTGGAAGCAAGAGGCATTGTTTTTGTGGTTGCTATTGGGAGAGTATGGTTCGAAATTTCACATGTGAATCCATATGTCTCTATTTCCTACTTTGCATAGTGTTGAGATGATGCTTTGAGCAAGCAAGGCGACCATGGCCAAGGATTGGAGCATGGAGAGACACAACCTACTCGATGTAGCATAGGTTGGAGAGAGAGTTTATGAGTTGGGACTTTCCACTTGTGGAAGGAACCATTACTCTTCACATATCTCATGTAGAGAAGAGGCTCTTGGACAACAGATGGTTTCCACTTTGGGACTCATTGATGAGGAGAGGCATCTAGCTACATAGCTCGAGGCCATTTTAGACATTATAGAGAGTCAGATATGGAACTTGGCATTCATAACACATTGGAGTATATGGGGAAACCTTCCATATGAGGATGTCACTTGGGAGGGAGATGGATTTCTGCAACATCCACTTTTGCAGTTGCTTGAGGACAAGCAACATTTTTGCGGGGAGGACTGTAATATTCCAAATTTTCCATCAGCTAATTGGAATATTAGAGTTCTTAATTTTCTTATTTAGTTAAGTAAATAAAAGGGTGGAGGGACCCATAAATCTAGTAGATGAATAAAATCCACTTCTATAGTGTGAATTTGGGTTAATTGAGTAGTGTAGTAGCATTATGGAGTAGTGGAGCAACATAATAATGAAGAAAGAGTGGAGGTCATAGAGAATTAATGAGGAAGATGATGGAGATTGTTAAGATTCAACAAGATGATGAGCTTAGTGAAAAGTAAGCACCTTCACTAAGTGGGGCCCTCAGGCTATTTTTAGGTGTATGCTTATTTTTAGACATGGTGAGAATATTCTATAAGTTTCAGGATGCTATTTGTAGATGGTTGGTCAAATGTGAAAAATATATGAGACTCTATTTTTAGAATATTTGGCAAAGTCTATTTATAGATTTTCAATCTAAAAATAGATGCATGTCGATTATTATTAGCTATTAATAATAATCCGGCAATAAACATCAACTTATTATCTTGGAGCACTTTATTTCAGTGAACAGATTTGGAAAATCAGTGGGCTGAAGGAATTATGCAATTCCTAGGGTTATTGGTGGCTCATGCATGAAGGACTCAGTTAGAACTGAAGAGGAAAAGTTATGACAGAGTTGGAAGAGTAGTTTCTGGAATTGTTCTTTAGTTTAACTCAGTTAAGTGAGTTAAACTCAGTTGAGCTAGTTGTATCTAGTCTAACTGAAAGATACACTAGTGATATTTAAGTGAATTAATTAGTTAATTAATTCACAACTAATAACTCACTAATAACTGAACATAAACAACAGTTAACTACAGTGCATGTCAGTTCCAGTGGAGACCGAGTGGGGAGATAGGTGAAAGGGTGAGATGGACTATCCGTTGTGACTATAGTGATGCATTTAATGCATCTTACACAAATTGGATTTTCCAATGAGGAATGTGCAGTCAAGGAAAGGCCAATTTGAATTCATTCAAGGGTCTTCTTCAGCAGGGATTTCGCAGTGGAGACAGGCTGTCAGGAGGCAAGAAATTGGTGCATGGAGATGCAAATTTTTACATGATAGTGTGTAATGAATCTACATTGTACTGAAAGCTTAATGTACTAAGATTTGTATGATATTATTACATGATTCCATTGATATACATAATATATGATATTTGGGGTTTTTAGCTTTAAGATTTCCCGTTAAACAACTATTTTATGTGCGATTGAATTTATTCACATGTGTTTGCAATTGAATTTTAAATTTCTGCAAGTTTAATAGTGGAAGGATTATCTATTTTGAAAGAAGATTGATACTGTGAGATCAGGAGAGTCTAGTAATACATTAGTATTAATAAATTTCTACATGGTATCGGAGCAATGTTGATTACTGGAGATTGCAATTGTGAATAATTGTTGAGTTTTGTGCTGGTGGACAATTCGAATTTACTGCAGAAATTTCTTGGTGCGACAGTTGAGTATTCATTGAAATGTCTTTCAATGGGTTGTGATTGGAGTATGTCCTTGAGGGTATCTCAAATTACATAGCCTTGAAGGATAGGACGGAGGTGGTGCTTGAAGATAATGGACTGAAGGAGTTCATCGATAACGATGTTCCTAAGCCTACTTCTAGTGATGTTGTAGGACTTGACGCATGGCAAAAGAAGGTAGCAAAGACAACAATTATTATGTTGGAAGGTGTGAAGGACCATATTGTGTCAAGCCTTCATAGGAAAGCCAATCCATTTTCAATGTGGAAGGCTTTGATAGATATTTTCCAAAGCAACAGTGACCAGAGGAAGTTGGCGATGAAAGATAAGCTCAGAAAAATAAAAATGGAGAAGGGCGATAGTATTCCAAAATATCTCATGAAGTTTGTCCACTGTATGGATGAACTGGGAAGTATGGGGATTACTGTTGATGATGATGACTTGGTGAGCTTGTCTCTCCTTGGGCTTCCGAAGAGTTGGCATAGCTACGAAGACTCTGTCAATGGACAAGAGAAACTGTCAGGTTAGGAGCGACTTTGGTTGGATCTTGTGCAAGAGGAGATAAGGCGAAGTACCAGGGATGGCTCTTCATCAAATAATGATGATGAAGAGAATTTCGATTTAGTTTCCAAAGTAAGGAAAGGGACGGGGAAGAAATCCCATCCAAAATCTGAGGCTAAAGGCAAGAAGGTGGATTCGTGCAAAGTGAAGTGTTTTCATTGTCACGAACATGGGCATCTCGCCACTAACTGCCTACAGAAAAGGAAGAAAAAGAAGGTTGCTAGAGCTGCAGCTGGAGAGGCCTTAGCCTCGCAATTTTAACTTGATTTATCTTTGATCGCATGCTTGGTTTCAAGCTCAATGTTATCAGTGTGGTACCTTGATAGTGGTGCATCTTTCCATATGATGGGAGACAAGGAGTTGTTTAGTGACTTGGAGGAGAAGGATCTCCAAATGCATATAGAGATGGGAGAAAACGGTAGATACAATGTGACTAGCATTAGGACCATTACCTTTGAGAGGGAGTGAGGTAAACCATTTATGTTGAAAGATGTTATGCATGTTCCAGGTCTGAAGAAGAACTTGGTCTCGGTCACAATGTTGGAAGATAGAGGTTATGACATTGTTTTCAGCAAGGGAAAAGCTTTCCTGCGACATAAAACAATGGTTCAAACCAAGAGGATAGGGATTCAAGTTAAGAATATCTACAAGCTGCAGGTAGATGGTTGCACTGCAATGATGGGCAAAGCAGAAGAAATGGTGAGCCGAGATGAGGGCGAATTATGGCATAGGAGATTGGGCCATCTTCACCATGGCACCTTGAAGTTTTTACAATAGATTTCTACTAGAATTCCCAAGGGTAATATTGTGCAGTTAGATTAGTGCAAGGGATGTGTTAGCCACCTATAATTTTTTGTCAAGAAAACAGGTGGCTAAATATTTTTCTGAGCCTTCAAGAGATACATTTCCTATGAAAATATCTCATTCTTGAAGCCTCTATGTGCCCTTTGCTTTTGAAAAAGATCTTCACTGCTGTTTCCATCAAGAAATCCTCATTGTATGTGAAAAAATTATGCTTAGAAAAGCCTACATCTACTCCCTTGTATCGCTGCAAATTCCCTATTTTAACCCCTTTTATCCCCTTCTCAAATTTCCCATTTGACCCTAAAAATCCATTCCTAAGTCTTCCAAACCATCAGATTCCCCTTTTTAAACCATGTGAATCCCTTCATTTGGTGAGAAAATCCCCTTTTCCCCTTACCGAAACCCTTCTCTAAGCCAAAAAAACCCTCCTTTTGACTTTAAAAACACTTATTTTATCATTATAGGCTTTAGCCCCTTTCTACTAAGCCCCTAACCATTTCCCCTCCATGAAACCGGACGCTAAGACCAAGTGCTTAACCGTAAAGAGCTTATGACAATCGGAAGTTGGAATGGAGTGCCTTTTCTTTGTTAATCAAAAAAGCTCCGATGCGAGAAGATTTTGTTCTATCAGCCTCGAATGCAATATCCACTGTCGATCCATGAAGATCTAATGGCTGGCACAAATCTCACATCGTGCCCGCCTCCTCCCTTTGTTAACTCCTGATGACGATCTCCACCATTGATTCCCATTTAAATCTGACAGCCATCGCATCGCCACCCCAATCGCCAATCGAAGATTTTAAAATGTGCCACTTTTCATCTCCCCGATTGGCTGATACTCGATTGGATCCTGGCCATTGAATCCACAAGAACCAACGACCAGTATTTGCTCTTGCTCTTCCCCGTATTCCCCGATTGGCCATTCTCGATCCAATCCCAACCATCGATCTTCTGCTGATCCGACGGTCCATATGCAATTGCAACATCGCCCCATCGGAGTTTTGGCCCCCGCCTCCTCCGGTTTTGATTGAATCTCCACCATTGATCACCTCAGATCCAAATTCCAGGATTACTCCCACCCATTAAACTGCCCCTCTGTCTTCGCTTTCCCACTTTCGATCTTGACCGTCCATCACGCTGATCAGACAACTCACATTCAAACCGCCATTGACCAGTCCCCACCTTACTAACTGCGCATCTCCCCTTATCATGCTCCACCTCCCACCATTAGATCTCACAACCCCAGATCTGACGGCCAGCATCCATATCGCGTTTTTTCTCCATCTGAGCTTTAACAGTTTTAAATCACGCGATATGGCTGGTTTTATTTTGCCACGTGTTGGGCGGTGGACCATATCGCATGATTTTGGGCAAATTCTAAAACCGCTCTTTTGCAACGCGAAAACAGTGGTTTCTCTTCTTAAAACCATTTCCCCTCTTCCGCCTTCTAAATCTCTTCCATGCAATCTTGACCGTTGATCTATATAGATCTACAGTCCTCATTACATCTCGCATTTCATTCATAGTTCTTCATCGCACTACCAAAGAAATTCATCGTGGCATCTCGACCGTTGATTTGCTCCTGAGATCTAATGGTTCGTATTAAATCGCCCTCCACCCATGCTAGTCCCACCATCGAAAGCCCCATTTCATGTGTTTTTCATCGATTCCCTTTGTATTTCATCCGAAGGTCAAAACTGAATGTTTTACATTAAAAATATTTTCTTCCGCCCACATTAAAAAATTTATGTTTTACATTAAATTTTATTTCATATCGCCTAACCTTATAAAGACAGTCCATCAGTTAATCTCCACCGTTGATCACCTTCATCTAATCTAATCAGACGGTCCATAACCATTCCTCCATCAGACCTTCATCAACTCAGTTTTTCACCATTTCACTGCATCCACCACATACATCACTGTTGCGCTACCATTTCCATGATCCTCCACAACATTCACCCTCCTTCCTGCATGGATTCTTAACATTGTTTGTGTCTTTGTGCAGGGTTACAGATGGTGAAAACCGTTATTTTCTACATAGTCACTATTAGTGACACAGTAGCGCATCAAAATATTTTCAGAGCCATAATTTGCAGGGAAGACTCTTGAGGGTGTTTAAATGCATAATTTATCCAAATCAGGGGTATTAAATCCATGTAAAACCATCCACCACCATTAAATCTCGATTTTCACAGACAGAGATAGTCAATGAAGCGGAAAATAGTATCAGTGAAGAATTAAGGAGGTTTAATGCCCATTATTGAAGATTTTAAGCCTTAATTCAATGTTTAAGGGCGAATGTACCAGATTGAAGACCTTATGATTAACAGATAAGGCATAATGAAGCCTAAAGCACAGAAAACAATCTTATCAGTGTCTCACATTAGTAGAAGGTTCTTTCCCATGAAAGGACAAGTTCCCCTACTGTTTCTTACTCTACATCGAGCTCCGGAGAAGATCTCCACCCTGACAGAAAGTCCTAATGTTGCCAGAAGCATTCGTTATGCAGTATGGCAGACCTAAAAGTCATTTATCTACCTTTTTCTATTCACCAGAGTACTACAGACTACTACAGCCGAAAGTACATCAAATAACATACTTGGAGTTACTATAAACCTGTCAAAGACCACTCTTTCATCCAAAGAGTACCGAAAATCCATGCATAAATATTAAAACAGAATGGGCCTCGAGCCCCTTCCTTCTAATTCTATTTTAATGTTTCATTTAAGGTTTCACCTACTTCTTCTGCCTCTCTTTAGCTATAAAAATCATGAGAAAACATGTTGTTGGTTATTGATCGGATACCTATGAATTGTAAGTTGTTTCTCTTGAGATATAGTTCTGTGTGTAAAGTTGTAAAATTGGCTAAGGAGATGATTTCAGATTGAATGTCAAGCTGTTGGAAAATGTTGTATATGACTGGTGTTGCTCTTTAATATGACAAGCACATTTCTTTGGATCCTAATTTAAATTAGCAGTGATGTGTTCTACCCTTGTCTCTGTTTTCTTTCTGTAATTCATTACATTTCATTTCTCTGGTAAGAATCATAAATCTGGCTTAGGATATACCCTTGCATGGTACCCTAATGCTCATGCTCTTCTTATATTTGATGTTTTCTACTGATTGTGCTATCTGAGAACTAATTCAAGATCATTTAACCAGTGTAGTAGTTTTTATTCATTTCTAACTGATGTATGAATTTATTAATTTGTTCTTAGATGTTCCTGTCTAGTTTTAATTGAAAGAACTGGGATAATGGGAGTTTAGAATGTTAATTCTGTATCACTAGGGTATTTTTCAATCAATTGAACCTTTCTAAGTTCCCTTAAGTTTAATGTCAAAGCATTGAAAGTTCAAAGCCTTTCTCTGATCTCAGGCTTCACGTTTGTATTTAAATCTTAAGTGTTTCTTGTTGTCTGAAGAGTTAACCTCTTAGGGGTTGGATCATAGGTGTTTAAGGCATGCCCTGTCCCTAGATCTACTTCCTAAGTGGTCATCTTGGAGGTTTCCTTGTCATTCACCTTCTTTCCTTATCATTTCATACCACACTATCATCTTTAAGATCCTCTGTTTTAGATGACTATCCCAATTGAAAGCCTTGGATACTAAATAGCAAGTAAACCCTTTTATGACTCCATTGCCCAATGGTCTCGAGTGTTCTCTGAATTATCTCCTCTTTTCCTAAATCCTCTTTGCTCACTCTTTGTCTTATATTGGACCCTTCTTTCATGTTTTCCAACAACCAAACAAACAAAACAAACAACGAACCTTGTGCGTTATAACTAGCCTAATACCTTGAAATTGAACTTCAAAGACATCTATATATTTGCCTTTATAGAGAGATCCCTCTCTGGACCTAGGAGGGCTAGATCCTAAGGTCCCAAAGTGGTTTTGATGTTGTCTTATCTTTTGGTATTTCCAAACTTGCCAAAACATAGGAACCCCAACAGGATGTACTATGGGTAAGTTTGTAAAGACCACCTTTCATGAGAAGGAGAACCGTGCTTCGGTGATCCTGTAGAGAATTCACACAAATGTGTGTGGACCTTTCTCAATTGATTCAACAACAAAACACAGGTATTATGTTATATTTGTTGATGACTATTCTCGTAGATGATGGATCTTCTTCATGCAGAAGAAGAGAGAAAAATTCTCAAAGTTCTGTGATTTTAAAGCATTGATGGAGAAGGAGTCGGGGAAGCAAGTGAAGGCTCTATGGAGTGATAATGGTGGTGAATATATATCGAACAAATTCAAAGAATTCTATAGCAAATAAGGAATTCGAAGAGTACTCATAGTGCCTCATAACCCACAACAGAATGGGGTTGCGGAGAAGAAGAACAAAATTATCGTGGGTGTTTCACGAGCTGTGCTGCATGACTAGGGATTACCGATGCACTTGTGGGTGGAAGCATGAAACACTGTGGTTTTTGTGCAAAACCGTTTTCCTCATAGAGTACTTGGCATGATTACACCTGAAGAATATTTTATTGGTAAGAAGCCTGATATTTCTCATTTGAAGATTTTTGGCTTATCTGTTTACATTCATGTGACAAAGGACACTAGGAAGAAGCTGGATCCGACTATAGAAGTTGGGATATTTGTGGGGTACATAGAAACATCCCATAATTATCATGTGTATTTGCCAAACATTCGAATGACTGTGATGTGACAGAATATAAAATTCAATGAGGTGAAAGCCATGAAGTTGTCGCTTGAGAGGGAGCTACACTTGCATGCAGAGGAGGAACTTCTTGTTCCCAATGATGAGCCTCTAGATGTGGATCAGCCATAGGAGGGGATTCATGGAGTGGAGGAGTCCACTCATGCAAATCCAAAAATGAGAACAGGAAGAAAGCGTACCACAGAAGTTGAGAGACCAAAGCTTGATGTGGAAGAGAATGTAGGAGTCCCTACATCACAGCGCAGACAAAGATAGTCACCTGACCTATTTACTGGATACATTGCTCTTATGAGAAAGTGTGTCATGACAGAGCCATTTTCTTTTGAAAAAGCAACGTAGGAGCCCACATGGGTAGATGCCATGGTGGAGGAGTATGAATCCGTTGTCAAAAACAGTGCTTGGGAGATTTTTCCAAGGCTGGTGGGTAAATCAGTGGTAGATTCGAAATTGATCTACAAGGTAAAGCAAGATGCTGATGGTAGCATCGAGAAGTATAAGGAAAGATTTGTTACCTAGGGCTCCTCACAGATCGAGGGGATTGATTATGAAGAAACCTTTGCACCTATCGCACGTTATTCTTCCATAAGGACCACCCTTTCTCTCTCGGCACAGATGGATTGGCACATTCATCAGATGGATGTGAAGACTACGTTCCTTATTGTGATCATTGAGGAAGAGGTGTACATTGAGTAGCCTACAAGATTTGAGATCTTCAGCAGCGAGTCGCATGTGTGCATACTCAAAAGAGAATTGTATGGGCTGAAGAAAGCACCACGTGCTTGGTACACACGGATTGACATCTATTTCATTGGACATGGCTTCACCAAGAGTGAGGCGAATGCAAACCTTTACCAAATTGTGGTGGAGGGTAAGATTTTAATCATTGTTCTATATGTTGATGATTTAATACTAACGGGTGATGAGCAGTTGATACACTCATGCAAGGCAGATCTTGTAAAGGAGTTCAAGATGAAGGATTTGGGTCTCCTTCATTATTTCCTTGGAGTGGAAATATGCCAGCGAGAAGGTGAAATATTTGCGTCTCAAGGCAAGTATGCTCGGGAGATACTTGGTAAGTTTCACATGGAGTACTACAAACCCATGGATACTCCTCTTCCAGGAAATTGGAGGAAATAGGTTGCTACATCGTTAGAGGTAGTGGATGCCATTGTTTATCGACAGTTGGTGTGTTCGCTCATGTATTTAGTTAATACAAGACTGGAGATATGCTATGCGGTGAACCAGCTTAGTCAAGCGATGGTTAATCTTACCAAGATTTTCTGGAAGGCAGGAAAGCATGTCTTGAGATATCTCAAGGGCACATCTGAATAAGGCCTATGGTACAAAAAGATGGATGAGGTGAAGTTGCATGGCTTCGCGGATGCAGATTGGGCAAGCAGCCCAACGGAAAGAAAGAGCACATCAGGAGGGGTTTTTAGTATCAGATCTACAACATTTTCTTGGTACAGAAGGAAACAAAGATCCATGGCACTCAGTTCAGCGGAAGCAGAATACATGGCAACAAGTCAAGCTGCATGTGAGGCTATCTGGATGAGGAAGATCCTGGTCGGTTTGTTCATTTCACATTCAATTCCTACAGTGATACATTTTGATAATCAGAGTTGCATTAAACTCTCGATTAATCTTGAGTTTCATGATATATCTAAATATATTGATATCCGGTATCATCATATCAGATATTGTTTACAACGGAAGATCATGTTGCTTCAGTACATTCTTACGGAAGATTAGGATGCAGCTATTCTAACGAAGGCGCTCGGCAGGAGAACATTTTAATACCATAGAGGCAGGATCGAGGTGAAGGATAATACCTATATTGTTGAGAGGGAGTGTTGAGATTCAATAAGATGATGAGCTTAGTGAAAAGTATGCACCTTCACTAAGTGGGGCCCGTAGGCTATTTTTAGGTGTATGTCTATTTTTAGACATCGTGAGAATATTCTATAAGTTGTAGGATGCTATTTGTAGATGGTTTGTAAAATGTGAAAAATAGATGAAATTATATTTTTAGAATATTGGGTGAAGTCTATTTATAGATCGTCAATATAAAAATAGATGCATGTCGATTATTATTAGCTCTTAATAATAATCCGACAATAAACATCAACTTATTCTCTTGGAGAACTTTATTTTAGTGAACATATTTGGAAAATTAGTGGGCTGAAGGAATTACGCAATTCCTAGGGTTATTGGTGGCTCATGCATGAAGGACTTAGTTAGAACTGAAGTGGCAAAGTTATGACAGAGTTGGAAGAGTATTTTATGGAATTGTTATTTAGTTTAACTCCATTGATCTAGTTGTATCCAGTTTAATTGAAAGATACACTAGTGAGAGTTAAGTGAATTAATTAGTTAATTAATTCACAACTAATAACTCACTAACAACTGAACAGAAACAACAGTTAACTACAGTGCATGTCAGTTCCAGTGGAGAGCCAGTGGAGAGATAGGTGAAAGGGTGAGATGGACTATCTGTTGTGACTATATTGATGCATTCAATGCATCTGACACACATTGGATTTTCCAATGAGGATTGCGCAGTCAAGGCAAGGCCAATTCGAATTCATTCAAGGGTCTTCTTCAGCAGGGATTGCGCAGTGGAGGCAGGCTGTCAGGAGGCAAGAAATTGGTGCACGGAGATGCAAATTTCTGCATGACAGTGTGTAATGAATCTACATTGTACTGAGAGCTTGATGTACTAAGATTTGTATGAGATTATTACATGATTCCATTGATATACATAATATATGATAGTTGGGGGTTTTAGCTTTAAGATTTCCTGTTAAACAACTGTGTTATGTGCGATTGAATTTATTCACATGATTTTGCAATTAAATTTCCACAAGTTTAACAGTGGAAGGATTCTATATTTTGAAAGAAGATAAATATTGTGAGATCAGGAGAATCTGTTAATACATTAGTATTAATAAATTTATACATGGTATCGGAGCAATATTTATTTCTGGAGATTGCAATTGTGAATAATTTTTGAGTTTTTTGCTGGTGGACAATTCTAATTTGCTGTAGAAATTTCTTGGTGCGACAGTTGAGTATTCATTGAAATATAGTTCAATGGGTTGCAATTGGAGTATTTCCTTGAGGGTAGCTCAAATTACATAGCCTGGAAGGATAGGATGGAGGTGGTGCTTGAAGATAATGGACTGAAGGAGTTCAGCGATAATGATGTTCCTAAGCCTGCTTCTAGCGATGCTGCAGGACTTGACGCATGGAAAAATAAGGTAGCAAATATAAGAAGAATTATGTTGGAAGGTGTGAAGGACCATATTGTGTTAAGCCTTCATAGGAAAGCCAATCCATTTGCAATGTGGAAGGCTTTGACAGATCTTTTCCAAAGTAGCAGCGACCAGAGGAAGTTGGAGCTAGAGAAATAAGAATGGAGAAGGGTGACAATATTTGAAAATATCTCATGAAGTTTTCCACTGTAGGGATGAACTGGAAAGTATGGGGATTAATGTTGATGATGATGACTTGGTGAGCTTGTCTCTCCTTGGGCTTTTGAAGACTTGGCGTAGCTATGAAGACTCTTGTCAATGGACAGGAGAAACTGCCAAGTTGGGAGTGACTTTGGTCAGATCTTGTGTAGGAGGAGATAAGGTGAAGTACCATGGATGGCTCTTCATCGAAGAATGATGATGAAGAGAATTTCACTTTGGCTGCCAAAGAAAGGAAAGGGAAGGGGAATAAATCCCATCCAAAATCCGAGGCTAAAGTCAAGAAGCTAGATTTCTCCAAAGTGAAGTGTTTTCACTGTCACGAACATGGGCATCTCGCCACTAAATACCCACAAAAAAAGAAGAACAAGAAGGTTGTTGGAGTTGCAGTTGGAAAGGCCTTAGCCTTGCAATTTTAACTTGATTTCTCTTTGATCACATTCTTGGTTTCATGCTCAATGGGATCGGTGTGGTATCTTGATAGTGGTGCATCTTTCCATATGACGGGAGACAAGGAGTTTTTTAGTGACTTGGAGGAGAAGGATCTCCAAATGCATATAGAGATGGGATACCATGGTAGATACAGTGCGACCGGAATTGGGACCATTACCTTTAAGGGGGAGTGAGGTAAACCATTTCTGTTGAAAGATGTTATGCATGTTCCAGGTTTGAAGAAGAACTTGGTCTCGGTCGCAATGTTGGAAGACAGAGGTTATGACGTTGTTTTCATAGAGGGAAAAGCTTTCCTGCGACATAAAACTACAGGTCAAACCAAGAGGATAGGGATTTTAGTTAAAAATGTCTACAAGCTATAGGTCGATGGGCAAAGCAGAAGAAGTGGTGAGTCGGGATGAGGGTGAATTATGGCAGAGGAGATTGGGCCATCTTCACCATGGCACCTTGAGGATTTCGTAGCAGATTTCTACTGGACTTCCCAAGGGTACTCTTACGTAGTTAGATAATTTCAAGGGATGTACTATGGGTAAGTTTATTAAGACCAACTTTTATGAGAAGGAGAACCATGCTTTGGTGATCATGGAGAGAATTCACACAGACATGTGTGGACCTTTCTCGATTTCTTCAACAACAAAAAATAGGTATTATGTTATATTTGTTGATGAATATTCTCATAGATGTTGGATCTTCTTCATGCATAAGAAGAGCAAAACATTCTCAAAGTTTTGTGAGTTTAAAGCATTGGTGGAGAAGGAGTCAGGGAAGAAAGTGAAGGCTCTACGGAGCGATAATGGTGGTGAATATATCTCAAACGAATTCAAATACTTCTGTAGAAAATAAGGAATTCGAAGAGAACTCATAGTGCTTCATAACCCACAGAAGAATGGGGTCACGGAGAGGAAGAACATAATGATTGTGGGTGTTGCATGAGCTATGCTACATGACTAGAGCCTACCAATGCACTTGTGGGAGGAAGCATGCAACACTATGGTTTATGTGCAAAACTGTTGTCCTCATAGAGTACTTGGCATGAGTACACTTGAAGAAGCTTTTGCTAGTAAGAATCCTGATATTTCTCATTTGAAGATTTTTGGCTCATCCGTTTACATTCATGTGACAAAGGACACTAGGAAGAAGCTAGAGCCGACTGCAGAAGTTGGAATATTTGTGGGGTACATAGAAACACCCCATAATTATCATGTGTATTTTCCAAACATTCGAATGACTGTGGTGTGACGGGATATAAAATTTAGTGAGGTGAAAGCCATGAAGTTGTCACTTGAGAGGGAGCTGCACTTGCATGCAGAGGAGGAACTTCTTGTTCCCAAAGATGAGCCTCTAGATGTGGATCAGCGACAGGAGGGGATTCATGGAGTGGAGGAGTCCACTCATGTAGGTCCAAACATTAGAACAGGAAGAAAGAATACCACAAAAGCTGAGATACTGAAGCATGATGTGACAAAGAATGTAGGAGTCCCTACATCATAACACAGACAGAAATAGTCACTTGACCGATTTAATGGATACATGGCTCTTATGAGCAAGTATGTCATGACAGAGCCATCTTCTTTTGAAGAAGTAGCGTAGGAGCCCACATGGGTAGATGCCATGGTGGAGGAGTATGTCTCCATTGTCAGAAACAGTGCTTGGGAGATTGTTCCAAGGCCGGTGGGTAAATCAATGGTAGATTCGAAATGGATCTACAAGGTAAAGCAAGCTGCTGATGGGAGCGTTGAGAAGTATAAGGCAATATTTGTTGCCCAAGGCTTCTCATAGATCGGGGGGATTGATTATGAAGAAACCTTTGCACCTGTCGCATGGTATTCTTCCATAAGGACCATCCTTTCTCTCTCAGTACAAATGGATTGGCACATTCATTAGATGGATGTGAAGACTATGTTCCTTAATGGGATCATTGAGGAAGAGGTGTACATTGAGAAACCTGAAGGATTTGAGATCTTCAACAGTGAGTCGCATGTGTGCAGACTCAAAAGAGCGTTGTATGGGCTGAAGCAGGCACCACATGCTTGGTACACATGGATCAACATCTATTTCAATGGACTTGGCTTCACCAAGAGTGGGGTGGATGCAAACCTGTACCAAATTGTGGTGGAGGGTAAGCTTTTAATAATTTTTATTTATGTTGATGATTTAATACTAATGGGTGATGAGTATTTGATACACTCATGCAAGGCATACCTTGCAAAGGAGTTTGAGATGAAGGATTTGGGCCTCCTTGATTATTTCCTTGGATTGGAAGTATGGCAACGAGAAGGTTAAATGTTTGTGTCTCATGGAAAGTATGCTTGGGAGATACTTGGTAAGTTTCAAATGGAGTACTGAAAGCCCATGGATACTCTTCTTCCAAGAAATTGGAGGAAGGAGGATGCTACATCGGCAAAGGTAGTGGATGCCACTATTTATCGACAGTTGGTGGGTTCACTCATGTATTTAGTTAATACAAGACTGGACATATGCTATGCGGTGAACTAGCTTAGTCAAGTGATGGTTAAGCCTACCAATCTCTTTTGGAAGGTAGGAAAGCATGTCCTGAGATATCTCAGGGTCACATCTAAGTATGGCTTATGGTATAGATAGATGGATGAGGTGAAGTTGCATGGCTTCACGGATGCAGATTGGGCAGGCAGCCCAACGGACAGAAAGAGCACATCAGGAGGGGTTTTTAGTATCATATCTACAACAATTTCTTGGTATAGAAGGAAACAAAGATCTGTAGCACTCAGTTTAGTGGAAGCAGAATACATGGCAGCAATTCAAGCTACATGTGAGGGTATCTGGATGAAGAAGATCCTAGTCGATTTTTTCGTTTCACATTTAGATCCTACAATGATACATTGTGAAAATCATAGTTGCATTAAAATCTCGATTAATCATGTGTTTCATAATAGATCTAAACATATTGATATCTGGTATCATCATATCATAGATTGTGTGTAGTGGAAGATCATGTTGCTTCAGTACATTCTTACAGATGATCAGGATGTAGATATTCTGCCGAAGGCGCTCGAAAGGAGTAAATTCGAATACCTATTACCATAGAGGTAGGATCGAGGTGAAGGATAATCCCTATCTTGTTGAGAGGGTGTGTTAAGATTCAACAAGATGATGAGCTTAGTGAAAATTAAGCACCTTCACTAAGTGGGGCCCGCAGGCTATTTTTAGGCGTATGTCTATTTTTAGACATGGTGAGAATATTCTATAAGTTGCAGGATGCTATTTGTAGATGGTTGGTCAAATGTGAAAAATGTATGAAATTATATTTTTAGAATATTGGGAAAAGTATATTTATAGATTTTCAATCTAAAAATAGATGCATGTCAATTATTATTAGCTCTTAATAATAATCTGACAATAAACATCAACTTATTCTCTTGGAGAACTTTATTTCAGTGAACAGATTTGGCAAATCAGTGGGCTGAAGGAATTACGCAATTCCTAGGGTTATTGGTGGCTCATGCATGAAGGATTCAGCTATAATTGAAGTGTCAAAGTTATGATAGAGTTGGAAGAGTAGTTTATGGAGTTGTTATTTAGTTTAACTCAGTTAAGTGAGTTAAACTTAGTTGAGCTAGTTGTATCTAGTCTAACTGAAAGATACACTAGTGAGAGTTAAGTGAATTAATTAGTTAATTAATTCACAACTAATAACTCACTAACAACTGAATAGAAACAACAGTTAACTATAGTGCATGTCAGTTCTAGTGGAGACCCAGTGGAGAGATACATTATTATATGGCTCAGCTATTTTTGCTAATGTTTTAATGTCTTGATGTTATATTCTGACATTTCTAGCAGTTTACAGTTTTGTGCTTACATTCAGGCTATTTCCTTGATTGAAATTCTATAAATGTTCTATATTCCTGTTTCTCCCGTTTTGGGATATTACAAGGCTACATCCATGAAGGGGCATAGTGGTTTATTAGGACTATTGATCTACAAGCAGGATTCCCACAGACAAGCTTTCTAGGTTGGTCTTGACCAATGGTACGAACCCACTAAGGAGGACATTTATTTTATTTCTAGCCTATCTAGAAGAGGGCAAGATTTTCCCCAGTTCCTAGATGTCCCCATCAGTTATGTATCATGGAGTTAGTTGTCGTACTCCTAGAGATAATTTAGGGATGATATAATTTCTCCTACATATTTTCAGGTGTCTGGTGGTCAGCTACAAATTTCTTCGTTTGGTGCAGAGGAGGTGAGGTTTCTCTCACTAATATTGAAGATCATTGCACATTATACTAGTGAAAAGTAGTGCATTAGTTGCCCGCTTTTTATTTATGTTGATTCTTTATTCCAGATGCCACGACTTGTGAGGTGGTCTGCCATTTTTTTGTGGCAGTTTTTTATAGAATTAGATAGATGTCATTCTCAGGCACATGGGAGGTTGACCTTCCCTTTTGCTTCAGATTTATTTTGTTTATTTTTTTATAGGTTTTCAGAGATGAGGCCTACTTTTTCTCGGCAACCTCATAGGTTGATGTTACATGTACTGATGTAGATGTGGGGCCAGATGATGCCCAAGAGGGGCCTGTCCGACTATCTAGCCAGGATATCTAGTGATGCACTAGAGATGCTATATAGTGTTGATGATCACATGTTTGTGATGGTGT
Organism: Pinus albicaulis; assembly: GCA_034641835.2. Classification (NCBI taxonomy): domain Eukaryota; kingdom Viridiplantae; phylum Streptophyta; class Pinopsida; order Pinales; family Pinaceae; genus Pinus; species Pinus albicaulis. Next base: position 345,890,817 of record CM076582.1, read on the forward strand.
TGTGTCCGTACACGGGTTTGGATTGGTGAGGGTGTACCAACATACTCTTCACACAAGATGAGACACTGGATTCCAGAGGTAATATTAGTGTTTTATTTAAATTAATATAGTTTCATTTTATTGTCTTAATTAGAATAAAAAAATTTCTAACACATTCTTTACCTTGTTTTATTAAATTTTTTAGTGAAATTTTCTAATTATTTTTGTGTACTATATATTTTTTATATATTGGCACATTCATTGGGGACATGATTCCACCCCCACCAGATGATCCTGTAGATGATGACGAGGAGATGGCGGAGGCCACAAATTAGGGTGAGAGACCTGATCCTTGGGTGCAGATACCTGCGGGCATGTGGCGTAGGGCGGACATCCTATTCAGGATGGAGTGGGCGACTGACTGTGTTGACTCCTGGTTGATTAGGGAGTCTACCCTGCTACAATCAGAGAGATCAAGGCTGATCGTACGCTCATAGAGCTCTGGAGGGACATGCCCTATGATATGATGAGCCTTATGTGTCATATCTTCATAGCATCCAGGCTACTGGCGGCTAGGAGGGATAGGCGCCATGGAGATGCGTGACAGAGCAACTCAGCGGATGATTATGATCATGAGGGGGGTGATCATCATTATAGTACTCTACCTCCTCCTTCACATCATACTAGAGATGAGAAACCAACATCTAGCCCTGAGTAGGCATCTTCTTAGCAGGCACCATATTAGCATGAGCCTAGTCCTGAGCAGACACCGTCGACTGAGTAGGAACCTAATCCTAAGTGGGCATGTCCATCTGAGTGGGCACCATCCACTAAGTAGGCTACATCATCTCATCAACAGGCACGTCTTGAGCAGAAACCAACTAATCAACATGCACCTCCTGAGCAGGCACATCCATCTGATCAGTAGGCACCACCGACGACTGAGCAGACACCTATGGTTGAGCAGGCAAATCCATCTGAGCATGAGGTACCATCTACTGAGCAGGCCTCAAGTACTATTTATAGTATTGATGCAGTACCACCAGATATTTGACATTTATATGCAGTTCTATTACAGTTTTATACTTTTGACATTATACAATTATATATATATATATTGCATGTATTATATGTTCATGTTGATGTACTTAACTTACATGTTGGTGTTCATCATGGTGTGTATATTAATAAGTCATGTTAGATATGTTCATTTAATGTACTTGCATATATATATATGTGTGTGTGTGTGTGTGTGTATGCGATAGAAGTTATTTGACATGAGATGTATATTTGATGTTTGTGTTGTGATGATGTTATACAATGCTTATGCTTTTCTAGATGACCATGATCACGATGATTCGATGATGTTATCGAATTTCAATGTGTATCTTAGAATATGATGTTTGTATTTAATATTCCCAAATTAGCCATGAGCTATTTGGAATATTAAATTTTGTTTTGTTGTCTTGTTTTTTGAATAAGAGGATAATGGAGCTCCATAAGTCTCCTTAATAATGAATAAATCAATGTCAATGCGAAAAGGATAGATCTTGGCAGCTTAATTGAGCACCTTTATTTGTGAAAAGGGGTTGGAACACCTTGACAGGGTCAACTTTGACCAAATCAACAGTGCTTTCATGGAGGAGTGGCCATCAATGAAAGAAAACACAGTTTTAGATGGAGATGCTTTGCATGGAAGTAGTGCTATTATTGGATGGGGCTTAGGGTTTGGAGACTCATATCTTATAAAAAGAAGAGGATGACAGCCATATTCATTATGTTGATGTATATGATATTTCTGAATATATGGTCTGTTTAGACATATATCTTTCTCTTGTTGTTTAGCTGGGATTGAGTGTTGTTTAGCACTGGGTGTTCCTGATAAGGAATCCCACCTCTTCCATTGAGAAGCTCTTGGAGGAGTATTGTACTACATTGTCCACTTTCAGGCTTAAGGCCAAGCTTCATCTTTCATTTACAACGCAGATCTTTTTTAGGGTCGAGTTGTTTTGCAGGTTGTAGCAGTGGAGACCATCTTTGGGTCATTTCATTGCTTATTTTCAGTGGATAAGGCTTCCTTTCCATTGGGAGGATATTAAGGAATTCCTTGATCTTATTTTCATATCTTGGCTTTAGGCCATTGATCTATTTGACCCTACAACGCATTTTATTTCCAGATTTGCGTTATTTTGTAGGACGAGTTGCAGGGTGGTTTTGGCACACCATTTGGAGAGAATGTTTGCTAGTGAAGGGGATCTTCCTTTCATCTAGGAGATATATTGGAGGAGGCTGCATTATTGATCATATCATATCAGCCACACTTTCCAGTTCTATATTTTGCAGTGGATCTTCAGCCCTAGGGCATTAGATCCCCATCTTGTACATGGTGTTTCGCTAGAAACCCTTAATGGGTTCTTCAAAGGAGGTTGTATAGTGCTCAGATCTGTATTAGATCTATCTTTTGAGGAACATATCAACCTTACATCTGTTTTATAACCATTTTCTGTAGCGGTGCCTTCTAAACAGCATTGTAGCAGCCTTCCATCACTTTCTATATAGTAGCAACACCTATTTTGAGGGGTTTTGTCCATTGGAGGCTTGTTATTTATTACTGTACATCTTATGGCCCATTATTTATGCATATTTTGCTGCTATTATAATGAATAGAAGGTCTCCATATTGTCCTCTTGCTTTTATGTAATGTTTTCACTGTTATTTCCATGGTTTTGCGCTATATTCCTGCTTTTCCCATTCGGGAATATTACATTGTACAACGGTTATCATGATTGTGATGTTTATTTTTAATATTAAATCATGATATTTATTAAATATTATGTATTTGTAATTGTATTGTGAAATTGTAAAATTGTAATTGTAATTGTATGTATTGTCATTATTTAATTTTATTAAAATTGTAAAATTTGTAAATTTGTAAATAAATTGTAAAATTGAAATTGTAATTGTAATTTTAATTCTAATTTTATGTAAAATTGTTAAATTTTAATTGTAATTGTATGTAAAATATTTTTAAAATTCTAATTGTAATTGTATTGTGAAATTGTAAAATTGTAATTGTAATTGTATGTATTGTCATGATTCAATTTTATTAAAATTGTAAAATTTTTAAATTTGTAAAATTGTAAAATTGTAAAATTGTAATTCTAATTGTATGTATTGTGGTTGTAATTGTAATTGTATGTGAAATTGTAAAATTGTAATTGTAATTGTATGTAAAATATTTGTACAATTGTAATTGTATTGTGAAATTGTAAAATTGTAATTATAATTGTATCTATTGTCATGATTCAATTTTATTAAAATTGTAAAATTGTAGATTAATTGTCAATTTTGAACCATAACTACTGTAAGTAAAATGTATAACGTACATATTGTCAAATTACCATAATTGTAAAATTGTAAATTTGTATGAATATAAATAATTGTAAAATAATAAATCTAGAATAATATGAATTTTGTAACATAATAAAGTTTAGAAAATAATGCAAATAAATGCATGTCTAGAATTATCATTATTTTATTATGATCTTACATACCAAAAATAAAAGTATACATTAATACATTTTCTTTTAATTTTGAAGATATCACACACGCACAAATATATATATATATATATAATAGGGTGCATTTATTTAAGTAATGATATAGTGAAAAACCATTTAGGGCAATCAAATAGTTGTATTATTTTAGGAAATTACTTTAAAAAAAAAGAACTTGATAAGTGCATTGCTTTCGAGATCAACATAATTGGAAATTATCAAGTGAAATGATTTTAACATTAACACAATACAAACCAATTAATTCAAAATACATATTCTAATGTTTGGAAAAAAAGTGCCTTAGTTATAAGGTTAGGTCCTCTTCTTTATAAAAACCCATCTTAAATAATATAAATGATGAAATAACACTCTCTGTTCCCATGATTACCCTCATTATCTTCCAGCTCGCTTGGAATGATAACACTATTGTTCTCAAAAATACATTTTAATCTAGGGTCATGTCTCAATACGAATCACCAATCCATATCCAACACATCTGGGTAAAAAAAGCATGGTTGCAGTGTTTGGGGAAAACATCAGGCTCATTGGCTTCATCCCACATTTTTCTAGAGTTGATACATATCAACCTACTATCACGATCTTATTTTACATTATTCCGATCAAACGTGTCCCACCACTTGCACCTAAAAATAACACATTGGAAAGAAGAGAAGTCCACTTCAATGATATGTTGTATCTTTCGAACGTAACCTAATGTCCCTCGTACTAGGTTTCGATAACGGTTGTTAGCTCGACTAGATTGATCGAATTCGACTTCCACTCCACAATATTATATCATGTGTCCATTATCGACATTTTCTGTGCAAAAATGGTGTTTATATGCTCACATAGATGGGAAAAAATGCACATTTCAGACATATCTCTTTGTTTGCATATTTTCTTCTATATAGAATACAATCATTGGACATGCATGATATTATATATACTCAACACCCAACATTTTGAATAAATTATTTTCCTCTTCACAACTACCGGGCAAGACATTATCGCTCAAAAAAACCTTATCTTTGAATAACCTGTAGTTGGTCATGGATAATATTAAATGTACAATGCCAATAATTAATAATGTTCATAAAATTGACCATTTGTAATGTTGATTGTGTGATAATATTTCTCAAAATATAAGGCACTTAATGGTCAATTACCTCAAAATTTCTGAGAAACATTTATTCGACAGGACAAGATTTGCTTTCAAGTTGTATAGTAACATTGTTGGCCCCAACTGGGTAGACTTTGATTGACTGTCAGGTCCAAAGAGAGGGGTGGTGGAAGCAAATTTAAGGCTTTCGAAAAAGGTATTAGCAATATGAGCATCATCCCTATTTTATTATCATTCTAGAATTCATCTAACAATATTGTCTCCATGGCATTCATATCCTTTAAGTAGTCATCCATACCAACCTCTATTTGATTGCATATATTGTGAGCTTTTGAAGAACTACTATTGTTGTAGTAATTCCTAATCGGTGAATCTGGACATAGTGGGAATTGAATAGGTGGTTAATTCAACCATTCTTAATGTCATTCCTCTCTGAGTTTCTCTCGATTTGACATTGTCGTTGGGTGCAACAGAAGATGGTAGGTAGGTCGCTAATCATCACTATAATCCTAATAATTTCAAAAAATATATTTGAACATGATTAGTACAAATCGATGATATCAATTACTAAGCACGTCAGTGCATGATTAATTTGTTTGACGTTGAAATAATTACATTATACCAAACAATTATTATTACCATCATTATCCTAGGATTGTGGCTAGAAGATGGCATGTTACAATTGCCAGGGTGAAGCAACTGTCCATTTTCATCTACCAACCATGCCTTGCGGTACGATGCTCTTGATAAGAGCTTCCCACATTTTGGAACTATTTGAATATTTTATGCATATGAACTTGATTATGAATCTACATGAACCTACAAATTTATATACATTAATTTTATTCGACTGATTGACATGGATAAAAATAAATAAATTCAATTAGATAATGAAAATATAAATAAAATATGAAGTCATTACGTCTCGAGAGGATAGGGAGAACTTCACGATGGAATTTGAGAAATATTATGGAACAAGCTGGATTTTGAAGAATTTTTCATTTGATATAATTATGAGATTTTCTCCCTGAATTTTAACAAAATCAACAATAAATTTTGGTGTACATACCTAAAAATAATCTCGGTGCCTTAAAAAGATTTATTGTTCGGTGCTAATGTATTGTTAACTGCACTGGTGTGGTTTTATTACCAGACGCACTGGTGTTGTTAGTTAAAAAACGCACTAAATATCAGGAAAAAAAATGAAACTTTAATTTTTTGAAGTGAAAAAAAATTGGTAAATTGAAAAATGAGCGGCAAATGATTTTTGGAAATCTAATTTCATAAAAAAATTCTTTAAATAGTAAAAGCTATTCATTATTTCATCATTTTTGCAAAAAAATTCAGAGAGGGATTTTCACGAGAGATATATATGGAGCAAGAGATCACGAGAGCACTATGGAGCAGCAAAATAATTTCAAACAGTAGCACTATTCAGAGAATCAGAATTTGAAACATCCGGTGATTCACACAAAAACCCTATAGTATAGTAAAATTGCTAAATTTGACTGTAATAATTGTTTTTTTTACAGTGTCTATTAGATTTAATACATGCATAGTAAAAATTTTAAATTTTTCTATGAATTTTACTAATAAAATCATTCACAATCTCTATTCATATTTACATTTAATTAAAATTCAGAAAAAAAACAAAAAAATCCATTCTTATGTTAAACCCTTGCTTCTTATTGTTTATGTGACTTCAAAATTAGGGATTTTCATTTTAGATTTATAGGGTTTCTATATATATATATATATATATATATATATATATATATATATATATATATATATATATATATATATATAGGCGTATGAAATCTAAACCGAAAGACCACTTGCAGATTCAGATCCCAACCCCTGTCAGCCCTTGCACGATTTTTTTAAAAACAACTTTTGTTAATCGATGCACATTGTTTAAAATAGCGAACCGGATGTGTATTGACAAAAAACACTGTTTGATAAAAAATTTTTTTTATTAATTTATGTTTATGTTAATCGGTGATCTAGTATTAATATAGCACATCGGGTCTCCTTGTTGACAAAGAGCACCATACCATGTTTCTACTGTATTGGCGGTGCATTTATAAGAACCTACCACACCATGTTCGGTGTGTAAGTTGCAAAAGTCGCATCGTTATCTTGTTTTCTTTTACCTGAAAAGTATGTGATTTATTTATAAAATATATTAATGAATGGTATAGGTTTTATATTGATAAATAAATGGTTGAAGAGTTCAAGTAACAAAAATAATGATAACACATCCAGCAAAAGAGGCAAGTTCTTTGTAAATTCTTTACAAAAATTATTATTTTTGAACTATATGTAAGTTTAAATAATATGTATTGTCTAGTGTGTATCACGTAGAGCCACAAAATGATAAAAATTGATAAGATTCTTTCTGATCTAAGACTAGAAGAGCGTAAAATCTTAATGGAAAAATTGCAAAAGGATGAATTAGGTGAATGAAAAAATACTATTGATCCAATATGAGTTTATTTTTTAAATTTTAATTAATAATATACTTAAAAATATTATATAAAATGTTTCAAAAAATCTAGTAATTCATATATGTTTAATGTTCTACAGGGACCAACAACGAAGAAAAGGAATGTTGTTCTAAGAAAAGAAAAGAAAAAAGAACATGCAAATGAAAATGAATTGCTCCTTAGCTCATCTAGAGTGGTGTTGGAGGTTAACGAAGGGGGGAAAAAAATTAACAAAAAATTGAGGGATCTAGTGGAATGAATGTATAGACGTTATTTCTACTCACAATACAAAATCAATCCAATGCTTCCAAGAACCAAATTTCATTAAAATTGCAGAAAGCATTTCGAGAGAATTGGTCAATGATACATGTCAAATTTTTAATAGCAAAAATGAACAACAAAAAAATATAAGGATTGAAAAAGTAATATTCCTTTAAATGTTTTTCTAGAATTATGTATATATATTACTACAAAGAAATCATCTATAAATATCATTTTTGTTATATTTAGTTTTCATATATCAATATAAAAATTAAATAGTTTATTATCATGTTACTTTTTCAAGAAGATTATGAAAATCTCAAAGGATGAACAAGATGATATCAGAAATATGCCTGTAGGAATGTCCAAAAAGGTGTACAAGGAGATGATCAAAGAAATGAACATAATTGCATCGCACAAGGAGATATCTCAGCAAAAACGTGCTTCAAATGTAATTTGTAATCATTGAAATTTTCAATTAGGTACAATAAATAAATAATTTAGCATAAAATATTAATTTTCAAGTATTTTCTTGCAGAAAAGAAAAGAAAATGGAAGCCATTCATCACATAAAACAAGATAACAAGGAAGAAAAGGGTTGATATCTATGTTTGTGAGTAATTTTTACTTCCTTATAGCAACTTAACTAGATTTAATTTTTGTATATTTTAAGTTGTTTTACAACAATCATCATTGAATGTCTTCAAACATGTGCTAACATAAAGAGAAGAACCATCAGAAGAATTGATTGACATTGGGTTAAATATGGGTTGTCAGTATACGTCAGCATATTAGAAATTAATTGTGGAATTTGTAAGCATCTATCTTGTTTTACTTAGCTCCGTAAATAATTAATAGAACAATTTTTTTTTTATATTAAATCATGGAAGTAGCTCGAGCTGTGACAACAATTCTAGTGAAGAATGATGATCAATATGTTTGGATATCAAAGCAAGGCGTTGTGTTTTTTGAAATATTTGTTTGTGAAATCAGACATTTTGTTTAATGTAATGGACATAGTGTCCCGATTGAAAGACAAGGGATATCAATAATTGTCCCATTTTATATGACAAAGAGTATTTTAATTTATTCTATTGTGTTCTCTATTTTTGTTGTGAAATGTTACACCACTGATTAAATATATGCATGATCAAATATTATAATGAAGAGATGTGAAATTTCATGATATGATATAAAAAATTCATCCAAACATCACATTAAAATGCAGTAATAAAAATTTAATTGATATGAATACTGTTATAAGATATGTGTTGACTTGTGATGAATAATGAATTTTAAAAAATCACAATAATTGCACTGTCATAGGTCGATGTTTCTAAAAAATAGAAAATGAATACTAGTGTGTGTTAGTTACTTCACACTAGTGCATTTATGTGATACTGCACACCAGTGCATTTCTACGACCTATGAGCATCGCACCAAATACCAATATGAATTAGAACACCCAGTGCGTTTTATCGACAAATATGACTAGAGTGGATAGGCATTGCATGCACTGGTATGGCTTGCCTTTAACAAGCCGATGCATTTTTATAGCTTAACGGACTGGTGCATTTTAACACCTTAAAGGCCTGATGCAGTTTTACACCTTAACGATGCCAGTGCATGCACATTCTATTGGCTCGCTGTGTATTTGTGGGTGATACACACCAGGACATTGCTAAATGCCCCGAGGCTTCTGAAATTTGTTTTTCATCCCGGTGCTTGTTATGTTTACAGTACTGATGCATACATGTTAAACGCACCAGTGCGTTCACACATGATGCATGCACCGAAAAGAAAAACATCCATAAAAAACTCTGGCTTCCCAATTGTTTTTAGTTGTGTTGAAGTTCCGTTAGAAGCTCTGTCAAATCCTCCATTACCAAAAATGGATGTTGTAGAAAATGTTTTTTTGACAAATTCGCCCAATTTTATCACATTAAAAACCTCCTTTATAACCTCCGCTAGAGGGTCTTTTCTTTGTAGTGTCAATACATATGTGGGATCTATTGGAACCTGGTGATAGCTAGACTTCAAGTCAATATTGCTGAAATACTTGCCCCCCTTGAATTAGTCTAGAAGGTCCTCAATCTCTGGTATTGGATACCTGTAAATCACAGTGATTTTGTTTAGTGCCTGATAATCAATGCAGAGCCTTCAAGTCCCATCCTTCTTCTGTACAAATACAATCGGGCTCCCATAAGGGGAGGAAATTGGTTACATGTGTCCTTTTTGTAGCAACTCCTAGATTTATTTCTTGATACCTTCATTTTCTAGAATTGAGTGATGATATATTGGCCCGTTGGGTAGAGTTTCTTCGGGAGTCAGATCAATCGAATGCTTGACCTCAGAGTGCAAGGGTACCTCTATGGGTGAGGAGAATATGTCCCTGTATTCTTCCACGATCGTATCCTCCTGCTTCTAATATGTGGAGGAACCCTTCTCGGGGGCCATGGATGTGGCTACAATATTCCCCTTACTTTCAGAGAGAAGCAGAAAGAAAAAAAATGTCCCACTATGGAATATTATCTTACTCCATTGCTTAGTAGAGATCAAAGAGATGGTAGTAGGCAAGGCTACCTCTGGTATCCTGTATAACTTATTACCCAAATAAATAATATCAAATAGAGTTCTAGACTCATTTAAAAAATTCCACTTCAAAAAGTATGGTTTTCCTAATAATATATCACAAAATTCAAGAGGAGCAACATCACATAGTACCTCATCCGTGAAGGGATTGATGTTGTAGGGAAGGTGGCACTGTTGGATGACGCAAATATCTTGTCCTTGGTGAAGCCACCTGATGGTGTACGACTGTAGATGTGTTGTAGTCGGTAGGCCCAACTAATTCACCACCTTTGCTGAAATGATGTTCTTTTGGCTCTCATTGTCGACAATGAATTGCAGCATAGAACCCTTCACCAACATCTGGGAGTGGAAGAGGTGTTCCCCTTCCTATGGATCTTTAGGCTCAATATTCTATATCTTGGCAATGGCCACAATGGAACTAGGCTCCACATTAATAATTTTCTTCCGTTTGTCATTCCCCTTGTCTAGTTATGACTAAGAGTTAGAACATGCGTTTGATTCATAAGCCTTTAGCTCCGCCACCAGTGACTGCTTTTCCCATCACTCACTTGTGTTGTGAGTGGATATATCATGGAACTCACACCACTTTCCCATGTCCTTCTTCATATTTGTGGTGTTTTTATTTACTTGCGACTTCAGCGGGTTATCTTAGGTCAACCTACCTTGGCTTTTTCCTTTGCTCTGCATTTTGGGGGTGCCTTCCCTTGCTTTGGATTCGTAGATCCGAAATATCACTTTTTTTGTTTAAACTTCTGCTCAATCTCGACAAAGTATCAGTACACCATGCCAAGTGAGGATATTCCCAAGAAATCTATATTTTTGTAGATGTACCTGTGTATACAACTACGGTACTTGAGTACCAAATTCTACTCTCAATCATTGATACCCAATTTTGTGTGAAGGGTATGAAAAATATTAGTAAACTCAAGCACATCTTATTCCCTTCCCTATCATAGTGTGGTCCACTTTATGTATTTATCCTCATATATCTCGACAGGGTAGTAATTATTCTTGATGGAATTCCGAAATGAAATCTAAGTGGGTGCGGCTAAAAATAGTGAGCGTGTACTTTCATCCTTCTTCTCACAATAGGCTTCCCACTAGTCCTTGACGTGGGGGGTGACTTTGAGAAGTTCAAAAGTAATATTTTCCTGGTTGGATAAATCATGAACATAAAAATATCCTTCTAGCATATTTAACCATTTATCTATGACATATGCATCTATCTAACCTTAAAATATGGGGATGTCAAAGGTACTTGTAACTTGAAGGGTGTGGCACTTCTAGAGTGGTTTTTGGAAGGAGATGTGCCACCTTTGGGTAGCCGCTGAAGGATCTATGAAAATTTGTGTATCATCACGTTCCTATGTCGCTCAAGGGTTTCTTTGAGAAATATTTTGAATGGAGCTCCTACCCCCTTGTCTTTCTTCTCTTCCACCATGGGAGGTCATCCTGGCTTGCGAGGTTAGCCTTGCAAAGGTTTAACCAATTCAAGCTCTAACTCCTTATATCCCAATCTCTTTCAGGACATGCAAAGAAAAATTGAGAAAGAAAAAACCTCTCTGATACCACTAATCCAAACTTAAACATGAATGAAACAAATTACAGATATAACCATAACTATAGAGATGTAGAAAAAATAACACTTCATTTCATTAATATAAAATACTGAAACAAGCTTACAAACGAAATGGAAATAAATTAGCTCGGGCAATGGTAGCTTATCTCTGAGAAGAGACATGGTGGATACATGCCTATAAATTGTGTACAATGTGGCTCAAATGCCTATTTATTATTGAGAAATAATGGAAAACCTTAAACATAAAAAAACCTAACGATAGGAGATGAAGAGCCAAAACAATGGGCCCCATTTGGGTAAATTTATACATCAACTTCTCGAGGTCATAACTTTGGCATACGATATTTATTTGGCGTGCACAATACCTCATTAGAAAGATCTATTTGAGGAATAAAAATTTCGAGTGGAAAACATGATATTCATGGTTGCATTGGTTTTCCCAAAAAAATGTTGTTTAGGGCCTCAAAACGGCTCCGGAAGTTCAAGACCCAAAAAACTACCAAAAATAGTAAATTGTGCTACAATTAAGGTAACTGAAACACCAAAAAAGACATCGGTCGGGGTCCAAGTGGAATAGGTGAGTGGCAACCAACATCCACCTCGATCGGAACACATTTCTAAGTTCTATTCATCATCCATTTTCCCACTAACGTATAGAGAAGGGAGAGTAGTAACATTTTATAGCGTAATGGAGAAAAACCCTCCCATAGAGGAGGATGATATTGACCCACATAAAACTTCCATACTCCCATATTTTGTCAAAATATTTCATTTAATCAAAATATTGTCCTTCCATTAAGTATTATTTTGTGGTGTATTTTCATATGTTTTTCAGTTTTTGTTATTTTCGTAGGGTTTTATAATATTTTGTATAGATCTAAAATATGTGTTTAGCATCACAATTTAGAGTCTCTTTTCATTTTTTTTGTTAGGATACTTTAGTCACTAGTATTAAAAATGATATTTTGGTAAAAGTATTCATAATTTCACCACTAACAATTTGGGGGAGGATTAGAGTAAGTGGTACTAAGCCCCCTTAGGGTTGAACATGTCCTATGTGTCCTTGTGGATATGGGGAAGGATGTTGGTAAGAGATAGACCCAATGACACCAAAAAAAAACTATGGGATTCCCATGGTGTAGAATCACAAAGGCTAGATCAAGGTGCATTAAGAAGAATGGTGTAAATATAGGTCGATTGGACATAGATTAATTCATATTGCATGGCCTTATAAATGGGCGCTTCCTTAGTTATTGGGAATGTTGAAGCCAACATCCTTGACAATGGGAGGAAGTAAGGATTTCAAGAACTAGTCCAAAATCACATAGCCATTGAATTTTGAATCTTTGCACAATATTTTTTGTCTGCACCACTCCTAGATGTGATCAGAGATATGGTTAGTAGTGGTTTGGAAATAAGTGCTCAAGAGATCAATGCTAATATCATGGTAGATAGGAAATTGAAAATATGAAAGGAAATTATTCACAATATTTACAAACACTTGGTGAGATCCATAGGCATGGCCATTTTACCATTTTGTAGCAGTGATAGTGAGGGTGCACTAAAATAGCCAAAGACACATAAATTCTTCCATAATGGAGTTCAAAGAACACCACATGTGGAAATTAGTTATATGGTTGTATAGATATTCTCCATGGTTCCCTTAAAAATTAATAATATCTGGTAAAATCTTAGTCAGCATAGTTGGCCAATTTGGATCACAATGGAGAGGACCATTGATGATTTGACTCAAATATGGTAAGTTTAATCCAACCATTGATGGAAGAAATGGTTTAATTATAGTATTTACTTGAGGTTTTTTTGTGTTACCTCCAATAGGGGGATCCACATTATTCCCGACATTAGTGCTAGTATTTCCTCCATTGTTGGCTCCAAAATTAGGACTAATTTTTCTGCCAATATTTACACAAACCATTGTAGAGGGTTTGGGTATAGAGGTTTTAGAAGAAAAGGATGAGTTAGATTATAGTTTGAAGGTAGATTAGAGGGAGGATCCCTGGCTCACAGAGAAGGTGTAATTGGATTCCCTAAAGGAAACTAGGAATGAATACCACATAGTCTCCAAGGCTGATGCCTTGGGGGCATAATGATGTTCAAAAAAACATACATTTAATAGGATAGAGGATAATAATGGTGAAATAAAACAACAAGAGTAAGCAGAACACTATTTGCAGTGGTGCAAAGTGCATTCTAACTATGATTTAATCCTAATCTAAATAGGGTAGTATTGTTCTATAAAATAAAAATTATTGCTACCATCAAAGATAAGCAACACCTCATGCAAGCCCTAATATATGTTTTATATAGCCTTCCAATCACACTGGCTCTTGGATGGTCAGATTTGCAAAGAAGGTTGAGTGAAGGTTTCAAATGGCTTCTTCCCAAAACCACCACCTAGAGTGGTGAAAACGCGAAGATGGGAGAGTTCAAAGAATTTATTGACTGAGAATTTTAGTACTTTCCTCTCTAGTTTATCTATAGCTAATAACTCTTAGTCAAGATTTTGTAAAAAATCTCAACCAAGAGGTTTAGTAAATATTTTTATTGGTCCTAGTATCTTGGTTGAGAGTTTAGATTCTATTTATAACTCTCAGCATAGAATTTTGATAACTCTCAGGCTAAAATTTAGATTAACTCTCAACCGAGAAATTTAGTGAAGGATTTTCTTGTTCCCATACTCTTAGCTAAGAAATTTAGTGGAGGATTTTCCTGGTCCCAAAATCTCAGTTGAGATGTTAGATTAAACTCTTGATCGGGAGTTTGAATGTATGAAAGAATGAGAGAAAAACCATTTTATCCATTTTCCCTATTTGTTGTTATTTATTCCCTAAAATACATTGTCCACCATGTTTTCAATTACTTCAATCTGTGACTACATCATAACATTTTCACATCGTCAGGGAAATAGAAGGAAATGGACAGTGAAAGGGAAATGGAACAGGGGAAAATGGAGGAAAAGGCAAGGGAAGCAGATATTTTTATGAGAATATTAAACATAAATGAACCTTCAAGGACACCATGTATGATTATGAGAACCATATTTTTTAATGTGCCATATTGTTGGTATACCCTTCATGACTACCTTTTCATCTTAATATGAAATCCCTAGTACCTCCTAAGGTTGGAGATCCAACTAGATTAGGAAATGGTCACCATTATTGCAGAATTAACCTCAAGATCTGAGTCATTGATGGGTTTTCCCCATAATTAACTACCCAACCTCTTTTGATGACCGTCTTGCATACGGAAAAACCCTTGTTGTAGAAACTTGTCCTTTATTTCATGATTGTGATGGTGGTAGAATTAGTTTATTTTAAAGGTTGGTTTACGTTGTGGATAGAAAAGATATTACCCATCTCCCCATTTTTAAAAGAGATTATGCATGAAATTTTAGAATACCAAAAATATCAATACAAAACATCGTTAGTAAGTTGTGGGAAAACACTTTCATTTACATTGTTATTTCAATTAAATATAAATAGCATACATGCAAAGCTATAGTAATCCTTGCACTTAAGAATTCATATTTATGAGCATACATTTTTTCATTGAAACTAGATAACAACCATGCAAGGCATCATCAATTAATAAGGCAATCATCGCATCTAAACATTGTAATTTCAAATAGATTTAAATTCAAAATTTTACCATTAGAAAGTGAGCTCTATCAACTATAAACAATGTAAAACATCCACAATTAATATGGGAATCATCACATATACATAGTGAGGTTGGAGCTATTAAACTCAGAATTTTACCTCTAGAAAATGAGGTATACCAGTTGTTGTAGAATGTGTTAAGATGGTAAGTAGGCCAGGTAGTAAGAGAATGAAATTAAAAACATAAAATTGTTGCATGCACTATAAAGAGTAATCAAGCATAGCAAGATCCACACATATCAGCCGCTAAAATGCGAGTAGGGAAGATTTTTGAACAAATACTTATATGCTGATCAATTGTCACATAATCTGATGAATTTAGTTTTACTGTATATGCAAGAAGTTCAAATATTTGTGTAGACACTATTACCATGTGTCTATATCAAATAACTCAACAATTGTTTAGAAATTACTAAAATCATATATCATGAGAAGGGAATACTAGGAATAGAGGCGTAGGATTATATTAATCCTACAACCAATATGTTAGCTGAAACAAGGTTGTGTAATTAAGCAGGAAACTTCCATAAAGATGCCATTGCACCACCAGATATCATTCCCAATGAGCCTTTTTATGCACAAGTGGGCACCATGCAAATTTTATGTATGAGGCTTATAAATATTAGATGGCCCAACCTTAAGACAACCTAATACTTTCAGTGAACTAGGTACCCCCAACCGCAAACCTTTCCTTATACTAGTATTACTTAAGAGTAGTGTTGCCCAAGATTTCTATAGGTTTAGAATGAGAATTAACAAACAACACCCAATTGCAAGTCACACCCATGTTCACAAATTTACATCCATCGGATATTCAAACTAATAAGAACTTACAAAAACATGACTACAACCTTGTAACCATGCACATGCATATTTGGGCATCTCACTTAATTACTAAACATGTGTGTTGGAACCATTTTTTTCACTTTTTTCTTATTTCAAGCATATTAGTGTATAGTAGGATTTCATGTTCTTGTAGAAATCAAAATCATACAATATATTTTCTTTCATGATTAAATATTGTTATTTTTACATGCACGATTTACTGGATTTGTGATGAATATTTGACATTAAAAAATCATGTTGTCCCTTTAATTTTCAATATGTAATTTCCTACATGAGTTTCCTATAGTACTACATTGTTTCTTGCAGCTCTACTACAAATCCTGTATAATAGTCTAAAATCCTTCAATTTGAGCATTTTTCTTAATCTCAACGCATAATTTATCTATCATTTCATAAGTGGCACCAGACAATATGGATCAAGGAAAAGGAAATTAAGAATTGGATAATATTATTCTAAATTTAATTATGAATTATTTTGTTTCATGCATTTTGAATTCTATAATTTAGATTATTTTTGTTTATACAATTTAGAAATAACCTCTTTATTCATAAAAATTAGTGGTAGAACTTTCATTTATACTGAAGTTTGTCACTAATTTTTTTGAAGAAATACCAACAAAAATATCTTCTATAAATTTAGTCCATCAAGGTTGGATATCCCTTTAATTTCGAATATTTTAAATTAAAGTTACATCTTAAAATGATATTTTAAATTATCAGTACCAACAATATAACTGAATCTCCAATTTTTCTTATGATCATTATGTCTTCACTGCTAAAATTAGGATGAAAACTAATTGTAGGAGAGACCTATCTATCTTGAAATACTTCAACTAGTACATATGGTCCCTTATATTTGTATACATTGCACCCTTTGGATGTCTTGTTTTCAAAGCTCTCATCAGATAATATCCACAAACCTTGTAAAAGTGTACTATTCACAAATGAAGACAACTTTCCTAGAAATTCCTTTAGAGAATCATTCATAAGATTGTATTATATAAAAACCTCAAAATGTTTGAAAGGTGAAATAGAAGAATCTTATTCTTCCAAGTTTTCATCGACAAGTATCTAAAAGGTTTCAGTAGGTTTCATAACAATTTCCACTCTTGGTAGTCGATTTCTTCAATTTAATTTTTCAAATTGCAATGGTTCCAGAACATATTGTTTATTTCTTCCATTGCCTCCTTTGTGTTAATGGTAGGATCAACATGACCATGATGATAAGTAACCTCTAATACATATCAATGAAATTTTTAATCTTTTACATAGTTTTTTTATTCCTCGACAAAAGTAGCATTGTCCTTTCACTTGATAACATATTATGTTGATTATCTTATAAGGAGATGTATAAAAATATATAATTTTTTATTCTCCCATATAGGATGTAGTCTAAAAAATTAGAGGTTAGATTATTTTCATAAATAAAAGTATGTCTCCTCTCTACTTAATTTTGTTCCATTTGGGGCTTTTTTAGTTTAATGCAATTTTAATTTACACCTTAGTGAACCTCATATTAATTAGGTCATTAGACGAATATTTTTAAGTCAACATGTGGTTGGTTAGAGGATGCCACTTTGTTAACATTACATTTTTCAATCAATGAGACAATGAGAATACTTTGCAATGCCATATTGGAGAACCCCAATGTAGGCATAAAAATAAGTATTGATTTCTAAGTTTGTTAATTTCTTTTAGTAATAATAAGATTCTGAAATTGAAAACTCTTGAGAATAAAATAAATACTTCATTGTAAATACTATAGAATATATTTTTTGATGATCACTGATTTTTAAATAACACAAGCTGTATGTGAAAAGAAAGTTTGATATTTATAAAATAAACTTCAATATTAATAACTAGCCCTCTTGTATTTAGGAACAATGGCATCAATTTTATGGGGTCTATTGGGAATAGTATAAGTACACATTAGATTGCTTAGAATGTTAAATTATATGTTTGTTGGCTTGAGGGTCCTGACTAAGGTTTGGATTTATTGCACAACCAAAAAACCCTCCAATTATTGGCCCTTTCAGTAATGAATTTCTTATGCAGATCAAAGTATCACTCGAAGTAGTATTGGGGGGCATTGGAACCAGGTTTCTGCACCCTAAGGAAGAATTTGATGTGGTGGACCTAAACAAACTTATAACATAACTTATCATAGATAATATGTAGATTCATGTGTAAACATATCAATGAACTATTAGTTTGACTTCGTTGCAAATACAGGCAAGTGTGCATAAACATATAACAGAATCACAGACTCAATACTCTATTAGATTGAATTTGTCGTAGATTATGCAGTATATATATAATTTCGCACAGTAATAGATACACTTAAGTAGATATATTCATCAATCCTGTACTTAACCATAAATTAATACTCATGCATAAAAGATGTGATCTATTCACGCATATGCATTTGGTAATAAACATAAGTAAAAGCACAGTCAGAAAACCAATTCTTATCTCAAAGTAATAACATAATAGATTCGCAGTAATCAGATAACTAACACATCAAACCCATAACACATTTGATTCAATTCGTCAAAACAATATGTTTCATTAATAAATCCAACAGTTCCATTACATTCATACTTCGCTTAAAAATCACCCTTTTGCACACACAACCAATGGATTCTGCACATAGCCAGGATTGGGTCTCCGCGCACACAGCCAGTATGAGGTTTTCTACCCAAAACCTAGACTTACATTGAAATACTTACAAAATTTTCATCAACATAAGAATGGGATTACTTACTCTACTTGAATTGATCTATCTATATTTATACCAATATTAGCACGTAGATACTATGGTCTCAAACCATGGTTTGAGACTCATAGTTTTCCCTTAAAACCCATTTACATAAACTAGGGACTTTGACCCACTCCAAAGCCCCTTTGACTCTTCTATGAAGTGTGCATAACAAAAAGATATAGAAAACCTTTGCCAAAATCTACACCAGGGGACCCCGCTCCAACAGGCCCCCAACACAAACTCGTGACTTGTCCTGAGTCACTGTGGGGTGTTCATATTTTCTTTGACCACAGTGACAGAGTTCCTCGATCTCTGTCTGAATAACCCAACCCTCCTAAAGATGATAAAGGAATTGTGCTATCAATAAGGTGGGTGCTGCCATCCTTATATAAGCAAAATGATGGTACTTGATGCACAACTCGTTGCGCAACTGTCGCACCATCGGGTCATTCTAAACCGAAGTTTAGACACCCATGGCCTCAACTAGTAATTTTCCACACTTTGCGACTACAGTGGCGATGCTGTCTATTATTACCTTTACCTCTTTATCATGACGAGCTCTGACTTTTGGTGGGGTCTTTGGCTACATCTTCATCTGCATATCTGTAATCTATTGCTATAACTCTGCTTTGACAGTCTGAATTTCCTCGTGTGATGCCTTCAGCATAGTGGCCAACCCTTCCAATTTTTCTACTGGAGCAACTGAGGTAGGGATCGTTGGCACATCACTGCATACTTGATCAATTTTCTCTTCCAGGGTGATGCGTTGAGCTTCAGCTATGGTATCTCGCCTCTCAAATTCCAAGATATCTTCACAAGACTTCATCTGCACCCATCTTATACAACTAACCAACAATAATAGTAAAGTTAGTTGTGTGCGCCACCAACTCTTTATTTTTCAGTAATGTATACTCCTCGGGCTTATGTGTGTCAGGTAAACCATCCTCCACCTTTATAGAAAATAAAGGTGTGTCAGGTAAACCATCCTCCAAACTAGTCGGCTCTTCTCCATTCTCAATGTGTGATAAATGGTCTAACCTAGAATTTAGTCTCTTAGGATTAAAAATAACTTCAAAATCATACTCCTGAAACAATAGCAGCCACCTACAGATATTCCCCCCCAACATAGGATTATTGACCAGGTACTTCAAAGCAGAGTGGTCAGTAAACATCTTGAAATGTCCTCCTAATAGAGAGTGGTGGAATTGATGCAACACATAAACAATCTCCAATCCTTCTCTCTCCATTGTTAAATTACACTCTGTGCTTGAGAGCTTACTACTTGCATATGAAATAGCATGATCAGTCTCTCCATCTCTCGGTTGCGCTAAGATAGCTTTGAGCATGATGCAGGAGGCATCAACATGCACATGAAACACCTTTGACTAATCAGGAAAGATCAATATGGGTGCAATGACCATATTCTCCTTCGACAGTTCAAATCTCTTTTTGAATGCCTCATCCCAACAAAAAATTTCATCCTTCTTGAGAAATTTCTCCATGTGCGTAGTGATCAACGCATAACCCTGAATGAATTTTCAATAATATCCAGTAAAAGTACACCAATATAGGGGTGTTAGGTGGAACCCCTAATGGCTTTCAAGGGAGGGAAAGGGCTGTCAGGGCAAGGGAAAGGGAATTTGAGGAAGGATTGGATGTCAGGGCATGGGAAGGTGCTTTGGAGGTCAAAAGGGTTGTCAGGGCAAGGGAAAGGGCATTTGAGGGGATGTTAAGGTCCTTGGTTTGAGGGTGATGGGGCAACCAAAGGTTGTGTGGAACCCATCCTTAATCTATGATAATATATATATTTTATAAATGATCATAGATCATTATATGATCATATATAAACTTTATATATGATCATAGACCCAATATTGAGCGCAATTATTTGACATTCACAGGAACTTCCAGATTAACAATCATTGTGATCTTCATGGGATATACCATCAATATTTGCTGGCAGAAAATATAACCCAAAAGTATCCCAAATGGCACACAAAATATGCACTTCTTCAATTTAAGTGAGATCTGATACTTTCGACAGGTATCCAACATTAGGCGCAGACTTGATACATGATTTTTCAACAACCCAAACATAGTTCAATCATCAAACAAGACTTATAAGGACTTGTTTATATAATCCTTGAATGAAGCTAGTAATATGTGCGAGAATATAGTAGGCACATTCTTCAATCCAAATGGCATGACTATATAACGAAAATATCTCCATTCTGTTGCAAAGGTTATCTTACTTCTATCCTCCAGTGCAATCCTGATCTGATGATATTGTGAGAACCCATATGTAAATGAACAAACCTTGTGTCCTTCAACATTGTCAAGAATCTCATTAGAAAATGGAGTTGGGAAAGAATCATGTACACAGACATCATTCAGTTTGCACAGGTCCACAAAAATCCTTATCTCTCCTTTAGTATTCTTATCATGTACCACCATGGGACTCACCCAATCAGATTCTTCTATTGGTTCTATAATGCCTACAGCCACCATTTTATCCAACTCTTCCCTCACTTTTTTCTTGTATTTGGGATTCAATCTATAAGGGCACTGATTCATTGGTAGCGCATCATGTTTCAAAGTGATCTTCATGGCTCCAAGGTCTCAAATTATCCCTTTCAACTCAGAAAACTTTGTAGGAAACAGGTCTTGATAATCAGTCAACAACTCAACGACCTTTCTTATTGTATTATCATCCTAGTAATCTCCAATATTCTCCAACTTTGGCTGTTCTTCAGATCCAATGTTCACTTGTCAAATCTTCAGAGGCTTTGTGACATCCAACAGCATAATTGAAGGCCCAACAACTGCACGTTGTCCCTCATATTCAGGAATTGTGATATTTCATGGATCTTCTTCAGTTTCTTCAACTGTCAGATTTCTGCAATTGACAATATCTCTCATTTGCACATCCCATGCTGGTGAAGCGTGATCTATCTTCATCTTTTACGTATCAAAGATAACATCCTCAATACCTTCGATTTATTTTCCCAGGAAATCAAAACCACTCTCAAAGCTGAAGGTCAAAATTATAATTTCAATCCCTGTAGATCATTCATTGGTTCCTTGGTGCAGCTTTGTTTCCAGGTACCAATCATTAGGCACCTTCCCCAATGTGTGAATGAACATATGTAACCATTCTAGCCTCGTCTCCACTCCCCATTATTCATTCCATTTATCCAGATGTCTGCGTGGATCACCCTTTTTGGAATAAAGTTCTTCCATTCTGGTAGTTGGAAATTCAAAGCACAACCTCATCATTCACGTGCATTCTTCCCAGGTTCCCATGTTTCCTTTGTGAGTCTCCCACCATCATTCTATAGTGATGCAAAATTTTATATATAATGCATGGAATCTCTATCCTTCTAGAATAGTTATTTTAAGTTCTCCTAAAAACATGTTCAAATTATTTAAACCATCATAATATAGTAATTCTTGTACCTCTGATGATATGCAGCAAAAAGATTTGATCACTCAATTGCAGCGTAGTGCAGATACTTCATGAAGCCAATTATTCTTGTTCTCCAACTCATCATCTGAATCTTAGAAGAAAGAACTGTCTTTTTCCCAATTAAGCCTTCCATCAGTTGTTGGGTTGATCCAATCATCATCTTGCATAGTCAACTTATAGATATGGTCAACATCGTCATCTGCACACATAGGTTCTGTATATCTTCCACCTTCTGCAGAATCTAAGGGAACTACAACTCTGGTTCCATTGTTCTCAAATACCATACTTATCATTTTCAAATTTATGATGCCATCCATATCAATTTCTCATTCTAATCCTGATAGCATAGGATAAGGATCATTATCATCTGCAATCTGTATGAATTTGAAATCTGCAAGCACCTTAACTCCTTCAATATCTACTACCACCTATGACAGTCTTCCTAATGGAATAATTTTGTCTTGGTTCACCATGCGCAACTGAATAGTAGACCACTCCGACTTAGGCTCTCCCATTCACTGCCAAGTTTTCTTAGGTAAGACATTTGCATCAAACTCTAGATCCATAATAACTGATCCATCTCATAAGCACTGATCTAGGAAGTCAAGCACATCTCGAGTCGAGTTTTTTTTTTGTAATTTTTCTTATAGATTTTTTTGAAAACATTCTGCTCCATCCGAGGTTGTTATTTTTTTGTGCAGTTATCTATCAATTCTTGACGATTCTTGACTGCCTTCTTGTTGCGTAGTAACTTAATGGAAGCTTGTAAAAATGGCTTTATTTCTTCATCCACTCCTGCCTCATTCATAGGTCTACCTGATGTTGATGTGATTTCTTCTGTAAACACCTTACTTACTTCTACAAAAGATAACTCTTTGCGTTGTAAATCAAATCCATCCTTTTTCTCAAGTGGCTTTTGAATCCAAATATCAATATATGGCTTCTTTCCTTTATCCTCACTAGTGGCTACACCACTCCTAGTGAAAAAATTCATGCTAGGATCCTCTTCGTGCAGCTCCGGCCTTACCATATGAATGTTTTGTGTCAGATTCTGCATTTTTTTCTCCTGCATCATAGCAACCAAAATAGGACAATATTCAATTACATGATCAAACTGCCTACAGTACCTGGATGATTGTCATGCAAGATTTGGACACTCGCGTGCATAATGAACAACATCTCCATAGTAGTAGTAGATGACCTGTACCCTTCCTCGAATAGTTGATCCTCCTCTTCTTCCACTTACTCTAGTCTGGAATCCACTGTGCCCAGATGGGGATGCTGGTGATGTAGGTTCGGCTTGCATTCTGTACAACTTAGATTTTTGAATCATCAAATTAAAACTTCGACAATGTTTTTCATCATGTCCTAGTGACGATTAAAATATAAAAAATTGTTGCTTCATCTCAGGCATATATTTTCCAATCCTTGGACAGTAATATGTTGCATGTAGACATGTAGACTGAAAAATCGCACACCATACTAAAGGTTTCCCAGTCGGTCCAACTGCGCTCTTCAGCGGGCTTGGTCCTCCAATGTGCAGATAATCATTGAACACATGGCATTGATCCTTATGATTCCCAACAGCTTTATATTGTATGCACCACACCTCTATGCATACCTCATTTCCCTTATCTTTGCATAGATTCCAAATCTCTAAATGCGCTGCTTCTAATTGACTCTGAATCTGCTGAGTTCCAATCACAACAAGCACCGATGCAGCTTCTAGTTTCATCACAAATTCTATAGATTCAGTCTGCATAGAAATATTTTTTTGACTCAAGGGTAGGCATAGATGCGATAGAAGCATAGGAATAAACCACTCCTTGTGTTAGGTATCATCAATAATGAATGCGTTGTCTCTAATAGTGTGCTTCAATATATTATTTGCATCCCAGATAGATTCATTCACCTGTTGGTGAATCTCTTTCAACTGCATGACACCATGCACATATGACTTTGGATTTTGGAATTGTTCTTTCAGGGAATCCTTCAGATCATTCATAGTCGCATTAGGGTTCATGGATACATATCTTATATACTATTCCAGCACGTGATCTTGGAAAGAAGTAGCTAAATTCCCTTTCCTAACATCTTCATTATTAACTTGTTGTGCTCTCCATAGAGCATCAGTGACAAACCAAATTTTCTCTGTATTTTCATTACCAATACCTTTGAAAGTAGACAAATTCATCGATGTGACAATATATGCACCCGGGGGAGGTGGAGGTGGAGATGGAGTGGATGACTTGTCAGATGAGTGTGGAAGTGGAGTGGATAGGATATGAACTATGGTCAACACTCCATGGTTGTTTTAATCTTATGAGACTTCTTCTTCTTTAGAGTGCGCAGATTCACTAGAGCTACTAGTTTCTACCCCGTCATCACTATCAGATCTACCCTTGAGAGGACTACAAATAAAACCTTCTTATAGATCAGCATGGTAAATTATTCCATTACGCGTAGTCAGGTCTCTTCGGGAAATTAATGCAATATACTTACACAGAGAACCTTGTTCACACAATAGTATCTTAATCCACAACTTCAAAGAGCACAGAAACTTACCTCTGGGACCCTTGAAAAAACCCCTTTCTGCTTCAGAATAAGACACAAACTGATCAATGGAAAACTTAGTTACAAATCCTCCCAAAAAGTGATTGATCCAATGGTCTACCATGCGGGTGATCATATTTATTGTATTTTCTAATTGTTGTACCAATTTTGGAGTTCATTGAGTGACTACATCATCCTTCGCGCAAGTATTAAATTCAATCAATCTAGACAACCACTCATGCAACTCAGTCGCAAATAATATCTTGTGAACTTCTATGTAAATATATTTTTGAACCCAATCCTTAATAGATAATTTAGAACTTCTCTTCTCTTGGATCACAAATTCAAGGATATTTATATCTAGCCAATCTTGCAATTTGTGCTGTTTCAGATGCCAATACATCATTTCTCCCTGAAAATGATCCTCGTACCGACAATAGAACCATTTTTTGGCTTGAGGGTTCCTCACCTAGGTTTGGATTTATTGTGAAACCAAAAAAACCTCCAACTACTGGCCCTTCCGGCAATGAACTGCTTGCGCAGATCAAAGTCTCACTTGAAGCAGTATGGAGGGGTGTTGGAACCAAGTTTCCACACCCTGAGGAAGAATTTGATGTGGTGTCCCTAAATAGAATTATAATAGAACTTATCATAGATAATATGTAGATGTGTGTGTAAATATATCAATGAACTATTAGTTTTACTTTGTGACAAATACAAGCAAGTGCGCATAAACATATAAAAAAATCACAAAATCAATACTCTATCAGATCGAGTTCATCGCATATTATGAAGTATATATATAATTGTGCGTAGTAACAGATACACTTAAGTAGATCTATTCATAAATCATGTACTTAACCATCAATAAATACAGATGCATAAAATTTTTGATCTATTCATGTAGATACATTTGGTCATAAACATAAGTAAAAGTGAAATCACAAAACCAATTTCGATCTCAAAGTAATAACAAAACAAATTTTCAGTAATCAGATAAGTAACACATCAAACCCATAACATATTTGATTCAATTCGCCAAAATAGTCTTTTGCATTAATATATCTAACAGTTCCAGTGCATTCATATTTCCCTTACAAATTACACTTCATGCACACAGCCAGCGGAGTCCACACACAACCAAGACTAGGTCTCCGCGTACATAGCCAACATGAGCCTTTCTACCCAAAACCTAGACTTAAACTGAAATACTTAAAAAACATTCAACAAAATAAGCATGATATTCCTTACTCTACTTGACTCGATCTATCTATATTTATACCAATCTTAGCACGCAAATAATATGGTATCAAACCATGGTTTGAGACTCATATTTTTCCCTTAAACCCCATTTACATAAAATAGGGACTTTAACCTACCCCAAATCCCCTTTGACTCTTTTGCGCAACGTGCATAAAAATATATATATATACAAAAACTTTTCCAAAATTTGCCCCAGGGGACCCCACTCCAACAATGTTATAAATTTAATGTTAAACAAGTGAATAATATTCTTTGACACATGTTTAATGCGAAAAAATATTTTTGTCGACATGTGCATGGGTTGGGATTGAGGTTGTAAATATTGATTCACACCCATGTGTGGATGCAGTGTACTACTACACATATGAAATCCAATCAATCATCTGATAGAGTTGGTTCTGGGAGTAGACACAATTTTGTTGGGTATTATGGGCATGGTATAGGTGCATGTTCAATTTATTGTTAACATGATCAAGCCTATGGTAAATTTTTGATGTTTACCATGTGAATAATTTATTCTTTGACTGTATTTAATGTGAATTTTTTTTTTGTCCACAGGAGCATTGCATGATCCTTAGGTTGTCCGTATTCATTTTCAGTCATGCGTCGAGGGGTGTTCAGAGGAAATATGAACAAAAATATTATTCAAAACATGTTTAACATTTGAATTTATCATGTGTCTCATACTTATGTATGGGTGACAATTTGATGTTTTGTACAAGGCGTAATAGATCTGAATTTGTTTCCTTAAAATGGGAAAAATGTCTTGCAACGTGTGGATCAAAGAATGAGGTTTCTTTTTCACTAGGTAATTTTAAATGTAGACACCTTTTTAAAAATAAGAATAAAGTAAAATTACAATTTTTTTACTTTTAAATAATATGTGAAAACTTTACATGTTACAGTTATTTATCATTCTCCTCATGTTCCCCCTCATCATGGTGGGAGAGGTCATAGGGGGAAACAATATGCTCACAATCCAGGCTATGACCCTATTTATGTTCATCCTAGAGATGTTCTTGAGGATATTCCTTGGGAAGACAACATTTCCTTGATTACTATTGATAGTATGAAGGATCATTCTACAAGATTGTGCCATGAGTTAGAAATTTGTGGTCTCTCTAGCCTTACTCAAGTTTATCTCCAAATGGTTTTGAATAGTTTGGATAGTATCATAGAGACATATATTGTGTTTGGAACATCAACTCAAGGATTTTTTGAGATGATACATGGAAGGATATCATTAGTTTTTGGTTGTCACTCCTATAATGAAGTGAAAAGAAGGGTCACTAAAGAGTAGCCCTTTTCATTATTTGACTTGTGACCCAAAGAAGAAAAACATATGAATGTTGCAAGATTTAATGATCCTAATATTGCACCATTTATTTATCATAAATTCCTATATGCATACGGGAAGTTCCCCAATAATGACGAGGTGCCTCAATATTTTGAAAAAAAAAATTGTATGATGAATTTAGGGAGCACATGGATCCCAATTATACTAATATGGGATCTAAATTCTATGGAGCTGTGAAAGGTCATACATATGAATGAGTTGATGCCATGTGAGATGTTGAATTTAGGGATCTAACACCTCGTTTAGTACCTCGACCACCTAAACTAGTTTCATTTCAGAATGAACTTGCTGATTCACCCGACATAGTAACTAAGGCAAGGGAGAATATTAGGGAGTGTATTGAGGTTTATTTGGAAGGGGTGAGATCTACTTTATGGAGGAGACAATTTTTATAGAGTGAGGAAGAATTCATCCATTTGTTGATCTTCCAAATGAGACATTGAGAGAGTTGGAGCATTAAGATCTCAAGATATATGAAACAACTTATATAGATCAATGTGAGAAATTAATGGCATGCAACCATTAGAGACTTGGGGAGGTATTTTATAGGAAGCTATGATTAATGAACTATAAAATCACATTTACAGGATTAGCTATAATTCATGCTATATAAACTTATTGTGTTTAACTTTATATATGTTTTTTCTCCAAATAAAATTTATATATTTATTTGAAATTCTGCAGTTTTATGCATTTATGAATGAAGTGTTGCATACCACAATGGACAAAGTGTAGCCTCATCAACATGTTGATGTAAAAGTGACCAATGTATTACTATGTTTATATATTTTTTCCTTGAAATTGTGAATGCCTTAAAGTCACATAAATTTTATGGTGTGACTCACACTTTATGTTCAAATTTTATGGTAGTGGGATGAACCTAGAGCTTATCTATGAGGATATAAGAATTACACAGTTTCCAAGAATGACACGGGTATCAATAGATATTTTTAAGAACATTTTATTATAGTTTGTATATTTATAAATTCAAAAAGCTGTATATTGACTTTGATTTTAACTATTTGGAATGAAACAAAAGATGATATGATGTAAACTGAGGCCCAAGGATATGGTACATTTCATTTTACTTAGTTCGTGTGTTTTCACGAATATACCTTATATTTAATTTTTATTGTTTAAAATTATTTTTAGTGTGAACAAATATTTTCATGCATAGGTGGCCATACTACTAATAAGGCTCAAGACTAAAGGTGTCAATATTGGTGTTGATCTTGTTGGGAAGATTGAGAAAAACATAACTGAAGATTGAGTAATTCTCGTATGATGCCAACAAGTTACTTTCCATCTTTTCAATTTTGGTTTCTTCTCTTTTAATAATATTTTCTTTTGTTGATTCATACCATATTAGTTTTTTTATATTTACATGCATAATGTACAACATTTTTACAATAATGGCATTGAACATTGGATTTTCCATAGCTTTGTGAGAAATTTCCAAATGAATTATTATTTTTCCTTCCTGTTCCACATATTTTTGAAAAACTACAACATCATATTTCATGGCTCTTGTTGAAATTTTTCTTCCACTTCCTTTGGCAAAAAATTTATTTCTATATGATATATCTCTACATCTTATTGAAACTTTATATCTAAAATCCTACTCAGAATAATATAGGACATGAATAAGATATCATATTTGTTAGATATGAGGGAGAGGAAATAATCGATGAAAGATAGCTAGGAAAAATATGGGAACCCTAGGTATAGGGTGTTTGGGTGAAATCTATGTTGGTTGGTTGGAGGAGACTAGTCGTATTTCTTATGGATGTGTTGGTCCCATGTGGTATGAATGGCATGAGTGAGCACAAATAAGATTCACAGGTATAGGGATATGGGGGACATCTATAGTACATTGACCCAAATATATGATTGAATCAATTAAGTTTCATTTCTCCATGGCAAGGCAGACCTCAGATGGTATCCTTACCTTGATGTAAAGGCATGTGATGGATAATCTAAAAAATGTAGTGGAAAATGAAAAAGGAAGATATTATTTTCCTTCTGCATTTTCCACTACAAATTTTACAGAGTGACTCTTACCCTATATTAATATTCCTAGAAATAGAAAACAAACATTATTTACTCAAGTATATGCCATATGGTATACTTTTCCCACTTAGTCTTAGACAACTTATTATCAATATGCTTCACATAGTTCTTGTATAGATATCATTTCCAAAATAATTTCTCTCACAATTTATAGACACTGATACATGGAGAATGGTCTATTATTTCCTTATATAAATACAATATTAGAATACTTCCCTAATGATTTATCTATATTATTATACCTCCTATAAAATATTTAAACTCATTTCTAACAGACTATATCATCCATCTATCAAACTCAAGTAGCTAGTTTGGACTCTCTCTTACAATCATTCATCTCACACAGTCACAAGCCCCTCCATCTCTTTCAAATCACTACTATTTATTTCTAAACCCATATAAATGAGTAAGTTGGTCTCGATTTGGTCTTGTTTGTATTTTTTCCATGTCCATTTTCACAATTGTTTCTTTATTTGAAGTCATATGCACAATTAACCTAAATTACTAATATCAAGCATCCGTTAGACATAATATCATTGAACTTTGCTCCCTCTCTTAACATCATCCAGTGCATACCTTGGGTTTTTATCAAACTCTGATTGATGCTTCTGAATCAACCTTCTTACAAGTGATTACTTTCATTCTTAGAAAAATAATTCTTAAATATATCCACATGCTATTTGGTTTTGTTTTGAATTACAATTGCAAAATACTAGAGGTTTACCTTGTTACTGTTACCTTTATGCAAACAATTAAGTTGTTAGGTCTATAGTAGCTAAATCATTGTGGCAGATCTTCACCAAGGTAGTTTGTGGAGGAGAATTATCATCTAGAAGTACTTTCCACTAATTATTACTAGACAAAGTATGAAAGCCAAAAAATTACATAATGTATCAAACCACTTGAAAATGATGAACTTAGCATTTCCAATAATAGGTTAATTCTTGGCTTGGTAGGTAAGGAGTGAGTCTTAAGTCAAAGTTGGTTTGGATTCCATCACCGATGTCAAAAAAATATTTTCCTTCCAGAAGAGATTATAACACATATTTAGGAGTTAGATAGGTGTACTATTTATAAGGTATAGAAACCACAAGTTACTACCTTTTGGGCTTAAGGATAGTGCACAACTATAAATCTAGTGCTAGATCATATATGGATCAATAATGGGAAGGTTATTTGGATGAAATTTGGAATGCTTGTATTTATTTGAAGGGCACACAAGATTAACTAAAATGGGCTCTAAATAAGGTGGGAGTTAATTATACTATTAACTTCACTATAAGTCTATTCTACCTCATAGTGAGGCTAATGGAGCTTAGTGGTGCTCTAAACTATGGAAGGTGAGAGTTCACACCAAGTGCCCTCTCTTTATGTGGTTAGTGTTGAAGAGTAGGGTATTGACATGGGAATTTATTCATTGTAAGAATTTACAAGTGCCTAATTGGTGCGCTTTTCAAAACAATAGGGAGTCAACCTCTTATCTCTTTAAGGAGTGTTCTTTTTTTGATCAAGTATGGGAAGAATTGGAGGTTTCATTGAGGCATGTTAAATTGTGGAGGAAGGGGTCAATCAAATAGAATTTCAAAGAATGGTCTATGCATAGTAACTTAAAGGGACTCAGAGCACTTCCTTAGTCATTTGGTACATATGGCTAGTGAGGATTTCCAACCATTTTGAGGACTGTATTACTTGACCCTTCTAGGTGACAACTTAGATGGTAAATTTACTATGTTTATTCTAATCCTCTATAATACCCAAAGGTCCACGTAAAGTGGGTGAGATTTGGATTGAAACTAAATCTCCTTGAGGTTTTTTGGATAGGGCTTGTCAAGGAAAATGATGGATTTGGGGTGTGGGCTATGTTTTGTACCTTTTAGACTCCCATAATTATAATCTAAGGAAATTTTTTCTACAAAAAAAAAATAATTTGAATGAACTGGTGGTGGTTCAATTACTTATGAAATCATATTTGAAAAATTATAAATCCACTCTAGGTTTCTGGGGATTCAACTGTGGTCATAGGATTATATTCAAATACATAATACAACTCTGATTTCCTTGGTGTAGGAAATAAAAGTTATCTCTAGGAACTTTAACAATATCAATTTCTTGAACATATTTCAAGAGCTTAATGTTCAAGATGTTTATATATATATATATCTGTGTGTGTGTGTGTGTGTTAACTCTATCTGTCTTGAAAGGCATGGTCCTCCCTTTTTAGTAGGTATATTTTGTACTTGGGGTGCTCATACTATGTCATCATCCCTTTAAGAATCATGGTTGGATTTTTCCCCATATATAATGGTAGAGAATATCAATTGGTAATGACCATGTTTAATATGTGGAGTTTGTGTTGCATACTAACGATGCTATTTCTACCTACATACTTACACAAACGAGGTTCTTGTGGGTTATTCTTAGTCTCAATACAAGTAATGCATTGAATCCATGGGGTTGGCCTTAGGCTTCATGAAATTAATTCATTGAATTCATGGGTTTCTCTGAAACCTATATGAGTTCTAATTTATATTATGGGGTGTATATGTACTTTGGAACTTTCCTTTTTATTCTAAATCTAGTGCTAGTAATTACGCCAATGTAGTGGTCCCTCATTGTATGAGCCATGACCTACCAAGATAGCTCAGAGAATTGTTACCCATGCCTTCTCTAATACACCATGACCACATTATCCCGAGCCTCTGCTTCATTAATGGATTTTCCACTCCCATATTCAACTAATCATTCTATTGTGATGACCTTATTTATATATGGAAGAGCAACCTACTTGATTAGGGAAGTGGTAGATTTAGTGTGGTAATAACATTTGGTCTAGATAATTCCTAGATTATGGATATGGTTAAATGGAAACCAACCTCCCTTATTTGAAATAGAGTATGCACATAGTCCTTAAATGATTTATAATTTTTTTAGATATCATTAAGCTATGGAAAGTAATTATATTCAAATAAGACAACCCAGATATCCAATCTATTGTCAATGGTTTTGGTGAAATATGAGGAGACTAAAGGAGAATTATTTTCAATGTGGATTGGTGTATAGGGTCATAAAACGTATTTGTTTGATCACTTGGCAAGAAAATATCTCCCTAGATGCTTGAATTTTCAGTGGGGAGAAGATGTTGTCAGTCTTATCTTCTTATTATATAGTTAAATTCAAAGGTTATGGAAACGTTTACTAGAGGATTTGGACTTGGAATCTTAGGTAGAGGACATTAACTAAATGTTTTTTTGTGGGAGACTTATTGTGCAATATAATATGGAATAGAATGAAGAAAAAATTTCAAACTTTACCCAAGTCAAGAAGTTACCCCTAGTAACCTATATAACCATCTTATATTTTATATGGAAAGAATTATTGGCCTAATTTAAATTTTAGGTTTTATTCCAGACTCAATATAGGATAAAATGAGAGATGAATTATTTTAGTAAACATGGAAATGTAGCAACATGTACATAAAATGATATAAACTAATTTGGTTCCAATTTTCCACCACTTCTCTGCAGTATTTCAATGCCCTTCCTATTTGGGAATCCAATAACACACATACCTTATGAGAATTTTAAACCTACCTATTGTTATTACAAGTATAATTAAACTCAATATTTACTATTTCGGATTTTATGACTGGGAATATATATTCTCCAATGTTAAAAGGTGTAGTGACATGATAGGTAGATCAAGTTGTAGGAAAAATAAAATTAATGTGATTTAATTGTCACGAGGTGAATTTTCATGCATAGTAAATCATTACAACTTCAAATGGACACATTTTTTTAGAGTGAAACTCCAATTTATCCTTCAAAATAATCTCTCTTTATTGTATATGAAAGAATTCCAATTACTTGTGCAGACATCATTCTTTCATTGAACTTATCTTCACACACACACACACAGATATATAAGGTAAAAATGGCTTAGGCTCGACTGTGAGGAGACGAGTGTCCATGCCTTGAAGACACGTTGGCCAGAGAGTTTGGCTTTGACCAGTGTCTATCACATTACATGATCATTGAATTTAATCATATCTTAGATGATGTTGAGAACCATTTTGATTTTCCTAGATACCATAAGCATTTCCTTAATGAATGAGCCAATTTTATGCAAAGAAACCACAACCTAAACCCTTTCTATCCAACTTCTGTTAGCAACATAATTTTGACACCAATTGTAGAAATTGTAAAATATGCATGTATATCTTGGATTCACCTGATCTAATAACTTGCTAAAGTTAAATACTAAATCACTTCTACAAATATTTTTGGAATTAAAAACACAATCGCCAATCACATAAGCATGAAGAAATAGCAATCACACACAACACAGATAATTTCATGAGGAAAGCTTACAGCTAGAAACCCCACTATCTTCTATTTTATATTATATCATGGATCATGAAACAATTACATATAAAAATATTCTCACAAGAGGCCTCAGTACATCAGCTAATTGTCTCACAGTGTCATACAAAAATTGGCAAATCCCTCAGCCAATTAACTATCTCTAGACAACCTTCCTTCACTACATAATCCTTGCTGAATGTAATCCATGAATTGATGCAATCCTGCCTGCCTTGAATTCCCAAGTATCATGGGAACATCCAATGTGTGTGTGCTTTCATGTGTGCAAGCTTATACTGTCACAACTGATAGTCAACTTCCCTTTAACCTAGAACTCAAATGGGTCTCCACTGGATCTGACATACATGCAGCTAATAATAGTAAATCTTCAGTTTCATGTGAGATCACTACATGTGAATTAATTAATAATTAATTCACTTGATATATCACTAGTGTATATTCAGTTACAACTATCACAACTGAATTTAACTCACTTAACTGAGTTAAAATATTTACAACTTGCACAAACTCATGCACCACTACATTTCCAACTCTGTTACTACCAGAATCACTCAGTTACAATTATAATTACTCTATATATCCCACCAACCAAACTCTAACTCAAAATTCACTTAGCTAACTGATTTTCCACTTCAGTTAACTATTTTCAAGTCCACATTTAGAATATATTATAGTTTAATGTCCATTCTAATTAAGGGATAACTAAAAATAGACATGCACCTAAAAATAGCCTGTGGGCTCCACCCTAGTCTAGGTGCTTATTTTCACTAGGATCATGGGTGCCAAAAATTTCTTATTGAATCTCAACACTCCCTCTCAACAAGAAAGGGATTATCCTTCACCCCAATCCTGTCTCTATGGTATTCGAATTTTCTCCTGGTGAGTTCCTTCATCATAATATATGCATCTTGATCTTCTGTGGTAATGTACTGAAGCAACATGATTCTCCTCTGCACACAATCTCTGAGATGATGGTACCAAATATCTATATTCTTGGACCTATCATGAAACACAGTATTAATCGAGAGTTTAATGCAACTCTGATTATCATAATGAATCACTATCAGATCCATCTAAAAACCAAACAAACCAACCAAGATCTTTCTCATCCAGATAGCCTCACATGCAACTTGACTTTCTGCCATGTATTTTTCTTCCATTGAACTAAGTGCCACAAATATTTGTTTCTTGTTGTACCAATAAACTATTGTAGAATCGATACTAAATATCCCTCCTGATGTGCTCTTTCTATTTGATGGAATGCCGGCCCAATATGCCTCTGTGAAGCCATGCAACTTCACTCCATCTGTCTGTCTGCACCATAGACCATACTCTGATGTTCCCCTCAGGTATCTCAAGACATGCTTCCCCGCCTTCCAAAATATCTTGGTAGGCTTAGGCATAGCTTGACTCAGCTAGTTAACCACATATAAATTGTACGGTCTCGTGTTCACTAGATACATTAGCAAACCCACTAACCGTCGATAGATGGTAGCATCCACTTCCTCTCTAGAAGTAGCATCCTCTTTCCTCTAGTTTCCTAGAAGAGGAGTATCCATGGGTTTGAAGCTCTCTATGTTAAAGTTACCCAGTATCTCCTTTGCACACTTGCTTTGAGACATAAAAATTTCACAATCCTGCTGCCAAATTTCCAATCCAAGGAAATAATGAAGGAAGCCCATATCCTTAATTTAAAAATCCCTTGAAAGATCCTCCTTGCATGATTGTATCAGCTTCTCATCACCAGTAAAAATTAAATCATCAACATAAATAAAAATGGCCAATATCTTTCCCTCAACCACAATCTAGTACAGGTTTGCATCTATTTCACTTTTGGTGAAGCTCAGTCAAGTGAAATAACTGTATATCCAATTGTACCAAGCACGGGGTGCTTGCTTCAGCCCATACAATGCTCTTTTATGCCCACACACATGCAACTCATTGTTGAAGATCTAAAAACCTTCAAGCTACTCTATGTACACATCTTCCTCAATGATCCCATTGAGAAACACAATTTTCACATCCATCTAATGAATGCACCAGCCCATCTGTGTTGAGAGTGCAAGGATGGTCCTTATGGAAGAGTACCTTGTGATAGGTGCAAAGGTCTCATCATAATCTATCCCCTCGATCTATGAGAAGCCCCGGGCCACAAATCTAGACTTGTATTTCTCCACACTCCCATCAGCAATTTTCTTTACCTTGTCGATCCATCTCGAACCTACCACTGATTTGTCAATTGGTCTTGGGACAATTTCCTATGCATTGTTTTTTACAATGGAGTCATACTTCTCCACCATTGGATCAACCCAAGTAATCTATCCACCATATCCACCATTGGAGTCATAATCTATCCCCCCGATCTATGAGAAGTCCCGGGCCACAAATCTAGACTTGTATTTCTCCACACTCCCATCAGCAATTTTCTTTACCTTGTATATCCATCTCGAACCTAACACTGATTTGTCAACTGGTCTTGGGACAATTTCCTATGCATTTTTTTTTACAATGGATTCATACTCCTCCTAGACTCTACAACACCCTCCAAAAAAACCCCCACTTTAAATTTTTTTTGGAGCCCCTTGAGCACAAAGAAAAGTTAAGTAAAAAGTTAGGAGGACTAAGTCGTTGAGTCGCAAATCTTAAAATTTGTGGAAAACCGCAACCCCGCGAACTTGCGACCCCGCGACCTAGTCGCAAGGTTGCAAGGTTGCGAGGTCACATTCCCCTCACACCACCTCGCCATGTGACCTTGCGATCTCATTAATGGCCCGCACGTGCAACATTTTTATATATGGGGGGTCGCTAGGTCACATTTTGCATATGCAACGGATAGAAAAAATGCCTCTGATAGGTCGACTGGAGCGCGATTTTCCTGGGTAAGTTGCCATTTTCCTATTGTTGTTTCCTTTTTTATTATTCTTTCCTAATCCATGCATTCCTCAGCCTTTAAATTTCCCTTTACCTCAGCCATTGTTTTCATTTATTTCTTAGGGTTTTTCTTCTGATTCCGGCTTTCACCCTACTTGCCCAACTCATCACAGTTTATCATCCAGCCTCTCATGGCCTGTACCCTGCTCCAAAATCTATCCCTTGACTCTGTATGGACCCATTTAACCATGTGTTTTTCCAGTTAAAGGGAAAACAACTTCATGCCACGCCCGCCAAAACCCCGGCAAGCCCTAGAGCGACTTGCGACCCCGCGACCCTGCGACCTAGTCGCAAGGTTGCAAGGTCACATTCCCTCTATTTTCTCGCATTTTGTGACCCTGCGACCCCGCAACCTAGTTGCAAGGTCACAAGGTCGCATTCCTTCCATTTTCTCGCAACTTGTGACCTCGCAACCCCGCGACCTAGTAGCAAGGTCGCAAGGTCGCATCTTCGTCGTTTTCTCACAACCCGCGACCCCGCGACCCTGCGACCTAGTTGCAAGGTTGCACCTTGTCCATTTTCTTACAACCTGCGACCCCACAACCTAGTAGGCCACTTATTCAGCTCTACCTGTGTCCCAGTTGAAATAATTGATAAAATGTAATTGGTCTTGTATCATCATGGCATCTTTCTTATCTTGGGATTCTTTCATGAATATGACAAGTGAATTTGAAGCAGACTTGGAGTGTATACCTGTCCTCTCAGATTCCAGCGACATGGGACCTCTAGTGTCCCGGAAGAATGACAAGCACTTGACAGTGGAAGATGTAGAGATGGAATTTCCAATGTCCCCACCCCCGATATACAGAGATACCCTTTGCACATTTTCCAAAGGCGACAGCATGCGTTGGTACGAAGTGTACCAAGAGTTTGCTAAAAAGGAATTCCTAGAAGACCTCCCAGATCGGGAGATATAATTACAGGTCAAAATGTCCAAGCTACATCTCGCAGGTGCTCATCCAACTATATTCCCATGCCCAGAGATGATAGATTGGATTATACAGAAAATGTATCCCAAGAAGTTCGTGATCAAAGACAATGAAGGCAAGGCTTTCACAATGCTCAAAGGCTCAGATGCCCATGTTTATAACTCTTTGCCTGAGTGAGAAGAAGACCTCACAGAAGAATGGGCCATCGCTCATGCAGTTCCTATAGTTGACACTATAAGGCAATGGTGGGAGGAGCCTAAGAATTTTAAGGTCAAGAAAGACCAAGAATATCTAGTGGCGAGCCTCAAGAAAGTATATACATTAGTGGGTACCATGCTTTGCAGACTGTACAGGTGCCTAGATGCCACTACCTTCAACGGCACATGGACGACTCTCATGGAGTACGTCACAGTCCACGGTACCCGTTTCAACTGGGATAGCATATTGATGACCTCGATTCATACAAATTTATCCTCGGCATTGGTACCAGATGAAGGAATGCCTTCTGAATTCTATATGGCCTCTTATTTATTGGACGCCATCTATTCGAGGTTGCACTTTAAGGGATGGGTACATAACTGGGATCCCAAAAAGACCCATGCAATTCATCTACAAACCAAGGTGTTTTGGGAATCCAGGTATAAACAAGACATAGAGCCCATCTCCCAAATGCTCATCCTCGCTCTATACAGAAAATTATTCAGCCAAGTTGCTCCTTGCATGTCTTGGTGAGCCATGGAGATGCTAAGCAAAGTGGTGCATTGGTTCCCTTTCACCGAATATACATTCATCCGGGACTTTGGCTCATTCAGGGCCCCACATGCTATGCCTCGTTTTGTCACAGACAGAATGCTCATGCAAGAGGTCTGTTTCCAAATGTCTTCGGGTTTCTCCAGGGTCCTGTCCAAGGGTAAGAAGAAGTCGTGGCCCATGCTACCCCTCACTATCGATGCATACAAATTTAAAGACTTCAGAGAGGTAGAGGCAGAGGGAGAAGAGATGAAAAGTTATCGCTTTGGGGATTTAGAATACCGAACATACGACCCGGAGAGGATAGTTCCTGAACATTGCAAGAGGGCTAAGTTCAAATGGAACTATCAGCACACTGAACGCCTGGGAGAAGATGAAAGAAGGAACTGGTACAATGCAGATTGATAACTTGTTCTAGGGGTGGACTCTGGCGAAGAAGACCTGGATTACTAAACCTTGGAAGAAAGGAGTCGTGAATTAGGAGGTGCTTCTTCCTCTCTAACTAAAAAGCCTCGAACCAGTACAGGGCATAGTACCTCTACCCAATAGAAAGAAATAGATGCCAAAGCCCAGCAAGAGAGAGAGAATAAAATGAAAGAGGATGAGGATAAGCGCAAGAAGAGCCTAAGGGAAAAACAGAAGAAGAAGCAGGCTGAGGAGGCCAAGAAGGAAAAGGAGAAAAAAGAGGCGGAGGCTACAACAGAACAAGAGCTCAAGAAAGAGTTATATAAAGTGGAAGCTGACCGCCAGAAGAAAGCAGAGAAGGCTGCAACAGCTGAGTGTAAAAGGAAAGCTAAATTGGAAGCAGCGGCAGAAGCAGAGCTCAGGCAGAAGAAAGAAGATGAGAAGGCGGAAGCCGAACGCCTACGAAGGGAAGAGGAGGAAAACAAGAAGAAAGAAGAAGAGGATCAAATGCTGGAGAACATCGAGGTATCTCCACTTGAGGTACCTCAAGGAAGTACATGAGCCACGCTCTTCAACGTCAGTTCCTCCTAGGGGCAAGAGGAGGAGGTATTCGACCTCACCAGGCTCACATTCGATCAATTCTCCTTCAAAATCTGATAGGAGAAGAGAAGATGTCTGGCACAAAATCCTTCCACTCCATCCACAGTTGCAACCGAAAAAGACATAGTCCTTGATACTAGGACTAATCTCATGATGATAGCATCAGCTAGCACAACTTTCGCTGCGGCCACGGAAGAAAATGTGACTAGAATGAGTAGAGAGATCGTTTCTCTACAAAATAGACTACAAGAAGCAGAGCAGCAGGAAAAAAGGGAAGAACAAGAAAGGACGGAATTGAGAGAGGAGGTTCAACAACTCTGAAACAAAACTCCCCCTATCAATGAAGTTACGCTTGCCATTCGAAGGGAGTTCGATATATTAGAGGCGACCATGAGGCAAGTTTATGGGGAAATGTTCACCATAAAACAAACAGTCGCCCCATTGGTAAGAGCCTAAACAAAGACTAAGCAGAAGCACGAGTAGCTGAAGGAGGCCTCAACTGCCTTGGACAGAATGATGGACTGGACAGTGCAGTACCCTCAGGCTCCTGAAAATTTTCCAAAGAATGATTGGATTCATACGCAATATGCCAAAGTCCAAATCCATATGAAAATGCAGTCCAAGGATAAGCTATCCAAGGATTTAGACAAAGTAATGGGTGCATACAAACACCTGATCAGCGGCATCGATTCGATGCACATCCTTCACCACATTCCTTCGTTGGGGGCATTGGACGAGGGGAAAACTTGGGAACAGTTAGATCAAGAGATCCAGTCATTTCTACAGCCCATTAAGCAAGCTGCCGCCACTCTCGATCTTGCAGCGTCACGAGAAAAACTTAGGCCAGTTTCTTGTCATGCCAGTATGGATTTACACCAAGCTTGCCTCTCTTTCTAACTTGATCTCACAGAAGAAGGAAACTCTAGTCCCAAACACTTTGGATTGCATGCATCAGTTGAAAGAAGAGGTCCCTCTGGTTTCTCCCATAGCAGCAGAGTATCAGACCTGGCAAGACTTCCTCAAAGGACAGCAGATTGATGCCCCTGATCTCACAATTGTGCGCACATCTTCATAACCCAGTGGTAGTAGGTCACTGGTAGCATTTGGAAGCAGGTCACAAGTCGCACTGCCTAGCCAGGTCGTAGGTCGCATTGCCCAGCCAAGTCGCAGGTCGCACTGCCCAGCCAGGTCGTAGGTCGCAGTTCCCTCTGGTCGCAGGGCAACTCAACAGTTAGGCAGGGGAAGAGTCAGGAAGCCCAAAGTGCAAGTTTTGATCTATAAAACTCCCTCCGAGGAAAATGTAAAAGATATTTTTTTTGGGACTCAAGAGCTATACAACATTGTATTGAAAGATAACACTCTTTTTGCATATGAATACAGATACCTGTTGAAACTCCTTTTGGATCTGATGTGTTTTTTTGTGTGAACACTATGAATATTTCTATACAGTTTCAAACATCTTTTGATTAATGAAACTGCACTCTTAATGGAATCATTTATGCATTATGGTTTCCTGTACTTGTGTTAATGATGTTCAGTTTAATTGCTTTCTTAATGGATGTTAATGACTTTGTTTATTAGCATTTCATTTTATCTTTCAGGAATTAAAGGGGCATCTCGCCATAAAGAATTGTTTCTTTTGTGGCCAGAATAGCCTACAAGCATAACCCCAAAGATGTGTTGTTAACAACGCCTCCTTTGGCATGTATGCCTTATTATTTGTCTCGCTACGCATAGTGTTATATATGTGTTTAATGCATCAACCATGTATCTTGTATCATGTGAATAAGTGTGTGTCCATAGGTTCAATCAAGTTCTTTTGAGACCGAAGGGAAGGTGACTTAAGCGGTAGCCAGACCCACACCCCGGACGGGATCCCTATTCCAAACAGTTCAAGGTCTAATTGGGACTTTCTACCGGGGAGATCCCCTACTGTTGGCCGGACAGATTTTCTCATCAACAGAATTGGCACTAGAAGGAGGGCCTGAATGGCATCCTCCCAGCATACAACCAAGATTACATCACAAACTCTCGATGGGGAGGTCATAAACGACGATACTACCCCTCCCCCGTTGGAAGATATTCCAGGGGAGGAGGTTCCATATTATGAAATTACCAGAGAGCAATTGAGAGCCTTGCGCCCAGCTGCCCACAATCTCATCAGGGATTTGCGATATGCCCCAATCATGAGTTTCTTGACCCATACTAGGACCCCTGCTGAAAACATCACTCGTAATGGTGCCCTGGTGAGTACCATACTCCAATTGGTGAATCTCATGGTTGAATACCTCGCCACTGCTGTTCAGGGTGATGGACCGATTCCCGAGCTCCAAGTGGGTGAAGAGGAGGAATTTGGCATGACTGAACCCTTCCCTGACCCTCAGCCTAACCAATCCCAATAGAACAACCACCAGGCACACCCCCCACTTGGGGAAGGTGATGGAGATAGAGGCCGAGGGAATGAAGGTGAGGGAAATAGAGCCCGCAGGAATGAAGGCGAGGGAAATAGAGCCCGAAGGAACGAAGGTGAGGGAAATATAAACTGCAGGAACAAAGGCGAGGGAAATAGAGCCCGCAGAAATGAAGGTGAGGGGAACAGAGGCCATGGAACTGGAGGTAGAGGAGATAGAGGCCGTGGCCAAGGACACCGTGCCAACCACCGCCACCCAAACCCAAATAGGTCACCTGTATACAATTGGGGATACCTCTAGACATGGCCAACCATGAAAGATATCAATATAAACACTCTCGCCATGAGGGAGAAGCATCAGTGTCAGGTATGGGGAGTGAATCTGAGACTGAGATCAGGCACCACCAGCATGCTAGGAGAGTGCAACCACTTGCTTGGATGGCCCAGTCTCCATTAGATCTTTTGGGCCCCCTCCACGACCTGCGTAGGCACCCTGAGAAGCATCTCCCCAAGTTTGATCCCCAGAAAGGCACCTTGGCCGAGGATCATATAAGCAGCTTCTATCTTTCCCTACAAATCATGAGGGTTCAAACTGATGACGTTGCTTGCCGCCTGTTTCCACACACTCTTGAAAACAAAGCGGCCACCTGGTACCGCTCCCTCCCAAGTGCCTCCATCACGTCATGGGACCAGTTCTGTCATGCATTCTTGCAGAAATTTTCAGAGGAAAAAACCCCTTCCATGCTCCTCACGGAGTTAAGTACCATTAAGTGCCATAAGAAAGAGAAGGTTAGAGACTTCAATCAGCACTTTTCCACCATACTGCAAAAGTTTCCCCCCAACCTAGCATTGGACAACTCTATTACCATAGACTACTATACAGAAGCTCTCCCAGGGATATCGCCGTCTTTGTAAAATGCGAAGCTCGGCCCACCCTTGCAAAAAACTACGCAGCCGCTCTCGTTGTAAAAAGAGACATGCTTTATATAGGAGCCATCGATCATGAGGGGAGAGATGACCACAAACCAATCGCGAAGAAAGGTCAGTCCTCCACAAAAAATATTGTGGATAAGGATAAGGATGCTTTCGACTTCGAGAGTATAGCAAATACCCTCAATCTATTGACAAATGAAGTCTCCGACCTGAAGAGAAAGGGTATAGAAACCACGGCTAGCACCAAAGAACCTAATCCATTTTTCAGAAAGAGAAACCCCAAAACCAGCCGACCTCCGTCTAACCCGAACACTGTTCTCAACATGGAAGAAATAGGAAAAGATAACTTCTGTTCTTTCCACCAGGCTACCCACTCTAAGAAAACATGCCCACAATGGATTGGCAACATGATGGTAAATCAGCTTCTGGATGATCAAAACCCAGGGGATGTAGGGGAGGATGATGTTTCTGACCAC
The DNA here is from genome assembly GCA_034641835.2 of Pinus albicaulis. Classification (NCBI taxonomy): domain Eukaryota; kingdom Viridiplantae; phylum Streptophyta; class Pinopsida; order Pinales; family Pinaceae; genus Pinus; species Pinus albicaulis. The sequence continues at coordinate 345,934,203 of CM076582.1, forward strand.
GACAAAGATTTTCCCCCGGATGAAGAATTGGGGTCCTCTGTTCTTGTGTTTGACATAATCCAAGGGGAAAACAATCTTACCATCACTGATATCAACATGGCAGACAATCCTAAGGCCCAACCTGTACGAAATTATAGCCTTAGGAGCAAAGGACCGGTCCCCGAACAATCCTTTGAGGAGAAGAAAAGGGCTTTCTTAAGGAAAATTCTTCCCCCGGGAAATGAACAACAAGTTGTTCCTGAGAAGCCCATGAATAACAACACCCGAGCAAATCAAAAGAGTAAGCTCCTGGTGGGGCCCCCCAAAACCACCACTGAGCCTTGTACTCAATCTGATTCCGCTTATAACATTGTAGAGGACATGAAGAAAACCAGAGCTAACATCTCCCTCTACGAGCTTGCCCGCATCACAAATCAACGAGAACTCATTCTTAAAGCCTTCACCAATACCTCAACTACTAAGCTTGTGAGCAATACGTCTGTGTAAGCCAGTCCTAGTGTTCAGTCTATTGTGAATGCCATCAATGAAAATTCTAGGGGGTCTACTCCTCCCTTCCTTTTATCTTTTGAGATTTTTAACTTCAACATGCATAATTGTCTAGTTGACTCTGGCGCATCCACAAACGTCATGCCCCTATCTGTTTGTAAGAAGCTGAACATCCGCCCGGAGAAAACTGACGCGAGGATCATCCAACTTGACAGATCGCAGGTGCCAGCTATAGGAGAGCTAAATAACGTCATCATCCGTCTTTCTTCTGATTCTAGAGTCCACCAATGTATTGACATTGTGGTTGTTGACATCCCTGAATCTTATGGCCCATTACTTAGCAGAGACTAGTCCAGCAAGCTGCAAGGGTATTTTTCCACCGACTAGTCCCACTTGTGGCTGCCTTACAATGGCCGAAATAACCAAATCAAGGTCGAAAGCAAACCATATATGAAATATACTGTGACTGATTTGGACGCTACTAATTAACCCATCAGTTTTTTCCAGGAGGAGCTTGGCATGTGCTTCTTGGAGGCCATTTTCGGATGTTACCACCCTCCTCAGTCTCCAATAGACCCCGAGATCCAGTCTGAACTCACTCTTGTCACAGAAGACCAAGCCACTCCTGTCTCACACGAAACTGAAATCCCTCCCCAACCTACAACCCCGAAGGAGCCAGAAAATGACATGTGGACCCTGTACTATGACGATTCCAAGACCCATGATGGGGCTGGTGTGGGCTGCATCTTGTTGGACCCTCAGAAGAACAAGTTCTTGATTTCGTGTCGACTGGAGTTCTAGTGCACTAACAATACTACTGAATATGAAGCTTTGATCTTCAGACTCAAGAAGGCACTAGACTTAAAGGTAAGATTCTTACGGGTCATCGGAGACTCCGAGATTATCACTCGGCAGGTACGCAACACCATTCATTGTTTGTCTCCGCACTTAAAAGCTTATCAACAAGAGGAATGGCGTCTTATTTCTACTTTTGATGCATTTGGAATCAAATCTGTTCTTAGAATGCATAATACAATAGTTGATACTCTGGCTAATGCTGCTGCTAGATTTACCCCTTTGAGGGATGGTTTTTCTATTGAAGTTATGTATATACCCTCCGTGCCAGATAATATTACTAATTTATGCATTTTTTATGATGATCAACAGATATTGGAATTTATACTTAACATTGAAGTATTCAAAGACGCGGAAATAGACGAGATGGATCACGATCAAGCTTTGCAGGAGAGCATGATAAACGCAAGGAGAACCCCATGCCTAAGGGGATAGTATCACTTGAAAAGCTCTTTGATCTACAAAGCTGATTCCGCGGGCCCCCAAATACCAAAGTACAAAGTTCCACCTTGGCACATCGACAGGTGAACTTGGGATCAGATGATAACCCGAAGTTCGTCAACCTTGGGAAAGCCTGCATCGACCAAGAGACGTTGGCTTTCACCCAGCTATTTCGAAAGTATCAAGACGTATTTTCATGGACATATGATGATTTAAGTATGTACGATACTTGTATTATTCAGCACGTGATACCCATGAAGGAAGGCGTGAAGCCTTTCCAACAAAAGCTCAGAAAAGTGCATCCTACTTTGGAACCGATGATTCTGAAAGAACTTAAGAAGCTTTTGGATGCACACATCATCTTCAAAGTTCGCCACTCCACATGGGTGTCAAATTTGGTCCCTGTACGGAAGAATTCTGGCGAGATCCGCTTGTGCGTGGATTTCCGGAATTTAAAACAAAGATAATTATTTGGTGCCTCCAATGGAACAAATATTGTAAGCTGTGTCTGGATCTGAGATGTTCTCCTTGTTGGATGGATTCTCTCGCTACAACCAAGTGCTGGTAGCTGAGCCGGATAGATTGAAAACTACTTTTCGAACCAAATGGGGAACTTTCACGTTCAGACGCATGCCCTTCATATTAATAAACGCGGGGGCAACCTTCCAATGGGCCATGGATATAGCTTTCCGTGGCTTGATAGGGCAAAGCGTGGTAGTCTATTTGGACGACGTCACTGTGTTTTCGAAACTCCGGGGCGATCATTTACGCCACCTCAAGCAAATTTTTGAAAGGTGCAGGAAGTACGGGATTTCACTCAACCCGAAGAAGAGTGTTTTCGCTATGGCGGAAGGAAATTTTTTGGGCCACATTATAACTAAGAAAGGCATTGTTGTAGATCCAGAGTGGGTGAAAGCCATTGCCCAGATTCCCCCCCCAGCAGTAAAAAAGCCATGCAATTTTTCCTGGGGAAAATCAATTTTGTACGTAAATTCATATCATATTTCGCCCAGATAGTCGGGCCTTTGCAGGGGATGATCAAGAAGAATGTGATTTTCAAATGGAATCTCCCAGAGAAGGAGGCCTTCAACAAAATCAAGCAGGCTATAGCTGAAGCACCATCCCTCAAAAGTCCATATTTTAGCAGAAGCTTTATCCTGTATACTTTCACTTCAGATTCATCACTTGCAGCTATCCTCATGTAGAAAGACGACAACAATGATGAATGGCCTATATCCTTCATGAGTATTGGTTTACAAGGAGCTGAATTGAACTACCCTGAAATCAAAAAGCAAGCCTATGCAGTCTACAAAGTAGTCAAGCATTTCAGGCCTTACATCTTGAAAAACCATGTCACGGTTTTCATTCCCCACCCAGCTGTCCGCTCACTGTTCATACAGCAGGAGTTAGGTGAGAGGCAAGGAAAATGGGTGGCGTGCCTGCCAGAGTATGACTTAGAGTTTAAACCAACACACACCGTTAAAGGATAAGGACTATGCCAAATGGCTGCAGAGGCTGCAAGTTCACATGGAGTTGAAGAAGAGTGTTGGGAACAAGAAATCGACATGTATTAGAGTGACCACACACTTCAGCAGAGAAGCCCTTCTTGGTACTCTGACATTTCAGGATACTTAGCCCATGGCATCCTATACCCTGCTCTAACCGCCCAGCAGAAACGCGTAATAAGGCTCAAAGCTGCATGTTACCAGCTAATCCAGGGTAAGATTTTCAAGAAACATTAAGATGGAGTCCTATTACGCTGCTTGGAACATGATGAAGCACATAAAATCTTAACCGAGCTGCACGACAGACTAGCTGGAGGAAATTTTGTAGGCGATACCACCGCCCACAAGATAATGCGCGTAGGATACTACTGGCTAACCCTTTTTAGAGATGCGCATGCATATGTCCAGAAATGCACTCAGTGCCAGAAATTTGCAAACCGGAAGGCACGGCCAGCCGCTCCCCTACTATTAGTAGTAGTGGAGGAACCCTTTCAACAGTGGGGTTTGGATGTCATTGGTGAAATCATACCTCACTCCTCCAAAAAACAACGGTATATTCTTATTGCTACCGATTATTTCACCAAGTGGGTTGAAGCAACACCTTTATGCCAAATCAATGATCAAGAGGTAATAGAATTCGTCACTCATTCCATCATCACCAGGTTTGGCATTCCAACTTCCTTGGTTTTTGATAATGCAACTTACTTTTCATCTTTTATATTGTATGATTTTTCTATAGAAAACGATATTGTTCTTAAAAATTTTGCAAATTATTATCCCCAAGGAAACGGGTTAGCTGAGTCAACCAATAAAATCCTTATCCGCATCATTAAGAAGACCCTGCTCTCCCACCAGCACAACTGGCATAACGCCCTTCACAATGCCCTTTGGGCCGACTGTGTCACGCCCAAATCCTCTCTAGGCACCTCCCTGTATTTTCTCATGTATGGAAAAGAAGTAGTTCTTCCTCCCCATTTATCTCTCCCTGCCCTTCAGCTGTCCCAAGAATGTCATTGTACCCCATGCCCCACCTTGTAGACTCGGACCGACACCCTACTAAAGTTGGAGGAAGAAAGACAAAAATCCCGAGAAAATTTCGCCATCCACCAAAGCCGGATCAAGAGATGGTTTGATAGAAAATCCGCAGGGAATAAAAAATTTGAGGTAGGAGACCTGGTCCTGAAGTGGGATAAAGCTCACGAAGAAAATGGAAAACATTCCAAGTTCCAAGCACTGTGGATAGGTCCTTTCCAAGTTAAGGAGAAATTAGGTTCCCACACATTTAGAATGCAAAATCTTGAGGGAAGAGTCGAGGTCCTCCCGGTAAATTGGCATGGCCTCAAACATTACTTCACTTAGTATCCCTTAGAGGGATATGTTAACCTTGTACCATAGTTTCCGCTTTCCCTTTTCTGTGAAAGATACAAAAAAAAATTAAAAAATAAAAAGATTATTATAAAAAACGGGAGTACTTGTCGGAGCCACACAATTGGCACACTGCAACAGGTTCTATGCTGATGGAAGGCCTTTTCCTGATAGACGTGAAGGTGGTAAAATATTTCTTGTTATTGGCACCTAAAGGCAGCACATGACCTAGCTCAAGCCATCAAGCGAGGGGATCCCACCTAGCAAGTTTGAGAGGGTGTCTGCAAAAAGAAAGTGCGATACAACGGTAACTAGATCGGAAGGGAACAGAGGTACTCCATGTTACGTCAGGGCATCTGAGAAAAACCAAAGTCCTCATATCAGACCAGGAGCAACCTATCTACAATTAAAATAAGTTGGGATCCCTCATCTACCCAGGAAAATAATTTCCCATCTCAAATAAGTGCACATCTAACTAAGTGCCTCAGGCACATTCAAAATAAGTGCAATAGCACACTAATAAAGGGTAAAGGATTGAGAAAGGCTTCTTTCGTAGAGAGGTGATGTAACGACTTTGTCGGGGTACTAACTAGGCTCGCTGGTAGCAGAGCAACGTTCATGACTCCTAGGCAGTGACTCTGCCAGGACCGAGAGGTTCGCTGGCAGTGGAGCAACATAATGAGGACAAAATAATCGTATCGGACCCTGTAGCCACCTGGAGTTCTCCAACCCTTTCAGTCCGGAAACTTGAAGAAATGAAATTCGGTTAACCAACACCTAAACAAGCCATCAGGCCAAACAACCCCGCAAGGTGCAAAAAAGCAAGGCAGTGTTGACCTTAAGGTAAAAGGAACAGCTAGTGAAGGCCCCTCCCTCCCCCCTAAAAGGATAACCATCAACAAAGACTCTGAGTTCAACCAGTGAATCGCCATTTGTTGTAGCCTCTACAACACCCTCCACAAAAACCCCCACTTTAAAATTTTTTTGGAGCCCCTTGAGCACAAAGAAAAGTTAAGTAAAAAGTCAGGAGGACTAAGTCGCTGAGTCACAAATCTTAAAATTTGTGGAAAATCGCGACCCTGTGACCTAGTCGCAAGGTCGCAAGTTCGCGAGGTCGCATTCCCCTCACACCACCTCGCCATGCGACCTTGCAACCTCATTAATGGCCCTCCCGTGCGACCTTTTTATATATGGGAGGTCGTTAGGTCGCATTTTGCATATGTAGCGGATAGAAAAAATGCCTCTGATAGGTCGACTGGAGCGCGATTTTCCCGGGTAAGTTGTCATTTTCCTCATGTTGTTTCCTTTTTTATTATTCTTGCCTAATCCCTGCATTCCTCGGCCTTTAAATTGCCCTTTACCTCAGCCATTTTTTTCATTTATTGCTTAGGGTTTTTCTTCCGATTCCAGCTTTCACCCTACTTGCCCAACTCATCACAGTTTCTCATCCAACCTCTCATGGCTTGTACCCTACTCCAAAATTTATCCCTTGAATATTTATGGACCCATTAAGCCTTTTTTTTTTCCAGTTAAAGGGAAAACAACTTCACGCCGCACGCGCCAAAACCCCGGCAAGCCCTAGCGCGACTTGCGACCCCGCGACCTAGTCGCAAGGTCGCAAGGTCACATTCCCTCCGTTTTCTCGCAATTCACAACCCCGCGACCCCGCAACCTATTCACAAGGTTAAAAGGTTGCATTCCTTCCTTTTTCTCGCAACTTGCGACCTCATGACCCCGTGACCCAGTCGCAAGGTCGCAAGGTCACATCTTCGTCGTTTTCTCACAACCCGCGACCTCGCGACCCTGCGACCTAGTCGCAAGGTCACAAGGTCGCACCTTGTCCATTTTCTTACAACCTACGACCCCATGACCCAGTAGGACACTTATTCAGCTTTTCCTGTGTCCCAGTTGAAATAATTGATAAACTTTAATTGGTCTTGTATCATCATGGTGTCTTTCTTATCTTGGGATTCTTTCATGAATATGACAAGTGAATATGAAGTAGACTTGGAGTGTATACCTGTCCTCTCAGATTCCAGCGACATAGGACCTCCAGTCTCTTGGAAGAAAGACAAGCACTTGGTAGTGGAATATGTAGAGATGGAATTTCCAATGTCCCCACCCTCGATATACAGAGATACCCTTTGCACATTTTCCAAAGGGGATAGCATGCGTTGGTACCAAGTGTACCAAGAGTTCGCTAAAATGGAATTCCCAGAAGACCTCCCAGATCGGGAGATATACTTACAGGTCAAAAGGTCCAAGCTACATCTCGCAGGTGCTCATCCGGCTATATTCCCATGCCCAGAGATGATATATTGGATTATACAGAAAATGGATCCCAAGAAGTTCGTGATCAGAGACAACGAAGGCAAGGCTTTTGCAACACTCAAAGTCTCAGATGCCCATTTTTATTACTCTTTTCCTGAGCGAGAAAAAGACTTCACGAAATATTGGGCCATCGCTCATGTAGTTCCTATAGTTGACACTATAAGGCAATGGTGGGAGGAGCCTGAGAAGTTTAAGGTCAAGAAAGACCAGGAATATCCAGTGGCGAGCCTTAGGAAAGTATAAAAATTAGTGGCTGCATGCTTTGCAGACTGTACAGGCGCCCAGATGCCACTATCTTCAATGGCACATGGGTGACTCTCATGGAGTACGCCATAGCACACTACACCTATTTCAACTGGGATAGCATATTGATGACCTCCATTCATACAAATTTATCGTCGGCATTGGTACCAGATGAAGGAATGCCTTCTAAATTCTATATGGCCTTTTATTTATTGGACGTCGTCTGTTCGAGGTTGCACTTCGAGGGATGGGTACATAACTGGGATCCCAAACAGACCCATGCAATTCATCTACAAACCAAGGTGTTTTTGGAATCCAGGTATAAACAAGACATAGAGCCCATCTCCCAAGTGTTCATCCTCGCTCTATACAAAAAATTATTCAGCCAAGACGCTCCTTCATGTCTTGGTGAGCCATGGAGATGCTAAGCAAAGTGGCGCATTGGTTCCCTTTCACCGAATATACATTCATCTGGGTCTTTGGCTCATTCAGGGCCCCACATGCTATGCCTCGTTTTGTCACAGACAAAATGCTCATGCAACAGGTCTGTTTCCAAATGTCTTCGGGTTTCTCCAGGGTCCTGTCCAAGGGTAAGAAGAAGCCGTGGCCCAAGCTACCCCTCACTATCGACGCATACAAATTTAAAGACTTCAGAGAGGTAGAGGCAGAGGGAGAAGAGATGAAAAGTTATCGCTTTGGGGATTTAGAATACCGAACATATGACCCGGAGAGGATAGTTCCTGAACATTGCAAAAGGGCTAAGTTCAAATGGAACTATCAGCACACTGAACGCCTGGGAGAAGATGAAAGAAGGAACTGGTACAATGTAGATCGATAACTTGCTCCAAGGGTGGACTATGGCGAAGAAGACCTGGATGACTGAACCTTGGAAGAAAGGAGTCGTGAATTAGGAGGTGCTTCTTCCTCTCTAACTAAAAAGCCGTAAACTAGTACAGGGCATAGTACCTCTACCCAACAGAAAGAAATAGAGGCCAAGGACCATCAAGAGAGAGAGAAGAAAATGAAAGAGGATGAGGATAAGCGCAAGAAGAGCCTAAGGGCATAACAGAAGAAGAAGCAGGCCGAGGAGGCCAATAAAGAAAAGGAGAAAAAAGAGGTAGAGGCTACAACAGAACAAGAGCTCAAGAAAGAGTTAGATAAAGTGGAAGCTGACCGCCAGAAGAAAGTAGAGCAAGCTGCAGCTGCTAAGCATAAAAGGAAAGCTGAATTGGAAGTAGCGGTAGAAGCAGAGCTCAGGCAGAGGAAAGAACATGACAAGGCAGAAGCCGAACGCCTACGAAGGGAAGAGGAGGAAAAGAAGAAGAAAGAAGAAGAGGATGAAATGCTGGAGAACATCGAGGTATCTTCCCTTGAGGTACCTCTAGGCAGTACATGAGCCACGCTCTCCAATGTTAGTTCCTCCTAGGGGCAAGAGGAGGAGGTATTCGACCTCACCAGGCTCACATTCGATCAATTCTCCTTCAAAATCCAGCAGGAGAAGAGAAGATGCCTGGCGCAAAATCCTTCCGCCACATCCACAGTCACAACCAGAAAAGACATAGTCCTTGATACTAGGACTAATCCCGTGATGATAGCATCAGCTAGCATAGCTTTCGCTGCGGCCACAGAAGAAAATGTGACCAAAATGAGTAGAGAGATCGTTTCTCTACAAAATAGACTACAAGAAGTAGAGCAGCGGGAAAAAAGGCAGAACAGGAAAGGACGACATTGAGAGAGGAGGTTCAAAAACTCCGAAACAAAAATCCCCCTGTCAATGAAGTTATGCTTGCCATTTAAAGGGACTTAGATATATTATAGGCGACCATGAGGCAAGTTTATGGGGAAATGTTCACCATAAAACAAATAGTCACCCCATCGATAAGAGCCCAAACGGAGACTAAGCAGAAGCACGAGCAGCTAAAGGAGGCCTCAGTTGCCTTGGACAGAATGATGGACTGGATAGTGCGGTACCCTCAGGCTCCTGAACATTTGCCAAAGAAGGATTGGATTCATACGCAAGATGCCAAAGTCCAAATCCTTATGAAAATTCAGTCCAAGGATAAGCTATCCAAGGATTTAGACAAAGTAATGGCTGCATATGAACACCTGATTAGTGGCATCAATTCGATGCACATCCTTCACTACATTCCTTCGTTGGGGGCATTGGATGAGGGGAAAACTTGGGAACAGTTAGATCAAGAGATCCAGTCATTTCTACAACCCATTAAGCAAGCTGCTGCCACTCTTGATCTTGCAGCGTCATGAGAAAACCTGGGCCAGTTTCTTGTCATGCCAGTATGGATTTACACCAAGCTCACCTCTCTTTTCAACCTGATCTCAGAGAAGAAGGAAACCCATAGTAGCAAAGTATCAGACCTGGAAAGACTTCCTCAAAGGACAGCAGATTGATGCCCCTGAACTCACAATTGCGCGCACATCTTCATAACCCATCGAAAGTAGGCCGTTGGTAGCATTTGGAGGCAGGTCGCAGGTCACACCGCCCAGCCAGGTTGTAGGTCGCACTGCTCAGCCAAGTCGCAGGTCGCACTGCCCAGCCAGGTCGCAGGTCGCAGTTCCCTCCGGTCGTAGGGCAACTCAACAGTCAGGCAGGTGAAGAGTCAGGAAGCCCAAAGGGAAAGTTTTGATCTATAAAACTCCCTCTGGGGAAAATGTAAAAGATCTTTTTTTTGGGACTCAAGAGCTATATAGCATTGTATTGAAAGATAACACTCTTTTTTCATATGAATACAGATACCTGTTGAAACTCCTTTTGGATCTGATGTGTTTTGTTGTGCGAACACTATGAGTATTTCTATACAGTTTCAAACATCTTTTGATTAATGAAATTACACTCTTAATGGCATCATTTATGCATTATGGTTTCCTGTACTAGTGTTAGTTATATTTAGTTTAATTGCTTTCTTAATGGATGTTAGTGACTTTGTTTATTAGCATTTCGTTTTATCTTTCAAGAAGTAAAGGGGCATCTCGCCATAAAGAACTGTTTCTTTTGTGGCCAGAATAGCCTACAAGCATAACCCCAAAGATGTGTTGTTAACAACACCTCCTTTGGCGTGTATGCCTTATTATTTGTCTCGCTACGCATAGTGTTATATACATGTTTAATTCATAAACCATGTATCTTATATCATGTGAATAAGTGTGTGTCCACAGGTTCGATCGAGTTCTTTTGAGACCAAAGGGAAGGTGACTTAAGCGATAGCCGGACCCACACCCCGGATGGGATCCCTATTCAAAATGGTTCAAGGTCTAATTGGGACTTTCTACAGGGGAGATCCCCTACTATTGGCTGGACATATTTTCCCGTCAACACCCCCCGATCTATGAGAAGCTCCGAGCCACAAATCTAGAATTGTATTTCTTCACACTCCCATCAGCAATTTTCTTTACCTTGTAGATCCATCTCGAACCTACCACTGATTTGTCAACTGGTCTTGGGACAATTTCCTATGCATTGTTTTTTACAATGGAGTCATACTCCTCCACCATTGCATCAACCCAAGTAGGCCATTGCACTGCTTCCTGAAAGGAAGATGGTTTAGTCACAATACATTTTCTCATGAGAGCCATATATCCAGTAAATTGGTTAGGATATTGTCTTTTTCTGTGTTGTGAAGTAGGGCTCCTACATTTTGTGTAGCATCAAGTCTCAGCCTATCAACTTTTGTGGTGTGCCTTCTACCATTTATGATGGATGGCTCTGGGTTGGTGGATTCCTCCACTCCATGAGCCTCCTCATGTTGCTAATCCACATATTGAGACTCATCTTTGGGAACCAATAATTCCTCCTTCGCATGCAAGTTGAGCTCCCTCTCAAGGGACAAACACGTGGCTTTCCCCTCATAAAATTTTATATATCGTCGCACAAAAGCCATTTTGATGTTTGGAAAATACACATGATAATTATGAGGTGTTTTTTTGTACCCCAAAAAAATCCCAACTTCAACAGTCAGTTCCAACTTCTTACTGGCGTCCTTGGTCACATGCACATAAACAGATGAGCCAAAAATCTTAAAGTGTGAAACATCCAGTTTCATACTAGTGAAATCTTCTTCACATGTACTTATGCCAAGTACTCTATGAGGACAACGGTTTTGCACATAAACCGCAGTGTTGCATTCTTCCACCCAAAAATGAATTGGTAGGCCCAGACCATGAAAAATCGCTCATGCTGCACCCATGATCATTTTCTTATTCCTCTCCATGACCCCATTTTGTTTTGGGTTATAAGGCGCCATGAGTTCTCTTCAAATTCCTTCTTTGATGTAGAATTTATTGAATTCGTTAGAGATATATTCTCCACCATTATCACTCCTTAGAGCCTTCACTTGCTTCCCCGACTATTTCTCCACCAATGCCTTAAACTCACAAAAATTGGAGAATGTTTGATCATTCTTATGCATGAATAATATCGATCATTTGCGAGAAAAGTCATCAACAAAGATTACACAGTACTTATTTTTTGTTTTTGAAGAAACTGAGAATGGTCCATACACATCTATGTGAACTTTTTCAAGGATCCCCGAAGCACAGTTATCCTTCTCATGAAAGGTGGAATTTACATACCTACCCATGGTGCAACCCTTGCACTGATCTAACTGAGAAAGTGTTCCCATTGGAATTCCAGTAGATATTTACTACATGACTTTCAAGGCTCCATGATGAAGATGGCCCAATCACCTGTGCCATAATTCGCCCTCATCCCGGATCACCACTTTTTATGTCTTGTCCATCATGGAAGCACAACCATATACCTCCAGCTTGTAGATATTCTTAAATCAAATCCTTATCCTCTTGCTTGACCCATTATTTTATGTCGTAGGAAATATTTCCCATCACTAAAAACAACGTCATAACCTTTGTTCTCCAACATTGTGATTGAAACCAAATTTTTCTTCAGACCTGGTATATGCATTACATATTTTAATTGAAATGGTTTACCTGACTCCCTCTAAAAGGTAATGGTACCAATCCCAGTAGCACTATATTTTCCTTCGTTGCCCATCTCAATATGCATCTCGAGATCTTTCTCCTCTAAGTCACTGAAAAGTTCCTTATCTCCTGTCATGTGAAAGGAAGTGCCACTATGCAAATACCACACCGATCCCAATGCACTTGACACCATGCATGCAATCATTGAGAATTCAAGCTCAAATTGTGAGGCAAGGTCCTCACCGGCTGCAGATCTAGCATCCTTCTTGTTCTTCTTATTTTGTGGATAGTTAGTAGCAAAATTCCCATTTTCGTGACAGTGAAAACACTTCACCTTCGACATGTCCTGCTTCTTGCCTTTAGACTCAGATTTATAATGGAATTTATTCCCCTTCCCCTTGTTCACCTTGGTAGCCAAATAAATTTCCTATTCATCATCATGCTTAGATGAAGAGCCATCTCTAGTGTTCCTTCTGAACTCCTCTTACACCAAATCTGACCACAATTGTTCCCAATCTGGAAATTTTTCCTATCCATTGACAGAGTCTTCATAATTGTGTCAACTCTTAAGAATTTCTAGGAGAGTCAAACTCACCAAATCATCATCAAAAACTATTAGTCCCACACTCCCCAGTTCATCCTGAAATTGGACAAACTTTGTGAGATACTTTGGAATGGTGTCACCCTTTTCCATCTTGATCTTCCTGAGTTTATCTTTGAGCACTAATTTCCTATGGTCACTGCTTCTTTGGAACAGATCCATCAAAGCCTTCCACATAGCATATTTTGTGGCTTTCCCATGGAGGCTTGAGATAATGTGGTATTGTACTCCCTCAAATAGGATCCTCCTCGCCTTTTCCACTTTATTTTTCCAGGCATAAATATTGGCATCATCTACAACATCTGGCTTAGGAACATATTTTTCAATGAATTCCTTCAAGCCATTATCTTCGAGTACCGCCTTTATCATGTCCTTCCAAGAAATGTAGTTCAAGATTCCCTCAAGTGCATACTCTAACCTCAAGACATTGAAAACCATTTCGATCTTGAATCCAATGTAGCACCAAGAAAGTCTTTCAGCAAATTCAAATTCTATCCAGTCATAAACTCAACTCCTGATTCACTTCTTCAATTCTCTGTGCTCTAGTGCCATGTAGAAATTATACAATATGCATGTATATCTTGGATTCACTCAATCTAAAAATTTTCTAAAGTTAAATATTGAACCGCTTCTACAAATATTTTCTGAATTAAAAACACAATCGTTAATCACATAAGCATGAAGAAAGATCAATCACACACAACACATATAATTTCTCGGGGAAAGCTTATAGCGAAAAGCCCCACTATCTTCTATTATATATTATATCATGGATCATGAAACAATTACATACAAAACTCTTCTCACAACAAACCTCAGCACATAAGCTAATTTTCTCACACTGTCATAAAAAATTGGCAAATCCCTTAGCCAATTTACCGTCTCCAGATTGCCTGCCTTCACTGCGCAATATCTACTGAATGAAATCCCTAAATTGATGCAATCCTGCCTACCTTGACCGCACAAGTATCATAGGAACATGCAATGTGTGTGTGCTTTCATGTGTGAAAGAGGATAATGTCACAACTAATAGTCAACTTCCCTTTCACCTAGAACTCAAATGGGTCTCTACTGGATTTGAAATCCATGCAGTTAATAATAGTAAATCTTCAATTGTATGTGAGAGCACTGCATGTGAATCAATTAATAATTAATTCACTTGATCTCTCACAAGTGTATCTTAAGTTACAACTAGCACAATTGAGTTTGACTTACTTAACTGAGTTAAACTATTTACAACTTTCACAAACTCATGCACCACTGCACTTCCAACTCTGTTACAACTAGAATCACTCAATTACAACTAGAATTACTCTCCATGTCCCACTAACCAACCTCTACCTCGAAATTAACTTAGCTAATTGATTTGTGACTTCAATTAAATATTTTCAAGTCAACATTGATAATATATTATAGTTTAATTTCCATTCTAACTAAGGGATAACTAAAAATAGACATACACCAAAAAATAATCTGTGGGCCCCATGATAGTGTAGGTGCTTAATTTTCACTAGGATCATGGGTGCGAAAAATTTCTTGTTGAATCTCAACACCAATGTCCTTGCCACCTTCACCAAGTGTTAGTATGAAAATTATTATAAAGTGTGCCAAAAATTATTCACTAAAGTCATTATTGACAAGTGACCATAACAACAAATTTACGCTTCAGATCTGTAAGGAAAAAAGAAAGAAAACCCCGGCAACGAAAGATCACATGTGACCAAAAACATATAACAAGAAATATAAAAGTGTAGCAAACCAATGGATCATATGAATAAGTAAAATTTTATTAAAGAAAAAGATACACTTGGTGAGGAGAACATATAAACTTGGGTCTATATATCCCCCTCCATGGGATGGGCCTTTTTGATGTCCTTGTGATTCAACAATCTGATTCTCTCTCTCAACTTGCAATGGTTAGAAAACGAAAAATAGTTTGAACTAAAGTGGGAGTTCAAATTTGATAAGATGATAGTGGTGATAATGATAATGATCAAGGTGAATAATGAATGGAAAACCCCTCTATTTATAATAAAGTATTGAGTAAAATTAGGAATTAGAAAATAATAAAATATTATTGACCAAATCAAAATCTAGCCATTGGGAATACTCTATTATATTTTTTGAGAGGGAAAATATATTCAAAATGGTCAAATATATTTATTTAGAAAGTGTTTGAATTAATTAACAAATAAAAATGATTTATTAATCACTGTGTGAGAATTAAGATTTTTTTTAATTAAATAGTGGTTTAATAATTATCTCGTAAGGAAGATATGGAATAAATAAGGAATAATAAATAAATAGTGATTTATTTAAATATTCAAAAATGATTAAGTAAAAATTAATTAAGCAATAATTATTTAATAATTAGTTCTAGAGAAAATTAAATAAGTAATTATTTATCGAATTATTCTCATGGGGTTTTTTAATTTTAATGAGAAATAATTTAGCAAAAATGATTTACTAAATTATTTCCCATGGTGAAAGTGAATTTACCATGGTAAAATTAATCCTACATGGTGTATTTAAATCCACCTAGTAAGAAATGGCTAGGTGATCATTTTTTGGGTAATAACAGATTGCCTCCCAATGTAAGAGTGTCAGGAGAAAATTGTATGACTGAAATACATTGTAGGTTTCACTTTCACAAGACACCGAAGAGGAGAGAGAGAGAGAGAGAGAGAGAGTTTAAGCAATGTAATGAAGTACTGGAAATGGAGGGGGTGAGACCTACTAAACTTATATAATTCTCCCTTTATTTTGGAGTACATTATCTCAAATTAGGCGGTGGAGGCATACTCATATCTACCAAGATAACTTAGTAAAAATAATAATAATGTGCCTAGAAATGTGGGTACTATGAGAAAAAACGTACATGATATATGTGTTGGGTCCCCAATTCATTTCACCCTCATTTATTTCACTTTGCTTCAAAATTTTTCATATTCCGCAACTCCATATCCATGCACTAAGACCATCTTCATAATTAAATATGGGTTTAGGCACATTATTTTCCAATACATTTGTTTTGGCATTTTAAGTGAATTTATGGTTAAATATTAGAAAAATAACATGTACTCACATATATATAAAATTTAGATGAGTTTTCTGACATGTGTAGGCATATTTTAAGATTCCAATATATTCCTATTTGGCCTCCAAGACTCAAATTCTAATTTCATCTTCAAATTATTTAAGATTTGATATCATTGGCCAGACACATTTCATGGAGAAAGATCATGGAAGTTTGCTTAAGTTTCTCCTATCTAAGCTAGGAGATATTTGTGAGAGGATATGAGGAGGTGTTAATTACTAGATGTCAACACATGGTTGTAACCACATGAGATATTTTTGGATCTAGGAGAGATTTGTGGATCTACATTTATGAGTTAGTTATCTTAGCTTTTGTATAAATAACAATGCTTCTTCTCTCAGAAGGTGTGAAACGTTTGGGAGCTATGCTCATGCTTCAATGTAGAGTTTTGGATGTTAAAGATTGGCAATATGCTTATGATTTATTTAATTAGTACCATTATAGTTCACTTCGATATGGTTGTGCCTTCATTTTGTGTTTGATCAAGAGTTTTCTCAACTTTCTACTTCTCACGCACTTTTTGATGGCCACCTAATGAGTATGGGATGTATTCTAATGTTTTATTTTTTAGTTCTTTTTATGTTCATTTTAATTATTTTTATTTTATGCATTTTTAAATTCTTTCATGCTCATTCCATTTATGTTCTTTTGCAGGTTAAGTGTTATTGATCTCATTTCATAGATTCATTGCTTTTCAATTTGTTTGATAGATACTCATGAATGATTCTAATTTGACAATGCCCACATTAGTAATTTGAATTGATCTCTCACTGCTTTCAGAATAGGTTGTCTTTAAATTTAATAGTTTAAGAATTCAATGTTTTATTAGTATAGGATTTGTTGCTATGTAGATTAAATTTACTTTCAAGTCATTAGAATAAATTTACTTTCACATTGTATATTTAATTTCATGTCACTAGAATAGATTTAATTTCATGTCAATAGAATAAGTTTCCTTTCATAATCATCGTTTCAATTTCATAGATTAAAATATTTCTTTCCAAGTTCTGAATTTGAGACCTTTGAAAAAGAAAGTGTGTGCACACTCATCATTGCCATTTTTCACGAATAAGTATTCCATTATTTCAATAGGTTAATTTAATCTTAAATCAAAGTTAACTTCTAGCATATATTGTGCATGTATACTTCACAAGTTCATGAACCCCTTGTTTGAAAATTTAATGATAATTAATTTAAATAAAAATTAAATTACCCAACAATATGATACATGATATGTTGGCATCAATGGGCCAGAAAGTGATACAATGATACAACGAGTCCCATATACATAATGTGCCTGGAAAAAAAAGGCTATGACTGAATACAGTAACATATTTTGATCTAAGTACATGATACATAATTCTTCATAAGTTGATATGGTGAGGGGAGATAACAACTAAAGAATAATTTCTAAATAGGAAAGGGATCTAAATATCTGAATGGACCATCTAAATGAGACATGCATGTTGTGGGCACTACAAGCAGTAAAAATAGAGCAAGTCAAATATACGAAACTGCATCAAAGTTTGGATCATAATATGTTGTAATTTGGGCATGTGGGGATCTACCTAAAGGGACACCCCCTCATGAGGTCTGGAACATCTCACAAACACTCAGGAAATGTTGCTACAATCTGCTGGATCACTAGACCGTCAAGTGTATGATTTTCGATGTGCGATAATGAGATGAAGTTGAGCACGTGAGAAATAGCCAAGTCCAAGGGAAATGATGATTCACTTTACTTTATTTGATACACCAAACAATGATGAAATCTAGAACCAAGTTACATTTCCCTCTAATCCACTCTATTTGGATAAATGTGCTTGAAGTCGATAGAAAAGGGCCCGCCAAAATTGAGGCAATGAGGATTCCTCAAAAAAGGCATGAGGATCATAGTAATGTGACTGATGGAATGAAACCAGGGATGATGATGGAAGGAATGATAGAAATGGTGGATGTACGAATTCCCTTTTCAGGTCATATTATGGAAGGTTGACCTAGTAGCAACTGACTCAATTCCAGAGGGGATGGTCGATTACTCATACGAAGGTTTTTAAAAGACAGATCAATATAGTTGGAGGAAAAATATAAGTAAAATAGGATGAATGTGATGAAAATATGGATGAACCAATGTAAATATACTCAATGGGACTCTAAACAAACTCCATGGATGTAAGGGTGACTCATCTCTGATGCTCTCAAAAATGGTGACTCGATGATGTTGCCACATGGGAGAGGTCCAAAGGAGACGATAAAAACGTAAGTAAAGGATGGTTACTCATGAAAAAAATTGACATATAAGTCATAAGTGAAAAGGAAAAGCGGTACCACAATACAAGTGACTTATATGAAAATATTAGGTTTTGATGGGTGACAAAGTGAGAGCTCATGGAAAAAATGGCTTCCTGGTGAAGACTCAAATTAAAAAAAACAAAGTGAGACCCATTAAATATATCAGTGAGATATTTTGAATGTTGTTGATGGTTCATCAAACTAAGCTATGGTTTTATCATAATGATCAACAAAAAAACTAGGTTTTTTCCTATAAAAGGGCTTGTTTCCCCCAAATCCAATTCATTTTCATAGTGAGCTATTGGAGAATTTGGAGAGGAGGAGAAGGCCCTAAATCTTGAAACACTCATAGTGGAAAAACAAACTATTGAAATTTGGATCTGTGACTTTCAGGAAGGTGGCCTTACTTGTCTAAAATGGCCTTAATTATTCATTGAAGGATGGTTCCAGGTCAAGAATAAAGGTAAGAAAGGAATACGGGAATGAACTACTAGAGATGGTCTTAGGATCATCCCCACCAAAATATGGGCAATGGGTGGTAAGTGTGATATCACAAAGAGTAAAATATTTGAGTATATTATATCAAGCATCTATAATATGTGATGTATATATGGCTCACAGAAGATTTTGGTAGGACAAAATATCGAAGGAATGGGATGATAATTGACCATACATATATCATTGAGATCTAGGTCGAGACTTATGGTTTATCAAGTAAAATGTGGCCAAGGGTGACATCATGCCCCCAAGCATGAGATATTCCCCCCAAGAATGTGTAATGGATGGGACTGATATGGTATGAAAAGTTAGGAATGATTCCCCTAGTTAAATGATTTTGTGGAGTGCTATTGTGTTTCAGGTTCTCAAATAATTGATTCAACCATACTGCACTGCTGGCATGAGATCCTCCAGAGGATGATGAGTATATGTAGGGGTATATGTGCCCCAACATTTTGTATGGATAGATGTAGCATGCTATGGAAATTTTGAATGTATTTATAATAGTGGACACTAAACACATTTTAATGATGTGTTTCACCATTTTTTTTTTCATGGTTGTCTCCATGTGGGAATAATGTCTGACTCGTGAAGTATGAGAAAGGAAATGGTGGATTACGATTCTCATTTCGCACCACGTATATGAATCAAATGGGCTAAATTTCTAGGTTCACATACATAGTTTCACTATAACAAAAAGTGTCTTCAGATATAATGAATTGATGCTCACCTAGACGACACAGTGGTTGAAAAGCAACATTGTCTAAGGGAATGGGTTATTGATGTAAGATGGATGAATGATTAAGTGGATCATCCCCAAGAAATTATGGAGGGATACGAGACTATAATTTATTCAAGGTGGGGAATAACAATGGGACTAGAGTCGAAACTACTAGATGTGACATGAGAGTTGGGAATAATTGGTTCTTCTTGACCCTAAAAATTGGACACCCCCTTACCCAAACATTGTATGGAAATGTAATGGAAATAAGGTGAATGTAGTTTAAATTCATGGGATTGAAGTAATGCGTGATGGAACCAATCATCATCATGGGAGACATGGTTCGAATGCACATCATTAGAAGGGTTGGAAAAATGACGAGTAGATGTGATATCTACCGATGTTGAGACAAAAGTGTCATCCAAAGAAGGTTGGAAAGAATAAAAATAGGAAAATCATAAAGAGTATAAATATATTGATCCCATGGATGACGATAGGTAGAGAACAGGGGTAAAAATATCCATCATCTCGACATCAGGAGGAGGGATCATGATGGTGGTGTGAGACACCTTCTATCCTAGCGATGTATTGGGGCCAAGACCCGCAGGTAGAGGAGAATTAGAGTCACTGTGAGCGACATCCAACTCGCAAAGCACATGAAGTGTATCATGAAAGTATTTGAGATGGGGAAAGTGATGGGAGTAATGTCCATACTTATCACACAAAGCACAAGGGTGATTTGTGTGTAAGGTTTTGTTCCTCTTGGTGGAATCAGGTAAGGTGACATGGAACTTAATAATGTTAGAGTTGGGAAATGTATCATATGCCACATTATTAATATGAGGGAGGTCAGGAAAAATTTTTGTGGTGTTCCCAACAACATCACACAAAGAGCATGGAGGAGAAGGCTTTGGTGGTTGAGAAGGAAAGAGAGTTTCTTGTATTTCCTTGCCTTTGTTTCCATTTTTCTAGGCTTTTCCCTCTTCACCAGGTGATTTCTGAAAAGGAGTGGCTTCCTATTAAGGTTGCGGCGGAACTGAATAAAAGGAAGGAATGGTTAAAATTAGTTGAACTAGAGTTAAAGCTGTATAAGGTTTGAGTTGGATAGGAGGAGTGTTTGCAGGAGGATCAATGTACCATACTGGGATCCCCTGGGTAGAATTAACTCTTGGTGGTGGGATAAAAAAGGTATTTTAATTGAGGGGTAATGACCTTGAGGAACTGCTCCTAGATGAGAGAGACCTGGGGGTACATTTCCAGGTGGAAAAGGAATGGGAGAGATACCAACAGGAGGAAATTAGCCTAGAGAAATTATACTTGAAGGACGAGTCGAGTCTTAAGCAAGAGGTTGCGAAGGAGTTCGCTATTGAGAAGGCATACCATATCACTTCCCTATGGCCCGTGATACTTAAAGCATGCAAACAGTGGAAGATCTAGGCTTGAAAGGAGCATGTGATGGGCCATAGTAAGCCCTGATCAACATGGAATATCTGTAGAATCTCAGGGAAACATTGGTAAAGGAAGGGGTGGTATGATTTCTAGTCATTGATGAAATAGTGGTCTCAGGAGAAGTATGATACTGAGGGTCATATTAATTCAACTGATAAATAGTGATGCTCTTTCTTTTGTGAGGAAATCACATCTTCTGAAAGACATTGGATGCAACAACTGACATGGAATAAGTGTAACTACTAATGGGCCTCTAAATTAGACACAAATTAAGATCAATATAACCTTTATTAAGCACATGAATTTTATATTAAACCTCTCATTCTACACTTACTAATGTTTTTTTTAGCTTTAATATGTTCTTAGGAAGGTTTAGATGTAATTGATATTTTATTTTTGTAGAATATTGTGAGAATATTGGGCATATTATGAAGATTTGGAGGAGGAGATAATCTAGGGACATTATCCCTACTACAGGAGGACCAATATTGGATGATAAATGAACAAAATTTCATGAAATTATTGATAAATCTTGGAGCTCCAATGGTTGAAAAAATATAGGAATGTGTTCCATGTCATTTAATGCAAATTCCTAGTGTTGGGAACTAGATCCACTATTTGAGGGATTTTGGAGGGGAAATATTCCTCCTTTCAAGGAGAATTATTCCCCGTCAATTTTTTAAAGTACCAATTCAAATTTTCCTCTATAGGCATGTAATTATTAGTGTTCTTGTGGAGAAATTTTGTTATTTAGCAACTCCACTTTCATTTCTAGCAAACATGTACTTGGATTGATTCAAATAATGAAGTTTAGTGTCATTTTTAGCTTCTAAAGCTTGGATTCCTTCATAGTAATCTGATTTTACTTGGGCTTGGCCATCCTAGGAGCTTCAAATCCCTCTTATGAAATTTCATTATTTCCTTTGAATGTATTTTCCACTTGCATCTCCTAATTTTTCTTTTATTGTTCATGTTTTCTTTGTTGTAGGTTACATTGGTTAAATGATTGAAGTGAATTTATTTTCAAGTTATTTACAGAGTCACAAGAATTATGAATCCTTATAAAAAAATTTAAAATTCATCTTCATCATTGAACTACTTGGATTGGTTTACTAGTTCATAAATCTATAATTTCTGGAAGTCCCTTATAGAAAAATAGTAGTAATTTTCTGCTATTTTTTATATCATATTAATCAGATTCATTTGAGTTTATTCCACTTATATTGGGTCATAAAAATATTCAAGTTAACAAAAAAAATACCGATATCATTTTCCTTTGATTAGGTTATGCATTTGGTAGGTCAACTAGTTCTTGAATTTCTGGTTTTTGGAGTAGTAATTTTCTGTTATTTTTTAGCGCTTGTTAAGAGGGGTATTTTACAGTGTTTCCACTTGGAATGGATTCCTAATACATAATAATTAATAATTGAAAAAAATCATCCCATTTTAATTTTATTTACTTGATAATTCAGAAAGATATCTCTGCTTGTAGCACCTCCTGTAGCACTCATGTAGGATGTGTAAACTTGAGTAGATTTGATCCAAAAGATGGTTTTTGTCTCTTAGGCTTGAATGATCACCCATAGGCTCTAAATCCATGATTAGGGAATAATAAACACCACTTAGGAATTTACATTTTAGAAATTAGATTAGGCTTATTTCATTGAATTCATGCTCTTAGGATTTCAATTATAAATTGATGTTCTTGCCTAAGATTACATTCTTTTCAAGGAAAATTTTCACATTCTACAATTAGGCTAATTATTCACATTTTTGAAAGTAGCACAAGGTTTACATTCTACAAATAGAAAATTACTTTTCATTCCCGCAAATAGCATAAAATTTACCTTATTGCAATTAGGATTATTGTTTACATTTGAGCAAGTAGCATTTCCATTTATTGCAAATAGAGTAACATTCCAATTCTCCAAATAGTTTAGACTTTTATTTCATGACATTCACTCCATTACATCATATCAATGAAATAAGGACACATTGTATGCTGCACATTTCCGACACCTCTTAAGTTTGTATGAACCCTAGGTTGATAATTTAAGTTGGTAGCATTGGGAGTTCAAGCATTATTGTTGCAATATTGGGGCTTATCACTTTTTGGCATCGTTTCTAGGGAAGTGTCAAATTATGCATTTTTTTCTTCCATAGTTGATTCATTTCTTTTAATGTATGCATGAAAAAAAAATCACTAGACATATTTCATTTCTCGTACAAAAAAATTGCATTGCATTAGCATTGTTATTCAATTTTTTTTATATACAAAAACATTATAAATTAATTCCTCAAAACAAAACACCCCCACTTGATCACATGGCCTATTAAGAGCCACATCACACTTCACCTTGGAGGTGGAATAAGATGAGGTGGCAGAGAAGATATAATAAATGGATGGAGATGATAACAATGAAGAAGATCCTCTTGGATTTCCCATTCAAGATGTCGATATCAATGTTCATATGAATAATATCCCTCCTTTTTTCCTTCCCAACTTCTGTGGTATGAGGTTAGAGGATCTAGAAACCTTTCTCTTTTAATTTGAAATCCTTTTTAAATCTTATGGTTACTTATTAACCACTCAAAAATTGAGATTGTTTCCAGTAACATTGAGGGATAGATTTCTTAAATGGTTCATGAGTGTAGGGAATAATTCAATAAGATCATGGAATTATATGCAACATATATTTCTAGAAAAATATAAAGATCATGATCTTAAAGAAGAAATATTTAGAATGAATCAAAAATAATATGAGAGCCTTGAGGATCTAATAGATAGGTTCATGTATAATGTTAAGAGGGAAAAATTACATCATTTAGGATCTGACACACTAAAAACCCTCTTGCTTAGAATAATTAGAGATGTGTGGATTGATCTCCTTGATCTTGTGAGTAGAGGTGATATATACCAATTATCATTTGAAGAAATTTGTCAAATATGAAAGAAAATCCCAAGAGGAAGGGCAAGGGTAAGTAAATCAACATCAAGATCAGTAAGTCAATATGAACATGGAAATTTTCTTCATAACTTTAAAACATAAATTCTTGGCAATCTAAGTGAACAAGTAGAAATTTTAAGAATGAAAAATGAGAAAAAAGAGGATTTTGATATTTATGTTATCCATACAGAATCACATGTTCCTAAATAATTCCCATCATTACCAAGGTTGAAGGAATTTTACCAAGAGGACAATGGAGCAAGTCAACCACCAAAGAAGTTATGTTATGTAGCTCAAAGAAGACCATAACAACATAGTCAACCTGATATGATGCAAGAACCTAATTCAAAATTTCAAGTTTATGCACATCCATCTCTAAGTAATTGGAATACACCATTTCCTTGGAAACCTTATCCATCTCAACCCCAAAACCAATATTGGCAACAAGGTTAGCAAGAACCTTCTGGGATAAATACACAATGTCCTAAATATTTTCCTCAATATCCTCCATACCCAAGTCCATGTTATCTCTATCATCCACCTCCACCGCAACCAACACCTCAACCACATATATCTCAAATATCCACTCCCACTCAAATACACGTACCACCATTTCCAAACACACACGAGGAAGTGGCTCATCGCACTTGCAATGTTGAGGTACAACACTTCCAAAAATCTTCTCTTTTTCTAAATGGTATTCATCTTAGCTTAGGAAGAGTATTACAAAAAATAGATTCTCTTGATTTTATTAAAGGACAACATTTAGAAAAAGGAAATTCAAATGAGATTACCAAAGAATCATGGGCTGCACTTGATGAAAAACAAACATCAGAATCATAGATTGAGAAATTTACATCATGTTTACCATCGGATCATCCATGTGTTCAAGAGAATAATAAAAAAAAAGGAATATTTTAATATCATGGTATAAGAATACATGAATAATGATCCAAGTGAGCAAGTGAACCAAGGGCATAAACACTATATTAAGGTTTGGTTCCAGAAAATCAATAGTATGGAGCATCACTTTCTTCTTCAATAGTGCTTGATATTGTCAAAGTCAAATAATTTGGTATTTAAAATTCAAGTACATGAAAATTCATATATTTCAAGCCTACACATAAGTTTATCTGTCATCTTGATGTGCACATGGCTCCATTGGAAGTATTCCTATACTTGAAAGAGATTTTATTTTTTTCAAGTAGAGTAGGATAGAAAAAAGAAATACAAAAATGAAAAAAATAAAAGGAAAAATAAAATCTTAGGTGAAAACCTCCTTTGAGGCACCTGAAATTGGCTCATTGATTGAAAACATACATGAGGCATGAAATGCGTTGTAAAAAGAAAAAAAAAATTAAAAAGAAAAGATCATAGGTGAAAACCTCCTTTGAGGCGCCTAGGTAGACCTCCTAGTTGAAAACCTCATTTAGGAAGCTAGTAGGCCCAAAAGGAAAAATGAAAAAATGAAAAAAAAAATTCTGCATGTATCTCTCTCAAATGAATGCAGGTGCTCTCCAAACTTTGTAAGCAACAAGAGCAATTTAGCACCAAAAGAAAAAATGATCAAAAACCTAGTCAAAGGAAGTCAAAGTTTGGATTTCTTCTTCTTTTCCCAGATGCTCCAACATAACCAAGGTCACGTCACGTCATCACCCTCATCCATTTACAACATCCCCCCATCATTTCCAATCCTTTCCCATTCATTTTCCTCGTTGTCCTAAAATTCTACAGGAGGGTTATGTTTTGCTACAGGAAGCCAAAATACACAGGGAAAAATTATTTTTTCCATATCTTTAAAATCATGCACCAATTGGCTGATATGTTTCATTTGGTGATGCATATGGATGATGGTAACATGCTCAAGAAATTTCAGCAAATTCTAGTGCACACATTTCAAGAAATTGGCCTCCATCACCTACAACCATTTTTTTTTTCTCGATATTCGTACATCCATTGGCCAATATTGTTTATGAGGAGGTGCATAAGGATGATAGAAACAAGCTTAAAATTTTGTAGGCTGATCCCGACTACCATTTGAGAGATATGTATAAAATAGTTCTACTACAAGAGATTGTCCTACAATGCTACAGGAGGGACCAAAATTTCTACGAGAGTGTGATCAACATAGAGGGATGGGCCATATCCTATGCTTTCCTTGGGGGAATGAAGAAATAATTCTACCACACCTCCATAATTCATCCTCCACACGATTTAGTCACTTATCCATCCAAAAATTCATCTATGTTGATGAAAAATCCCCATTTTCACCACTTCTTTAATTTCTTTCACCACAACCAAGGTTTTTTTATCCTTTTCCATAGATTGATCATGAATTATCAATGTTTTTAGAAGCATTATCTGAAGGATATTGTTATCATATAATTTTTTTTGTGATTTCTACATGAATAAATACATTCTTGTAGTAGTTTTCAATTACCCTACAATACCACAATTGACAGCACCAGAATGAAGAACCAATCATCATGAAGACATTGGAGAGTCATCTCCTCAATTTTAGGCAGCTATAAGACCTTTGCAAAGATTCTATAGGATCACTTTTCATCTCGAAGAATAGCCTTTTATCCATGGTGGCACCTATATTTTGATCACAACAATTAAAAGATTCCATTCAATGGAAAACAATTGATGAAAGTGAAATTTCTTACATCATAGGTAATTCCAACAATCACATCAACCTTCTAGCCACTACATCTAGGTTCCAAAAATCACATCAGGAAGAATTCCAACACTATATCAGGCTCCAACAATCATATCAATATTCCAATGGTCACATCAAACAGCTCCAACATCACCTACAAAAACACACCCAAGGTAAGGCTCATGCATCCAATCCTCTAAAAATTAATTTCCTATGAACTTATCTTAGCTTGAAAAATGTTGCAAGTGCGTGATGGAAAATATTTTTTTATAGAAAAAATGAGTAGCAAAGCAGCGTCTGCCTTATCTAGCAGATATCTTCACCTTTCCACTAACACACCCACATGTATGGGAGAGAAACAAGACAAAAGTGAAGAGGAATTAAGAAAGTGGGTTCTAATAATTTAGTGGTGATGGAGGAAAAGGAGTGTGAAGGGGTAAGTGGCAACCAACTCAGTTAAACTCAAAGCACTCTAAGTTTATTTTGCATGCAATGAAAAAATAAATAAATAATAAAAAAAAAGGTGGACCCACAACATCTTCGCATTCAAAGATTAACTGCTACAGGAAGGGACAAATTTTCTACAAGAAGAACAAAACTGCTACAAGAAGGGACAAATTTTCTACAGGAAGAACAAAACTACTACATGAGGAACACAAGTACTACAAGAAGAAAAAATTTGCTACAAGAAGGAATAATTTTCTATAGGAAGCTATCAAAGTGCTACAGGAATGAAAATTTCTCCCAGAATAAAAACTAGAGCCTTGATAAGTAGGGAAATATTCAAAGGAAAAGTAAGTAAAAAATCCTTCTCTCCAGCATTTGGCATAAGGATTCCAAAAGAATCTCAATCATCGAGAAAAAGTACTCTACAAATTTACAATGTGGATTCTAATAAGAGAAAACAGTTTGATTGGTTGAGAATTTGCTTAAGAATATGGCGAGTTGAATAGGGCAAGGGTGCATGTTGTAATTTTTATTTCCTCAACCTTTAAACAATAGTGTCAAAAAATTCTTCTTCTACAACATCCTCCACTACATAGGAACCTACAGGGTCTACAAAAAGTGCTACAGGAAACTCACAGGTTTCTACAGGAAGCTTGGTAGTGGAAAAAATTTCCCTCAAACCCTAGGGAGGAAATGATAATGAGGGAAAGGGTAAATACAAATTTTATCCACCAATACTTGGCATGAAAATCCTTAAAAATATCTCAATTATCAAAAGCATATATTGTAGATGCCACATATTTAAATATCAATAAGAAAGAGCCGTGAATTCGTGTCATTACAGATAAAGTGTCTTGGGTTGCATGATGAATTCTACCTTCTCCGCAACATCATAAAAATAACATTTATTCTACCTATGTTTCCATAAAAACTCCCAATCCTGTAGCAGAAAAGAGAAACTTCATGTTCTAGATTGATAAAATTTTATTTAAGTTATGAGAGGAGAGGGAGAATCAAAGGAATGATGGAAAATTGAGATAAACACAAATGTTATCCAACGGGGGCAGCTACATCCACATCAGTATGGGACATATTAAAATCCATCTGAAGCATAAAAGAAGAACAAAAGGGAAATAATATGGATAGGTTTCTCAGAGGATGAACAACAGTTTCACTAGGGGTGTATGATGGGCCTCTAAATTAGACACAAATTAAGGCCCATCTAACGTTTTAATATGGATAGGTTCCTTAGAGGATGAACAATATTTTCACTAGGGGTGTATGATGGGCCTCTAAATTAGACACAAATTAAGGCCTGTCTAACCTTTATTAGGCACACGAAGGCTATATTAAACATATCCTTCTACAATTAATAATTTTTTTGTTATATTTAACATGTTATTAGGAAGGTTTAGAGATAATTTCACATTATGCACCTAATATTATTTATTTATGTAGAATATTGTGAGAATATTAGGCAGATTATGAATATTTGGAGGAGGAGATAATATAGTTACTTTCTCCCTACTACATGAGGACCAATATCAGATAATAAATGAACAAACTATCAATTTATATAAGTACCAATTCGAATTTTCCTTTAGAGGCATGTATTTCTTAGTCTTCTTGTTGAGAAAATTTTTTATTTCGCAGCTCCACTTTCATTTCTAGCAGAGAATTACTTGGTTTGATTCAAATAATGAAGTTTGGTGCAATTTTTAGCTCCTAAAGCTTGGTTTGATTCATATTAATCTGATTTCCCTTGGGATTGGACATCCTAGAAGCCTCAAATCCCTATTGTATAATTTCTGTATTTCCTTTGAATGTATTTTTCACTTGCATCTCCTATTTCTTCTATTACTGTTCATGCTTATTTTCATGTAGGTTATATTGGTTAAATGATTGAAGTGATTTTTTTTGTAGGTTATTTACAGAATAAAAATAATTATGCATCCTTATAAAAAATTTGAAATATCATCTTCATCATTGAGCTACTTGGATTGGTTTACTAGTTCACAAATGTAGTATTTCTGGAAGTCCCTTGTAGAAAAAGAGTAGTAATTTTCTGTTATTTTTTAGATCATGTTAATGAGCTTCATTTGAGCTGATTCCAATTGTATTGGGTCATAAAAATATTCAAGTTAATAAAAAATTTACCCCATATAATTTTCCCTTGATTAGGTTAGGAATTTAGTAGGTTAACTAGCTCACTAGTTCTTGAATTTATGGTTTTTAGAGTAGTAATTTTCTGCTATTTTTTAGCAAGTTTTGATAGGGGTATTTTGGAGTGATTACACTTGTAATGGAGTCATAAAAAACACTAATTAATAATAATAATAAAATTATCATCCCATTTTCATTTTATTTACTTGCGCATTCGACAAGTTATCTACTCCCGTAGCAAAATAACACCTCTTGTAGCACTCCTGTAACACGCGTAAACTTGACCATAATTGCTCCAAAAGCTTGGATTTTGTCTCTAAGGCTTGAATAATGACCCCTAGGCTCTAAATCCATGATTATGGAATAATAAATACCACTTAGTACTTTCCTTTTACAAAGTAGATTAGGCCTATTTCCTTGAATTTATGCTCTTAGGATTTCAATTACATTTTCTTGTTCTTGCATAGGATTAATTCCTTTTCAAGGAAATTTTTCACATTCTACAATTAGACTAATGATTCACATTGTTGCAAGTAGCACAATGTTTACATTGTGAAAATAGGCAAGTAATTTTCATTCCTGAAAATAGCATGACCTTTACCTTCTTACAATTAGGATTTGTGTTTACATTTGAGCAAGTGGCATTTCCATTTCTTGCAAATAGAGTAACATTTCCATTTCTGCAATTAGCTTAGGCATTGATTTCATGAAATTCACTCCATTACATCAGATCATGAAATAAGGAAAAATTATATGCATCACATATATTTCCAACACCTCTTAAGTTTGTACGAACCTCGGGTCGATAATTTAAGTTGGTAGCCTTGGGATTTGCAACATTCTTGTTGCAATATTGGTGCTCATCAACTACGACCCGACAAGATGTAATAATCTAATAGGGCATCAATGACTTCAATATCAATCAATATTTTCTTTCCAACAACAGTTTGGGGAAGTTATGATATAAATAAAGAGGTTGTGAGGGGTGAACGTCCCAAGCACAAAGAGTGATAGTGTATAGGGATAGGTCAGGGGAACTAATTTTCTTGCAAATACTAGCAGCCATCACACAGGTGGATGAAAATTCGTCTATTATACACCACTAGAAAATGGTGTTTTTTATGGAGACTGTTATTTGAAAGGAAACATATGCAGGAGGGGATGGATGTTCCACTTTATCAACTTTAAATACAATCAAACAGTCACCATAGGGATCCAAAATGCCCAGAGTAGATATTAGAGCTTTCCATTGCGATGGGAACATCTAGAGGATTTCTACAGTTTACATGGTATCAGGATATTGTGCCACGTAATCTAATATGCTACAGGTATGGTAAGCTTTAGACAA
Organism: Pinus albicaulis; assembly: GCA_034641835.2. NCBI lineage: Eukaryota > Viridiplantae > Streptophyta > Pinopsida > Pinales > Pinaceae > Pinus > Pinus albicaulis. The sequence continues at coordinate 345,964,608 of CM076582.1, forward strand.
AGAAATATTTCGACATAATGGACCTTTGGGGATCCTAGCAAGGACCTCTACCTTAAGTGGAGGGATTTGTAAGGTACCATTGGGTGAGGACAGAGGCGCAATGGAAACTCTGGGTTTGGAATCAATAGATGAATTTGCATGAGGCTTGTCATATTGGTGCGACTGAGTCTGGAGGTTGACTTGTTCAATGTTAACTTATTCAGAATTCATCATGAGAATATGGTAATTTTTCTAGCGAGATTGTGAAGGTTGGGGTGTTGCATTAATTTTTGTGGGTTGGGAAACCACATATCCTTGAAGAGGAAAAGGATTCATAAACACTTGTAGTTGTGATGAAGTAGGAGGGGGAGAAGGTGGAGCAGTGGGCTGAGGTCCTCGAGAAGTAGTCTCTTGAGATTCCCATACTTGACGCATCTAAGGTAAAAGTATACATTGATGAGTATAATGGCCAAAACCTCTACAATGGCCACATGGTTTATTGGTTCTAAGAGGCTTGTTTTTATTGGGCTCTTTGCCCTATTTCTGGGTTGTAGGATCATGCTAGTCACCTGTTAGGTCCCTATAATACTAGTGTATCCCCTTATTGTTATTGTTAGTATAGTCCCCTTATTATTATTATTTTTCCCATGTAGCCCCCATACTATTATTATTGTGCCCCATAGAAGCCCACTATTATTATTGTTGTGCCCTTACATTGTTATTGTTATGTTAGCTATGATTATATTATGACCCATTGGATTCCTATATATAGAAAGGAGATTTTTTCATTTGTATCATCCGATAATTATTCATTTATGTAATGTAAAGGAGGTTTCCCCCTCAAATAGGCTGATTTATAAGTCGTTGATCTATATTTTCTTCTATTTTGTGAGTTTGTGTCATAACATTTGGTATCAGAGCTTTGGATTCTAGGTTTCGCTATAAATATTTTTCTACGAAGTCTTAAAAGATTTAAAAAAAACCCATTTGAGCTGAAATTGTGAGAAACGTCGTGTAAAAATTTCAAATCTTATTTCACTATATGTTTGGAGATATGATCTGTGGAAGTTAGGATTTTTTACAGGATCCATAATTTCGTCTCAAATAGGTGACAGAGGGAAACGTGTCATAAATTTTTCTTCAGGAATCAGAATGGAATTCTATAAAAATTAGCAGAAATAAAATGGACATTTATTTATTTTGTATCAATTTCAGAGCCGAAGGTTGAAACAATGACATGTGGCATGGCATACAAGTTTTCTCTACCGAATTAGTCCATAATCAGGTCATTGTGGGAGACCGGGCATAGCTTTACCTTGAAGAATCAATATTAGGTCTAACTTGTGGCATTTGAAAGAAGACACATAGGGATACTACAAGACCAAAGTTTAAATCTCAAGGATATGAAATTACAAAGATACATCAGTTTCAATATGGAGCTCCTTAAAAGAAAGAAACAGTGTTTATCTTTTTTTTTTTTAAATTGCATAAGTCTTGTTTGAAAAATAAGTTTGAAGTTATTCCAAGGGCATATTGAAGCATATATATCAATATTTGGTTCTAAAATTACCCCCAAAAATAATTCCACACCCATTAAGCCTTCATAAGGGTCTACTATCACTCATGAAGAGGAAGAAGTGTAACATCATATATCAAAATTATGAGGCCAAGTGAAACAAATTTCTCTCTCGCAAAGAGTAACAAAAAATGAAATGGAAGCTAAAATGGATGGTTTGAAGAATGGTGTGGAAGCTAATATCGATGGTATAGAAGAAAAACTAAAAGCGGACATGGAAAGTTTGAAGGAAGGTTTGACAAAGCTGCTACAAGAAATGATTCCTAATGGTGAAATGGTAGTAGATGAAACTCATGATGAGAAAAAAAGAAATTTTAATCATGATTTAATAGAATCTAATGTTGTATTTAAGAGTGTAATATGCCTAAATTATCCATGAGCTAATTAGAATATTCAATTTTGTTTTATTGCTTTGTTTAAAGAATAAGAGGGAAAAGGAGGCCCATAATTCTCCTTAATAACGAATAAATCAATGCCAAATGTGAAAAAGAAAAATCTTAGTAGCTTAATTAAAGCATTCTTGGTGTCAAATGGGTTGGATCACTTTGACTGGGTCAACCTTGACCAAATCAACAACGTTGTCATGGAGGAGTGCTCATCAATGAGGGATAGTGCAGTTTTAGATGGAGATGATTTGTGTGAATGTAGTGATATTTTTGGATGGGGCTTAGGGTTTGCAAGCTCATATTATATTTAAGGAAGAGGATGGCAGGCATATGGATGTTGTTGATGTATATGATATTTCTGAATATATGGTCTGTTTAGACATATATCTTTCTCTTGTTTTTTAGCTGAGATAAAGTGATGTTTAGCACAGGGTTTTCTTGATCAGGAATCCCACCTCTTCCATTGAGGAGCTCTTGGAGGAGTCTTGCACCAAATTTTCCACTATCTGGCTTAAGGCCAAGCTTCTTCTTTCAACTACAACACAGATCCTATTAAGGGTTTGGTTGTTTTTGCAGGTTGCATAAAGTAGTGATTAGATCTTTAGATCTAGGCCATCTCATTGCTTATTTTCAGTGGAGGAGGCTTCCTCTCCATTGGGAGGACAGTATTAAAGGCCATTGAGCTTATTTTTAGATATTTGCATCATGCCAACCATATTTTGATCCCTACAACGTATTTACTTCCAGATCTGCATTATTTCTACAAGAGGAGTTGCAGGGTGGTTTGGCACACCAATTGGAGAGTTGATTTTCAAGTGAAGGGGATCTGCCTTTCACTTTGATGGAGGAGGCTATTGTATTGATCATATCAGATCATCCACACTTTCCATATCTGTATTTTTCAGTAGGTCTACAGTCTTAGATCTCAGATCTATAACTTGTACTTGGTGTTTTGCTGAAAACCCTTGAGGGGTTCTTTAAAGGAGCTTGCATAATGCATGGATCTAATATAGGTCTAACTTTTGAGGCACATATCAGCTTTAGATCTGATTTATAATAATTTTCTATTGTAGAGATAATAAAATAACGATTTAAGGGTCTTCCCGTTTTTCTACATGATTGCAGCACCTCTTATTGAGGGATTTTTTTCATTGGAGGCTTGTATTTCTTGTTATGCATCTTATGGGCCATTTCTTACACATATTTTTTTGTTGTAATAACATATTAAAGGTCTCCATATTGACCTATTTCTTTATAAATTATGATCTACATTATTTTTCCAACATTTTTCACTATATTCCCACTTTTCCCATTTGGGAATATTACAGTGGTATCAGAGCATAATCTTGGCACGACCTGTGCATATTGAAAAGCCAATATGTCATCTGAAGAAGGAGAGCCTCTTACTGATAGAGATAGGATGGAAGGAGTTCTCAAGACTTCTTTTCCAAACTATTCAAGGCATTAACAAAGACATGATAGAAATAAGGAGGGGAAGACATGAAGATCCCTCAAGAATATTTGCACATGAATAAATCCCCAGTTCTTCATATTATGGGTGCAAGCATTCAGCTACAACATCAGATCTATAATGTTGTACCATGCCTACATTCTTGGCAAGAGAAGAAGCAAAAGGAGAAACACCAAAGGAGGAGACTCTTGGTGACTATCTCCAAGAATATGAATCTCAGTCTAAAAGATTCAAGGAGCACCTAAGCTTCCAAGGGTTTTGTCAAATCAAATAAGATAGAAGACCCAACAACTACAGTAGAAGAGGGTGCATGCAGCACACTTTGGGTAGATTCTTTCTACCTAATTTTAATGGGTCACCCAAGAGCACAACCAAGGCTTGTGTAAAGAAACTAGACACATATTGCCAGCTGCATCAAGTTTCAGAAGAGGAAGCCATTAGAGTAGGAGTGCTACATCTTGAAGTTAAAGCTTATGCCTGGTGGTTATTTGAATCTTCTTCATTAAGAAATGTGAATATATCTACTTATGCAAAGTTCACTAGGAGGTTAGTGAAAATATTTGATTTGAAACAATCTGAAACTTCCTTGGGAAAGAAAACCAAACCTAAGAAATCAAAACCTTTGCATGAGTTGGAAGGGTCCATGAAACCAACTCCATTTCATAACATTGTTGAGGGGGTCAAAGATCTATAACATATTTTTCCAAGGGAAAAATCCCCACTTCAGCAAGAACTTTCTTCTCAAGAAGAAGATATGAGAATTCCCCTTTCAAAAGGAGATCAAGTCAAAGGATCTCTTAATGATGAGGTATTCTCCATTGATGAGGAGAAGGAGGAGGAAGAGTTGGAAATATCCTCCAATGTTGTGACAATAGGAGGAGATCTACTTCTATTTGAAAATGGAGATGAAGAAAATTCTTCAACTAGAGGAGCTCTTGCATCTTTGCAAGAAGTCCCAAAGGACCTTACATATGAAGATCATGACCAGCATGTGTCTATGTTGATAGGCAATGAGACAAAACAATGGAGGAAGTGTGTTCCAACATTGAATGCAATCTTGGGGACACACACTATGATAGATCATTCCTTTGTGATCAATACTCTTGACACCAAGGAAATTTTGGGTGTACATGGTAAAACTACATTTGAATAAGACACCTTAGACTGTGAAATCTTGCAGGAGGTAGGAGAAGATGAGAAGGAGGGCCAACATCAAGTGATTGGGAACATACACACCCATCATTTTCAAGAGGTTTATGCATAGAAGCAAGAGGATGATTTGCGTAGTGAAATAAGGGACAAATCAGTCCATTCACATATACAACCTACTCTAAGCCTTGATGTTTCGTTACATGGAGGCATTCCACCAGGGAGACCCCCTGATTGGAAGAGGATAAAATAATTATCTCAACATGTTTCACCACTAATAGATCCAGAAGGAGTGGGAATAGTGAGAGGTCATTGTACAATGTTGAGAGTCTTGGGTAGACTCAAGGAGGAGGGAGACATTCTCCCAACATCATCATTACCCACTCTCAATTCAGATTCTACGTTGTGGGAGGAGAATCAAGGGAAGGATAACAATCTTCCAACATATACCTTTGGCATGGGAGATGTGAAAGAGAAGGGAAACCATATGATAGATATTATTTATGATATATCATCAGTGCTGTCACTGTGGAAGATTGATCCATATTAGAAATCCCAGCAGTTGGTGGATTATTCAAAGGATCTTTTCACATGCATGATACTTCATGACCAGCTAGATGAGGAGGGCTATTTAGTCCAAGATGAAGTCATCTACTATCATGGTAGGATATTTTTTTCTAGAGCCTCCAAGCTCAAGGAGAAGTTGCTACAAAGGGCACATGAATAATTCCTTTTCAGTCATACTTATTCTATGAAGGCTTTCAACACCATCATGGAGTACTACACTTGGGAAGGCTTTGAAGAGGAATTATATCATAATTTTTAGAGATGCATGAACCATGTGGAGATGGGAGAGATACATGACTCTATGAAGGAGTTAATTCAGCCACCCTCTTTCCTCTTTCGAAATGGGAGGAGATAGATCTATGCACCACTCCATTTGTATGAGGAGAAATTTTGGTGAAGAATATGCTTGTGTATATAATGATTCATTTGATTATTACTTGCATTCTTTTACCATGTATATGAAATCCATAGCTCTAGAAACGAGTATTATTCCATATAAAATTCATGGCCAACTTTGGGCCACAATCATTTCTGAACATTGCCACTCCCCTAGAGGACAAAGGGAGATAGTGTATCACTGTGGGTGCATTCCAAAAGCACCAAATATATCTCACACTTTCAGCCATGGTGAGAAGACCTGGGCAGAAATTAAGTGGTTGGGAAACCACTTACCATATCACTATCTGATGCAGTCAGGAGATATATTGCGCTAGTTCCACATGTGGGACTATGATCCACCTCCATTATTGCATTTGATTATTTATGTATCACTAGTTTTGATCCCATATGTTGATGATGTCCTTATTATTGTTGGGGACATGATTTAAGGGATGACACATTGGTTGGATGTGTCCATTGGGAATGAAAATTTCCACATTTCTTCATGCTTCAAAGGGAGCATGGGACATTATATGGCTGCTACATTACATCACTTGTTTCCTTATGAAGGGAGCCATATGATTGAACTATATCTTTGGGAGGAGCCTCTCACATGGGAGGAGTTTTGCCATGAATTACCAATATGGAGGGTGATTCATTTTGTATGGATGATAGCTTGGAGATTGTAGCTCCATATGGGAATATAGGTTCCCCACATTTTCAGTTCTATCCTTATATTTTCTTGGGGACAAGCAACATTGGGGAGGGGAGGATTGTAATATTCCTAAATTATCCATGAGCTAATTGGAATATTCAATTTTGTTTTATTGCTTTGTTTAAAGAATAATAGGGAAAATGAGGTCCATAATTCTTCTTAATAATGAATAAATCAATGCCAAATGTGAAAAAGACAAATCTTAGTAGCTTAATTAAAGCACCCTTGGGGTGAAAGTGGCTAGATCACTTTGACTGGGTCAACCTTGACCAAATCAACAACACAGTTTTAGATGGAGATGCTTTGTGTGAATGTAGTGATATTTTTGGATGAGGCTTAGGGTTTGCAAGGTCATATTTTATTTAAGGAAAAGGATGGCAGCCATATGGATTTTTTTGATGTATATCATATTTCTGAATATATGGTCTGTTTAGACATATATCTTTCTCTTGTTGTTTAGCAGAGATAGAGTGATGTTTAGCATAGGGTGTTCCTGATCAGGAATCCCACCTCTTCCATTGAGGAGATCTTAGAGGAGTATTGCACTACATTTTCCACTATCTAGATTAATTCTAAGCTTCTTCTTTCAACTACAACATAGATCATGTTGAGGGTTTGTTGTTTTTGTAGGTTGCATCAAGTGGTGATTAGATCTTTAGATTTAGGCCATCTCATTGCTTATTTTCAGTGGAGGAGGCTTCCTATCCATTGGAAGGATAATATTGAAGGCCACTGAGCTTACTTTTAGATCTTGGAATTAGGCCAACCATATTTTGATCCCTACATTGCAGTTTACTTCCAGATCTGCGTTATTTCTATAGGAGGAGTTGCAGGGTGGTTTGACACACCATTTGGAGAGTTGATTTTCAAGTGAAGGGGGTCTGCCTTTCACTTTGAGGATCTATTGGAGGAGGCTATTATATTTATCATATCAGATCATCCACACTTTCCAGGTTTGTATTTTTCAGTATGTATGCAGTCTTAGATCTCAGATCTACAACTTGTACTTGGTGTTTTGATGAAAACCCTTGAGGAGTTCTTTAAAGGAGCTTGTATAGTACATGGATATGATATAGATCTAAATTTTGAGGCACATATCAGCTCTACATATGATGTATAATCATTTTCTTTAGCAGAGCTAATAAAATAACACTGTAAGGGTCTTCCAACTTTTCGACATGATTACAACACCTCTTATTGAGGGATTTTGTTCATTGGAGGCTTGTATTTATTTTATGCATCTTATGGGCCATTTCTTACACATATTTTTCTACTCTAATAACATATCAAAGGTCTCCATATTTGTCTCTTGCTTTATAAATGATGATCTGCAATATTTTTCCAACATTTTGCACTATATTCCTGCTTTTCACATTTGGGAATATTAAAAAGAGCCACCATATTCCAAAGATCGATATGAGGAAGTTTCATGGAAAGGATATGATAACATGGATGCTATATATGGAGAAATATTTTGATCTCCATAATGTGAAAAACACAGAAAAGGTACGAATGCAACTTTATTATTATAAAAAAAAAAAATTTGTATGGTATCGATGGATTTTCTCTTGTAAAAACATTTTCACTTGGTCAATTTTAACAGAGGAAATGATAACACATTATGAGGATAAAATTATAAACTCATTCTTTAGCCAATTGATCAATCTCAAACAAAAGGGTTCAATGGTGGATCACGTTGAGGACTTCCAAAAACTGAATATTAGGGTAATTGATATTCCAGAGGAACACATGATTGATGTCTTCATAGGAATTTTAAAGGATAAAATCCAACATGAGGTTCAACTTTGGGAACCTGATTCATTAGATAAGGCATTTAGGTTGGAAAGTAAAATTGAAAGAAAAATTATGGCAACAAGGAAGCGTACCACTCACAACTGTAAATATGGAAGTGTTGCTACTCCTAGACTGCCACAACCTACAAGATTGACACCACAACAATTGGGAGGAAAAAGAGAAAAAAGGATTTTCTATAGTTGTGATATAAAATATAGTAAAGGTCATAAGTGTTGTGAGAATAAATTATTTTACATAGATTTTGAAGAGGAGGAAGAAAAGGAGAAAGAAACTTCAAAGTAAGAGGATATACACCAAGAACCAAACCTAGAGGAAGAAGAAATGAATCTGACCATATCCTTTAATGTATTGGCAGGAATTACCACTCCTCAAACTCTCAAGATAGAAGGACATATAAATAAGAAAAATGTAATAGTGTTGATTGATTCGGGTAGCACCCATAATTTTATTCATTGTAAGGTAGCCAAAGAATTGAGTTTCTTCCTATACACAACACCAAAGTGTCAAGTGATGGTTGCAAATGGAGGAAATATAAATCTCTCTAGAAAGTGCCATAATATCAAGCTAACCATGGGAGAATATGTATTCAATAGTCCAATGCTCTCCATTCCAATGGGTTGTGTTGATGTTGTACTAGGAGTACAATGGTTGCAATCTTTGGGGACAATAGCTTTTAACTTTCAAGAAATTTTCTTGATTTTTTTTCGAAAGGAAAGGAAGTTGAATTATGAGGTATCACAGGGAAGATGAGAAAGATAATCATTTATAATTTCATGACAAATATTCTAAAAAAGAACAATGAGGCATAATTGCACAATTATGTCCACTAGACATTTAAACATCAAAATCGTATATTTCTCCAAATCTTGAAAAAGTATTGGACAATCATTCCGAGGTGTTTGAGACTCCCAAATGGCTCCAACCTATTTTTTATCATTCTATTAATTTTATTCGAGGAATTTTTCCTCCAAATATCGTGCCTTACAGATATCCTTCTACTCAAAAGAGTGAGATTGAACATATGGTTGCAGAAATGTTAGAGGCTGGTATAATTCAGCCTAATCAAAATACTTTCTCATCTCTAGTATTATTGGTGCGCAAGAAGGATGGATTATGGCATATGTGTCCGTATTATATGGATCTCAATAGGCTCACTATTAAATATAAATTTCCCATCCCCTTCATTGATGAATTATTTGATGAATTACATGGAGGAATTTACTTCACGAAGCTGGATCTTCATTCCGAGATATCATCAAATTAGAATGAAGACTGAAGACATTTTGAAAACAACATTCAGAACTCATGAGGGTCATTATGAATTTTTGGTCATGCCTTTTGGCATTACTAATGCACCTTCCACATTTCAACGTTTGATGAATTCCATTTCCAATCCCTTCCTTAGAAAATTTGTGTTAGTATTTTTTGATGATATACTAATCTACAACAAGTATTGGAAGGATCATGTTCAGCATGTCGATAGGGTGCTCAAACTATTGGAGGAGACAAAATTATATGAAAAAACCTCCAAATGTTTCTTTGGAGTAAAAGAGGTGCAATATTTGGGTAATATTATATCTCATGAGGGTATTAAGCTAGACCCTAACAAAATTAAATCCATTAAGGAATGGAAAATCCATACAACCATAAGAATATTCGAGGATTTCTGGGGTTAACAGGATATTATCACAAGTTTTTTAATGATTAGGGGAGAATATCAGCACCTATAACATCATTACTAAATAAGTATGCATTTTATTGGACTCCAGAAGCAACTAAGGCCCTTGAACATCTTAAAGAGGAAATGTTCCAAGCACCAGTCTTAGCTAGGCCGAACTTCACAAAAAAAATTATTGTGGAATGTGATGCCTTAGGAAATGGAATTGGTGTAGTTTTAATGTAATAAGGAAGACCCATTTCTTTTGAAAGTCATCCAATCAGAGGAAAGTATTTAGAGAAACCTTTTTATGAGAAGCAAGTGCTGGCAACACTACATGCACTAAAGCAGTGGCAACCTTACCTAATGGGAAGACATGTCAAGGTAAAAATAGATCATGATAGTCTTAAATAATTTTTGTAATAAAGGCTATCTTCTGAAGAGAAGAAAAGATGGGTCACAAAGATGTTTGATTATTACTATGAAATCATCTACAAAAAGGGAATCAAAATGTTGTTGCAGATACACTCTCAAGAAAGGATGAGGATGTGGAAGCATTGCTTTGTGCCATTTCTATTATCCACCTTGAGTGGATGACCGAAGCAAGGGTTGAATGGAAGAATGATGAAGAGGTGTAGACACTCATTCAAAATTTGCAGCAAGATATTAGTACATCTGAAACATTTAGTTGGAAAATTTATTTATTATGGTAAAAAAATTTCTTATATATCTGTAAGAATTCCCAACTCAAACAAAATATTCTTTTGGAATTGCACAAATCTCCCTTAGGAGGGTACTCAGGATTTTTAAGAACTTACCATAGGGTCAAGAAGGATGGCCTTAAATCTGATATTCAAAATTTTGTGGCAGAATTTTTTGTTTTCCAACAAAACAAAGTTGAGACAATTAATACCCCAAGTTTGTTACAACCTTTATCCATTCCAATTCAACGTTGGCAGGAGGTTTCAATGGATTTTATCACAAGTTTACTAAATTCTGATGGAAATAATGTCATCATGGTGGTAGTTGATAGAATTACCAAGTATGTACACTTTTTTTCATTATCTCATCCATTTAAATCCAATGCAGTTGCTACTGCATTTATGGAAACAATTAAAAACCTACATGGAAACCCAAAGATAATTGTAAGCGACATAGATCCCATTTTTACAAGAAAATTTTGAACGGAATTATTTTCTTGTTTGGATACTCAATTAGCTCATAGATCATCATATCATCCTCAATTTTATGGGAAAACTGAGATAGTGAACAAATGTTTGGAAGGATATCTTCGTTTCTTTGTATCTGATAAACAGACAAAATGGGTCAAGTGGTTACCTCTAGATGAATGGTGGTATAACACTTCCTTCCATACTGTAGCCAAAATGACCCCATTTATGGCACTTTATGGATACCATCCACCATCCATCACATCATCTATAAGAGAAAATTATAAGGTTCAAGGAGTATACTATCACATCGAGCAACAACAAAAATTTCTCCAACTCTTAAAGGATAACCTCAATTTGGTGCAAAATCGAATGAAACAACACAAAGATCAGCATCGCAGCGAAAGAAGCTTGATGTAGGCGACTGGGTATTTTTACGGCTACAACCATACAAAAAAATTTCCCCCAAGCAAGCTAAGAAGGATAATAAATTATCACCAGAGTGTTATGGTCCCTACAAGGTGTTGCATAAGATTGGTACTATGGCATAAAAACTGGAGCTTCCTGCATCTTCCTGAGTGCACCATATTTTCCATGTTTCTTGCTTAAAGAAGGTTATAGGTGACAAGCTCCTAGTTCAAATAATATTGCTAGAAATTGACGAAGAAGGAAAAATCATATTGGAACCCGAAGCAGTCACAGGAACAAGAACTCGACAACTATGAAATTGATCAATTTCAAATTATCTCATAAAGTGGAAGAACTTACCCGCTGAATATTCAACATAGGAGGATGAGAATTTTATGCAGAAGCATTCAGAACTACTTAAGCATTGAGGAAAACACTTTTTTGAAGGATAAGGGCATGTTAGGTCCCTATAATACTAGTGTATCCCATTATTTTGATTGTTAGTATAGCCCCCTTATTATTATTATTGTGCCCATCAAATCCCCATACTATTATTATTTTTCCCCATAGAAGCCCACTATTGTTAGTTTTGTGCCCTTACATTGTTATTGTTATGTCGGTTAGGATTATATTGTGACCCATTGGACTCCTATATATGGAAAGGAGGTTTTGTCATTTGTATCATCCAAGAAATTTTCATTTATGTAATTTAAAGGAGGTTTCCCCCTCGAAGAGCCTAATTTCTAAGTCAATGATCTATCTTTTCTTCTATTTTGTGAGATGGTTTCATAAAATCATGCTTAGGGGAATTAGGTTGTCGACCTTGGTTTCCTTGGCTACCTTGAGGCTGTTGATTTTGGTTACCTTTTCCATTATTCCTTCTCTTGGGGTTAGGGGGGATTGGTAGTACATTTTTTAGCATACAGTTGATTCTATGGAGGTGTTTGTTGTTGGGGAAGAGGATGCAGATGGGAAGTTGAGGCACTGGTGTTGGTATGGCTATAGCTTTGGGAAGTGTATAAGGATAGTAATTTTTGCAACAACATTTGGATAACTAGGTGAAGCAACATATGGCCTTGGCATCGACTGATGTAGATGTGGACATGCATATGACGTGCTTGTACCTTGGTAAGAGTTAAGACCCGAAGGATCAAGAGGGAGATAGGTGTAAGCATAACTAGTCCCCCCTAGGGTTGAACATAAATCATGGCAGGTTTAGGATATGTTGATGGTTGAGGGTGGGAAATAGATCCAACGATACCTTCAGTGGCATGACATGCCCTCGGTGCATTAGTAGCACCTAGACGACACAGATCGAGGAGGACAATATAAACATAACCTGAATGGGCATATATTAAGTCATATATTAAGGTTATCTGAAGAGATTCTTCCTCAGTCTAAGGGAAGTGAGAGGTGAAATATTTAATAATGGGGGCCAAAATGTTTCTTAAAATATAATCCATATATACAAAATCTTGAAACTAATGGGCTCTACACATACTCCTCCTTCTATATCTTTCTTATACATGGTCAAAAAATAAAGTGGAAGAAGTTTGACGAAAAGAGGTCAAGAGTTCGGTGCATTTTTCATATCGGAGAGTTAACTAGAAATACACAAGAAAATATTTGGAGAGAGTCACAAAGCTAGAATGGGAGGTGTGTGGTGTGGTTGGTCCACATACCATTTGGTAGAAGCTCCAGTTAGGGTGCATTGGAAGAGGTGAATATTTATGGAGTCTTCAGTAATGGAATTTGATAAATGTCAGATGTGAAAAGAGCGAACATGATTTGTGGGGTCTTCTACAAGATTACCTTCAAACTGGGGAATTTCATAAGGAAGCTTAGTAGGCATAAGAGGCAAATTTGGGTTATGGAGAAGAGGATCCTTGATGAGCTAGTGGAAATCATGGAGGTGCAGTCTAGCCTAATAAGGAAGCAAGGGAGGGTAGTTTTCATATTGGTAGAGGTTTAGACAACGGGGTTACCTCGGTTAGGAACTTGGTTACCACCTTGGTTTCCTCCACCCACATTGGTTCCTGACATGGTGGTGATGCAAGGATGGGAAGATGCGAAATCAAAGGAAGAGATGGAATAATAAGAAGAACTAGAGTCAGTATAGGGACCCAATGTAGGACTAGGATGATGGGTTTGAACTTGACGAGAGGGAGTAAGATGTCCTAAAGGAAACTAGGGGTGAAGGCCACAAAGTCTCTATGAAAAATGCCTAGCGGGTGAAATGGTGTCAAGAAAAATATGACTCAATAGAATAAAGGGTTATGATAGGATAAAATAGTAACAAAAAATGAGAAAAAACCTACTACAGTGGTTCCAACTGTAAATTAACTATAATGATATCCTACTCTAATTCAAGCAAACACATCCTATCAAAGAAAAAATGACCTATAGCCTAAAAGTGATATAAATCCTCGAACAAGTCCTATATATATTGTTTCAGATGGCCTTACAAGAGACTCATTACTTGATGTAATGTGATCCTCACAAGAAAATTTGTCTAGAGAAAGGTGGGGTAGAGGAGCAACTTATTTCCCATGACCACTAATATAAGTGGTTTTCCTAAAATTGGCTACTAAGGTTATCTTCTTCTCACAGGGGTGTTCGAGTCTTGAGCTTCTCGGTGATAACCGATAACATGAAATTCCATACCACGGGTTGGGTAGACCTAAGGAGAACCACTTGCACCGTGATCTAGCCTAACCCCCTCTAAATCGGGTTTCTAACACACTCTGGCTTTGGACCATGGGATGGTGAAGGATTTTAAGCTCTATAATATGTCAAATTTTTATATCTCAAAGTAAGTGATCAATGGATCTTATTAGAAGCCTATGCCATTGATCCTACACCTAAATATAAAGATTATTTTAGCTCTAGTGCCCAAGTGGGCTTAATTTATGTGAGTTGAATTATTATGGTGTAGTGTTTCAAGTATTGGCTTAGCAATGTTAACCAATCTCATGTTCTATTAGGGTGCGTGTGTGTGAAAAATGTGTCAAGTGGATGAGTTAATTGAGAATGGTTTGATGATGCCAATGCTGTTAAAAATAAAGTGCATAAATCGTAAATAACATTGAAAATGAACAATGAATAAATAGTAAAATGAAGCACACAATTCCCACCTAAGAAGGAAATCAAGAAAAAAAATAATGGAGGGAAAAAAAGGAAACCAAAGAGAACAAAAAATGGTGAAAATATATTATGTCTAAGGGACTGGGGTATAAAGGCAACAATCTTCTAAAAATGGTATAAAAAACCAGCAAACAATATGGGTGAAAATGCTAGAAGATTGCAGGAAATGGGTTGCAAAAACAAGGATGCACAAGGGGATCCTATAGAGAAAATCCCACACTAGATTATAGAGGGAATAAATTGGTGTAAAAATATTTGTAAAGGGACTATAATTACCTACCAAAATGGCTGAAAAAAAATGGCTAAAACTATTGCATACTAGACTCCTCACTTCATCAATTCTCTTCCTTAATGGTGTAGGTGTACTCTAAAACCTAGGGTTTTTTTTCCTTCCTCAATGAGAAGCTAAAACGTGGATATAGGCCTATAGGTGGCTCAAGAAATAACAAGAACCCTTTATGACACACATGTGACCATCTCAGAAAAACTGGAAGACTCTGAATTTTTTTTGATTATGGAAACCAACCTTAAAAGTGCATTGGGTGCATATTTTGGGCAGAAAAGTGTTATGGGCACAGTTAATGGGCCAAAAAGCGTTCTATATTCCCACTTCTCTCACTCATTAGATCAGAAACATATTGTGACATCTCCTGCTCGGATGGTACCTATGACTTTCCAGAAGATGCGAAACCCTAACAAAAGAAAAAAAAATCTATAAAATAGAATAGATAGAAAAATAGAAATAGAGAGGGCTAAAAATAACTTGAAAAACACTGAAGATAGTTGAAACAACAATTGCCATAGTTTTGAATTATTACACTAGTGGAGTCACCATTTTTTAGTATGAAAATTCTTAGAAAGTGTACCAAAAATGCTTCACTTAAGTCACTGGTGACAAGTGACTCTAATGACAAAATATGTTTGTTTACGCTTTAGATCTGCAATGAAAAAAGAAAAAAAACCCTCCAACAAGAGACCATATGCAACCAGAAACATATAACAACAAAGATAAAAGTGTAGCAACCCAATGGATCATATGAATAAATAAAATTTTATTAAAATATACACCTGGTGAGGATAACATATAAGCTTGGGTCTATAGATCCCCTTATGTGGGATGAGCCGTTTTGATGTCCTTGTGCTTCAGCGATCTGTTTCTCTCTCTCAAATTGCAATGGGAAGAAAACAAAATATAGCTTGGACTAAAGTGGGAGGTCAAATTTGATAAGACAAAAGTGGTGATGATGAGAATGATCAAGGTAAAAACCCTCTATTTCTAGAAAAGTATGGAGCTAAATTGGGAATTAGAAAAATAATAAAATATTATTGACCAAATCAAAATCTAGTCATTGGGAATACTTTATTATATTTTTTTAGATGGAAAATATATTCAAAATGGTTAAATATATTTATTTAGAATTTTTTTGAAGTAATTAACAAATAAAATGATTTATTAATCACTTTGTGAGAATTAAGAAAGAAATAATTATTAAATAATGGTTTAATAATTATCTCATCAGGAAAATATGGAAAAATAAAGAATAATAAATAGGTAGTGATTTATTTAAATATTCTATGGTGAATAAATCAAAATAATTAAGAAATAATTAAGAAATAATAATTTAATAATTATTTCTAGAGAAAATTAAATAAATAATGATTTATTAAATTATTCTCATGAGCCTTTTAAATTTTAATGAGAAATAATTTAGGAAAAATGGTTTACTAAATTATTTCTCATGGTGAAAATGGCTTTACCATGGTAAAATTAATCCTACATGGTGTATTTCAATCCACCTAGTAAGAAATGGCTAGGTGATCATTTTTTGGGTAATAACATCAAGTGGTCCTAATCCTCCAACCATGAGTCCTTGTTTCCAAACCCGATATGCTACACACTTATTATGATTTTAGGCCTAAGCTCCTTGTAAATCTTAGAGCCAAAATCTGCTTCATCAAGAATAAACTTTCCACTCCACAACCTATACAACTTTTCTTGGAATTAGGGTATGGAGCCATCACTGATGCGAGGACCTCCTAGAAAATAAACTCTAGATACTTTAGCAGAGTAAGATAGTGAGGGAGAACTGAGGTGTGAGTTAGAATTCCATTAGAACACACACTTTTTCAAATGATATTTGAACCATATATGAATTGGGATTCAATTCAAGAGGAATCCTATAAACATAAAACAAGAGAGATGCAGATATACATGGTTCACCCAATTTGGGCTATGTCCATAGAGAAACAACTAGTCCTTCCTTTTATATTAGCCAACAAAATGAATAGATACAATCTACAGTGGATCTATCGTTATCTCCTCTTCACTCTCACACAATCTTCTCTCTCTTTCTCGCTCGGAATAATCATACACAACCTCAATACAATTCCCTCATATAAACTAAGAGTTTCCTTATAATTAAAAAAACCTAAATTAACAGAAATTCTACCATCATATCATCTCCCTAACTAACAACCTAGATTGACTACAAAATTACAATATTTTACAAGGAAAATTTTCATCTATTTTTAGTTTTGGGGGTGTTTCCCCTAAACCCCTACCAAGGGTGGGCTCATAAAAATTTTCGTATGCCCCCTTGTAATCCCCTAATAAAAATTAAACAACTGATATGTCCACCCCATTAGGAATAGGGATCCAACACGGCTGCAAAAAAAAACCTCTTAACAATCAAGAAGATAATTAGGTTGCACACCCAACAAAATTCCTCTAAAATATTTCAATGTTGTAGTAGAGTGATGCTATCAATCATGCTTGCAAGTATCCTTGGCCGATCATAATTCCATTCCATAGTGAGAAGGTAATGTTGGGCATATAACCAATAGAAGGAAGAGAAACATTGCCTCACCAAACCTTAATTTCCATGTCTTGTCGAAATGGTGAGGGTAGTTGGGGAGCCAGATGACAATTCCTCCAACCTTTAGCTATCATTTTTATGTTTCACCAAGAATTATCACCCACAGTGGGGGGGGAATTTGTGTATTATTATTACCATATGTTACAGGGAATAAATTATACTTTTTTTAAAAAATAAAATTTAAGGTACATTCCTTAGGTGGTAGAAGAAATTACCAGGAAAGAAATTACCAAAACATTATGAAAAATAGGTGAAATTTTAGCTAAACACTTATCCAAATGTAACGAGTAAACATTTATCTAAATAAAATAGGACAATTGGATATATTATAGGTCGGTATTAATAAGAAAGCATATTTTTGGAGCATTAATATTAGCCCATACTCAAAAGTTGCTATAATTGGTTTTATATGATTTAATTTCGATATATTTCTATGTCAAATTAAAAATATTGTAGTGATGTGGAAGCTTTGCTTGCTCAAATTTTTGAATATTATTCTGAGGAATTCATAAAAAATTTCAATTCTTTGTTCAAAATTTTCAAGTTTCTTGCAAAATGACAGGAAAAATATTTCATTCATTCCCACTCAGATTCAGAAATGGTAAAATGATGAATTTCAATTTAAAATATCCATTGGGAATATAGTCTTGATTGTGGTTCTGTACTAAAATTTCAGAAGCAGCAAGTTCCATTTCATGTGCATAAAACCAAAATCTACAACTATTGTTAATACCATAGAAACTATTGTTAATACCATTTTTTTATGCTAATTTCAGTGCCTTAGATGAAACTTAACTATTTTTTATTTTTATTTTGTCAAGTTGTCTGTGATCCTCCAGGCTTGAACTATGGCCTGATAAACCATGAACCAGGGGCATCTAAATCATCAAAGTCACCTGGGGATTACACCTGACCTGGGCCACACCAACCCTAAGATGACTAGATTTTATCATCTCTCCTCCCCCTAGCACAGGTGTAACAACCTTCATGAGGCTTGATCCTGGGCCGCCTTTTCTAACGAGGCTCATCCTCAAACCTCAACCGATTGTTCTAGTGGGACTTGATGAAAATTAACTATTTTTTATAAGTATGAAAAATTTGGATTTATCAAAAACTTATGTTTTATTGTGCTACGACAAAATATGGGGGTTTTTGGAAGCTCAAACTATGCTATGTGTCTTGGCTAAATATGAAGGGATTTTCGTTGCTTCTACAAATAGTAAATATTATTAAGGATGGGGCATAGATTCATAGAGGGCCTTTAGTTGGAACACCTTCTGCAAAGGGATTAAACTAATTTTTATTTTTTATATTATCTTTCCATTTTTTTCCTTGCTCACAAACACATATATGATATAATTTTTGGTATGTAAAAGGCTACTTTGACAACCTGAATATAAACTTTGATGATGATATGGTTTCTATTTTTGCAACAACTCTTACTAGCTATGATGGTTTTGGTGATTTTTGGATGAAAGCTATACAAGCCAGATTTTTAGTGCATTCATATGCACATTCAACATGTAAAGTTTTTATTACACTTAATAAAATTACAAGTTTTCTTCATGAAAAATGTTATATTTATATGTAATTACACATGAAAAAAATATGAGACACAATCATATTTGACTATTACAAATCCAATTATATAATTATTGTTGAAATAGTTTTCTAAAATTCTATTGTTTTTTGAATTTATAACTCATCAATAGTATTTTCACTTATGAGGCTTAGTTTAAACCTTAGATTTAGTCTAATGTATTGAAGAGGTGTGTTGGTAAGTTGTTAGTGATAATTAAATATAAAGTGATAAATTACTTTATATCAATTGATATTATGAGATGAATACTTGTACATAATATGGATTAAAATATTTTTCCATCAAGTTCATATTTTGTCTCTAGTTGTTCTACCTATAGCATGGTATCAAAGCTCTTATAATCTTAAGGACATGATAGAATCATGGTATTATTGAAGGTGATATGATGAAACCACTCCATTATAGTGATTCATAAGAGACTAAAAATGTCGTATACACCAACAAAATCACATATTTATGTTGAGTGTAGGAATTGAAATACCACAAACTCCAACACTTAATTGTCAACCCGAGGTCTTCATAAGCTTAGAGGAATAGCACAGGTAATGCCAAAAATAACATAACCTTTCCTAGTTATATTCCTAATTCCTTAGTTAAAATTTTCAGAATCGAAATAAATGATCACATGACAATTAATACCAAAGAAACTCTGGTGCTAGAATATAAAAGAAAGTACTTTGTAGAAATTTAAATAAAAGGAACTCTCAATTCATTGTGAACAATATTGATTAATGAAGTAAACATTTAAGATTATGCTCAGTGTAGTTATGAGACAGAGAGATGATTAGGCTATTTTGGATGTCTGTCTTCTTCAAAGGTATTCCTTCCCGCACTAAACTATCATTCTTTTAATATAGCAACCTTCCTGTACTGGAACTTTGTTCTTGCACTGGAATAAATTTTATGCATTGAAAGTGTGTTATGTACCTACACTAAATATTTTTACTTTCATACAGGAGCTCTAGGTCTGTGTACCAGAGCTCTGTTCATGTACCAAGATATTAGTTCCTGTACCAAAACATAGGTTCTTGTACCAGAAAACCAGTGTTCTTGTACTTAGTTTCCAAATCAATTGCAGAAGATAAAAAGCATGTTAACTAAAGAGATATATTTCAAAGAGAATAGAACTCAGAAATAAAATTGCATGAGAAAAAAATATTCTTCAACCAATCTCATATTCAGAAATAAGGCATGCTTTCAAAAGTCAAAGTAAATATTCATAAAACATGAAACTTCTTTCATGCAAATAAGGAAATTATATGATTCATATATTAGCAATCTTCTTCCCTAGATTACTGCTTATCGTATGAATTAGATATGCACTTTAAAATGTTTTAACCAAAAAGTTCATTTAAATATTTTAACATTAAATTCAGTTATTTCCGTAGGAAGAATAAGTGCAAGCATAGATATTTATATTGCGACAATGTTCATTCCAATTTTATTGATGCAAATTGATTCTTAACTGAACTTGAAATAGTAAGAATTCTTCTACTCGGAAATAAACACCATTTTTAGAAAATAAATGAAGATCTTGCAAAAGAAAATAAATAACAAGAACTTTCAGTAATAAAAAAAGGAACTTTGACCTGCAGAAATGAGAATGTACTAGTGCAAGCAGCTTAACTGCACTCCTCTCCTAGAAATGTAACAAGCATCAAAGGGAAAATATATAAGTTCAGAATCATACATAATCAATCCCACACACCTCGGATCCTAGACACACGATTTATAAAGGGATTAAGGCATATTTCTTATGAAAGAATTAGATATAATATGCTTCACACTTTGCATAAAAAAAAGTGTTAAACACACCTAACGATAAAGGGAGAATGGGTTGGGTTGGTTGGGCCCTAGCGAACGAGCTCATTTCCCTACTAAAATATCTGGAACCTCAGTCACTCAATGACACGTCACAACGATATTGAAACACAAAATTGCATAACTAGTGCATTCCTTTGTATTAAATTTCAAAACAGAAAATGTACATCATGGATCTCCAATCTAGCTTAGAAGAAGGCGATACCAAAATGATTACAATTCACAAAAAAATTCACTACAGCATCGCTAGCTACTATCTATTAGAAAACTTCATTAGATACATATTCCTAGCCTACGGGTGAAGTGTAAAATACAACAACAATTCAACTTAAGCCTTTTAGTTGTTCTCAGAATGCTAAACTAAGATACCGAGTCAGAGTCCTAGTTTTCATATCTGCCTATTCCTCTATGATCCAATCATAGAAAATGATGAAATGATCCTCTTGGTGAGATATCTGCATGGTTGTTGAGTTGTCTCGACCACATATGGTAACTCTAACTTATCTTTGATAGATTCCTCAGAAGTGCAGGAACTGCTGGTCGGTACAAGAATCATTCCCATACCAATCCATCTCCCATGTGGATTAATACATTGTATCATCGGAATAATTTAGGAAAGAAAATGTATTAGTTTCAAAAGAAATTTAAGATATAAAATCTATTAAATTAATAATTAAGTCTATGTATAACCTTTTAATATGAAAAAAATAAAGAGAGTGTAGGAATGAATACAAGTGCAGAAATAAATGGGTTCCAAGGTTAAAACAAAGGCTTAGATAGTGTGTTCAGAGTAGGATAGGGGTTAAACAGTCGAACAATTCTACCAACCAACATCCTCCCATCCTTATATTGTTTTGTGTCCTCACACAAACTTACCTTCTGCAAAAAAACAAACATGGAGACCTCTCTTCAATCCTATATCTGTATACTAATCCCTGCCTTCAACATCTTAAAATTTTTTCCTTGAGCCTTTTTAAGCCATTTGACCACTTTCCTAAGTTGCCCATATAATTTTGATGCTTGAAATTTCCATACTCTCACTTGCCACTTATGTTCTTGCACTTTCCCTGTCAGTTCAGTATTCCTCTCCTACAACATTGTTCCTTGCTCCTTCATGGCTTGCTTTAGTACTTCCAGTACATAAATGCATTGCTTAAGGTCTTTGATCTGACTGTTTAGATGGAGAGTAGGATTTTATTTATCTAATTCCCCTTACGTTGGAGTCTTCTCAGTGGTTGACTCAAAACAAGTGTTGGTATCATCAAGGATGATATCACCCTCACCATCAATATCTTGCATTTCCTCATCACAAAGGGTTTCAACACCGTATGTTTCATCATCATTTTGACCTGCCACCGAGTCCTTTCCTGCACTTGCATCAGGTGTCTCTGTGGTTTTTGTTTTCTTCATTTTCCCAAGTAATATTGACATAGGGGTTACATATTCTTCCTCTATGTAATATGCACTAACCACTATGTGAACCACAACATCTGCAAGGAGCGAAAGATTTTTTGCAATCGGTGAATGAGGCTAGGAATCATCCAAGTTTATCACAGAGGTTGAATGAATGTGGCCTTAATTTAAGGAGGTATTCATCCTTTTGATCGAGCTTCGAGTTATTTTTGAAAGGGTTAGGGTTTCAATGATTGGTATTTTCTCTTCTAGGTACACTAAATTTTCAGACAAGGTTTCTTTCCCTTTCATTTTACTATTCTATGAGATTAGGGTTTTAGACTTCTCTTTTTTTCTTGTACCCTTCTTCCCCAATGAATCCAATGCGCTTCTTTCCTGAAATTATTTTAAGTACCCTTCCCAGG
This sequence comes from Pinus albicaulis, assembly GCA_034641835.2. Taxonomy (NCBI): domain Eukaryota; kingdom Viridiplantae; phylum Streptophyta; class Pinopsida; order Pinales; family Pinaceae; genus Pinus; species Pinus albicaulis. Next base: position 345,987,136 of record CM076582.1, read on the forward strand.
TCATGTCCTTTTCTTCCAACTCCTTTCTAACTAAAATCGAAATCAACCCGTAATGATATAATTTAAAGGCAACTTGGCTTTTCTTACTCTTCTGAATACCCTTGGATATTTTTTATAAACTCCTTAATACGAAGTAAGGAAATTTAATGATCTTGACTCATTCAATGTGTAATAACATTCAGATATGGTATAAGAAGGTCAGCGAGTACCGGACTTCACAATTGAGAAAATTTTGTAGTATATACAACAAATGATTCCACTTTTCTATCATGGTGTTGTGCTCCAACCCCTTTCCAATCCACCATTTTCTTCCCATCAACCACGAACCTATGCTAAGACTTATTCTCAAGCTTCCATTTCTTGAACCACTACTCACCTGTGGCTGCTAGTCCAGTAGCCTGTGAAATGGACTGCTATGTTACTATGAACTCCAACGACCCCACCTTAGCTCTTCTTCCGTCGAAGGTTTGAGAAAATTATAATGTTACAGTTGAATCGAACCCATCAAAATTGAGTAGGAACAGGATAAATCTAATTCCTGCAATAGAGGCAGACTATTCCTATACTCGACCATCCATTCCACTTCTTTTATAGACCACAGTTTGATCCAAATAGGTGCCATCCCTCATTCGAATTCACTTGATTTTCTTTCCAAAACTCAAAAGGATCATACAACAGAGAACTTAGGAGTTTTGTCCAAAGTATTTTTTTAATCTGTTGATCTAACTAATTGCTACTATATCATCCACCCTCCAACGGTCAAACTCAATCATAAAATATTGCAGCCTTAGGAAGGATGAGATACAGTCTGTTCGACTTACATGCAACAATGATAATTCATATAGGGTGAGAGTCATGGTGGTAATTCATCACAAAAGTAATGCGAGGTATGATGTAGGATCAGATCATCATTAATTGGTGACAAGGATTTTAAAGATAAGTGTTGTATTATGGGAAAATTTTGCACACATTCCCCAATCAGGTCATGATTTCACATAAGTTACATAGAATACTTATATAAGTATAATATTTCATAACTAAATTCCCTTGTACTTAAAAAATTATTTCCTACTTTAGTAATGATGAAAACACTTTTTGAATCACAATAGAGAAAGAAAGTCATTGGATGCCATAATTTGAAGTGTTGCAGTCATCTATGCCTGAAATTTTTTTTATATCAAATAAGAGTAAGCTTTCTTTATTCCAATTATGAATTCCTACACTAGAAATTCCTGCACCACAATATACATTTTTTCATTGAAGACCACCATTTTTCCAACACCAGAACACATGTTTTTTTCACTTAGGAGCACTTAGAAGTGCATATTCTTGTACTGGATATTCCTGCACTTAACAAAAATTCTTGCACCAGGGACATTATGGAATATCTGAAGGGAGAGAAAAAAAAGTTTCTAATAAAATGAAACTTATAGGCTGGATCTTGAAATATTTGTTGAATTTACAAAGGAGGTTTTATTCGCGAGTTCTTAGTATTAATATATTCCTTTTGATCTAATTCAAGACCTCGCATTAGATCCTAAAATATGGTCCATGAGGGAGAAAATAAATGGGAAAAGGGAAAATTTTCAGAATGGGAAGGAGATTACAATAGGGAATTCAAGAGTAAGACTACTAAGAGGGATATATCGAAAAAATTATTTGGGAGAAAAATTCAGGGGAACGAGGGAAAACAAAATCGGATAGGGATAGTTTCCATTTGAAGAAAGGGGTGGTAAATCATAGGATAAAAAGAGGAAAAATAGAGGGATATTTACGAAAAAGGGAATAGATGAAGGGAAAAATTTCACCTCAAAAATTTGCCTGAATAGTGCTGAGTCAATTAAATAAATGCAGCAAGAGTTGAGTGTTCCTTGTATAAAAATTTTCATGTCAGTTGTCCAAATTTGGATAAGGGATCGGTTCGTGCACTTAAAACCTGCTTCTTCTTGGTGCCAGTTAGCACATATAAATATCAAGCAACATTCCCATTTTATTAAAAAATGGATCCTCCTGCTAGCATACTAGTTCTCAAGCTGATCCTTCTGTGATTATGTCAGTAAACTAATTTTCACAATCACAAGAAAATTATTTCTTTTTGTTTTGTTTTTAATTTTTTTCATTATATTTTTTAATTTTTATATCTTTTTCCTTTTTGGAAAACAAAGAATCAAATATAGAGTAGGTTGGCATAGCCGCCTACCATCTTTACCTCTGCTTGTTGTTGTACTTGTTGCATGAAATATTCCTTTGTGAGGGGCTAAAAATATAATTTAATTCAATGGCCATTCACAAGGAATACCAAATCTTGCCCATCAATGGTTTTTATTTCTTCTACTCCATTCTCAAAAAGTTTAGCCACTTCATAAGGTCCCATCTAGCATGTGTGGAATTTAGCTTTAAAATGTTTAAATATGGAATCATAAAGGAGTTCCCAATCAACTGGTTGGAATTTCTTCTTCTTGATAGATTTGTTGTGCTACTTCTTGTGTTGTTGTTGAACTAATAAATTCTGTTGAACAACATCCCTTCTAAACTCATCTAACTCATTTAACTATAGTAGGCGATAATGTTGTACTTCCAAGAGATCTAATCCCAATTGAACTGTAGTTCTGAAGGTTTTGATCTAGAAATATATCGACAAAATCACTTGTTTCCTCATATGGTGTGTGTCTTGTGTTGTTCCTCGAAGTGGTTCGATATGCTCATAAGGCTTTCGGAAATCTGCTGGCCCAACCCTTCCTATGCATATTCACTATTTTGGTGAGGATGGATTTGATAACCTTGTTTGTAGATTCCACTTGGCCATTTACTTGCTAACAATATTCATTATTTCAATTTTCATATTTTCCATTCTATTCTCCAAACCAATAATCATAGCATCTGTAGATCCAAGTTTTTTTATTTTACTAAAAATTCCTTTATCGGATCTAGATTGATTCCGTGAAACTTTCTTGCACAGGTCGCAAATTTGATCAAAAGGTTTTTAAGCAATATCCCCTTGTCTTAACAAATTTAAATTATTTCTAGCATCATCAGTAAGCCCACGTAAGAAGAAGTTTCTAATAGTACTTAGATCAAATTTGTGTTTTGACCTTTGGAGGATATACAAAAATCTTTCCAGATAATCTTCCAAGGTCTCATCATCACCTTGCACAATGGTGAATTCCATCCTGTATTTATTTAGTTTTATAATATTCCATATATTTCAAAAAAAAAACTCTCTTCATTTTCTCCCAGGAAGCTATATTATTTCCTTCTAATCCCATGAACCAGTGTAATGCTGAGTCCTTGAGAGTTACAAGAAATAATTTTAACTTCTGAGCATCTATGGGGTAATCATAACTTCTACATAATATGTTAAATTCGAATAATAAAGAATTTGGGTCCTCCTGTACCTTACCATGGAAATGAGGAAGAGTTGATGGAGGAATATTCTTTAGTTTCATAACTATATCTGGATCCACGATCGGAAATATGAAGGTGGATTGTCCCTCATTTACCTAATTTTCTCCAGTTCCCTTAGCATGGTCTTCGTGTTCTACCATTTTTGTACCTCCAAGTGAACCGCTATTAATAGGCTGGAAGATCGAATATGGGTTTAATCGATTTGGATTCCAACAGTCTCCTTATTCCCCTTCGTTGGTTGTATCACACCTGGACTACTATCTCCAGAGTCCAAGTGGACAATTCCTGCGTGATGGGTCTATGTTTTTTTGGAATTTATGCCTGAAAGAGAAGGCCCAATATGAGAATTTTTTTTAGTTTAATCAGTGTTTCCTCGGCCCCTATTGGGCTTCAGACCCTTACCCCTTTTAGTAATTCATCTCAAAAATTAATGACAAAACAAAAATAAAAACTCAATCAAATGTTGCAATTAAAATAAGAAATCAACACTAAGTCCTTCAAACAATAGAAGCGTACTGTAGAAAAAATAATAGTAGACTTACCCCTACTGCAGAAAAAAAGGAAATTTCTTACCAATCTTAAAACACCTCCTCGACAACGGTGACAAATGTTGATTGTAGGAATTGAAATACAAAAAACTCCTTCAAAAATTAATTGTCAACCCAGGGGCTTCGTAAGCTTAGAGGTGTAGCATGGGTAATGCCAAAAATGATATGCAACTTTCCAAGTTCTATTCCTACTTCCTTAGTTTACAATTTTTAGAATCGAAATAAATTATCACACGACAATTAATACCAAAGAAATTATGGTGCTGGAATATAAAAGAAAGTACTTTAAAGAAATTTAAATAGAAGGAACTCTAAATTCATTGTGAAAAATCTTGATCAATGAAGCAAACATTTAAGATTATATTTAGTGTAGTTATGAGACATAGCAATGATTAGGCTATTCAGGAGTTTTGTCTTCTTCAAAGGTATTCCTTCCTACACTAAATTGTCGTTCCTACACTGCAGCAATGTTCCTGTACTGGAACGTTGTTCCTGCATTTCAGCAATGTTCTTGTACTAGAATGTTGTTCCTACACTGGAATGAATTTTATGAATTGGAAGTGTGTTCTATACCTGCACTGAATATTTTTACTTTCATACAGGAGCTATGGGTCTGTGTACTAGAGCACTATGTTCCTGTACCAGGATATCAATTCCTATACCAAAACAGAGTTTCTTGTACCAAAAAACCAGTGTTCTTGTACTTAGTTTCCAAATTAATTGCAAAAGATAAAAAAGCGTGTTAAATAAAGAGATTGATTGCAAAGTGAACATAACTCAGAAATAAACTTGCATAAAAAAAAATATTCTTAAACCAATCTCATGTTCAGAAATAAGAAATGATTTTAAAAGTCAAAGTAAATATTCATAAAACATGACACTTCTTTCACGCAAATAAGGAAATTATATGATCCATATATAAGCAGGCGTCTTCCTATGATTATTGTTTATCATATGAATTAGATTTTAACTTTAAAACTTTTTGACCCAAAAGTTCATTTAAAAATTTTAACATTAAATTCAGTTCTTTCCGCTGGAATAATACGTGCAAGCACAAATCTTCTTATTACAACAATGTTCATTCCAGTTTTATCGATGCAAATTTATTCTTAACTAAACTTGAAATATTAAGAAAGCTTCTGCTAAGAAATAAACACTATTTGTAGAAAATAAACAAAGATATTGCAGAAGAAAATAAATAAAAATAACTTTTAGTAATAAAGCAAGGAACTTTTACTTGCAGAAATGAGAATGTACTAGTGCATGAAGCTTAATTTCACTCCTATCATGGAAATGTAACAAGCATCAAAGGGAAAATATATAAGTTAAGAATCATACACAATCAAGGCCACACACCTCAAATCTGAGACATGTGATTTGAAAAGGGCTTAAGTCCTGTTTCTTATGAAATAATTAGATATGATCTTCTTCACACTTTGCATAAAAAAACTAAGTTAAACACACCTGGAAATAAAGGGAGAACGAGCTAGGTTGGTTGGGACCTAGCCAACCATCTCGTTTCCCTGCTACGAGATCTGGAACCTTAGTCACTAAATGACACATCACAATGATATTGAAACATGAAATTTCATAACTGGAGCAGTCCTTTGTATTAAATTTTAAATTAGAGAAAATGTAAATCATGGATCTCTGATCCAACATAGAATAAGGTGATACCAAAATGATTACAATTCACAACAAAATTCGCTAAAACATCACTAGGTCTTCTCTATCAAAAAACTTCATTAAATACATATTCCTAGCCTACGACCGTAACAGAAAATACAACAATAGTTCAACTTAAGCCTTTCGGCTATTATCAGAATGCGAAACTAAGGTACATGGTCGAAGTCTTGGTCTTCATATCTACCTATTCCTCTATGCTCTGAGCCCAACAAATGATGAACTGATCCTCTTGGTGAGAGATACGCATGGTTTTTGAGTTGTCTCGACCACATATGGTAACTAAAAATTATTGTTGACAGCTGCCTTGGAAGTGCAGGAATCACTGACTAGTACAGGAATCAATTTTGTACCAATCCATATCCTATGTGGATTAATACATTGTCTTATCAAACTACCTTAGGAAAGAAAACTTATTATTCGCAAAGTAAATTTAAGATATAAAATCTATTAAATTAATAATTAAGACTATGTATAACCTTTAATATGAAAAACATAAAGAGAGTGCAGGAATGAGTAAAAGTCTGGGAATAAATGGGTTCCAAGGTTAAAAAATAGGCTTAGGTAGTGTGTTCAGAGTAGGATAGGGGTTAAAAAGTAAAAAAATTCTACCAACCAACAATTTACTTTCATTTAAAGGCACAATGTTAAATACAAGTTTATTGTTATCTTGATTTGTATTGTGAGTATTTAATAAAATATTTGTCTTACTTTTAATTCTATTCTCAATATATATAATTACATATACACTATTGTAGATGCAATGGGTTGATATAATGAAATTATACTGTCAAGATATTGACATAATACATAAACCCACTTGTTAAATAGTTAATTAATTATCAATCTCTACCCCATTTTATTATTGATTAAAGAACACAAATTGTTGTGAGAGATTATTAGTTGGTAACCATTGAAACAAGATATGGTGGAGAGTTGTGAATTGAGATTTCATTATCAATTTATAATAGGATCTACACATTTTTTAAATGATCAAAATGTTTCAAAATACTTACTTTCATAAACGAACTTAGGCCAATCGATGAACAAATTAATTACATTAAAATTATTAGTAATAACATAATGTAAAATAGGAAACTTTGTGGAATGGTTTATGTCCAAGACAAACAACTATTTATTAGATATAGGATTAAACATATGATTACACTCATACGTTTGGTATTTATAATTTTTATCTTATTTTATTTCACTGACTTGTTGATTTGGAGTTGTAGCTTGTAGTCTAAATTGTAGTGTCACCTTAGTTTGTTGTTAGTGGTTTAGGATTATTTATAGTCTATAATTTAGTGAATTTATTTCTATATTTATATTGTATTCTAATATATTTTTCTCATGTCTGTGATACTGTTAGAGATACTGTTAGAATTAGACGTCTGGTGAGAATCAATTCCCTATGGACCATTTGAAGATGCATGCTTTACACAAAATATTATCAATTTTGCTTCAACAACCCTTCCTTGATGCCTCAAACATCAAGATTGCACATTTTTTTTCTCTAGTTCATGGATAAAGTTTTCGTGGATATTTTCTTGTTGTTTGGTTCATTGAAAAAGTCTTAGCTTCCCCCATTTCTCATTTTGTATTCAATTTTAAATACTCCTCAATATCCACTCCATCACAACAAGGGGAAAGAATCATCATTTTTTCTTTGATGGGATTCATAATGTAACAACCCTAGTTATATTTTCATGTAGAAAGGTAAAAATAAACCAAGGTCATGGGACACAAATTCCAAGCTGAATGGGGAGGGAAATCATCACATTGGGGGTAACTTGTGGTTAATTAAGGCTATGGAAATTGGCATTGGAATTAGCTATTGAAATTGGAAACAAGAAGGGCTTCTAATTTAATTTTCCCTTAATTAAATTAGAAGGGAATCGTAAATCCACATCACATGACAACGTGTATGAGTTAATTGAGTGAAGAAGACTTAGCTAGCTAAATAAATTTGAGTTGGGGTTTAAACTGGAGACATATAGAGTTCACTCTAAGTTTTAGGGGGTCCAATTGCATTTTATTTTGAGTTGTAATTGTTTAAATTAATTATTTGAGTTAAAATAAGTTTAACTAGTTCTAACTAATCCTTAAGCTAGTGATAGGTCTAGTGAATAAAATATGATTTAATTCACATGCAGTGATCAATCAGATAAATAATATTTTTTTATAAATATCTGTTGCATGTCAATTCTAAGAGTGGCCCATTTGATATTGGATTTAAGGGGAAGCAGACTATCAGTTGTATAATTAGAAAATTGGACAGGTCATGCATGAGGTCATCAAGATGCCTTGGATGGATTGCACAATCAATTAGTTGGAATTTCCTAATTAATAGGGGCTCAATTCCCTCAAGAATGTGTGATAAAGGTTGGTCAGATAGGGGCAAGGAATTGGTTAAGTATTGGACCAAGCTTACTCAGATCAGAGTGAGACAATTAGAGATAGTGTAGAGAGCTCTCAAGCCGAAGAGAAGCATTGTACTGTTTCATATTCTTAACTTTATGTAATATACATATAGCGGGGTTTTTAGCTAAGGATTTCCCCAGGTACATCTTTGTGATGTGTGATTGAAATTATCTCTCTTTCTTCTTCATGTGATTGTGTGATCATAATTGGCTTCGACAATTTGTAGAATAGATTCAAGTATTTTATTTTAGCATATTACAAAGTGGCTTGAATCTATGTGGATTTTCTACATTAGTGAAAGGAAAAGGAAATTAAAGGAAATTAATTCAAGAAATAAAGGAAAATAGGGGAAAAGGAAGATGAAGAGGCAAGAATATTCATGCAAGGGATATTAAAGAGAAAATAAAGTAAAATGAAATAAAAGAGGAAAAGGAAAGGAAAAGACACCATACATCAATTTGATAAAAAGGTATTTGAGAAGCAGTTGAAATTTTTTGATTAGTTTTAAGATTTGACAACTTTAGTTTTGTTAAGGATGAAATCAAACTCCAAGATAAATTACAAGCAAGGGAGCAAGCAAGCAAAGGAAAGCAAGGTGGGAATTGAAGAAGAAGGTTGGAAAAAAACTACAATAGGAAAATGTTGCAAGTAACATGTTGCATGCTTGATTTCCTTTCTGATATTTGAATGTATGGTATATGAATTTGGTTATTTTGTTAGTTTGTTGTCATTCACATGTGATTTTCCTGTATTGACAGTGGTTTCATCCTTACCTTTCCATTTCGTGGATAGTCATGATATAGTAGGTTCCCTTTTTTGGTTAAGCTTCGGATGGTCGGTAGATTTTTTATCCTAGTGAGGTGGTCTCGGGAAAATTCCCAAGCATTGACGGTGGATATGGTTTTCTCCTGGAACTCTTGATAGGTGGGTGGAGACAAGGAAATTCCTCTAGGTATGGTGAATAAATTCCGAGGCATCCAAGCTTGCTTGTTTTTGGTGATTTTTGGACCGATTTAGGTGAAATCATTGTGGTTGAGGGTTGAGGTGGCTTAGCTTCTAGAAGCCCCAGTTGTTTCAGTTTTGGCTTATCCCATGTGATCCCACATTCATGCTTGGAGTATGACACAAGGGTGATGGGATGAAAGAAATATTTGGTTCAACCCAATATATGGTCAGATGGTATGTGGAAATTCTTGACTTGGTTGGCTTTATGCATATGTTATTATATGGTATTTCTTACTGAGATGAATTAGCACATGTATTGTTTATTGTGTTGATCTTATTACTTTCTTGCCATGGTTTAATTTTTTTTGAATGTTGGTCATAGGCATGGTTGAATGGTGTGCTCTTATTATGGATCTTGTTCATTATTCAATAAGTTATTGAATGGTTATATGAATGTATGGTATAACAAGTGTTGTTGCAGCTAGCTTGAGAGGGTGGTGAAACCTCTTGATGATTCTTTGGTGAAACTACAGAAATAATATACATATATGCATTCATGCCAGTATACATAACTATGTTTTTCATATGTTTGTTTGTATGTTTATGATGTGATTGGAAAGTATGGACAAGATCTGAGCCTAAGTGTAGGTTATGCATACTCGTGGTTATCCTAGACTTGATTTTGGAGAGTTATAGGAAGTGGCATGTAGGCTAGACCTAAAAATGTGGCACTAATTCCACAACTGAGTTCTCTTAACTGATAAATATTGGTTGTAGTTGCATGGATGAAGGCCTCCACATACAGATGGAGATTTCTGGCCGCATTTACAATTTGGTATTCATGCAACTGGGCTGTGAAGTCAAGTGAAACTTTAGTTCCAACTCAAGGTAATATCATCAGTAGATGTTGTCTGACATCTTGGTGGTTTGGTGTCCTTAAGAAGTTGTAATAAGTTTTAGAATGGTATAACCCACTTCCATAACAGTAACTCGGTTATTGTCTCATGCATAGTAACTCCCAACTTACGTTTACCCTGGAGAGGTTGTAAAAGTGGTTAAATGTGGGGTGGGGTGTTATAAGTTAACTCATCCCAGTTCTAAGCCATCACAATGCATGAATATATTTTAATATTTTCATTTTCAAACATATCCTTTCGAATCTCCTCCAAGAGTTCTCCAACATGATTGCTCAGTCAATCCAAAGGCACATTTTGTTTTAAAAAATTATATTGAAGAAAAAATACAACCTACTTATTTTTTACATCCCTAGGGCCCATTTCAATTCAAGGAGGAACACCCTTAAGCTCCCAATGATAATATTTCCATCCAAGGGAATAATTTTCACAGATATATTCTTCTATACGAAATCTTGTTGCCCGCAATGTATGCATTATCTCAATACATACATTATAAATTGCATGTGTGTGTGCATTGTTGAAGGGAATTGGAACCACAATAATTCCCCCCCAGACAACATGATCCAAGACAATATTTTCATGTGACATCTATATACTTTATTTTGGAATATTTCAAAAACATTTTTTCATTCTTATCATTGGTATCATCATATTATTATGAACTATTTCACACTATATTTTTATCTATAGTATATATCTCAATATCAACATGATTAATACAAATAACTTATGAATCACTATAAACAATAGTAGAAATAATACAAGAGAAGCACTAGAAGTGGAAAGTTTTATTAGAAATAAATTTCTCTTTTAAATATACGTTTGAAGGATGACATTGCTATTATCTAGATCAAGGAATCCATGTGCATTGAACTTCATACTACATCCTACAATGACACATTTGTGCTTTTTAGTAACTAATTTTTCTATTTCTTCTGATCAATGAAAAAAAAAAACTTATGCATTACAATAAAAAATAAACAAGATCCTATGGATTTGATTGGTTATGTTTGGAAATTAGAGTATATTGAGGTGTGTAAGAAAGGTGAGGTGTAATCCAATGTTAGAAATTTCAATCCCCATGAGGGGAAGTTTTCACTCAAATTTTTTGTTGAGACTAAGAATATAGATGGAGGATACAAGATAAGTTATGAATCATTCAACCATAACATCCATTCATAACATAATTTAGACCTTCATTACACATCTCTATAATTCTCATATCATCTCACAAATCATTAGTTCCAACGTTGAACAACAGAAAAATATTCTCAAAAGAAAAATATTAAAATAATAATAGGTATTATCTATACAATTAATATGGAACATATGCTAGTGGAAATTTTTCAATAATGGTGTCATGATCTTCCCTCCATAATTTCCATTTTCGAATGCTCTTTTTTATACTCTTCACTTATTGCAATTGTAACTGAGCTACTATGACCAAATGACTATATTCGGCACATATAACATTTGGTTGGTAGTCTTGAAAAATAATGTGGTATTTAAGTTCCTTTAATTCAAATAAATGTCCCATTAACTAAAATTAGCCAACTAGATATTTATAATTTGAAGGACCATGAAACTCTTGCATCAATAGATAATAATGCACTTTATCTGGATTATTTTCTAGTGCAATGACAACAAAAATGCACCTTCTCTAACCATATTGGAAAGAATATCAGAATCCTTTTCAAACATATCCACTTCATTTTCCATTTCCTCATCAGCCACATTTGGAAATTTGGGCAATGCTTGCAGCTATTGATGTATCCATGGTTTGACATATTTTCTATGATGACCTACATGCTTCTCAATAGACTCTATATTATCATCAATACACGCAAGACAAAATAAAGGGTATTTTCGTTATGAATTGATGGTATAATTATCATATTCTCACTTTTAATGGAGTGTTACACTCCTTCAACAAATAGATCTACTCATTCTGCTTCCATTAGAACTCATACACTAAAGAAATCCAACTCAAAAATAGGTCTCAAACATACTCACACTATGAATCCTTCTCTTACTCATATACACACCCAATGAACCATTACACAACTCCAAAATGAAGAATATAAAAATTTCTAAGCGAAATTCACCTTTGGCCCGAGATCAAGAGTGCACAAATATGAAAAAATCAATCCTCAACCATCACTACTTGTGTGCTAAATGCATTCACACCCATTGGAATAATTTTCAAAACAATTTTGACCTTTTTTAATGAATCTAGAAGCCTCCTAATATTTCCAAGTTGAATTACTCCATATGTGTGCGAGGAATGCAGTGAAATTATAGATAAAGACACAACCTCATGCAAAAAAATAGATAATATAGGTTGCAACCACATGCATAGGCTTGTCTCCATGTGGTTGGAGCCTTTTAGCTACATTCACAAGCATACATGAGTGATGTTGGGGAATAGGATGGGAGAACACCAATCAAAACACCTTAGATCTTGCTCAAACTTTTTCCAAAGCTTGAAAAGTCTCTGTAGGACCTATAGAATCCATTTTCACCTCTGCAACACTTCTGAAAAATAGCCTAATAATGTCTCCCAAGTGTCACAATCAAGTTTACCTAAGGGCTAACAAACAAGGTAGGGGATGAATGCCGAAAAGTCCTCTGCTCTCCTTTGACACCTACAAAATATGAAACACATATGAACACACTCTATACACCTCTAAAACACCATCATCATCATCATCACCAGCAGCAACGTGAGGAAAAACCATCACTGCAAAAATACGTCTCCATGAGAATAATCATGAAGACCTAGATGAATACCTAATATGCCAACTCATCTGGTGTGCCAACTCAACAACGTGAATGACACCTGAGCCAGTATCTCCATCACCTATAGTAGCATATCCAATGCCACCAATCAATGCATAACAAGGCATCAAAAAATGGACATCAACGCACATGCCAAACATATGCTAACAAAATATAACTCCTCCATGACCACCATGCTACCAAAAAGCTACATCATCAAAGGTTGGCATCAATTCCAATACAATCAACTCATCTAATGTGCCAACTCAATTAGATGTAACCATACTATAAGAATGACATCAATGCAAAAACTAGGCTACATAGGGTTGAAATCAATACAAAAATAAGCTACCTGCCATCATGAAACTAATCCCAAATTCAACTATCTAGAACCATGCACATCATAATGCCAACAAATATCAAAGGAATCAAATCCTCCCAGCCTTGATACTTCTCCCAGAATGTATTCCCCAGAGCATAGGATACAAATTATTTGCTCTATTTTCCTATTCATTTTCTACCCATTAGTCTCTCCAAGATAGCATGAGCTTCTCATACTAAGAAGAAAAAAAGATAAAAAAAAATCTTTTTATCCATCTACCATGATTTTGGTGGTTGGTAACTACCTCCACCTCACCAACAGGTGGCATGTATTTACTAGCTCATAACTAATATTTACTTGCCACTCCCAAAGAAAACATCATGCCTTTTAGGGGAATAATAAATTTGACAATTTCCATAATTCAGAATTAACCTTATCATTCAGATTAGATGTATAGGACTTAATACTAGGTAATTAATATATATATCACTGATTTGCAACCTCATCTCTTTCAACCAAGTGTACTCCAACGTTAATTTTCTAGACCACTTTATTTATTATAAACATCTCAAATACAAATTTATAACCATTTATTATTGGTAATAAAACATTGATAAATAAGTTCTTCATATGTACTTCAAATTTAAACTTTAAAAAAAGAAACACATATATACAATTATTTACATATAAACCTCATCTGAGGTGATGTCACAAAGGGGGGAGTTCTTCTTAAGCATTGAGATCATGAAGCCATAGAAGTTGACAAGTGGGTGGAAATGGGTGCACTGGATGTATAGGTGGATATTCTCATTAGATGGGTATGATAATTGGGTTAACTACCCACTCGATCCAGATCATGGGGGAGATCATTATACACTGACTCGTATTAAGAGTATTCTAAGTACAAATGCAGTATTCTATTGAGATAGACAAGAAGATCTCACGAACCTATGAGGCAGAAGCTACATATATTTTTAGAGAGTGCAAAGATGGGATTAGTATTTTAGGAGAAACAATTTAGTGACTTAGTATTTGGGTTTTTTATTGGAGGATTGTTGAGGATGAAAATGATTTTGAGTGGGGGAATATGTAAAATCCTCAATATTTGTGATGCATTGGGCACAAAAGCATGCTCGAGCATATTAATGATGGGCATCTTGGCTTAGTTTCCCACATGCAATTTTAGGTTTCCTTGTCTTGGCGACACCCATGTGACATCTTGTTGAGATGATATGGTGACATGATTTGGGTACCATGACCGACTTGTGATGCAATATCACACAACATGGGTGTACCTAGACATGGGGTTGGATTGTGCATGAGATTGCATAGTGAAATGATAAATTTGGTGTTTCCATCATCGTGTGATAAAAATGGGCCAACCAATAGAAAAAACAGATTGAGTTAGGAAATTTGGATAGATAAGCCTGAGTTTAGATAAATTCAGGACCAATATGATTGACTGAGAGAACATACGGAGATGAGATAAATGAGTGGGATAGGCACATGACCATTTATCATTCCATACAAAATATGATTCAGCTGGAGTACTCTCACCTGCAAAACATACCAAGTTGGGTCAACCCAACTCATGGGAACACAATTAAGAATGAATCGGCAGGTCGACCAGTTTGAGTTAGGACACAATGTGAAATTCAAATGCGTTGGGAAGAATGACTTGCCACACATGTTATAGGAAGATAATATGTTGGTCAGGATGATTTGGGACATAATAAATTGTAGATATGGGTCAAGTGGAATTACTTGCACACACGTGAAGGGTAGATGAGGCATTAGTAGGGGAAATGTAGATTCATCTAAATGAAGGGTTACAACACATGTTAATTGAGTGGAGTGTCAAACACTCAATATATATAACTGAGATAATGGAATGGAGAAGGCACAACTAAGTAGCAAGAATGCAAGTTGAACAATAGATGAAGAAAGATTCAAGATGGATCAAATGAAGTCTAAGACTAGTTTAGAGGAGGGGAACACTAGGTTGTGTGTTGCTAGATGAGTGAACATGTGGACTAGTGCTTGTTGTGACATCCATGCAATGTGCCTCTCTCCTTAGATGGTCAGTAAATGGAGTGCTCGAAGCTTGGAATTTAGTGTTATCCAAAGTTTTTGCATTTGGAAGATAGGTCAAAATTTTGTGTTTTTTTCCACCCTAGAAATTTGATGTTTGGTAGGCATGTCAAAATTTTGTGTTTTATGCCATCCAAAATTTTGGAGTTCAATAAATAGGTCATAATTTAGCATTCTATGTCGCTCAAAAATTTATTGTTCAACATATAGGATAAAATTTGGGATTCTGTGTTGCCTATAAATTTGGTGTTTGGGCTAAAATTTAGCATTTGGCTAAAACTTGACGTTCGAGCTAAAATTTGGACTTCAAGTAAAATTCAAGTTCATGGAGAACTTTGGATTTTGGTGTTTCAAAGGGAAGTGAATTTGGAATTCAAATTGGATTTGACCAACAAAGGCCTCTTTTGCATGATTTGGCATGAGTTTCCTATATTGTATGTGAGTGGGCTATTTGATTTAATCTTTGTCAATATTATACATGTTTGGATAGTGGGATGGTGAGTTGCCTACTTCATATATTGAACTATGCATATGAACTATTGTGATTGTATAACATGTGATGAAGTGTGGATAAATTTAGTTAACAAAATAAACAAGCGTTGGTATTGAATGCTTTGAGAGTGCACAGTGTGCCTAGATCCATACATGTATCTCTAGCATAGTGACATCACTACCAAGCCAAACACCAAATTAATATATAAGATTCGTTTGTTTTTGAAGTAAAAGACCTTCGTAAATGTAATAATTTGACTATTAAAATTTACCTAAATATATAAATACTAAAAAAATGCCAAAATTTTAATAAGTCAATTCTCAATTAATAACAAAAACAACCATAATTATAATTATATATATATATATATATAATTAAATTTCATATATATAACTTTTAAAAATAAAAGATTAATATTTAAAAAAAAAACCAAATAGTATTTACACTTAAAAGTTTAAAACAATTAACTAATTAATTAAAATACTCGTAATTAAATAAAAATTACTAAAACCTTAACAAGTCAACACCATTGTTTAGTCGAGATCGAAGTGAGAGAGAAAATGAAATGTCTCTTAACAAGACACGGAAGAAGGAAACTTTAGTGCTAGAAAGTCATTACCAACAAATTAAACAAAAAACCAACCAAGCGAATAAAATACTCAAGAATAAAACAAGAAAAAGTCAACACCATTATTGAATCGAGAATGAGGTGATAGAGAAAATGAAATGTTTCTTAATAAGACAGGAGGAAGAGAAACTTTAATGGCGCAACTTTATAAAAAAAATTGCAAAGTTGTTTTTTCCCAAAAAAATTCTAATTTATTATCTTTTATTATCTTAACATTTTATAGGAGAGATCTTAGTTTATTTCCTTGCCCTTGTATGCTTTACTTGAATGATCTTTTGGGTAACCCTTATTATATAAAAGTTGTATTTGATTTAATAACTTTATTATAAAAGGTACATGCTTGATCTATGGATCATTTTAAAATTTGTGTTGAAGTTTTTAGGGGTGCGATATAGTGATATTGTCAAAGATACTACTCATACCATTGAGGAGAAAGTGAATATTATTTGTGAAAGTGATTATCTAAGAGAAGATTAAGAAATTTTAACTTAATAATTTAGTAGGACCAATGGTTTATATATATATATAACTTTGTATGAAAAAATAAATATATGAGATTTAAGTCATGTGCTAACTTTTTTTTTATTAAAAATAGAATAAAATTTATATAAATATGAGTTTAAATTTTTAATTATAAATATATGAAAATAAATATAATATTTAATTAATATGAAAACATATTTAACATTAATTTAATAAAAAAAATAACAAACAAAACAATTATACCCATAATTTTTTTCTGTAATATTAATAATGTTTAAATATAATATACCAAATGTCAAAGTTTTTATTTTTATAAAAATATATATATTTCACAAAACAATAAATTTTTTTTAAATTGACCAAGTTTATCATAGCTCAAATAAAATAATACATTTTAAAATATATAAAATATAATAAAATAAATCTTTTATAAATTATATATATTATTTAATTAATATGAAATAAGAAATAAAATGAAATACTTATTTATATAACTTATATAAACTAAAAATTAAATAAACATAATTAATAATATACTACCCATATTATACCAACCCTATATAGACTCAACTAGAACTCAAATAAAATAATATGTTTAAAATAAATTATAAAATAATAAAATAATAATGACATATTTTTTATAAATTAACCATTTTTTAATTAATATAAGAAAAAAAATAAAAATGGAATATTTTTTTATGTTTATCAAAATTATATAAACTAAAAATTAAAGCAATATATATATATCTATATATATATATATATATATATATATATATATATATATAATTTACATATTTAATAATATAAATATCTATAGTGTATTATTTTTGGAGAATTGTTGTGGGAAACATTTAGGATTGAATCATAAAAGTTGCAGTTATTCACCTAAATATCAAGATATTTGAAATTTCTTATTTCTTCGGACTTATAGGAATTACTTATCATGATTTTCAACTTGTTCAAAATTTTGTCACATAGGATAACATGTCTCCAGAGAATAAAATTTTGGTTGAGGAGGAATTAAGCCCACCAACTACTACTCAAGCTATTATATTTTATATAATTTTCTAAAATTTTAATAAAATATTTTTCTATATTATTTATTAATTATAAAAATAAATTAAATATTATATTTTATGAAATGGTAATTTTTTTATAAAGTTAGGTGGTGTCTTTCTATTACTTCAAACTCTAGTAGGTGTTACATCATAAGCATCCATGTCCAGATGGTCTCAACCTGCCCATAGAGAAATTCTTATGTCCAGATGGTCTTAACATGCCCATAGAGAAACCAAGTTTGTTGACCATCTCGTTGCATTATAACCAGTCCAAAAATGAAAATGTCTGACTTCTTGTAGGAAAGATAAATAAAAATAAATCTCCTTATATCCTCTAATATCTACTACCCTATGCAATATAGCCAAAAAAAACTTCCTGTGTATCTAAGAGACTTTAATCATCTAAAGATTCAACCAGAGCTAGATCTTTGGCACTAGATCAAGGTTGTTTTGTAGGGGGCATGCACATAATTTGTCTCTCAATGCAAGCGAGATGTGCATTCTCTTAATGTATTTTGCATTGGAATGACTAGAGTTCCTTGTGGATAGTCTGCATTTTTAATGAGGATCCTGGGCTACCTGTAAGTGGCAACATTAATTCCTTATCTAACAAGGTGTTCATCATCTAGTAAATATTTAGTGTTTGTAGGAACAAAGTGCGTCTGCTCCTCGTGTGATCTGGGTCTGGAATAATATCATTAAATTATACCAAAATCTCTTGCACCCCAGGATCCATCTCAACACAAATTTATGCCTCTCATTCACTAATTACATGATGGGCCCGTGAAAATTTTTCCATTATATATGGTTGGCTACAATGTTTCCTAAGAACTCAGTACTCTCGTGACCATGTCCCCTAGTGGGTCTATTCTGACCACAACCATGACCAAACCCCCCACCTAAACCCGAGCCATGACTACAGAGAGATGACAGTATTACCATGACTACACTTAGATTTATGTTGTATACTTTTCTAAATAACTTTGCAATGTGGGACCTAGATCCACTGGCCCAATTTGGGATGGGGACGAAGGGACGCTCTGGTGGAGGGCGAGTCTTATAAAGCTTGGAGACCCACTGTGAGAGCTAACATACAACAACGACCATATAATAATTCAATATGTCTGACCCATAAAATATTCTCATGATTTATTTGAAGGACAGTTGCATCCCATCTAACCCATCATTGATGGGGTTTATCCCAATAATGGTTTTGAAACTAATATTGCAAATATTGACCCTAGACCTTGGCCTCTTTTGTACAATGATGGTCTAAAGGTTCCATGTATAAAGGGAGAGACATCCTCCTTCCATCCCAACTACAACCATCCCCTAGGAATATTGTCTACCCACATGCCATAAGCTCTTCAGACTTGAATCGACTCGTTCCAACAAAGAATGACAGTTGTTGGTGGTACTCAAGCACCTCTGGGTGAACCAAATACCCCCTATGCCCCATCCCCAAGCAATTTACAAAGAAACATAAAAAAAGAAGATTATAACCCCCTTTCTCTAGAGTGGAAGAAGCCTGAGGAACTCGTAATTGGGGCATTCATGACTCGAAAAATCCCTAGGAAGGAGGGGCAATTCCCTAGGAAGGAGGGTTGCAAAGAAACAAATAGGCCAACAACTAGCCTTGAGACCAGACCGTCCCCATAACTAGAGAAAGATATTATTATTGACATTCCATAACCAATTGACACAAATACACATTATCAAAAACATTATGTAAAGAAAGGGACCAATCAGTATGTACCCACAAGAGTAGAGGCGGAGAGATGAGGACGCGCGAACCCAATCCTAGAAAAAAATCTCTTGGCACACCCCACGTAGTGTCCACAACCCACTATCTTGGCTCTAGCTTACATGATAAGAGTTTCCTATTGTTTCCTAATAACTTTCTGGTAATTGTTATATCAACGACATCTCCAACCTCATTCACCATCTTTTGCCTCCACCTTTTCTCATAATTATTCCCCATCATTCTTTGCATGTATATACATGTGTGGAGTAGCCATACCACACACACCCTTTATAACTATCTCTTTGACCCAAATCCCACCATACTCACTTGCCTAACTGACACCCAATTGAGAATATGAAATGATACAATTCATTGATAATAAAATTATTATCAATTAATTATCAATTAATAATAAAATTAATCATCACTAACTCAAGAAATTTTCAATATCTATAATTTAAAAATACATGTATTTCATTCTCTAAAAGTCAAATAAATGAATTATGTAATTAAATAAAATAATCATACAATCCATTATTTAATCCAAATTGAAGTTGGAAAAAAAAAAGAATGTTGGTTAATAAAACACGGAAAAATTGACACTGAAATGCCAAAACTTTATAAAGCAATTTGTCGAGTGAGAATTTAATATATTAAACTTCCATTTAATAAATGAACTGTTAAACAAAGATTTAAACATATCTTAGATGCGATATGAGATATCTTCCTTTCCTTTCTTTACGTAATACTTATTATAAAAATCTTATATTACAAAATTCTTATTATAGGTATGTTCTATTCAATTACGTGGTTTATTTTTCGTCTAAAAATCTTTGATGATTTATTTTTTGCGCAAGATGGGATGATGGTATGGTCAATGATAGTACCTATACCAAAATGGAGATGTAATTAGGAGAAGGTTAAGAGATTGTAGCTTTGTAATTAAATATAATTAATATAGTACCACTGATCAGTTAGGAGAAGGTTAAGAGATTGTAGCCTTGTAATTAAATAGAATTAATTATTTACATTATAAATGTAAATAGGTATTTTTGTTTTTTTCCTTAATTTTGATTATAGGCATAAAACTATATATATATATATATATATATATAATATGAAAATATTTTATTAATTTAAAATTTATGTTTGGATTATGGTTTGTGGAGGTGAGTATAATGAAAATATTTTGACACTAATTATACTTGTAATCTCACGCTGATTTTTATTCTCAAAATTTATTAACTATTTTGCTATTTTCAAATAGAATTGATTAAATTAATTTAATAATTTGACTTAATTGAATTAAATTAACCATTTCAAGATAAAGTTGATTAAGATATTATAGTCAAGTATCTTTTAAGTTAAATGATACATAATGTATTAACAATAGTCATATTCAATATCATAAGTAAAATGTTAAAAGAATTATTTAATGCTTTTTAAGTATACAAAAAATAAAAATAAAAATTGTTTAAAATTATTTTATAATTTCATAGTCTAATTAATATACAAAACGGTAATTTTTTGAGTACTTTTTTTGATGATTTTTTCCTAAAAATCGGTAGAGATTTTTAAGAATCATAAGTTTATGTTGCTTAATATATAAAGTTTTAGCGCTTCCGAGGTTTTTTAGGATGTTGAATCTATTTATGCGTTCAAAAGTATATTTTATTCTAGCATAAATACCTTTTCATCTATTAGTTAGATTGAGCCTTTTATAATTGCGCTTGGGCTTCACTATGGGAGCAAATCCATACGATGTGCATTCATGGGAGGATATATATTGAGGAAAAAATGACAATATGTTGAGCATATATTAGGGGTAAAGAGTTTTGTGAAGCCCCTGTATATAATTATGTTTTGTGTACATTAAATAACTTATTTATATTTTTATTTATTATTTTATAAATAATAGTATAGTATTTTGTAAAATATATTATAACTGTTAAAATTTATAATCTCCTTACCATAATTGCACACTTCTTATTTTTTATGGTCATGATAAAGGTTTAAGCTTAGTCACATGCAACGATGTCTCCTAATTTGTTTGATCTTTTCTAGCATTCTCCATGATTTACAATGACATTGGGGGAGTCAACATCTTCATTTATAGATGATTCGAGTTGTGAATTCACCTCTAGTGCACCCTTTAACATGTCGTCCGAAAAGGATATGAAGGGTGGTGCTTCTTGTTTTAGAGGATGTTCATAAACTTCCCTTTATTTTCCCTCCTTTTTGGTGCAAGAATCCCTTGCCATTTCCATTCCCATGAGGCTTGGTGCTGACGAAGAATAAAATATTGTTAATTTCATTAGTTTGGTTTACCATTTTAACGTTATTTTTTGCTCGATTAGCATATCTTCATGACTATATCTTGAACTCTTGGATTATAGTAATTAGAAAGGAATTATTCACATGTCCTTGTGTAAAGGGTTTATTTATCACTAAGTTTGGAATTTTTGAAGATAGGGATCTCATTCTAAATTCATGCCCCTATTTTTGGGGCAACTTAGATCTGGGCATGAAGCCATGGTCTCCCACTTTCAATCCATCAACTGATGTTCTTCCTTCATCACTTAATTGGTTGAGACTTCCGAATATGCCATTACATTTTGTGGGTTTTCTTTCTCTTCAAGACATTGGATCAACTCTTGAAATGTTCTGCCTTGCATCTCATGAAACCAAAAGGCATAATATATCAGAAAATGCTAGAATATGCATGAAAATTGTTGTCAGTAAAGGGTTCCAAACATAAATTATTTTTATAGCTAAAAATTATTCCTTGTTCTAGAAGTTGGAATATGAGGGAGTTTCTTTGTGATGTGGGACTTTTTTTGAAATAGGTCACATCATGTCTCAATGCTCTAAAGGGTTTAGGAAGAACAAAAAGGATCAACACAAATCAACCTAGTGGGTTGGTTCTATGGGGTCAAGGTCTTCCACCACCCATATTTTTCGAAAAGGGTCAAGCTCTACCCATCCGGGAACAAAAATGTTATTAATACAATGTGAAATAATGTGTGGTATGTCAAAAACAAGTTTCTCAACACTTTTTAGGTAACTAAACATTAATTTCCCTATTTTTTTTAAGGAATATTTTCATATAATGAAAATTTAAAATGGTTGATTATATGCATGTTTAGTGATAATGTATATTTTTATTTCCTATTAATTGCATGTTACTCAAAGATAAGGTACCTCCAAGTGGTATTGTATTTCTTGACAATTGTATAGAGACAAAAAAATGCAGACAATTTTGTGTTGAGAACATATCATAACATGCCTATCTTAATTATTGTATTCTAAGGGGGGATCAATATTTGGACAAAGAGATATGTCCAAAATGTTGGGAATAAATGTACCATAAATAAAAAAATAAATGGAATATGCATGTACCGACTCACAAGATATTGAGGCACATGCCTATAATTCCAAGGAATTAAGGGCTCTTTTATTGCAACTAATTAGCCATGTTGCAAGGATGGCATGTGTCACATAGAAGTGAGCCAAGAGTTATTAAAATCCCAACAAATTCAATAGCCATGAAGCATATAAAGGATACATCACCCAATAAATTCAAGGATGAAGTACATATCCTACAAGTGAGCATAGCCGTGGATCGAGTTAACTCATATTCACTACAAAAGACCAATTTTTTTTTTCTAGCAAGTGGAGTGGTTAATGACAATATCGCCCCATGGTTATCTGTGAAGAGTGAACATTTTATGTTGGATCTTATAACCCTGAGCAAAATTCAAGTGAAGAGAATGGGTGTCTACTCCAACCACTAATCTATTATTTTAAGAAATTATGAGAATATATACATGTATATGTTGTATCAAGACCCATCGAGTTGGATAGGTCTTTTACACTAATAACATATATGTGTGCACCATGAATGCTTCTACTACTAGGAGTTTTATCTAATAAGCATGTTGATTGATTTGTTTATATTTGTAGTGTTATTTAACATACTTTATTTAGTGAAACTATCATTTTGATGTTTACATGCTATATATACAATAACATCATAGGTCTTCAAGAAAAAGGGTATCATGGATGTAAATGTTGTAGAACTTCTATAAAAGCACATCGTAAAGAGTAAGTTACTTATATTTCATCAATTTTTATAGAGAAAATGTTTACATTAAAATGTATAATCTATATTTAGTCTCATACTATTTGGTTTGAATTATTGTATACATCAACGAGTTTAGAAATTGATTCCATCAATAAATTCATTTTATACAAATTGGAGGAAACATAACCATGGGTCACATTGTATGAAGAGAAAAGAAGGAAATAGGATAGTGATCAGAAAACATTCATATGTTTGAATGGTAGAAGCATGTATTATCCTAATCATTTAAAATAAAAAATTCCAATGTTTTATCCATATAATTGGGTGGCTAACCAAATCACAAAGAAATATGGTGTGTTTGGTTGTTACTATTGATTTGGGTAGCATCGAATGTGCTCTAAGTATCAAATTTGGCAGGGAGACTTAGACACATGTATTCAACATAATCTAGAAATCGTTTGTGAAAATCCCACTCAGAATGAGTTTTATTAAAATAATTAATTATTTTTAAAGGGACCCTAAGTCTAAACTTGGGAAAATAAAATAATCAAATGGTGTTAATGAAATAGAGTGTGAATATTCTAGAAAAGGTAGAGATCAGGTCAAAAGTTAAACTTAGCCGTTGATTAGAGATTTAATTTATGTCGTTGAAGTTTCAACGAGAAGATTATAAGAAGGACTTGAAGGGTCATTTGGAAAGTACATCGAGAGAGCTAGAGGATTAATCGATCAAAATTGTTTAGTGAGCAGTGCTTAGGGAGAAAATCGATTGAGAGATATTTTGTAGAGAGGGGCAGTAATTATTGTTGGAAGGATTCCTAATCTAGAGAGTGCATAGCAGAGGAGGAAGTAGAAGCCATAAAGGTAGCGCAAAGCCAATGACACAAAGGCTACATAGGCACTGCGTAGAGAATGAGAGGGATTATATTTTCTTTTGAGGAGGCAACGTTGGGTTAGTACTAGATCCCAAAGAGATTTTATGGAGGCTAGAAGGCCCTAGTTTCTAGCCAGCAGAGAGACCAACATAGAGACATAGGGAAGCCATAGCTATGATGCAGTCACTGCGTAAAGGCAATGCAGAGCAATCATTTTGGTTGTTAATCAATTTCAGGTTCCCGTGGAGGAGTGAGGTTTGTCTCACAATATTTTACTTGTCAGATTCTCTACATGATTTGATAGATTCATCAATCATAGATTTGTACTCAAAATTTAATCCATCATATATAAACCCTCAGTTGCTGCACCATTTTTCCTGCATTGGGTTTTTCCAGGGACATTAGTCCAAAAACAATGGTGTCAGATGTGTCTATTATTTTCTACTTCTTATATCTTGTTTTCACGCTTTTTTTTTCTTTCGCAGTTTTATTTGTGAAGGTTGTAGTGAATAGATTTCAATATTTTCTTGTAGAACACAGTAAATAATTTGTTAAGTAAATAACAAATAGAAGACCTTTCATCAATTGCTGCAGTATAATTCCAAGTAGTACAAATTTTGATATGGTTTCAGAGCTTGTGTAGCTGAGTGCGAGAGGATAAAGAGAGAAGATCCAGTAGGTCCAACATTGTAGCAGAAATTGGGGATCAAAGGGTCATGTAAGAAACAAATCAATTTCCTAGTGAAGTGCATAGTCCAAGCCAGGAGGGCTAGATCAACAAGGAAAATCTCTCTCTGAGTGAGCCCATAGAGAGGTAGGATTTTTCCAGTTTGTAGTTTTCCAGAGGCAGAGGGAGAAGCACAACATATATGAGTTAATTAATAGCTAGAGGGATGTATTTTTCTACGTAGCAGTGATTGTTGGTGCATAAAGAATTAGAAGAGATATTTGGAGAAACTTTGATGGAATTTTCTTCTTCAGGTAATTATATTTTTCAAGATATAAGCAATAGTGTTAGGTGGTATATCTACCATCTCTAGCAGGGAGTGCGTAGGCTAGGCCAGATTTGTGTAGAGGAGAGAAAGGGAGCTAGTTCAACATCTTTTTTCAGTCGACAGAGATGGCAGCAAGTGGACTAAGAGATCAGTTTTGGTTAGAAGGAGCCTCCAAGTATATGACATGGTAGGCAAGGATCAAATTCCTGTTGGATTAGTATGATCTCAAACTCTTTATCGAAGGTGTGTTGGTTGTTCCAGCAGATGTAGATCCTCTGAAGGAATACAAGAAGAATATGCTTAAGGCAAAGCGCCTGATCCTCAACGGAGTGAGGGATCATGTTTTGTGTCACATAGATAGCAAATCGATCGATATAGAAATGTGGCAGCCCTTGGAGAAGTTATATCACAGATCTTTTGAGAAACAAAAGATTTATCTAAAGGAGAATATGCGGACTAGCGGGATGCAGAAGGGTGAGCACATTCATACGTTTCTGGTTATAATTCAAGAAAACCAAGATCAATTGGAAATTGTGGGATTAAATCCTCAGGCCATAAAGATGGTCAGACTAGCCCTCAACTCAGTGTCCAAAGACTACCAGGTCTTTGTCCATAGCATCCTAGGCAGAGACAATTTTCTGGAACGGGATTCAATGTGAGTAGCTCTTCAACAAGAGGAGATGAGGAGGGACTTACTCAGGTGTCAACTTGAGGGTAGCAACAGTAGTGGGAAGAAGCCAAAGGAGGAGGATAATGTGACCCTTGCATCAAAGGGGTAGTAGGAACAATGAAGGAGGAAGAAGGACCTTTCCAAGATCAAATGCTTCCTATGTGGCGAGCTGGCACATTATGCCACACAATGTCCTCTCATGAAGGGAGACAAAGATGAGAAACAAGATCTACAAGCCGCACCTGTCAGGACCGATGAGGAGGAATTCACCATGATTTCCCATATATCTCCAGGAGGGAGGTGGGGTGATTTGGAGTTTTAGACCCATAGATATACATGCTAGGTGTTATCCATCTATAAAATTTTGTCAAAATAGACAGGTGGCTAAATATGTTTCTGAGCCTTCAAGAGAAACATATCCATTGTAAATCTATCATTATTGAAGCCTCCATGTGTCTTCTATACTCTAAAGAATCTTCAATGTTGTTTCCATTGATGAACCCTGCTGTTTACCAAACAAACAAAAAAACTATTCATGAGGCCCCATTTTCCACCATTTCACTTCTCTTTTCACTCACAAAGAATTCCATTTTTCACCTTTATCCCCTCCACAAAGGTTCCTCTATAAAGTTAATTTTAACATCTAAACCATCCTAAACCCCTTTTTAAACCTTATATGTCCCTTTATTTGGTTTAAAAATCCTCCCTTGTACCTATCGGAACCCTTCATTTGGCCTTAAAATTAGCATTTTGCGCTATGAAGGCATTAAGCCCCCGAGGGCTTATAACTTTAGCCCCCTGTATCATATAACCTTAGCCCTGCAATCGGGTGCTAAAGGGCCAAAAAACCCCATTAAAACCTCACCTTTCGCTTATTGTGCCATTCCCGACATTATGGTTTCAAATGAATCTGGGCCATTGAATCCACAAGAACCAACAGCTGAGATTGCATCGCACTCTGCCCACCCATCTAACATCTCATCCCCCCGTTCAAAACCTCCACCCTGATATTAGATCGTAACCCTCCGATCCGAAGATCCTACGGTCGAGAATAAACCCAATAGCCTGATACCTTTCCACTACACGACAAGCCATCACACGTCATCGTGGACCCTACCCACCTTTCTGCCCAGGCACCTTGTCCTTCTTCGTGATCTCCCATAGCCGTTGATCTCCGGCCTTAAGATCTAATGGCCAGTGCACGATGTCACGTAATTTTTTTCCCCCCTTAGTAGTGCGCTACTTCTACACGATATGGGTGGTTTCCATTTTCCACGCATTAATCGCTGAATGGAATCATACTCCAAAAGGAAATACCTCCTCCCCCCCATTTCGCTGCGTGAAAACCATTCTCGGATTTCCACCAAACCGCCGCCCTCCACAACGTTGCCTTTCACGTTTTATCCTAGCCGTTGATCTCTGAGATCGAATGGCCCACGTTATACCGCGATTTCGTTCTTCCACCATTCAGTTGATCTACCAAATGAATTCATCAACAAATCTCCACCGTTGATTGTTCTAATCCAACGACTCCTATTCGCTGTCACGCCCAAACCTCCATCTGCACCTGTTAGTTGCTCTGCCAGGTTTTTCATCCCATTTTTTCCGTTGCATCCACCTTTTTCCTCAATGACCCTCCACCCTCACGAGCCTCTGAAGCAGTCATCCCCACTCCCGTTGGTTTTATAACATGTTTTTCGTTTTTTGCAGGTTCCAAATCACGTTGAATTCACACTGTCTCCGCAGTCACAGTCATGGTGATATATAGTGCTGAAAGACCATCACAGAGTAGAATAAATCACAGAGAGGGTTTAAAAGCATGATTATCAAATATTAGTATCATTGACCCTGACATAAACCCTCCAGCGCCTCTATAACCTGTATATTCACACAAACAGGTCAGCAAAAAGTTTAAATTGTATCAGAAGAAGATCAAAAGGATTCGTGCACAATATTGAAGACTTAAGTATCTAATTCGCAGCTGAGGACAATGAAGCAAACTTAATAAAGCTCAGACCATAAAATAAACAAGTTATATGAGTGATTTAATATTAGCAGAACGTTCTTTCTCCAAGAAAGGACTGATCACATGACCTACTCCATTCTCCCTCAAGCACTAGAACAATTATTACACTGACAAAAGTCCTTTAAAATGTCAGTGAATTAGTTATAAGGCATGGAAGACCTGAAAGATAAATTTTCACATTTCTTGTCTGAGAGTATAAACAGAGTACTACAGCCAAAGAGTACTTCAAAGGAACATACCTGAAGTTATTGTCAATCTGACAAAAACTTCTGAATCGACTAAAGGGTACTGAAATTTAATGTAAAGATATTAAACATAATGGGCTCCGAAGACATTTCTATCTCTATTTTAATGAAGCTTTTAAGTCCTATATACCACTACTATCACTCTTTCACCTATAAGAACCAATGAGAAATACATTGTAAATGTTGGTTGGTTGTTGAAAAATCACTGATTGTAAGTTGTTTCACTGAGTTAGAGTTCTGTGAGTAGTAGTTGTAAATAGGCTAAGAGATGATTTATGGATGATATCAAGCTATTGGACAAGAATGTATGTGACTGGTTTTTCTCTACTAATATGAAAAGCATGTTCATCAGATCCTGATCTAAATCAGTGGTGATGTGTCCCTTCTTTGTTATTGTTTTCCCTCTGTTTTACATCATGTCTCATTTTCTCTGATAAGAAGCAGTAATTTTAGCTTAGGACATACTGCTGCAAGTACCCTAATGCTTCCTGCACTTTCTTATCTTTGTGTTTTCTGCTACTTGTGTATCTTAGAACAAATTCAACATAATTTAACCAATATAGAAGTTGGTTTGTCCATGCTTACTGATGTATGAATTTATAGTTTGTTTCTTAGATGTTCTTGTTTGGTTTTGCTGAAAGAATTAGGAAAGTAGGGAGACTTAGTGATTAGCCCTGTCCCCTAAGTTCCCTTTCCAACATTTAGCCTTTCTAAGATCCCTTTAAGTTGAATGCCAAAAGCAGAGAAGGTTAAAAGTCTTTCTCTGATTTTAGACTTCACTCTGTGTTTGAGCTTGAGTGTTTTCTACTGTCTGAAAGTAGTCAGGAGGACTGTTGAATTGTTGTCTTTGGAGTTAGCCTCATCAGGAGTTTTGATCATAGAGGTATAAGGTATGCCCTGTCCCTTGACTTAATCCGAAGTGGTCATCATGGAAGGTTTTCTTTGTCATTCCCATTCATTTCCTTATTGTTTCATCCCATACTATCATCTTAAGAGATCCTCTGTTTTAGATGACTAGCCCTTTGAAAGCCTTGGATATTTGAATTGCAAGTAAACCCTTTTATGACCCCATTTCCCAATGGACTTGTTTTCTCTTTGAATTGTCTCCCCATTGCCAAAAATCCTTCTCTACTCTTTCCTTTACCTTACGTTGAACCCTTCCTTCATATTTCCCAACCAAACAAACAAAAAAAAAATCTTATGCCCTATAACTAGCCTAACATATAAATTTGAATATCAAAGATATACATTTCTTTACCCTTATAGAGAGATCCCTCTCTAGATCCAGGAGGGATAGATCCTGAGATCCCAAAGTGAATGATGTTGTCTTGTCATTTGGTATTTCCAGATCTGCCAAATCACAGGAACCCCAACATAATGGCGACTCCAATGGGGACAAAAAAATTTGAGTAGACTGTTATTTTAGAAATCCTAAGAACTTAGAGAACCCACAAGCTTCATACTGGTAGTTAATCACTGTGGTGGATACTAAATCTTCTTGAACATTTTAAACCCTCCACCTGGCGACTCCACAGTTCCTAAATGACCAAAAGACTTCACTAGTGATCAGTAGGCCTACTGATGGTCTCTGTTTTCATAAGACTCCACTGGGAGACCAGTTTCATCACAAGATCATCCATACTAAAGGAAACTCTGAGAATTAAGTTTCTTGGTTTAAGACTAGATTGACTCTTGAAAATTGTCATATCTGGCTAGCTTTCCCCTTTTTTGGATCTGAAACTTAACATACTGGCTTCAAGAAGAATCCATACCAGAGCTTATCCTGATCCAAACCCTCTTGAAATAGTTGACAATCACGAAAGCATTCTTTGGAATTCTTTCACATCTAGGGATCCCACTATTGTCAGAACCATTCATAGATCTAACTCAGCACCTGAAACCCTTGAAGCTCTATCAGATACTCAAGTTGATTTAGACTCACCAAGTAATTTATCAAGAACTAAGTCACTCAGTGGTATAGATCAGACAGACTTTGAGCCTTCAAGTTCACCACCACATAGTGGTCAACATATTAGTGATAGAGAAACCCCTCCATCAACACCACCTGATATCCATATCATTCATAACTTGGGTCTCTCTCACCCTAAATCTACTCAACAATTTGTTGCTGGTCAAAGTAGTTCTGCCATCCATACACCTGCTGCTCAAGCTACTCCTTTACTCCCACAGAATCCTGCAATGGAAACCTAGTATGACCCTCTAGTCCTCCCTACTCAATTAGTTGCCTTACCCCAAGGATATCAGACCTCTATTCCATTATATGAAGCCACAGGCTCAGTCACTGCCTCACAACACATAGACAAAATGAATGAATACTGTGATAGAAATGAGATAGCTGATGAGACCATAAAACTCAGGCTATTCTCTCAAAGTCTCGGGGGAGAAGTTAGGAAATGGTTTAAAAATCTAGCTCCACATAGCATCCAGGACCTCCGTTCTTTTCATAAATCATTTCTGAACAAGTGGGAAGTTAGGAAGAACCCTCTCCAAACCTTGTCTGAATATGAGAATATTAAGAGAAATGTGGGAGAAGGGGTCCAAGAATATTGCGCTAGGTACAATAGTATTTACAATGCTTTACCAGCCCACATGAAACCTCCTCAAGGGTTAGCCCTCATGAAGTTCCCTGATGGATTTGATCCTGAGATGGCTTACCAACTAAGGGAGAGAGACTATAACACATTAGAGGATATGCAAAAAGGGGCAGTGAGTGTGGAGGCAAACTTAATAACCAAAAGAGCCAGGATGAGGGCTGAAAAGAAGGTAACCTATAGGGAAGACATCATAGCTTCTACATCTGATTCCAAAATAGATAACCTAGCCAAAAACATGGATACGCTAGAAAGAATGATGGATAAAATGGCTGTCCAAGCCAATAATCAAAATAGAAATCAGTCCCAAAACCAGAACCAAAACTTTAGGAGAAACACCCCTCCCAATAGACAAAGGGATTCTGACCAAAAAATCATACCTCCATTCCAAGAAAATTGATGAGGGAATAATAGAAGAGTCAAAGGGAACTATTATAAACATGATGGAAGTGGATAACCAAGATTACACCTTTTTCACAGAAGACAAACAGACCTCATACACACATTGGGATGGGGAAGGGTTAGAATCTGATGACTATAGGTTAGGATTCAAGAATTTCATAATGCAGGTCCGTGAACAATATGATCTCAAAAGAAAAAGGAACCCAGAAGCTCCCAAACCAAAAACCTATGAAATCACTATTAAGAAAAGACTTCAAAATACTCCTAAAGGTACTGCTGAAAGCAACAAAACAACAATTGAGAGTTCTGGAAAAAACAAGGACAAAGATGTCCAAATCAATGATAAACCAAGTCAAGAATCCAGTAGCACTAGCATTGTAGCTAATGCTCCTGATAAAACAGTTTCAGATAATGTACAAAGTGAGAATCAACAAACTGATTTTGCCAATAAAATAGTGACCAACAAAACAAATCTGAACCTTTCAAAGAGTCAGTTTCCTTTCAATCTGGAGAGTGAAATTTCCAAAATCAAGATTTATGTCCCTCTCACTGAGTTGGTCACCCAAGATGTATATAAATGTGAAATTTTGAAATATTTAAACTTAGGAGAAAATAGTGACTCTGTTAACTTGAATGATGATCAACCAGCTCTCTTGTTTGTCCCAAAAATTGAAGGGAAATTTCAGGAAGGAGTAGCGTCTCCTTTCTATTTCAATCTAAATATCCATGAAAAAATCCTACATAATGCTATGCATGACTCAGGGGCTTCACATAACCTCATGCCAAAAGTGATCATGGAAAAATTAGGCCTAGAGGTAACCAGACCATATAAGGATTTATATTCCTTTGACTCCAGCAGAGTGAAGTGTTTGGGCCTGATCAAAGATCTCTGTGTGAATTTGACCCAAATCCCAGCCAAGTGCATGGTAATGTATGTTGTAGTGGCTGATGTGCCTCCCAAGTATGGCATGTTGCTGTCGAGATCATGGGGTGCTAAGCTGCAGGGTACAATGCAAATGGACATGACATATGCCACTATCCCTGTTTTTAGCCAACCTAGAAGACTATATAGGGAATCACACATGAAATTTATGGTAAGTAGCCCAGAGAAACCAGAAAATTCCCCTCTTTACTATGTCCATACAGACCTAAACTCTTTTATCATTTACAATGATGAGTTTACAGATAAGCAAGAGCTAGAGGATAAAAATTCAAACAGCAGAGTAGAGGCCACAAATCTAAACATAATGGCAGTTCTGGATACAAAGGAAAACAAGGGAGAAGCATTTGAACAGTTTGCAGAATTAGAAAATAAGAACCAAGATTGTAGAGAGCAGATTACCCATTAGCATGCTGACCTCAGGAAACAAGATGACAGTAAGAAGGAAAATGATAACAAATCTGCAAACAATCCTTTACAGAACATGAATTTTTATGGGTCTTGCACTAGAAGGAGTGTAGTTGGGGTATGGTTGCACAATACTGAAAACTATTATACTGAGAGTCATGCCTTCAAACTAAATTTCAAATGTACAAACAACATAGAAGAGTATGAAGCTCTCCTTTTAGGGCTGCATCGATTGAAAAAAATAGGAGCTAAAAGGATAGTTGTTCATGGGGACTCAGAACTGGTCATCAAAAAAATAAATGGAGAGTACACTGCAAAACATCCTAGATTAAGAGAATATAGGAATGATGCCATGGATCTTTTGAAAACATTTGTAGAATATGAGCTTGTGTTTGTCCCTAGAAGCCAAAACATACTTGCAAATGGTTTAGCTTGTGCTGCTAGTTCAAGTCAAAGACCACTTAGTGACAAACAACTCATTGTTGAAACAAAATATAGACCAGCAGTACCAGATAATGAAAAATATTGGCAGGTCTTTGAGGGTGATAAACAGATAGAGGATTTCTTGCTTTCTAGGAATGAGTTTTAATTTCCAAATTCAAACTCTAAGTCTAATGAAAATTGTCTGGATGAAGAACCCCCTGATGAAGATAAACCATCCCCTATTGCAGAAGTAAACATGTCAACCAGAGAATTTGAAAATCAAACAGAAGAATACAAGAACGCAGATAAAGTAGACATAGAGGTACTGCAGTCCAAAGATAAATGTATACCTCAGGGACTAGCCCCTCTGGAAGACCTCTTTGATTTTAATGATGTGGCAAAGAAACCAACAATAGAACCCACTAAATCTGATATTGAAGAATGCAATATAGGAGACAAAGACAAGCCTAATATGATCAAATTATCTAAAACTTTGCCAACACATATCAAAAAAAAATACATTGATTTATTTAAAGAGTTTGTTGATGTTTTTGCTTAGAGCTATGAAGATCTGAAGGCCTATGACACAGAGATCATCCAACATAAGATTCCATTGAAAGAAAACCAGAAACCTTTTAGGGAAAATCTGTGAAAAATTAACCCTATACAGTTACCCCTGGTAGAAAAAGAAATCAAGAAAATGTATGAGGCTGGGATCATAGTCCCTGTGAGGTTTTCAGATTGGGTATCTGACCTTGTGGTTGTAAGGAAAAAGACAGGAGAAATTAGGTTTTGCATTGATTTTAGAAACTTAAAGAGAGCCTCGCTAAAAGATAATTACACTTTACCCAAGATGGAACACATCCTACAAAAGGTAGTTCGCTCTAAGAGGATTTCTCTGTTAGATGGCTTTTCAGGGTACAACCAGGTCTTAGTACTCCCAGAAGATCAGCTTAAAACAACCTTCACCACTCCTTGGGGCACTTTCATGTATGTGAAAATGCCTTTTGGATTAATGAATGTTGGTGCCACCTTTCAAAGAGCCATGGACATTGCATTCTCAAAAGAAATATGGTACTTCATTGTAATTTATCTTGATGACATTACAGTTTATTCCAAAACTGATGAAGATCACCTTAAACATTTGAGAAAGGTCTTTGAGAAGTGCAGAAGGTTTGGGCTATCTTTAAATCCCAAAAATATGATGTTTGGTCTCCAAGAAGGTAAAATTCTTGGTCACATTATATCTGAAAAGGGGATTAAAATAGACCCAAAAAGGGTTGAGGGTATATTGCAAATCAGTCACCCTAGAAATATCAAGGAATTGCAGTATTTAATTGGGAAGAATAATTTCTTGAGGAGGTTTATACCCAACTTAGCAGAACTCCTTAGAAACATGACAAACATGCTAAATAAAGAAGTAGGAGTTAAGTGGACTCTAGAAGCCAAAAAGTCCTTTGAACTGGTAAAACATGCACTCACCCGAGCACCAGTTCTCATCGGCCCTGATTTTACTAAAGATTTCCTCATATTCTCATTTGCATCAGAACATACTGTGGCTGTTGTCCTATTGCAGAAAAATCTAGAAGGACAAGAGCAACCAATTGCATTTTTCAGCAAGGCATTAAGAGATGCACCTCTGAAGTATAATATCGTGGAAAAACAAGCCTATGCTTTGGTAAAGGCCTTGAAATATTTCAGATTTTATACTTTACATTCTCATATTATTGCCTTTGTGCCTAATATAGTGGTAAAAGACATTTTGTCACAAGATCCAGATGGCAAAAGAGGCAAGTGGATTGCTGTGATACTAGAATATGATTTGGAAATCAAACCCACTAAGCTCATCAAGGGTCAAGGCCTAGCACAATTGATGGCTAAATCTAACATACAAGCCCTTGACATAAATATGGTAGATGCTTTGGATGAACATGAAGGGTTACCTACTCCCTTTGTTGAAAATCATTTCCAAAACTCACCCTAGTATGCTGATATCTTGTATGTGCTTATCAGTCTAAATGCTCCTCCTGATCTATCTAAGACAAAGGCAAGGTTTTTGAAGTTGAAAGCTAGAAATTATTGCATTTTGAATGAATGTTTATATTGGAAAATGCCAATGGCTTATTGCTTAAATGTTTTCATGAAGTTGATGCAAATAGGATCAAGCATGAATTTCATGAAGGTGAATGTGGAGGCCATCTCTACTAGAAAACCACTACCAATAGAATCCTTGGAGCTGGCTATTACTGGCCCACCCTCTTCCAAGATGTCCACAAAATTCTAGTTGCCTGCCACAAATTCCAGATCTTTCAGGGCAAAAGAAAACTCCTTCCTCTACCTTTGCAACCAGTCACTGTTGAAGCTCCTTTTCAACAGTGGGGCCTAGACTTCATTGGGGAAATCCACCCTGCTTCATCCACCCAAAATAGATATATACTCACAACCACTAACTATTTCACTAAATGGATAGAGGTCATCCCCTCTAGGAATGCCACAGACTCAGTTATCATAAAATTCCTTGAAGACCATATCATATCTAGATTTGGCTGCCCTAGGAAAATTATCACTGACAATGCTGTTGCATTTGGTTCCAAAAAGATGATTAATTTTTGCCACAGGTATCAGATTTCACTTGGTCATTCTACTGCTTATTATCCTCAAGGTAATGGGCTAGCAGAATCATCAAATAAGATTTTGGTGACCATCATCAAGAAGCTGCTAGAAGAAAATAAGAAGTCATGGCATAATAAGTTAGTGCATGTTTTATGGGCAAACAGATTGACAACAAACAAATCTATTGGAATGTCTCCCTATCAGCTTGTTTATGGAGCAGATGCAGTATTCCCTACCAGTTTTGGAGTACTAGTGATAAAATTGGTACAAGAAATACAATAAGAGGAAGATAGCATGGTAAGGAGGACCAATCAGACCATACACCTCTAGCAAACAAGGGAAGAAGTCTACAACAAAGCTCGGAAAGTGCAAGATAACATCAAAAAGTTGTTTGATAAAAGGACAAAGGCTTGTGATTTCAAAGTTGGGGACAAGGTACTCAAATGGGACTCTAGGAGAAGGGATAAGGGTAAGCATGGCAAGTTTGACAATTTATGGCAAGGCCCTTACATCATTCAATCTGCCATTGGTCCCAATGCATTTTTTCTGCAAGAATTGGATGGTACAGATCTGTTTGGGGGTCCTGTCAATGGCAGGATGCTCAAGCATTATTTCTACTAAACTTCAGTTTAAGTTTTCACTTCCATTGTAAATAACATTGCTCTGTTTTGGTTTTGAAAAGAAAGAAAAATATACAAAAAAATAGAAAGGAAAGGTTCAAACAAGCACAAATCTTGAACCTATGGATTTATAAAAGGAATGGCTCAAATTAGATCAAAACATGAGCCAGAGAAAAAGGAAAGGCTAGTTCTAACATGCTCAAAACTTGAACCAGCAAAGAATAAGAAAACAACTCTAACAGGGTCAAAATCAGAGCTGAAATGAAGAAAGAAAGGTGACTCTAACAAGCTCAAAATATGAGTCACAAGAAGAAGGAAGGATGCTCTTAATTTTCAGAATTTCAAGCCTTCACAATTTTTTTTCAAATTTCTGCAAAGTTCAGTCCATGAGCAGCTTGTCTTTATGCCATGGACCCATAGCAAATCAGACAATCTAACCCTGGTTTGTATGTATTTAAATTTCTGTTTTAGAATGTAGAGAATGAAAATCTGCCAGACAGTTTAATCCTGACAGATATTAGTTTAGGTAGAGAAGCTATGAGTCCAACTGTTTAATCTGGTCTCATGGAGGAATAAGGGTAGAATTAGATTAGTTTTTTCTTTCAATAAAACATGATGATATGAAAGGTCTACAAGTCCAAATGCACCTTGAAGAAAAAATGTCAGGATAGTAGGATGGGTAGGTAGTTGTTTGGGAAAATGTTTTCTGCTGATATAATGACCATCATGTTTATAGCAGTTGATCAAAGAAGAAAAGATGGTCAAGGACCAGGCTCTGGCCTACTTACAAAGATTATATCTGAGATTCTTGACACCTTCAAGAAGATGCCATCCTCATGTGGAGCCACTGTTAGCCACCTATAAAATTTTCTCAAAATAGACAGGTGGCTAAATATGTTTATGAGCCTTTAAGAGAAACATTTCCGTTGTAATTCTATCATTCTTGAAGCCTCCATGTGTCTTCTATCCTTTAAAGAATCTTTACTATTGTTTCCATTGATGAACCCTGCTGTTTACCAAAGAAAAAAAAATTGTTCATGAGGCCCCATTTTCCACCATTTCACTTCTCTTTTCAATCGAAGAATTCCATTTTTCACCTTTATCCCCTCCACAAAGGTTCCTCTATAAACTTCATTTTAACCTCTAAACCATCCTAAACCCATTTTTAAACCTTATATGTCCCTTTATTTGGGTTAAAAATCCTCCCTTTTACCTATTGGAACCCTTCATTTGGCCCTAAAATCCCCTATTTTTGGCCTTAAAATTAGCATTTTGCACTATGAAGGCGTTAAGCCCAACCCCCAAGGGCTTATAGCTTTAGCCCCCCATCTCATATAACCTTATCCCCATAATCGGGCGCTAAAGGGCCAAGAAACCCCATTAAAACCTCACCTTTCGCTTATTGTGCCTTTCCCAACATTATGGTTTCAAATGAATCTGGGCCGTTAAATCCACAAGAACCAATGGTCGAGATTGCATCGCGCTCCACCCACCCATATAACATCTCATCCCCCCGTTTAGAACCTCCGCCTCGATATTAGATCGTAACCGTCCAATCTGAAGATCCTACAGTCAAGAATAAACATGATAGCTCGATACCTTTCCATTGCACGACAATCCATCACACATCATCGTGGACCCTACCCACCTTTCCGCCCGCACACCTTGTCCTCTGTCGCACTCTCCCACAGCCGTTGATCTCCGACCTTAAGATCTGACGGCCAGCGCACGATGTCGCATAATTTTTTTCCCCCCTTAGTAGTGCACTACTTCCACGCGATATGGGCGGTTTCCATTTTCCACGTGTTAATCGTTGAATGGAATCGCACTCCAAAAGGAAATACCGCCTCCCCCCCATTTCACAGCATGAAAACCATTCCCAGTTTTCCGCCAAACTGTCGCCCTCTGCAACGTTTCCTTTCACGTTTTATCCTAGCCGTCGATCTCTGAGATCGAATGGCCCATGTTATATCGTGATTTCATTCATCCACCATTCAGTTGATCTCCCAAATGACTTCATCAACAAATCTCCACCGTTGATTGTTCTAATCCAACAGCTCCTGTTCGCTGCCACGACGAAACCTCCATTTGCACCTGTTAGCTGCTCTGCCGGGTTTTTCATCCGATTTTTTCCACTGCATCCACCTTTTTCCTCAATGCCCCTCCACCCTCATGAGCCTCTGAAGTATTCATCCCCACTCCTACTGGTTTTATAACATGTTTTTCATTTTTTGCAGGTTTCAAAGCATGGTGAATTCACACTGTCTCGGCAGTCACAGTCATGGTGATATATAGTGCTGAAAGACCATCACAGAGTAGAAGAAATCACAGAGAGGGTTTAAAAGCATGATTATCAAAGATCAGTATCATTGACCCTAACATAAACCCTCCAGCACCTCTATAACCTGTATATTCACACAAACAGGTCAGTAGAAAGTTTAAAGTGTGTCAGAAGAAGATCAAAAGGATTAGTGCACAATATTGAAGAATTAAGTATCTAATCCGTAGCTGAGAACAATGAAGCAAACTTAATAAAGCTCAGACCATAAAATAAACAAGTTATCAGTGATTTAATATCAGCAGAACATTATTTCTCTAAGAAAGGACTGACCACACGACCCACTCCATTCTCACTCAAGCACCAGAACAGTTATTACACTGACAGAAGTCCTTAAAACTGTCAGTGCATTAGTTTTAAGGCATGGAAGACCTGAAAGACAAAACTTCACATTTCTTTTCTCAGAGTATAAACAGAGTATTACAGCCAGAGAGTACTTCAAAGGAACATACCTGAAGTTATTGTCAATCTAACAAAAACTTCTGAATTGACTAAAGTGTACTGAAAGTTAATGTAAAGATATTAAACAGAATGGGCTCCGAAGACATTTCTCCCTTTGTTTTAATGAAGCTTTTAAGTCCTATATACCACTACTATCACTCTTTCACCTATAAGAACCAATGAGAAATACATTGTAAATGTTGGTTGGTTGTTGAAAAATCACTGATTGTAAGCTATTTCACTGAGTTAGAGTTCTGTGAGTAGTAGTTGTAAATAGGCTGGGAGATGATTTCTGGATTATATCAAGCTATTAGACAAGAATGTATGTGACTGTTTTTTCTCTACTAATATGACAAGCATGTTCATCGAATCCTGATCTAAATTAGTGGTGATGTATCCCTTCTTTATTATTTTTTCCCCTTTGTTTTACATCATGTCTCATTTTCTTTGATAAGTAGTAATTTTAGCTTAGGACATACTACTGCAAGTACCCTAATGCTTCTTGCACTTTCTTATCTTTGTGTTTTCTTCTACTTGTATATCTTAGAAAAAATTCAACATAATTTAACCAGTATAGAAGTTGGTTTGTCCATGCTTACCGATGTATGAAATTAGATTTTGTTTCTTAGATGTTCTTGTTTGGTTCTGCTGAAAGAATTAGGAAAGTAGGGAGATTTAGTGATTAGCCCTATCCCCTAAGTTCCCTTTCCAACAGTTAGCCTTTCTAAGATCCCTTTGAGTTGAATGCCAAAAGAAGAGAAGGTTAAAATTCTTTCTCTGATCTTATACTTCACTCTGTGTTTGAGCTTGAGTGTTTTCTACTATCTGAAAGTAGTCAGGAGAACTGTTGAATTGTTGTCTTCGGAGTTAGCCTCATCAGGAGTTTTGATCATAGAGGTATAAGGTATGCCCTAGCCCTTGACTTACTCTGAAGTGGTCATCTTGTAACATTTTCCTTGTCATTCCCATTCATTTCCTTATTGTTTCATCCCATACTATCATCTTAAGAGATCCTATGTTTTAGATTACTAGCCCTTTGAAAGCCTTGGATATTTGAATTGCAAGTAAACCCTTTTGTGACCCCATTTCCCAATGGACTTGTTTTCTCTTTGAATTGTCTCCCCATTGCAAAAAATAATTCTCTACTATTTCCTTTACCTTACATTGAACCCTTCCTTCATGTTTCCCAACCAAACAAACAAAACAAAAAACCTTGTGCCCTATAACTAGCCTAACATCTAAATTTGAATATCAAAGATATACATTTCTTTACCCTTATAGAGAGATCCCTCTCTGGATCCAGGAGGGCTAGATCCTGAGATCCCAAATTGGTTTGATGTTGTATTGTAATTTGGTATTTCCAGATCTGCCAAATCACAGGAACCCCAACACTAGGCATGATCCTTGAGGAATCCACCTCTCGGACCAATACCTTGCTACGTGAGCCCAAATTAGATGTAGCAATATCGATGAGTGCCAGTTGGTGCAGAGGAGTGCAGAAGTGACAGTGCAGTTGTTAGCAACGCCATAGTCTGAGCAGTGTAGAGAAGAGTTGGAATCAGAGCAGTGAGGCACAATGTAGAGTCAACAACAATGCAATAGATTTAGTGCAGAGGCTAGCAGCAGTCAAATCTTCAATACTGACAAGAATCATGATGAACACTTGTTCATTTTTGGATGTTTTTATGTTTAAATAAGAAACAATGTTTCAGTGTAGTGGAAGTTGGTAGTGGTAGGGCCAATAGCAGCACAAATGCATAATTTGAGAGGGACTTGTGGTACAGATGCAGTGTTGACAGTGGCAGTGTCAGCAACAATAAAAATGCAGTGTTTGTGCAGAGTTGGTGGGCAGCAGTGTTAGACATCAAGATCACAGAGGGAGATGTTGCAGAATTAGATCATTAGTTAGTAGGGGGTATTGCTAGAGCACATTCCTCACTAAGAGGGAGTGTTGATTTGGGCAGCATCGGATGTGATCTAAGTCTCAAATTTGGGAGTGAGACTTAGACTCATGTATCCCAGGGAACCCATAAACCATTTGTGAAAATTCCACTCATAATGAATTTTATTAAAATAATTAATTATTTTTAAAGGGACCCTAAGTCTAAACTTAGGAAAATAAAATAATTAAAGGGTATTAATAAAACAGAGTGTGAATGTTCTAGAAAAGGAAGAGATCAAATCAAAATTTAATATTAGCTGTTGATTATAGATTTAATCTCATCTGTTGAAGTTTCATCGAGAATATTATAAGGACTTGAAGGGTCATTTGGAAAGTACATAGAGAGAGCCAAAGGATCCAGAGATTGTAATTATTTAATGAGAAATGCTCAAGGAGAAAATCGATTGAGAGATATTTTGCAAAGAGGGGTAGTAATTTTGGTTGGAAGGATTCCTGATCCAGAGAGTGCATAGTAGAGGAGGTAGTAGAAGCCACAAAGGAAGCGTGGAGCTAATGACGCAGAGGTTATGAAGGAAATGCGCAAAGCCTAAAAGGGAGTATTTTTTCTATTGAGGAGGAAACGTTGGGTTAGTTCCAAATCCTGAAGAGAGTTTCTAGAGGCTAGAAGGCCCCAATTTCCAGCCAACAGAGGGACTAACGCAAAGATAGAGGGTAGCCACAACTGTGATGCAGAGTGATGCAATCATTGCACAGAGGCAGTGCAGAGCAACTCATTTTTGGAGTTTATCAGTGTCGGGTTCCCGTGGATAAGTGAGTTTTGTCTCATAAGATTTTATTTGTCAGTTTCTCTACATGATTTGACAAATTCATCAATCATAGATTTGTACTCATAATTTACTGCATAATATATAAAGCCTCAGTTGTTGCACCGGTTTTCCTGCATTGGGTTTTTCCATGGACATTATTCCAAAAACAACGGTGCTAGATGCATCTATGATTTTCTATTGCTCAGATCTTGTTTCCGCAATTTTTTTTCTTCTACAGTTTTATTGATGAAGGTTGTAGTGAATGGATTTCGATATTTGTTTGTAGAACACAGTAAATAATTTTTTTAAGTGAATAATAAATAGAAGACCTTCCAATAGATGTTGCAATAGGATTCCGGGTAGTACAAATTTTCACAGTTACCTAGATGGAGAAGACCCATATGCACTAAACTTAGGGATTGAGTGAAACAAATCTATAATAATATCTTTGAGTAGGTCATGTATGATT
Source organism: Pinus albicaulis (assembly GCA_034641835.2). Classification (NCBI taxonomy): domain Eukaryota; kingdom Viridiplantae; phylum Streptophyta; class Pinopsida; order Pinales; family Pinaceae; genus Pinus; species Pinus albicaulis. The sequence continues at coordinate 346,029,528 of CM076582.1, forward strand.
TATTGTACACATTTGAATCATAACATGTATTATGTGTTTATTAATGCTTGGATTATTCGACAGATGAGACCAACCTTTGTTTGCAATTTTATAGATGCATTTGTTGCCATGTATGTGGGCATATGGACATCTATCTTTCATTGATGAAATTACACTAGATTGTGGAGTGTAGGTCAAGTTTGACTAACATAGTCATGGTAGTCACTGTAATGAAACCCTGATAGAACAAAAATTAGGTTATATTAGAAAGATAGAAGAGACCATGCAAGTACACTTTTCATCTTTTTAATATGTTATTTTTAGTCACAAGTGGTGGGATACTTTCAACTAGAAAAATGTAAAATAAAAATCATGATAGTGGTCCAATATGTAATAGCTCTAAAAAAAAATGTGAGTTGAAAATAAGGGTCCTTATGTTTTTCTAAATTAATAAAATTAAATATTCTTTTTACTTCGATGTGTTGGATGAGGATTGGAGATTTTTACTGAAACATGATGTGTTGGATGGGGATTGGAGATTTTTACTGAAACACGATCCGAGCTCAAAACATTGAGAATAAAAATGCTATAATGCCAAACAAGAAAGATAATGAAGAGTGATGGCTATAAAAAGTGATATGTAAAAATTATGTTTAGAAATTTCTATTGTGGATGCCACATTTTATTATGATATATTTTAATTTCAATTATGAATCATAGAACTAGAAGTGTAGTGCATATAACCCACTACTATATTGTAACATGCTACATGAATCTACAAATGTGGAGCATATCTAATCCACTAAACTGCAGATAAAGACATATGGGGTTGGTCCGTTTAATGTCATAAATTCTTATTTGTATCAAGCTTGGGTAAAAAAATGTTTGTTTATTGTTGAATAAAAAATTGGACACAAAGTTAAATTCCACCATCACGTGGAGAACCAAGGTTTATCCTTTATGTGCTTTAAAAATGGGTAGAAATTTGGTTGGTATTTGTAAAAATAACTTTTTTAATTAGATAATTGGGTTACAATATATTATTAATTATCAATTTTGACAAATATAATAATTGAAGTAATTTTTATTTATTAAAAATATAGATTACTTTTATAAAATATGTGGAAACTATTTACTTATATTAATTTAGGGTAATTTTAACATATTTCTTTGTAACTTTTATAAATTAGATTTTATTATTATTTGTTAAGTATTGAAAATATTATAATTTTTTGATTTAATATTTAAGTGGTAGTTTATTGAATGTTACAATTTTTTTTTGTTAAAATATAATTATTTTAAATTTACATATAATAAATAAAAATTTTTAATTATTTTTTTAAATATTTAAATGCTGTAAAAAACATTGTATTTATAATTATGTACATTTTTATAATATATTCTCTTTATACCTTGTTATTTCACAATTCTATTTTGAAAAATAATTTAAAAATAGTTCAAAAGTTAGGAAGTCGAGACTAGCATGAACTAAAAGCATTTAGAACTCCTAATTAACATTGATATGTTTTAGAAAAAAAATATACACACCATTTTCAAAGGATTTAGTTCAGACAAACAATGAAATGATTAGGAATTGTTTTTCCAAGAATGATTCCTTATTATATAAAAGTAGCGAGAATTCACCACTTATCAAAATGCTAGTTGTTGTTTGTATTGGACACCTATTAACTTAATTAAATAACGTTTAAATAGTGATAAAGTTAGTTGTTGACTATTTGCTTGGTGAAGCACCAATCCTGGATAGGGATCTAAAAGTATGCATCTTTGATGGACTTGAATCATAAATAAATAATCCTATACACCTTAGATATTTATAATTATTTATGAGCAAAAAATTAATTACTCGAAAATATACAAATTTATATTTTTTTAATATTTGTTTTATTGATAACAAATTTATATTTTAAAATATTTTTTTTATAATTTTTTTTATTAATAACAATATTTACATTGTGCAATTTATTTTATAAATAATTTTATTAAAACTTTATAATTGTTATAGTTTGTTAATGAGTCTTGAAACAAAGCTAGAGTTCAACTCTACTTTCATAGCCTTAATTCTTAAGGTGGATAAGCTAGTTTATTTTGAGGATTTTCAATCAATCTCTTTTTGCAATTATGTGTACAAGGACATCTCTATGGTAATTTCTAGAAGAATCAAGGCAATCCTTTCAAAGGTCATTTGACAAGAACAATATGGGTTTCTTGATGGGAGATAGATCCATGAGGCCATTGGATTCACTCAGAAAGGGTTACATAGCATAAAAAATCATAAGATCAAGGGTGCATTGTTAAAACTAAACCTTCCTAAGGCTTATGATCATGTCAATTGGTCGTTCTTCAGACTTCTTCTCACTCATGTGGTGTTTTTCGTTCAATTCATCAATTGGATTATGAGTTTTCTGACATTTGTTTCTTTCATTGTTCTCATTAATGGATCTGATTCATCATTTTTCATGCTCAGAGAGGTCTGAGACAAGGATGTCCTTCCCTCCTCTCCTCTTTTTTCTTGTTGCTGAAGGCCTTAGCTGCATGCTAATGGAGGAAAAGAAAAGAAGGGATTTTAAAGGCGTGGTGATTGCGCATATATTAGCAAGCACCCATCTTCTTTTTATCGACAATATACTTATTTTCTTTAATGGATCAACTAGAGATATGAAAAAACCATTTGATATTTTGTCTTTTTTTGGGAAAGCGACATGTATAGTTATAAATGAAAGAAAATATACCATATTTGTCCATAAATTGAAGATAAGGAGATTAAGTATATTCAATGTATTTTTCCTTTTGTGATTTATGATTTGGAATTTGGCTTTAAATATTTGGATTTCCATCTAAAACGAAACTTCTACAAAGAAAAGATTGGCTATGACTATTGGCTAAACTGGAAAAAAATACTTTCATGTTGGAGTTTTGGGTGGCTCTTTAGAGCTGGAAAATTGGTCTCGGTCAAATAAGTCCTTGAATCCATACCAATATATTAGGTGTCTCTGGCATAGATTCTAAAGGGAATTTTGGAGAAAGCCAAAAGGATTTGTTTAAGGTTTTTATGGGAGGTTCTTAGGATCATTTTCTCCTTCTGTGGGTAAGGTGGAATCGTCTGGTAGTGCCAAATATGTTTGGAGTGCTAGGTCATAAAAATATTGTATGTTCCTCCAAAGCACTCACTGCCAAATGTGGGTGGATACTCCTATCCTCACATAGTCTATGGACAATGGTGGTTATTCATAAGTATATTGTTCTATATTCCATAGAATATTGGATGAGGCTACCAGATCAGCCAAGATAGAACATCTCGATGGTTTCGAGGGCTATTCTAAGTTCTTTCAGGCTGGTGGCTTTGTGTATGGCATGAAATATTGGCAATGGCATCAGGGCTAGGTTGGGGTGTGATCCTTGGCTAGGGAGTGAGGATAGACACAAAATATCCCAAGCCCTTATTAACCATTTGAGAGACCAAGGTTTTTCCTTTTTCTCCCATATAAATAGTCCTGCTTGAACTATAATATGGAAACAAGGCTAGTTGTCTATTGTTGACTTAAACCTTCCAATTTTTTTTAGTGAGGAATGGTCTGATTTTTTAAATGCTATGTGTTATTCCCATATCAGAACTAATGGCAATGATGATGATTTGATTTGGGCTCTCACTCCACATGGTATTTATACTCCTAATTTGGGCTATGTTATACCTCTTAGAAACAACCTTGAGTTGAGGAGAGGCCAGTTCCTAGGACATCTTAATGTGTCTTAAGGATAAATCTATTCTACTCAAGGATTAGATATAAATTGTTGCATTTTGGTCTAATTATCCTACTCATAGGTAGATTCAATTTATACATAAACAATATGTTATTCCAAAGAGTTAATTCTTAGATCTTGTGGCCTACACACTTAGAGTGAAGTTTCATTGACTATTGTATTATAGATGAAAGAGGAAATTAAAGGAAAGAAACCAAGTTTATAGGGTTGAACACATAATACTATGCATTGGATTTCAGAAGAATCACAAATTAGAGTGAGGAAACAAAATACATAAATAATGGAGTGAATTTAAGGATTCCAATTCAACATATCAAAGGTATTGTTTTCCATCACATAACATAGGTAAATATGCAACTTCAAATTGAAACCAACAACTACAATTACACAATTTTTGAAGAAGAAAATCACATATGAAGTGGCAAACAACAATAAAAACACATACTGCACATCTTAATCCTTGGAATCACCAAAAAAAATCTTCATTAATCTTCCAAATGACACACATGACATATATTTCATAAGCCCCCAAAATTGTGAATAATTTGTAGAACAATTACAACCTTTGTGACAAAAATTTAGACCCTTATAATGCGTCTCTCTTCTCTTTTATAGGGATAAACAAAACAATAACAATTATAAAAATATATTGCAATAAACAACTATTTAAACTAGTCAACTATGTGAGCATGTAGGTAGTATGGTTGTCCTAATGATTACATAACAAACTTGATTATTTCCTTGAAAACAAATTATTTATAAAATTGCAAAATTACATGGATATGTCATGATTTATGAAATTGAAATATCTTCACTTTTGACTCCTTTGATCCATTGAGGTGGACCTAGGCTCCACTATCTATACCTGTGGTGGATTGACAAATTGGTCACATTTCTGCGATAATGTTGAATCTGGTGTAGGAGTTTGAATGAGAGTGTTGTAGGCTACCCTAAAATTTGTAATCTCAGTGTCATTAGGCTTGGAAATGAAAAAGGTTTTCACCATCCATAGTAGTTAGAAATCCCTTTGAAAATAATTGAATATAATTCTACCCTTGAGAGTGCTAGTATTTTCATGTGAAGAATCCACTTTTATTTTAGCCTCAACCAACAGTTGTTCATAATTCTCCCATGGAATAGGTTCCCTTGAAAGTCCCATCAATTAGGAAATCCTGCTCTAGTTTCTCTAATTGAAATTGGAATTAAATGATGCTGCCAACTTTTCCAAATCATTCACTCATTCCTCATCTCTATCCATTTCTAATTTCTATTAATCATTTTGGCAACATAAATAATTACCCTTGTCCTATTTATGATATCAATTTCTCTCAGGTCATCAACTAATTTTTTATTGAGGTACCTAATGATTTTTTTTGCATTCCTAAAATTTTTAGCATCCTCATTCTTGGACGAAAGGATGTGAAATTTGGTGTTCTTGATTGCATCTCTTTGTTCTGCAACTAATTTCATATGCTCCCATATGCTTTTCACCTCAGAAATAATATCATCCCATATTATTTTCCTAGCTTCAATGAGGGACGTGTTACCTTTAAATGTATTCTTTATCTCTTTTATTCCATCATGTGCAACATGTAATTTATTGTTGGTTTATTCCACAATTCCCCTAGTGGTATCAAGTTTTTTCTCCTTGTTTGTGAGCAAGTACTTGGTGTTGTCCAAATCAATTTGTCTTTTATTGAGTTTTCTCTCTAATAGCTACAAATTAGTAACAAATTTGGTCAACTATTCTGTATGGTTTTGTGGGTTGTTTGGTACAATAACAACAGAAGCTTTGCAATCTTCTGTTTATGGGCCACCACCTCACTATTTCTCTCTATTAACTCTTTGGACAAAATTTCCTTCTCATTCTCTACCTAGGCCAAATCCTTTATTTGTAAATGTTTTGTTGCAAGGATCCTAAGCTTCTACCTAAATGCTTGAATTCCAGATTGTGAACCTTGGATAACGACACCTACAATGAATTTTTCATTTCGGTCTACCCCAAGTTTGACAATCAGCTCATTGAAGCCCTCATTTTGTAAATTAAGGGATCTTGAATTATTTTTCTCTTGTTTTATCTTGGTAGCAACTTTCTCCAACAATTTCTTGACATTGCTAATAGTAAAGGCTCCTCTGCTCAATTCACTGTAGATCATCTCTCCTGCTTGCCTATGCAAGTTGATATTCTTTTGCAATGGAACAATAGCCATGTCCAATGAAAAATCAACTATCCTGAATTTCAGTCGATATGGAATGGACTATATTTAAGGATGATATAATGAAAATTTCATTTGGTTTCTTTCCAGGTCCATGGAAACCAAAAGCCTGGTTTGGTATGGTACTGAATGAGATGTTAGCTATAATAGCATTTCCTCCCTAATATTTTTGTTCCTCTCCTCTATCATCTTCTCTTCCTCCCATTTAGGGATTTATACTAATTTAATTCTTAATGATCCAAGGATTTCTACCCAGAAATTAAACTAGAGGTAGCAACATGTTGAGGATCTTCTAAAAACACTTGGAAACCTATCTAGTCTAGATTTCCCTTAATCAATTTGGCCTTAATATCTTCATCATTTTGTTCTTGCAATTTGGAATTCTTGGTTGATGGTGCATCCTCCATCCCTGTGTCTCAATTTCTCATCAACACTGCTTTTATGGGCTTTTTCTTTTGTCATTGGTGTCCCGACCTCAATTTTTTTATTGATAGGTCAAGAATATAAATTAGCTTTCCATTTTAACTCTGGTCTAGATTCATGTTCATAAGCATAAGTATTGATTTCTTTCCTCATCTTAGATACAATACCATGTGGATCACAGTGCCAAACCTCCCCTATCTCAAAATTCAACTCCTTTAACATATCTTCCACCTATTTGAAATCTTGCCTAGTGTTTACAATGAAAGGGCGCATAATTTCTCCAAGATTTAATATATAACCTTTCTTAGAAGGGACAAATTAAATTTGATCAACATTTCGACTCATCCTGATAAATTCTAAAGCAAATATCCTTATAGGCATAAATAAAATTAGTTGATATGGAGGCAAATGAGATCCATACACCCTAATTTCAGTATAATTCTTAAATAGGTACTAGTCATCTACCCTGGTATCCTTACTAAGCCGAAGGAGCTCTCTATACTGAGGAATGACTCAAGGGGGAGAGACATTATTAATGATCTTATATGTAGTAGACACAGAGGTGGAAATAAATTGAGAAAACCCTTCATTGTTGGACTTATTCTTCAAAACATTGCTCCAGTCCACTACTGATTTTCTTTTCTTATTAGATTCTATGATACTCTGCCCTAGGTAGTCAAAATCCTCTACATGAGCATACATAAATAGGTAGACCAATATGGAATAGTATCTGAAGTAAGAGGTAAGGTGATAATGGTTGAACCAAAACTTGATAGCTTCAACAAGAAATGAGGGAATGTATAAAACAAGGTTAGGCTTCATCATTGAGTGCAAGAACCATAAAGATTATTTGGTGACATTTGTTGTTTCATCCTCCCCTAGAAACAAAAAAATTATGGCCAAGTCGGGCCGCACATTTTTCTAAAAAAAAAGAAATCAGGAACGTTCATGAGTCTAGGGGAAATTGAGCATTGGGAGCTAAAATATGCTTGAATAGGTCTTGTCTTTCTTCAGCTGAGAGCCCATTGTAATTGAAAGTTAGGGTGGTCTCTCTAAATTTCTCTAGGTTAGGAGATTTACGGTAAATCAATTCGTTTTGAATCAATCCTGTGGTGACTTCCAATATTTTATCCCCAGTAGACGGAATATAACAATTCTTCTCATTGATGTATGTGGCCATGAGCCAGGACACAAATTCAGGAAATGAGTAGGCAATTTAGGGGAAAAGGTAATACAACCCTGACTTGAAAACACAGAATGGGTCGCCTTTTCTCAAGTAGTTTATGTATAGGTCAAAACTGAGTTTGGATAAGTGTAAAGGACAAAAAGGGTCATGAATCTCCACCTCGGTGTCCATAAGTGGTCTTGTGTGGCCTGAGGGCTTTAACACTTGGGGTTTTAGGGGCTTATGTGTGTTTTTATTCATTTTAATAATCATAAAAACACTACAAGGACACATGTACCATGAGTTACCTGGTCACTAGAGGTTCTCAGATGTTGTGAGTGTAATGAGGGTCTTGTACTGGTCAACGACTGGGTGAATGACATTTGCAGACAGGTCAAAATGAAAAAAATCAATGAATTTGAATTGAAACGATGATTTACGAAGGGACGTGGGTGGGAAAAATGAGGAGGTGATGTGGAAGGGACACGTGGCATGGTCTATTTGGACGAGAAGTAGGGGGTAGGGAAAACCTTTGAAATTCCACGCTCGCTTGCCACAATTTCTTGACGAGTGGTCCCAACTAGTGACGTAGCCGCAATGCTAGGACAACGGGTGGAAGGTATATTTACCACCCTCTGAAATATTTCCTAGACGATTTTGGGAATGAGGCTCAACCCCTCGGAATGAATAGTGTTTGTAGATTTTCCGCACAACATTTTTTACCTTTGACTATCCAGGGGGGAGGCGTTGGCTTAATAGTCACGCTTGTTACCCATTCTGAGCCTCACTGGGATCAATCCACTTCGAAAAAAACAATAATCCACATGAAATATGCTCTCTCCTTAGATATGTAAAATGTGTGGGAAGGACCACATTCCTCTACTTTTTACCCTTTCTCATTTTTTCTTTTGTTTCTTTTGTTCTTAATCTTTTCCTATTTTTCAGAAACTTTCAAACATTTCCTATATACATGAATAAACCTCCTCTGCAACATGAATTATAGAAAGAAGGATGGAGAGGATACAAAAAGCTACATCCACCTAAATTTTATTGTTCAAAATCTACAGGTCACCTGGTGGTGGAGGGTCCTCTAGAAGTCAAATTTCCCCTCCAAATCTCCTCTGCTAGTGTGGTGCATGATGGAGATAAAAGTCCCGAATTGGGATGCTATGCAACATAGAAATAAAATAGGGCCTAGATGGTGTGCGTTGTGTAAGGGAAACAAGGAAACAATTGAGCATCTATATTTTCATTTATCCTTCACAAAACATGTATGATTCACTTGGAATTCAAACTTCGATCAAGAATTTAGATGGGAAGGTATATCATTCGAAGAGATCTAGAAATTCTAGAATAATAATAAGGTCACAAAAATTTTCAGGGCTCTTCCCCTCATTCTAAGTTGGGGTATAAGGTTGGCAGGGAATAAGGAAAATTTTCAAAACTCTTCACCTTATCTAGAAAAGAACGCAGTTGAAGGTTTAGCGATTATATCCTATTATCCCTAGTCCAAGGTTTTCTCGAGTGATGGAATAGCTTGCTCATGGAAAATCTAAATGTCAATATTCCTTGGAGTTATTTTAATGGCCCTTTGCAAGGGAGGTATCCATTTGTGGGGGAATTTATTCTACACTTATCATTTAATCATTATTTCATGTTAAAACTGGTTTGGGCATAGGCACAAATAATTGGGCTGAAATTGTAGCATGCATATATCTCTTATTTCTTTTGCATGGGAGAAAGGTTGTGAACATATTTAATGTTTTAGTGACCCTTTTTTCATGGTTAACTAGGTCAATGAGGCTCAACATTGCTGGAATATAATACTTGATCATATAGTGGAGGATATTCAAACACTAAAAAATTATTTACTTCATTTTCATGCTTTCATGTATTCAGGGAGATGAATGGAGTTGACGACATACTTTCTAAAGAAGGCCTCCTTTTATATTGGTGGTTATGGAAAGTGACCGAGATGGTGGGAATTGATCACTTCTAATATTATCATAGGCCATATATTGACAAGCCTCCACATGTTTTTCCAGTTTAGTTATTTTTTTCTCTTAATAAACTCATATTATGGATGCTTCTAAGAATATTTTGTATGTATATATTAGCTCTTTTTGTGACTGGTTTTAGTAATTTTTATTGGTCATCAATACAATGATATATAAATTTGTGTTGATGTACAAAAGATGTAAGAACATATTAGCTAGTTATTTTGTTCTTTTTCTATATACACTACACAAGGATCTGGGTAGATCTCGATGAATGCACATGTCTAGTGTGTATATGAAAAATGTATTCTCTTTCAAATATTAACGAAAGGGTTTTTTTTTCAAAGGAAAAAAGAAAGAAAGAGAGTATTAATGTAAATGCTTCATATAGGTGTCCTACTTAGAAAAGCATTCATAAGTAAATTAAATGTGTGACTATTGAAAGTAAAGAGATTGATTTGTCTATGATTTTATCGTAACTATGAAGATAGTTAAATAGAAGTTATACATATTCTCATTTAGTTGTTATATAAAAAAGTTGCAAACCATGTTATAAGATTATTATATATTGTTATAACAACTTGTACTTTTTTTTTATTAAATGAGTGAAGAACCTTATTTAGAAGAAAATTAGATAATAATTTGAAAAAAAGTAAGACAACAAGGATTCATGTACATCTAACATGAAATTATAAACACATTATCACAAGTTTGTTTTGGATATAATGTAAAGGCTATGGAAACTACAAATGTTTTAAGGATAAAGAGTAGGTTTTCAATGAAATATAAATGTGCAATATTTTAGTTGTGCCATTGGATTAGTGAAACTAAAATATCTTCAAAATATAGATGCACATAATTTAATTAGTAAGTTTATTCTATAATAAAATATTAATGAAATATTTATTTTAAAAATATGAGAGGAAATCTCTTAATTTTTCTTTTAAAAAAATGAAATTGTGAATAACACATAAAGCTATTGCATATATGAATAAAATATAAAATTCAAATATAAAAAATATTTTTTTATATATTAAAAAAATATATTTAATTAATAAATTAAAATACAAAATTATTGTTTAAATAATTTATAATATTATTTTTTTTTATAAAAATTTAAACTTATTATAATTAATAAGTCGCATTTAAAATTATGAAGGTCTCACGTATGATTTCTCCCATGAAATCCGTGGAAATTATCCATTCATTTCCAATAAAAACCTTATAAAAACCTTATAAATTAGAGTGGTCGAAAGCCCTGTGTTTAAAGCACCTTTGAAACTTAGGGACTTTCTCCTTAATTAATTTTTGTAGAAATGAGTTGGTTTATGAATCAAAGAATTTGTGAGCATGTTACTGACATTAAACATGGAAGATCTCGCTCGTCTACTTTAGCTGAACATGTAGAAAATACTAACCATCATATCTGCATCGAAGAGGCTAAGGTCATTGCTAGGATCGACCATTTCCATCATCGGAAGCTAAGAGAGGTCTTAGAAATTGAAAAAATACCCATTAATCTCAATAGAGATGATGGCTGATCATTAACAGGTGTTGGATACCTACCTTATATTCATGATGATTTTTTTTTTTTTAATCCTTCCCTGCTTATTAATCCTTTATTTTTTATTTTTTTATTTTTTTTTTTTCATTATTAGTATTATTGAATAATTTATTTAATTTTTAATTTTAATTTATTTGTTTTAATTTAAATTTTATTTTATTTTTATTTATTTAATTTTTTTTTTGGTCATTGTTGATTTTGGACCTCGCGCTTGGATAAATAAATAAAATTTATAATTAAATAAGTAAATCAACCAAATTAAAATATGAAATTTATATTTATATTTACTAAATAATTATTTAATAAGTTATTAATTAATTGAATAAATTAATCAAATATTTTAATAATAAAAATGAAACTAGCTGTTATTAAAAAATATAATATATAAAAAAAAAGTCGAACTAGTGGTTTTCCTAACGGCTAGTTTAGTCTTCTCTACATCTATTTAAACTTAATGTCTTGATCTAATCTCTCACCTAGTCCTGATGATGAACCACACTGGCTGGTTCGAAAAGCACAATGTTCCATTGCATGTGATCATTACTGAAAGATTTTTTACAATTTATATAATGGATCACAGAAACATAGATTCCAAGAATTTTGATATGGTTATGAATAAAAATCCATACCTAATGTATGGTTATGTAAAAGCTTTTCATCGTAATTATATAAATTTAAATTTAAATATTAATCAAATTTATATTATTTTAAATTTATTTATCAAAATTAATTATATATAAATATAATTTTACTAATAAGTATACAACTTAATAGACATACAACTTTATGCGGTGAATGCATCTATCTCATCAAACTCTTTCAAACACAATACGTATAAGCTAAAAATATTAACTATTAAATATATATATAATGGATATTCATACTGGTCAAATTATTGAGATTTAAATTTATGTATTATATTTAAATTCATTATTATTATTTTTTATTTTTAAACATATAAAATTTAAAAATAAAAAATTATTATATATATTGGTAAATAGATAATAAGTAAGAATAAATATTATTATTATTATTCAATTTTAAGATTTTGAGAGATATAGTTTGACTCCAAAGTTCACGAAGATATACATTCAATTTTTTGAATAAATAACTTCTAAAAAAACATACTCTTAACTATTAAACTCACTCCAATTATATAAATAAAAATTTTATAAAAAACAAATCATACATTTAACAATTTATATCAAAAAAATTCCAATAAATCAATACTCAAAAATAAATTTATATTAAATCACACTTTCTCTAATTAAAAAAAAATGACCTCAAATATTTAAAAAAAAAAAAACGTTCTAATGCAACTTCTTCGGTCGCATTTCCTTCTTTACACATGAATATTAAAAAGATATCCCCTACTTAAGGTTCCCCATTTTCGATGAATTCACAGTGGATTTGTCGGAAGTGTGTTAGGTTTTATTGAAAAACACGTCAGCGCATACATTAACTCAAACTTGTTTTTATTTAGATTTCAATATATATATATATATATATATATATATATATATATATAATTTATGAAATTGAAATTGGTGTTTTTTGTTTGTGGGATAAAGGACTCTGTTAAGTTTACAAAGGCTGTAACATACACATAAAAAAATATATCTTTTACTTTCTACCATAGAGTAAAGGTAACACCTGTTCATCATGAAATCATTTACTCATTTATACCAATTCGAATGTTAGTATTATTTTACCAATGCATATGAATTATTTACAGCCTGTGACATTTAAAAACGGTGATTAACAAACTTAATACATTAATATTACAAGGAGCTCGGATCTCAATTATTAGTCTGAATATGTATTAATGATTCTCTGTAACACTAGTCATTTCGCTTTAATATAATTACAGCTGGTAGTACTAGTAATAATGTTTTGAATCTAAAGTGTGATTCTCCATGATAGCGGTAAATACACACTATTTTTACAAGGTTTACAATGTACTTTAATTAGATCTACGTCGTTGATTTTCTTTTGGTGAGATCGATGATATAGGTTTAGGCGGGAGCCTGTTCTAGGTATCCCCGCCAGCCCTAGAACAACTCTTTGCCATTATTTTACATGATACTTTTCTCCATTCCCTGGTTCACCGGGATTTGTTCCCGCCGAGCTTAGAACCTTGATGCTATGAAGATATATGGCTGTGTAGAATAACGTTAATCTCAACTCAGCTATGGAGGTAAACTCATGCTTAAAAGCTAACTTGGTTATTGAGGATTTCTTTGAATTTTTCTCTGCATGAAATCTCTTTTCTTTCCATCGCTCAGGTTATAGTTCTTCTTAACTGTATTCTTGTTTTTATTTTAAGTTATAGGGTTTCCATCATAGCTAGACGTCCTGTTGATCAGATTGTGAAGTAGTTTTACTAATCCCTTTCATTCACTTAATCTCACTGTCAGACATAAAATATAGAGAAGAAAACGCCCAATAATCATTTTGGAAGTCTTCACAGGTAATTGCGTTCTTGGTTTTACAATCTCTTATCTGCATGGTTTTTATTCTTAAATTTCTTCGGCCACAATACTTATTTTCTCGTGCTTGTTTTGATTCGGCAGGTATGCCTTTGAAATTTTGTGGCAATCTTCCCTGCAGAATTTCTCAGTTTTCTAGGTCCGGTTTTGACTTACTCCGCTCGAAATTTCTCTAGGTATGCTTCGAGATTTTCCCCAAAGGTCTATGTGTTGAACTCCACACACAAACCCTCGGACTTCTGAACTTGAAAGCTTCAAATCCATTTCTGTGTTTTACTATCCTCAAGAGGACTTTACTGTAGCATGTATAGGAATTTTCAACTGTGTTTTTCACTTCGGTGAAACCTTGTAAAGTTTTAACAAGGGTTTCCCTTTGATGATTTAAACTTTTATTTTGGTTAATACAGATCTTATCGTATTATTTTGGGTTTAACCCATATGTTTAAAAACGTACAGAGTTAATAGATACAACGCTTGTTACTTTGAGCTATTTGCAAAGTTTTTATTTCTTTATAAGCTTGCAGAACCCTAGTTCTGCATCGTTTTCTTGCTACATATATAGAATTTGAATTCACGGCATTTACATGCGTTTTTATAACCAAAAGGCATTCAGAGGTTACTGCTCACTATGCGTATTCTGGGTTTATCTTTCTTTCTTTACTATTGAAGAAAAATAAGGTTTTTCACCATTGTTGTTATATGCGTTTAAGGAATTTCCTTTTGGAAAATCTATCTTTTGATTATTCTTAGCTTTGTACTAATGTTGCATGTATATAAAGATTTATTTGTATAAAATCCTGTATAATGATGTTACTGTACGGAATTTTCCTTTTAATTTCTAGGTGTCCAGACCATCGAATACCCATTTTCCGAGTATTTAGAGTTTCTTTTTCCTGGAAGGCGACTAGATGTAGGTATGGAATACGAAAAGTCACAATGGAGTCCAAGTGACCTTGGAATACGAAACCAAGAGTCACACCATTGTACTATAAATGTACATCTTTGTATAAAGGAAAATAAGAAAGCCTCACGCTTATCCTTCATTGTGTGTTGAGTGTCTTGTGTGTGTGTGTTATCTTCCTCATACACCATGTGTGTGTTTCAACATGGTGTTTAACATGGTATCAGAGCAGGCGATTGCTGGCCCTGCTCCAATTGACTGAGCCATTTGTGTGTATGGCCTGTGCATATCTGCAAAACTGTTGGCATTTTTGCAGCATTTAGAGAGTTTTCGCAGCATTTAGAGAGTTTTTGCAGCAGTGATTTTGCAGACATTTTGCAGCATTCAGAAGTGTTTTGAAGAGGAGCAGCATTCAAAATCCCAGCATTCAGAAATTGGCAGCAGTCAGGCATTGATTTTGAAGAGAAGCAACACTGTCCATCTGAAGGTTTTCATTCTCATTTTTCCTGCAATTTCTATTAATTTCTGCATTGAAGAGTTGCTGGAAAACACTGTTTAAAGAGGGTTTCTGAAGTAGAAGTTTCTGGTTTTAATGAAAAAAGAATTTCTGATTTTTTCATTCGAAGATTCCTGCAAAATTCTGGATTTTTTACTGCTTTAAGTTCCAGAAAAATTCTGTTCTATATTTGAAAGAAGAAAGTATTCTACTGCTGCAATATTTCGTGAAATTTCCGCAATTTTCTGGAAAATTTCTGATATTCTGCTGCTGGAAGGAAAAATCCTCTGCTATTGCTATTCCTCTCTGCTGTTTTAACAATTAAAAATAATAAAAATAATAAAAAATAAAAATAAAAAAATTCTTGTTCTTGGCCTTTCGGCCTTCCCCTCCTCCCTGCAACTCGACCCCATTTAAATTTCAATTTCTGGGCAACTCGGCCCTGCACCATCCATTCGTCCCACACAACTCACAAACCTTGCTACACACACGCTCTCCTTGCCCTCACGGTCTGCTGCACAATCCCTATCGCATCTCTGCTACCCCAATCTTCTCTCTACTCGCACTCTTCACCTACACCCTTTCCAACGCTTACACACTCATCATAACTGTGCTCATCTTCCTCCCTAACCAACAATACCACCCTTCTTTCCCAAAACTCTCCCCCTCACATCGAACTCTCCCCACCCTTCTTCTCTCAACACCCGATACCCTCTTTCCCATCTTGATTTTTTATTATTAAAATTCTCATATCCCTTTTAATTAATCTCCCATTTTAAATTCGTTCCCCTTCCCTTTTTAAAAGTGAATCCCTTCCCTTTTTAAATTAATAATCCCCTTTCCATTTAATTTAATAAATTCCTTCTCCTTTAATTAATCCCTTCCCCCATTATAAGTTTCCCTCACCTTTAATTAAATTCCCTTTTTTTTAAAATTAATTCCTCATTCCCATTTTTATTTAATCCCAATTAATTTATTTTTTAATTAATTAAAAAAAAAAACCAGCAGAGAGAGAGAAAGAGCAGAGAGAGAGAGGAAAGAGAGTTATGAACATTAGAAAATGGAAAATGGCATATGAGGAACAGATGGACTGAATACAAGAATTTTTTGAAGAATTTTGCATGAGAAGACAAGTTTGAAACAGTTATTTGAAGAAGAGAATTCAGCTACCTCAAAGGCTTCTTCCACATTGTTTTTACTGCACTTTTTTGTAGAAATATTGTATTGCATTAACATTGTATTTTGAGTGGAATTTGCATCTTATTCATAGTTGCAATCAGTAAATTTGAGTTGTTGGATTATTGATTGCCCTCCATCATTTGAGGAGCACATTTTGTACTTTGAGAATTTCTTGAGTCATTTGTATTTGTTGTTGAATCACATTGTAAACGGGTGCATTTTCGGTCGTAGCCGACACCCTTTCATTTTTTGAGCCTAAGTTGTTGAAAATGGCCAAAATCAATGAGGCATTAGAGTTGTTGAAAAACCTCATTCATTCCAATGTTGATGACATGATAAAAATGAGCAAGGATGCTCTTTGTAACATTCAAAATTGTTTGCTATATGCACATGAAAAGATCGAGTTTTTGCAGTTGGAATCTCAGCTTCAACAAGACAAACTTTAGCAAAAGAGTCACCATTCTGAACCTGTTTCTATTCAGAACATTGTGAAAGACTCCCATCAGCAGCAAGTCAGCAAAGTTTCAGTTGATTCCCATTCAGTTCCTTGTACTAGAGCAGATGTACATGCAGATGCAACAGTTCAACCTGCACTTCTGAAGCCCATCATCAGACCTTGGGAAGAGCTTGTCCACAACAAGCACCGAACTGGTCTTGGATATGACGAGGATGTGTCCTTCCTTCATCATCAGGTTCACAAACATGCTTTAGAGTTGGGTTCTACAGCCAGAGTTCACTGCCTGGTACATTTCTGATCTGTCACTTCACAGGTGTGATGTCCTTCTTTGTGATCGAGTTCAATATACTGAATCTTATTTTGATCTTCATCCCATCCCTAACTCTGTAGTAGCTTCACAATCTTCAGATAGATGCTTCAGACACAAGCCTCCTACAAGAACCAAGATTCATCTTGGATGGATCGCTTCTTGGCAATGGGCATCAGCAGCCAAGAAGATGTTTACGACACATGTTAGAACTTGTTCACGGATATTGAGCAAACTTGCAGTTGAGTTTTCGCCATCATCTCACCTTGTCCCTGACAGGGGGGAAAATGGTAGTCATGTACAAGCTTCGACGTCATATCAAGCGAGCCTGAGCCACAATCTCTCATTCACATATTGGAGTTGCCTTGACGGTTCATGGCTTTGAACCTGATTAGATAAATGGGATTCGAAGACACAGCGAGAGACACGGATTACCCATGAGCATGGCAAAATAAAACCATCATGTTTGGTTGGTGGATAACCTAAGGCTCCTGCAGGTAGTGAACCTTCATGCCAGGTCAGAAGGTCTCCCTTTCATAAGGAACACTTCCTCTAAGCGAGGAAGCCTTGACTTAGCAGGCCTTGACTATTATGAAGCTTTGGTTGAGTTCACAAATGCTTCAAGCATTCAGAGTTGTTGTGTTAGTAATCCTAAAACCATCATAGGTAATGACCTCCCTTCCTTTTAGGTTGAAGGTCTCCTTTTTATAGGAGACAATTCCTCTAGCAAGAGATTTCAGCTTCTGCAGTTTTGGAAGATTTCGGGCGTGGCTCATCTTCCACATTCAGTGTTTGTGGTCATCCTAAAACCCTCTTTTTTCCAACATTTCAGAGAGTTGATTCAGCCCAGGTGTTGCCATGTATACTTTGCAGATTTGTATTACAACTCTTTTCTTGGACTCACACATACCCCTTTGGATTAAGGGGGGATGTTGGAACACCTAATCCTACATGGGTAGGTGTGGAATACGAAAATTCACAATGGAGTCCAAGTGACCTTGGAATACGAAACCAAGAGTCACACCATTGTACTATAAATGTACATCTTTGTATAATGGAAAATAAAAAAGCCTCACGCTTATCCTTGATTGTGTGTTGAGTCTCTTGTGTGTGTGTGTTATCTTCCTCATACACCATGTGTGTGCTTCAACATGGTGTTTAACAGGTTTTCACTCGAACCCTCATCTGATAGTCTACTAGAATTTCTTGTAAAGATTATAAAGATCTTAACTGATATTCTTACAGCATGTAATCTTTTAATCATTACTATTTGCTTCCAAAATTTAGCATGAATTATTGGTACAATATAATTGTTATGTTTATATAGAAGGTTTATACAGATTATTTCTATCTTTTTTTGCAATAACTCTTCCCTTATAAGAAGTTTTAGAACGTAAATACAGTTTAAATTTCTTACTTCTAGATTTGTTCTTATATGTTTTTTTTTTAATTATTCATTTCCTTTCTCACACAATACTATTAAATACTTCCAGAATTTAACATTTTGTCATTGCAATATACTAGTAATCATTTACAGCATTTGGCTCTTAAAGGAATAATATTTTAGGAGTGATATGTGAAATATTGAAACAATAATCATTTAAAATTTAGTATATCTTACACTACTGCACATTGCATCCTGATTACAGTATTTTAAAAAGAAAATGTAAATAAAATATTATAATAGATACAGAACTGCACGAATACTTATATGTAAATTTAAATGATGTAGCTGTGGTCCTCCCAAACATCAAGTGAGGCAATTACGTCCTCCTTGCCCCCGTGCTCCAAACTAAACAATACGAGCTAACAGTGGATTTTCTTTCTACTATGACCTTAGGACACCCAGTCTAGTCAGTACCAGAAACTTCAGGAAACTTCTGAGTGTAATTCCATTAGTTATTACCAGCGCAAGAATTTCACACTCCTTCCTTTTTCCAATAACAGAACCCCTAATCCCCCCTGGGACCAGTCCTTTATCCTTAAAGGAGTAGGTAACTATTTCCAATTGTTCCCAACCTCTTTTCAGTTCTTGGAAACATTTACCATCAGCTTTTTACTTTTCTTGTCCAATTATTTTCATAACAGTTTTATTATTAAAATTAATTTAATATTAATTGTCTTAGTTTTTTCATTAACAAATAATAAAAATTACTTAACTAGTTAACCAACTAGTTAGTATTAATTATGGCTGTCATAACTTCCCTCCTGGAAGTAACACCGTCCTCGGTGTTTTCACTCTAGCTCTGAAAAGAGCTCTGGGTAAAATTCTCATACGAACCTTTCGTCCTCCCAAGTAGCCTCATCCGGGCTGAAGTGCTTCCATTACACTTTAACCTGGGTGATAACTCCCTTTTAGAGCATGATTTTCCTTCGGTCAAGTATACATTGCGGCTCGACCAGGAACTCTCCATCTGGCTCTACCTACAATAATAAACAATTTCTTTGTCAATTTCTCACAAAGAAAATCACCTTTCAAGTTAGGATTTCATTGCTATCCTACCTCTATATGTTGCCAATGAATTATGTGCTTTGAATCATGCATGTAACGCTTCAACAACGACACATGAAATATATTGTGTAATCGAATGTGGCTGGGTAAGGCTAGCCGATAGGCTACAGGTCCTACCCTCTCCAAAATTTGAAAGGGTCCACAAAATCTGGGAGCCAATTTGGCACAAGAGGCCCACTGCAGGATACTCCTTTTTGGCTTGATCCTTACGTACACATGGTCTCCTACTACGAACTCTCGATAGGACCTTTTCTTATCTGCATAGATCTTCTGTTGATCCTGTGCAACCTTCATATTTTGTCTTATTTTCCTTACCTCTGCCTCCATTTCAAAAACCATCTCGGGTCCTGACATCAGTTTTGTCTTGGGGTTGATCCAATTTATGGGCGTACGACACTACATCCCATACAAGGCCTTGAAAGGACTCATTTTTAGAGATTCTTGATAACAGTTGTTGTAAGAAAATTCAACAAGTTGCAATTACTCTTCCCATTTAGATGGTTGTTGCATCACATACATACGCAACATGTATTCTAGTACTTGGTTCACCTGCTCGATTTGACCATCAGTCTGTGGGTGATAAGTAGTGTTGAATTTTATCTGCGTTCCCAATCCTGAAAACAAGGTTTTCCAAAATGTAGATGTAAACTTGATATCCCGATCTGAAATGATAGTCTTTGGGATCCCATGTAGCCTGAAAATTTCCTTCATGAATATGTCGGCTATTTGTATAGTCTTGTAAGTAGATTGTACTGGTATAAAATGCACAGATTTACTTAATCTTTCCATCACCACCATTATGGAATCATTTTATCTTTTTGTCCGCAGTAAGCCTGTAGTGAAGTCTAGGGATATGACCTCCCACTTCCATTCAGGTATTGGTATGGGCTACAATAATCCTACAGGATGTTGATGCTCTACTTTCACCTGCTGACATTCCAAACACTTACTTAAATATTCAGCAATTTTTTTCCACATACCAGGCCAGAAGAATATCTTCCTAATTGCGGTCAACATTTTATGGTATCCTCGATGTCCTGCATAATTTTTGTGATGGTATTCATCATTATCATCTCTTTTAGATCCACACGGTTAGGCACATATACTTTACCTTTAAAAGTTAACATTTGATCTTCATTTATTCCATACTCAGATGTGCCCCCATGCTTTTTGGTTTCTTCCATTTGTTGCCACAAAAACTGGTATTCGGGATCTTTTTGAGCTTCTTCCTTTACTTTCTCGGAAAATATACTTTCCAGCTGATTATAGTATAGCTCATATATACCATGTAATTTTCTACTTAAAGCATCAGCTACTCGGTTTTCCTTTCCTTTGAAATGTTGAATATCCATGTAAAACTCGCTTAGGAAGGCATTCCATCTTGCCTGTCTTGAGTTTAAATATGCTTGCTTGAAGTAACTCGTCAAGCTGCTATGATTTGTTTTTAATACAAATTTTTTTCCCAACAAGTAATGTCTCCATACTCGGAGTGCATAAACTAATGTTGTCAACTCCAGATCATACGTGGAATATCTTTGTTCATGATCCTTCAACTTCCTAGATTCATATGCTACCACTTTTCCTTCCTGAGACAGGACTGCCCCAACACCTTCTTTACTTGTGTCCATACATACTTCAAATTCTTTGTTGGGATCAACTACTCTTAACACAGGAGCAGTGGTCAAAAGCTATTTCAGTTCTTCAAAGCTGTTTTGACATTATGTGGTCCATTTGAAAACTTTTCCTTTCCTCTGCAAGGAAGTAATAGGAAAATCAATTCTGGAAAATCCTTCAATAATCTTCGATAGTACTTGGCTAGTCCCATAAAGGATCTAATATCTGCCATGTTCTGGGGTACTCTCCATTCCATGATTGTTTTGATCTTTTCTGGATCAACAACAATTCCCTCCGCAGAAATATCGTGTCCTAAATACTGGACTTATATTTTGAAGAAATCACACTTGCTGAACTTTGCATATAGCTGGTGTTTTCTTAGCATTTCCAGCACAATCCTCAAATGCTCCTTATGCTCTTCTAGGTTTTTTAGAATAGATAAAAATATCTTCTATAAAAATAAGTACAAAATTATCCAAGAAAGGATGGAAGACCCCATGCATTAGCCTCATGAAGGTTGCTGGTGCGTTTGTTAACCCAAAGGGTAATACCACAAATTCATAGTGACCATACCTTGTAAAAAATGTTGTCTTGCAAATGTATTCCTCCTTGATTCGAATCTGGTGATACCCAAATCTCAGATCTATCTTTGAAAACATCGTGGCCCCTTTTACTTGATCAAATAGATCATCAATCCTTGGTAAAGGGTATTTGTTCTTGACTGTTAATTTGTTGAGCTTCCTATAGTCCATGCACATTCGCATGGTACCGTCTTTCTTTTTCATGAACAGAATTGGTGCTCCCCAAGATGACACACTTGGGAAAATGTAACCCTTATCTAGCAGTTCCTGTAACTGCATCTTCAACTCTGTTAACTCCAACATACTCATTCTATAAGGAGCCCTTGACATGGGAGAATCTCCAGGCATTAACTCTATAGTGAAGTCAATGTCTCTCCTTGGTGGTAATCCAGGAATAATTTCTAGAAAGACATCCAGAAATTCTTGCACCACCAGCATACTTTCCATTGTAGGCGATTTCTCCTTAGAATATGCATATCCTACCTGAATAGCATATATCTAGCACCCCTTCCTTATACATTTATTCATTTGGGATGCTGAGATTGGGCGTAACTGTAATGGTTTTCTGATTCCTTGGATTTCCTTCCATGTTCCATCATGCATTCTGTAATAAATAATCTTTTCCTTACAGTCCACTAAGTTCCAATGCTTTTCTAGCCAATCCATGCCTAAAAAAACATCATAGGATCCTAATGGTAGAACGTTCAGATCCACCTGTAACTGTTGATTCAAAATTTCTAATATGTAGTTCGGAATTTTAGTAGTCACCTTACACTTTGCCCTAGTGGCTAGTTGTACTAGCCATGAACTTTAAAATTTTTGTTCTTTTAATTTACATAACTCTAAATCCTTGGGACTAACATAGCTCAGACTTGCGTCGGGATCTACTAAAATAGAAACAGATTGAGTTAGTATTTTACCTTCCAGCTCAATCATCGTTGGCTGATAATCCGCTTGTCAGTTCTCCAACGTCGCATTGATACGGGGTATGTTTCGTGCCACATCACCTATGGTAGAAGCTTCCTGCAAGTTTTCTACAACGTCATTTCTTGTTCGCTGTGGGAATTTTTTGTAGTAATGTGCTTCACCACACCCCCAACATTGTAAAGGTGGCTTAGTCACCTGCCCTTGCTCAAGATTGTTGGATGCTTCTGTAGGCTTTTCATCTGCTGGCCATCTGGTCCTCTGGTGATTTCTTCCAAAGTGTTTGCTGACAGGATTTCGTGCAGAATTCTTAGAGTTGCCACTTATGGCACCCTTGAAACTCGAGTTAATTTTCTGTCCTTTCTTTGGCTACCAAGTCTTGCCAACCTCCCCTTTGGCCTTGGATTTCTGATATCACATTCGTGCTTTATGAATAGCTTCATCCATGGTTCGGGGATTTACAAATTCTATCCTCTCCTTCATGTGTGTTGGCAAGCTACTCGGAAATCTTTGCACTTTAGCCTTCTCCTCTCGAAGATATGGAACATAGCGTAACAAGGATGTAAACTTAGTGATATAATCATCCATGGTCATCTGTCCCAGCCTTAAATCATGAAATTATTTAGCTTTTTCATCATAAAATCTTTCTGTCAAGTACTTGTCCTTGAAATATTGATGGAACGATTCCCAGGTCACGTCTTCTTCTTCAATACTATGTACATTCTTCACTTCCTCCCACCATAGAGTGGCTTTCTCTCTTCGCTGATATATAGCTAATCTAGCCTTCAGGTTGCTATTATATTCATACACTTGAAAATACTTGTTCATATTTATTAACCATGCTTCTGCCACCTCCTCAGCCTCACCATCAAATGTTGGTGGTTTGATTCTACGAAATTCCCCTTGAAGTTCTACTTTTAGCCTCTTGACTTCTTGTTGATTTGAAAACTTGCCAGATTCTGCCTCATTATAATTTTTATTCTTACTTCGTTGAGAGGGGCTCCTTTCTACCTTTTCTGTAGTGTTGTTTCCTGTTTGTTTCTCACCTTCTTCTTGTATGCCTCGGTCAGTACTGGGATGTTCCACCTCCTAGTTTTGTTTATCTGATAGACTCTTTAATATCTTTTCCTGGTCTTGCAGTAATCGTTCATTATATTTTCGAACGCGCACCATTTCCTCCTGTAGTTGTTGTATCGTATTTAACAGGAAAATGGTTTGGTGATGTTGTTTTTCTAACAGTCTACTCATTTTCTGTTGTTGTTCGACACTTAGTTGGACCCACATTTTTGGGTTCATCACTGGTTGAACTTGGGGTTCCCTAGTGTCTTGAGGAAGCTGTTGTGGAGTTCCTCTTCTCATGATGTTCCTACTAGATTGCTAAATTCTCTCTCTGTGCATCATTTACACACAACTTTGTCGATATTTGACCCTTAGGGTCCCAGCGTATGAACATTGCTCTGATACCACTTGTAACATACACATAAAAAAAAAAATTCTTTTACTTTCTACCATAGAGTAAAGGTAACACCTATTCATCATGAAATCATTTACTCCTTTATACTAAATTCGAATGTTAGCATTATTTTACCAATGCATATGAATTATTTACAACTTGTGACATTTAAAAACGGTGATTATCAAACTTAATACATTAATATTACAAGGAGCTCGGATCTCAACTATCAGTCCGGATATGTATTAATGATTCTCCATGACACTGGTCATCTCGCTTTAATATAATTACAGTTGGTTGTACTGGTTGTAATAATGTTTTGAATCTGAACTCTGATTCTCCATGACAGCTGTAGATACACACGGTTTTTACGGGGTTTGCAATGCACTTTAATTAGATCTATGTCGTTGATTTGATTTTGGTGAGATCGATGATATAGGTTTAGGCGAGAACCTATTCTAGGTATCCCTGCCAGCTCTAGAACAACTCTTTGCCGTTATTTTACATGATACTTTTCTCTGTTCCCTGGTTCACCGAGATTTGCTCCCGCTGAGCTTAGAACCTTGATGCTATGAAGATATATGGCTGTGCAGAATAGCGTTAAGCTCAGCTCAGCTATGGAGGTAAACTCATGCTTAAAAGTTAACTTGGTTATTGAGGATTTCTTTGAATTTTTCTCTGCATGAAATCTCGTTTCTTTCCATCGCTCAGGTTATAGTTCTTCTTAACTGTATTCTTGTTTTTATTTTAAGTTACAGGGTTTCCATCGTAGCTAGACGTCATGTTGATCAGATTGTGAAGTAGTTTTACTAATCCCTTTCATTCACTTAATCTCACTTTCAGATAGAAAATATGGAGAAGACAGCGCCTGATAATCCTTTTGGCGGTCTTCATAGGTAAGTGATTTCCTGGTTTTACAATCTCTTATCTGCATGGTTTTTAATCTTAAATTTCTTCGACCATGATACTTATTTTCTCGTGCTTGTTTTGATTCTACAAGTATGCCTTTGAAATTTCATGGCAATCTTCCCTGCAGAATTCCTCAATTTTCTAGGTCCGGTTTTGACTTACTTCACTCAAAATTTCTCTAGGTATGCTTCGAGAGTTTGCCCAATGGTCTATGTGTTTAACTCAACACACAAACCATCAGCCTTCTGAACTTGAAAGCTTCAAATCCATTTCTGTGTTTTACTGTCCTCAAGAGGACTTTACTGTAGCATGTATAGGAATTTTCAACTGTGTTTTTCACTTCAGTGAAACCTTGTAAAGTTTTAACAAGGGTTTTCCTTTGATGATTTAAACTTTGATTTTGGCTAATACAGATCTTATCATATTATTTTGGGTTTAACCCATATGTTTAAAAACCGACAGAGTTAATAGATACAGCGCTTGTTACTTTGAACTATTTGCAAAGTTTTCATTTAAGAACTTGAAACAATAATCATTTAAAATTTAGTATATCTTGCACTAGTGCGCATTCCATCCTGATTATAGTATTTAAAAAAAAAAATGTAAATAACATATTCTAACATATACAAAACTGCATAAATACTTATTTGTAAATTTAAATGATGTAACTGTGGTCCTCCCAACCATCAAGTGAGGCAATTACGTCATGGATTTTCTTTCTGTTGTGACCTCAGGACACCCAGTCCAGTCAGTACCAGAAGCTTCAGGAAACTTCTAAGTGTAATTCCACTGGTTATTACTAGCTCAAGAATTTCACACTCCTTCCTTTTTCCAACAACAAAACCCCTACTCCTCCGTAGGATTAGTCCTTTATTCTCAAAGGAGTAGGTAACTATTTCCAACTATTCCCAACCTCTTTTCAGTCCTTGGAAACATTTACCATCAAATTTTTACTTTTCTTATCCAGTTATTTTCATAACAGTTTTATTATTAAAATCAGTAACATTAATTGTCTCAGTTTTTTCATTAACAAATAATAAAAATTACTTAACTAGTTAACCAACATACATACTCTATGATACCCCCTCTTACTTTCTCTAGCTTTGAATCTGTGACCTTTCAAAAGGAAACACATGCTCTTAACCATTAGGCCCACTCAAGCTATATATTAGTCAAATAATTCTCTCTATATAAAGTAATTATTCAAAATAATTTTGTAGAAAAATAATTTACAAAATTACAAATGCTTTCACATCAAAATTCTTGCCACAAAAATTCATTTAAATCAATAAATTCTAATGTATAAATTCATTTACACCAATCAACTCTCATGTATAAATTCATTTACACCAATAAACTCTCATATATGTATTATAAAGTTATTTCTAATAATATATTTATTTATGTGAACAAATTTGTTAATAACTCTACATAGAAAAATTCATGTTAATTTTAATAAAAAAATATTTCATTTTTAAGTTTTAATTAATTGAATTAATAAAATTATATAATTAAATGAAAAATGTTAAAAATTAATATATTTTTAGATGAGTTTAATTGTTTCGAATCTATAAATATATCGATTTAAAAAAAAATGTTTTCATTAATTAATTTTATATTTAACTTAAATATAATTTTAAATATAAATTATTATAATTATTTTATATTAAATAAAAATAAATTATTTTTTGAAGTATTTAGTGTTTTTCCAGTATATTATTAGATATTATATTTTGAAATTCAATTACTTTAAATAAATTATTCATCTATAATCATTTTCATAAAAGATGGTCATAACTAACTAATTTCTCATGATTTTTTAATAGTACACTTAATACTCATTACATCCAATAATTTCATATTATTTTTATTATTTCATATTAAAATACTTCATATAATTTTAATTATAATAACAAAATACAAATAAAAATAATATACTATTTACCTCACAGAAATAACCTTGTCAAAATAAAAAAATTAAACTCAATTCCATCCCTCTATCTATATATATATATATATATATAGATATATATATATATATATATATATATATATATATATATATATATAATCTAACTAGAAAATATGCAAGCATCTAAAATTCAAACATAGAATAGATGTATACTGATCATATATAAAATCCCGAAGTTATGGCCGCTGCTATCTCAAATAATCATCACACCGAGTATCCATGGCTTCCGTGAGGGTAAATTATGTACATCACATTGTTATGTTTTTTACCAATAAAATGTGGGAAGTGATTAATACTTTCGGTCGTATGAGAGAGGAAGAGTGAGAAGTTAGCAGTGCCCACTGCCTATGTTGTATACAACAATCATACAGTTATAGGAAGACACGAAGACCATACTGGTTACGTAAATGATATTTCTATCTCGCTACTCATGGTTATGGAGATAGCTGTACCTTAAACTATGGAATTCTGAAACAATGATGATATAAGGCATTTCTCTGAATGGTTAGATTTCAATAATAAGCCATTCACGATTTCCTACATTCCCTATAACTTTCTGGAACAGCTATAGCTTCCTGCATTTCCGAGCGATATGTAATAAATATGCCTGCTATTCATGTAATAGTACCATACATCATTATATTTGTCATAAGCATAGAATTCCTGTCAAGCTGATCACTTCGATTAAAGGAAACTTACACCATGCAATTCATTATACTATCTGGGACTAGCTATGAAAAAGTTAGATTTCTAGTCTCAACAGTATGAGGAGCAAAATGATCCAATTACCATTGCCAATACCTGTACCAGTATAACTTTCTGATCATGAATTCTTACAGTATACAGTGGCTGAATTCTTACAGTATACAGTGGCTGTTGGCAAATATTAATGATTCAGTATAATACAATTATTTTGTTGGACGTTGGATAAACCAACGCTTTTGTGTGGCTTCAATGTTTTTAGCCACATGGATTAACCATCTCTCTTATATTATATTTAGTATTTAGTGATGCAATCTTTGACACTACTTCTCTCTTATATTATATCTGGTAATGCAATCTTTGACTAACATTGAAAGAGATTATTAGACACTGGATAAATATTTCAAAACATGGACTAACAACCTTTAATAGATCTTTATCTCTGACAATACCATCTTTAAATAATACTAGATTGAATTTACACCTATTGTTATCCTACCTAACTTGATTAGTATCAGTATATCATTCTAGCTTTCTTAACAGCTCAAATAATTTCACAGCTATAGTATCGTTCTGACAGTTGTATATATATATATATATATCCATTAATACGGACATATATAGCCATTAATATGGAAGATTGATTTATATAGTTCAGATATAAATATATAGTCAGATTCAATAGTTATAGAGTCATGTTATAAACTATAAAAGAAATTGAGATAAATGAGAATAAATTTTTGAATGAGCCTTTTTATAGTTCTTATAAATAAAGAAAAAAATATGAAATTGCAAGTGAGGATATGCCTGGTATACCTACATATCCTTACTCTGTCCTCATTAGCGATGAAATTCAGAATAAAATTTACAATCTCAGAATCGAGAGATGAAATTTAGTTCAATCTTGTCCAAGTTCTATTGGATGTTTCAGATTGACTGCTCATGCATTTTGAAAATTAAAATTCCCTAACATGAAATCCAAGGCCCAAATGAAATTGAGAAAGAATAGGATTCTCATTTCAGCTGATCCACAACAAATTGAAAACAAAAAGAGTCCATTCATTAACTGGTTTGTTCATTTGAAGAACTTCATATATCTATTCATATCAACCCTAACCTATGTGGCCAGTCTGGCCAGCGTTTTAGAAATGGATGGCTACAGCAGTCTGTTTTCCCATTTGACTGGGTTTCTTAATTTGACAAACTTCATATATTTCTCTATATCACCCTCTCAAGCTTAACCTTATTTCACCCTCTCAAGCTTAACCTTATTCTATGTTGCCAGTCTCACCAGCGTTTGAGAGAATCAATCGATTTATTTCTTTACTTTCAACCATTCCACAAAGGAAATTTATAGGATAAACAACCAGAAATTATATATTAAAAAATATTTTCAGAAATTTGTTCGTGGGTCTCTCACTCTCTCAATATATCTCACACTACTTAATGCATTATTTGCAAAAAAACTGAAACCATCATTCTTACCGAATATAAAAAATAAATCTAATTTACCTCTCAAAATAAATCTAATTTACCTTTCACATGCATATTATAATATTTAAAATTTATATGTTATACACATTGTTTCTATATATATATATATATTATAAGTTTGGTCTGACTATATTTTTATTATGTTTATATGATTAGGGGAATTGAATCAATAACTTCACTTCAAGAAATGCTTTAATATAACACCTAATTACCAATCAAAATTTTAAAATATTTAAATCTAATGAAATTTGTTAAACTGAATTAAATGTTTATAAGTTATAAAATTATATATATATTTTTAAATAATTTAAAACATCATATTCATATATATAAATACGTTATTTCACAGTAGTTTAATTGACTTTACGATGAGATGAATTATTGTGTAAATTAAAAAATCCAAATTAAAAAATTTTCATAATAATTTAGTCTATAAAGAGAGACTATAGAGAAAAAGACTATTGTAAACCTTAAAAATACAGTAGTAGCTATCAAAATATTTAAATTTATGATTATTATGTTTATATCATCTATTCAAATAAATCTATCACATTGAACTTATTTCGATTTCTCTTACAATAACCAGTTACTTGAAATCTTGACAATCTCTAAATGAAGTTTTGCAATACTGGGAGTCCATCTAAATTATATATATATATATATATATATATATATACGCATGCGCGGTACAGAAATATACTAGTATATATGTTTTAATTATAGATAGAAGAAAGGATTCCCCTATACTGGTTAACCATGCAATTGGTCAATAGGTGTTACAGATAAATATAGGTTTCCAGTTTAACCTAAACAAATGAACGAAGCTAAGCACGGTGCCGATCAGGAAGTTTCTGGTTAAGATAGATCTAAGTTTCGAATCGTGCAGTCATAGCTGGAAAATGTGATAATTTATTATTCAATGTCTGGGAAAATAAAATACAAGAAGACCCAATAATTCAAGAGGATTCTGAGGTAAGATCCCTATATTAAGGCATATAAAACGGAAGAAAATATTAATATCGGGAAGAATTTTGGTGCCATTGTAGAATTATTGAAAGATCATACCGAGGTGCAGCACGCAACTTCTCAGACATGGCAGCGCAAAAAAAGAATATTAATATATTGAAGACGACGTTTGAAAGATCTAAGGGTGAAACATGAATTACAGTGTATGGCAGGATGGACTGACAATTCCTTGGAAAAATTTAAACAGATACGCACACACTTCCCTGAAAAAAAAAAATAATAATCACAGACGCACTGACAATTCCTTGGAAAAATCTAAACAGATACGCACACACTTCCCTGCACAGAAAAAATAAACAGATACGCACACACGCTCACTGGCACCCTACACTTCTGAAAAAGAGAAGACAGTAAATTTAACCTAAACAAATTTTCCTTATATATGGTTCCACGATTCGTTGTACCTGCATACGTTTAGACTGCAGTGATGGCGATGATACTAATGAGAATTCAAGGACTGAAACCCTAATTCGGTGCCAAAAACCTTGTTCTATAGCAGAAAATCATATTTCAAAAACTCTAATCCGAACAAAGATTTCAGTAAGGCATCTAAAATTAAAATTGCTTCATGACAAAACTGACCTAATTCAGAAAGATTGATTTGGGAAAAAAAAAATATATGATCGATGATATTTCACATGAAACCAGATAGTCGATCGCAGCTTACATGATTTTTTTTGTTTTTTTGTTTACAAGCATGGCTTCCAGGCAGAAGCCCAAATGGCGCACTGCTCCTTCCAGGTCAAGAAAAGCCCATCTGAATTGCTACAGTGACCCCAACCCTCCTTGTATCTCTTGAGAAGAGCCCTAACATCATCAACAACATCATCACTGAATGCAGCATGTATGAATCCTGCCTCTTTGAGCCTCCAAGCCCACTGTGCACCCTTTTCTCTGCGCTCATAAACATCAGAATCCTCGCAGGCCAATATGTTCACAATGCTCCTTGCACTGGTTCTTTCAAGCATTAATCTCTCGTTGCTGGTTCTGGAGAAGCTCTCCTCCAGAGAATCAAAAAACAAGGAAAAAAAACGAAGGCATTCACTAAAACAAGCACCAAAATCTTCATGAGTCAGGTCTACTTCGTCCTCTATTACAGTAACTATCTTGGGGTTCATGCTGTAGAACGTGGACAATATGGAATCCCTTCCATTCTTGGAAACACGTTGGAGGCTGTGGATGCAGTTGATGGCCAGGGCTTCATCTGGTCTGATTTTGAGGGCACCAACCTTGAGCTTGTGGAGATGGTGTTGATGAATAACACTGAATTCAAATGGAACCCCCATGAGCCTTGCAAATTTCTCCATTCTTTGCCCTATTTCCTTCATGACCTTCATGGCTGTGGCTTCCTTGCTGGTGACCACAGTTGTCAACCTAAGATGAGGGGTGTCATCACTTCTGGTGGCCAAGGCTTCTAGCAAAGTAGGCCACTGTGTGCAAAAAGTGTTGCTCAGATCAACTATGTGGAGCTTCATTTCACCTTCAAAGGCCTCCAGGATTGCTCCATTGGCTGCCACATGACCAAAGGTTGTCCATGGGCTTGATTCCTGGAATTTCAAGATCATTTTTCTTGTGGAATCAAATGAATATGTTTTGTCAGCAGCTGAACAAAGTGTGGTGTAGCAACGAGGACCAGTATCTGTTATTTTGCAAAAAAAGGCCTGCAAGAAGTACGAGGCCAATTTCTGCTCACAATCCCCATAGGGAGATGATAGTTCATTTAGCATCCATAGTAGATGTTGGGTTCGGCTTTTCTCATTCTGTGCTATGGCTCTGGCACATTCCAGGAGAAGATTTGAAGCCCATCTACCATTGACAGAGCGTGATCCCGCTGGCCCAAACTCCTCTGGAAAACTAGGGTTCAGTTCAGAAAACAAGCTGGGGTCTGGTACTTCACTTGATCTGCTAGAAGTAGCCCTAGTGCTATTAAATTGGTTAGGTCCTGTGATACCCTTTCCAGTCTGGTTGCTGTTGAACATTTCTTTGAAGGGAAGGAATTGCTTGAATGAGAAGTCTTCGTCCTCCATGAAAGAATTGCATTGCCTTGATTTATCCTTTCTGGATGGGACAACAAACTGGCTAAGATGGTTGTTGTAGCTGTCTATGTGTCTAGGGGTGTCTGCATCTTCACAATTTTTGTTAGAATTGAAGCATGACAGAGGGTGTTCGGATTGATAATCTGCTAATCTGGAGGTGAACAATCTATCCATATCATCGGCGATTCTCTATTTGAAGAAGCAATAGCTATCATCTGTGGAGGAGTTTCAGGCTGTGAAACCTATAAACTCTTTCCCTTCTCTGGCAATGCTGTCTGAAGATAAATTGTTAGCATCTCTATGAGCTTAGCTGCAACTTTGTAAATCTCAAATGATAGAATATGAAACATGCCTAGAAAACAATATTACTTATTCCTCAATACGTACCTGAAAGCTTTTACTTTGTCGAGTTCTGTACCCTTACAGAAATTCTGGTATGGTACCGTTATTAATCCCCAGCTGTTATTATATACAACTCAGGTCTAGCCCTTGATCCCATATTCCAGAAGCCATTTTGAAAGCTTATTGTCATCCAGCTCTATCTGGGGATTGATAAGAGGATAGCAAAGGCTCAGACCATTGATGACCAAATCAGCCAAAGCATGACTTTACCCAGATTTTTCTTTGAGCATGGGAAACTAACAGGTCTCCAAGAAAGAAACTGGGGATGGGGATTGATGACAGGATATCAAACACTTATAACCAAATCAGCCAAACCTAACAGGCCTCAGCGAAAGAAAATATATCAACAGCCCATATGGTAAGAAGTACAGGATCTAAATAGCTAACTGGGATGCATGGAAAAAGCTTATTTTGGTCACATGCTGAGACTAAGCAACTGATCCAGGATCAAAATGGTTCACAATGGAAGTGATTTCTTAACATTTTCTAAATTGTTGATAACAAGAAGAGGCTATGACACCAGCAGTTTTAGAAGGAAGATAGAAACAAAAAAAGCTGAACCCAAAATGGCCAAAGCAAAGACCTAATTATTGCTTGGTGGGCACATCCCTGAGAGATATCAGAGGGTGCCAAGGTAAAGGCTGAGCACTAAGAAGGAAAGGGCAGAAAGGCCTGATAACCTGGAGAATTACAAGAGGACTTAAAAGAAAGGAGGGGGGCTTCAGTGCACCGGTCAATGTCAGCGCAATCTAAAGCCAATTTTACTTTTTAAAGGTCGGCACGCGTCAGGTAAACGTGACTCCTTGACCGATAGACTTAGACCCCTCAAGATCCAAAAGATTAAAGCTGTAATTTGCCCTGAAATTAAATGATAAATCAAAACCCAAATACCCAAAAAATCCCAAAAACAGTAAGACCTACTGTTCCAAGGACACCGACTTGGGTACTCTAGGGTTTGGCAGCAGGAAACAGATCAGATGATGCACCACCAGTCAGATTCTGTGGTTTATTAGAAGTAATGATAGGAGTGGGAATTTGAATTGATGGACAAGATGCCAAGACTCAGGAATGTTTCTCGATGTGTACAGAGATTGTTAGTTAGACGATGGAAACTGGAGGAGGCTTTAAGATATTAATGTGCCCATCAAGCTGTCCCGAACATTTGGGACAGTTGCAGAAATCCAACAGTACCTCGTTCTTGCAATTATATTCCCAGTGGCCATGTGAAGCTCTGTGCACAGATTTCATGGAAAATCTGACACCCATAGCATGAGATTCCCATTGCTTCCTCAAAGTCCACACCCTATCTCTCTGTACAGAATTAGAATGGAAGGAGAATAATAGGGTCCTCTCCTCTCCCTGTTAGGAAATTAATTATCCAAAGGCCCATAATCTAAGGGCTGTCACTCTCTCCAACAGGGTGGGGACTGTAGGATTCACTGCATGCTGGGTAATCTCCACTGGCCATTGGGAGAAGAGCAAAGGCAAAAATGATTTGGGAGGATGGTTATCAGAGGAGGCGTGCAGCGTGCAGGATCAAATAATATATAAATGTTTGGCATGGGCCAGTGAGCACTCCACTTAATTCCCACTAGAGTAGTGGATTGCCAATAGTACTCTGTCAGCCATGTCCTACCAGACAGATATTGATGTTGCTTTTCCTTTCTTTTTTCCTTTTTCAAAAGTGAGAATGGTGAGAGGTCAAAAAGCTACTGCAGGCAATATGCACAATGCATTGCATGCTGAACCCCATCATCATCATTCTATTCCCAACCTAACCTGCTACTCACCGCATGCAATTTTTATATCATTTCTCCTCTTAGGTTACAAATCTCCCCACCAATATCTTATACATTTTGAAATTCTAATGCCTCTCTTGCATCTTACCTTCTCTTCTGCAGTCAAAGAACGCTCAGTCTTCCCTTTTTCTTTGCTAGGCTTTGTAGAGCCTTTAAATTCTCTTTTGTAATCATCAGCTTTTAAACTTTATGGGTTGATTTCAACGTATTCCACAGGAAAAATTATAACATATTGGTGGGCTTTTAAACTTTATGGGTTGATTTCAACGCATTTCCCAGAAAGAATTATAACATATTTGTAGGCTTTCTGTAGCCACTCTCTTTGTAAGTTTGGTCGGCCTTAAAACTCTGAGAGTTAATATTTTTTTTCCTCTTACAGAATGTTATCAACTTTGTTTTATTAATTGTTTTTAATTAA
Organism: Pinus albicaulis; assembly: GCA_034641835.2. Classification (NCBI taxonomy): domain Eukaryota; kingdom Viridiplantae; phylum Streptophyta; class Pinopsida; order Pinales; family Pinaceae; genus Pinus; species Pinus albicaulis. The sequence goes on from CM076582.1 coordinate 346,064,323, forward strand.
ACTATGGAAATTACTTTCTTTTTTTAATATGAGCATTCGTTTTCAATAAAGAGATGGCAAATAAAACAATTTCAAAATTCACAATTAATAATTGCATTTAATTTATTTTATTGAGATATTTTTGAAGAGCATGTGAAAGAATAATTTTTTTTTTTTCAAATATTATATTAATGGTAATATGTTTAAATTTTTTTATTTTATAGAGAGTAAAAAAGTGATCTGATCAGATAATGATTAATTATTTGTAAAATATGTGCTGTGAATGTTGTCTTTTATGTAAAATTTTCAATATAGACAAAGGCATAGCTTTTTCTTTTTTGTTGATAGCTTTTCTAACTTCTTTTTATAATTTTTCTTTAATTTTTCTTTTCTTTTCTAATTACATATAAAATATAAAAAAATCCTATTTATATATGAACAAAGATATCTTCTCTTTTTTAGTTTTTTTAGCCTCTTTATAACTTTTTCGTAAATTTCAAAATTATAAATATAGATCCTTTTCTATATCAATATAAAAGAAACAAATTAAAACATATAAATATAAGTATTAAAGATTAGTTACTTATAATATTTTAAAACAAAAACAAAATGCATTTCTAAATTTATACTTATAAGTAAACTTTTAAAAAAATATCAAACTTGATCATATCTAATAGGATGTTACTTATGTTAGTCTATTACTTATGTTAGTTTCAATGGGGTAGCTCACTTGTCAAGTTCATGAAAATATAAAGTATTATGAATGATAAGATTCATGTTCAATTCCCTAGGACCAACCTATGCTTGCATAAGTGACGGACTTATCAAGTTGGTGAAAATGTGAAGTATTGTGAATGTTAAGATTCATGTTCACTTCCCTTGGACTAACATATGCTTGCATAACTGATATGAGTGTAGATCCACCCACCACCTAGTGTCATACAAGTACTAATATCGTTTATCACACGGATACTGTGTAACATCCCTGACATCCATCCACCCAGTGTCACACAAGTACTAAGATCCTTTATCACATGGATGTTGTGTAGCATCCCTTAGATCCACCCACATGGATGTTGTGTAACATCCCTTAGATCCACCCACCAGATTGTTTATCACACAGATACTGTGCAGCATCCCTAACATCCATCCACCCAGTGCCACACAAGTACTAAGATCCTTTATCACATGGATGTTGTGTAGCATCCCTTAGATCCACCCACCACCTATTGTCATACAAGTACTACTAAGATCGTTTATCACACAGATACTGTGTAGCATCCCTAACATCCATCCACCCAATGCCACACAAGTACTAAGATCCTTTATCACATGGATGTTGTGTCGCATCCTTAAGGTGTTCGACGTTTCAGATGAAAAATTCACCTATATTTTAGAACATAAACTCATATTCTTGATACAAAGAGTGCTAGACAAAAAATAAATTGATAAAGAATATGAGCATTAGAAGATGTAAGGATATTTTGTGAAGGTTATTGAAAACTAAATACAATTAATTAATAATTATACAGGAAGAAGTCAAATAATATGAATGATAATAATATAATGAAATTAGATTCAAAACAAATTAAATTAAATTTGAAACATTGGTCACCAACCAACAATATGAAATAAAGGGGGTAAAGGAATTAAGTACAATAAAAATTATTAAAACTATCAATTTATAATCAATAATAACATAACAAATATTAAAACTATCAATTTATAATCAATAATATAGAGAGATCTAGTTAAAATAATTAAGAATAATTATAAAAGAAAAAAAATTAACATGTAAATTTTCACAATACATAATTTGAAGATGATGAAGATTTCTATTTAACTTTGTACTTATTTTCACAATACATAATTTGAAGATGATGAAGATTTCTAGTTAACTCTGTATTTTCATTAGACATTTTAATGAAAATACAGAGTTAACCAAACATCTTTATCATCTTTAAGAAAAATATTAATACAAAAGTTAAAGTGAAAGTTACTATTTTATTTATTCAATTCAAATTATTAATAAAATAAAAAATTGAAATTAATAACAATAAAGATAATAGTAAAATATTAGAGATGGATAAATGACGTTCCTAAAAAGGTAACTAGTTGAAATAACTTAGGTCAAAATGAAATACCATTAATAGAGACGAAGGTTAATAACAAGGGGATATTATAATAATAAATTGAATTTTTAGACCATAAAGGGAAATTAGATTTAAAAGATAAAACAAGGTAATATATATATATATATATATATAAAATTAACATCAATATTTTATTAGGTATGGGTATGGGGTGAGAGAGAGGGAGAATTATAGAATTAATGTAGGAATTAAAGTGTCTGCTTAGCTTTAATTTTGTTTCATTAAACTAAAAAAAAACACAAAAAACAACTATTAAATATTGTATTGTTTTTTTTAACCTTTGTAATACTTTTCATTTTTCTCATTTTTCTTTTTTCTTTTAAAAAAAAATAAAAAATATAATTAACTAATATTGATTAAATTAACACATACACTATGTTTTTTTATTACTTATTTATTATTAATATATATATAATTTTATAATTAAATTTATTAAAATATATTTTTAATATAATAATAAGTCATCTAAAATTGAAAATATAGAGGAAAAACTAGAGCCATGAAAATGGAAATAATAGAAAAAAGAAAAAAATATGAAAATTAAATAAAAAGAATATAAAACTTAAAATGAAAAATTAGTAACTAAAGTTACTGAACAACCTATAATAAGACCTAAAAGAATCACCTTACAAAAATATAAATTTAAATAATAATAATAATTAACAAAAAAAAAAAATGAATTCTCAATATTAAATTATGGGTAATCAGCATAAATATTTAGTCAAAGACAAACTAATAAATAGTAAAAAAAAAAAGTGAATAAAAAATCAATATATAAGAAAATAGACTAAATTAGGAAAAATGAAAAGAAGAAAGGGTGTAAAAAACAACGGAAAATAACAATAATAATAATAATGTCCATGGGGTCTTGGTTAAATGGCAGTGATGAAGCTTTCTTCTATATTTGATAAATGATAGAAAAAAAAAGAGAAAAAAATGAGAAAAAATGAAAAATACTACCAAACTTACAAAATAATAATAATAATAATAAAATATCTTATTAATATTTTCTCTTGAGCATATTTCAAGAAAATAAAGTTAAAAGATCAAGTATCTAGACATGTTGATAAATGATAGAAAAAAAATGAGAAAAAACGAAAGATACTACCAAACTTACAAAATAATAATAATAATAATAATAGTAGTAAAATATATTATTAATATTTTCTCTTGAGCATATTTCAAGAAAATAAAGTTAAAAGAATCATTTAATTACTTCTTGTAATTTAAAATTTATATAATTTTTTTTTTTAATTAAAAAAATTAATTATAATATCTATTTATTATAAATATATTTTTAGTTAAAAAAATAAACTAAAAATAACTTTATATGGATAGATAGAAATTTTTTTGGATTAATCATATCATAAGGATTTAATCTTAATAATATAATTAATCCAAAAAAATTTCTATTTATCTACATTATAAATCACAAAAGTCTTAAATCTATAATTTAAATTTAAATAAATTTTTAGTTTATATATATAATTTTTATTTATTAAAAACATATTTTTAAAATATATATAATATATTAAAGTAAAATCAATAATAATTGTACTTATAAGAGTACTTGAATAAAACTGTACATCTAACATACCTATCATTGTTCGTTCTTTAAATACTACTTATAAATAATAATTACAATGAATATTCTCTATTTTAATTTTTTTACTATGCATCTAAGAAATAATGATAAAACCAGCTTAAAATCAAAACATGATTTATATCTTGAATTAAATTTTGATTAGAATAGGATGTGCGAGTTTTTAAAGTCTCGTTATACCACCTAAAGAGTCTCATTAAAAACAAATAAATATTATGTATTTATAAATATCTAAAGAGTCTCATTAAAAACAAATAAATATTATGTATTTATAAATATCTTATGAAATGTAGTTAATAATATTGCGTGCAAGCCTTTTTCTATATGTTAACATATTTTTTATTATTATGAAAAAGTTGGTTAATTTTTCTATTTAAAAATAAAATATGATTTTCTAATTTCTATTTTTTATTAATTTAAAATTTGAAAAAGGAAACTAGTTTATTTCAAATATCATTAACAATTTTTTCAAAGATTACTAAAATTCACAAAGATGTTTATGCTTGTAATAATGTAAATATGAATTTTTAAAAATATCACTCTTTAATCAAGTTGCATGTGGTCCCTAATTCCTTTTAAAAGTCAATTTTCAAAGAGTTAGACTTTCCATTCCATTTGAGTGTCTCATGCTATTTAAGAATCCTAGTCATTCCACTACACCAATATCAATTTTTGAGGTGGGTATGACCATCATCCACTCAAATAACTGGACCATGTCCTAGTTGAACCTAAGCTAGGCATATTTTTCTATGTGCAATATTAGAACAATTGTTTCACCAAAGGTGATGGCACGTGATTTCCAACAAACCATAGGAAACCTACTTCCATCTCCTCCAAGCCAAGCATATACTTGAAAAAATAATTTTCCAAAGTGCCATTGTGATATCGTCCATATAAACCTACTTGTGATAGTCATCAAGATCTTATTCCTACTCTAAAGGCACCCACATATATTTGATGGACACATCACTATTGTTTCCTTGTCATGGATGACACACACATCTAATACATTTCCATGTCCTACTATCCTTTGTCGACGCCTACAAAATGGCATATAGATGATATCTCATCTATCCCACTAGAAAACATGTCCCTGGCCCTCCTATCGTACATGTTAATACACCATCCTCATTGTCTCACAGATCATTATGAGTTGGTCACCAAGGGTACTAGGAATATGGACTCATCATGTAAATTTCCAAGTATGCCCCTAGTGCACCCTCCTTCATGCCAAATTCAATGGTTCCTCAAGTTGGAGTCCTTTGTTTCTTCTCCACTTAAAATTATATAAAAAAATGTCTTCATCAACATGAATTCATTAACTCATCAAATGAAAAGGGTGTTAGTGGTGAAGAGAGACTTCTACAATTTACACATTTGAATGTTTACTTGATACCAACTATCTCGGAACTAGACTTTTCATTCCATTTTATCATCCCATACCAGTCAAGAAGCCTAGTCATGACACAATACCTACATGAAATTGTGAACTGGGCATGACCATCAACTATTCATTTCACTTAAATATGCCTAATTGTCATGTCTTGGTCAAAGCCAAGCTAGACATTTTCAATAGTGTAGAATATTGGAATACTCATTTCACCATATGTGATTCTACACCATCACCACCCAACCATAGCTAACCTACTATTACCTTTTTTGATATAACCATATACTTGAACACTTGGTTGTCTGTCATGTGACCATGTTATTATTCATCTAAAACTACTTATGATAGTTTCGAAGATCCCATTAATACTTTGAAGGAACCCACATATATTTAATGAAAATATCATTGTTATCACCTTGCTATGGACAACACACATGATATAGAACATTACCAAGTCATGATATCCTTCACTAAAGCTTGTAAAGTATCACCTTGCCAATATTAGCTCATTTTCCTACCCATCAAGATATTCATGGTACTCCTAACCTACATTCTAGTACACCATCCTCATCATCCCATGCATCACTACAAGTTAGCCACCAAGGTTACTAAGGATATGGACTCATCATGTGGCTTGCAAAATATTCTTGGCACAACCTCTATTGTAGCATTTCTAATGGTGCCTCAAGTCGAGGTCCTTATAGTGATGAAGGGGAAACTTTTGACATCTACTAAATCTATAATCATAATTAATGTGTTAAGTCTATGACACCTTGATGGGTTGTTTCCCCATGGAATTCGAATTAGCACCTCAAAACCTTAACTAAATTTTATTCAAACAACACTATACATGCAAAATCCCAGAACCTACCACACACATATAATTACTTAGTGAAGTTGGGTTACACTTTTTGCCCTTTTTTGAGAAAAAAATTCATTTTTTTCTGTTCTTCAACTTTCTGCAATCCAAAACAATTTTTTTGTTTAGAATTTCATTTTGCGATAAAAACAAAAGTTGTCAGAAATTTTATTATCTTTCTATTACTTATTTTTTGGAATTTTTTTATACACATTTGATATTCCAACTTAGTGTTTCTTTGAGTGTGTGTTTTTTAACAATCAAAGGATTCATAAAAAGTCATGTTAATATGCGCTGGTGTATTCTTTGAAAACTTTGTGCTTTTGAGAAACAAAATTTGTTACAACAATCTAGACAGAGTCTACTTTGGTTTTGTTATATTTACAAAACAAACTGATGCATGTCATAATTACTAGAATCTTTTGAATTGATCCAATATAAAAAACTACATATTTTGAATATGTTTCAGGACGCACGAAATTTCACAACATATAAGTTATAAACTAAAAATCTAAAAACTACCCATTAGAGATGACAAACCAATGTAATGCACCATAATTTTTTCAATTTTTTTTACAGTTTATTTTGGAAGATACAAAATATTGATTTCACTGAATCATAATGACCTTCAGAAATTGTTTGCACCCGTTTTATTACAAAATTAATTAAAATTAGTAAATATTTATGAAATTCCATAAAAGTTATATTTTCTGAAAGTAGATTGAATTTTGCAAATGCTTGTCTTGGTTCCAAAAGTTAATTCAGAAAGTTTCATGGAGTTTAATCAGTCCAAAGTTGAAGAAATGTATTCAGAGCTTGGCTCTGTGTAATTGCAGATGTGTTAGTTCGGTCGAACTTTTAAAAAAGGTTCAGTCGAATTTTTTTTTGCGCCGACGACCCATCAAGTCTAATGACACAAAATTTCGGCCAATTTTCTTACAAAATTTCAGCCAAACTTTTACTTGACTTTCTGTCGACCGGAAAATACAACGAAGCCCCTCCAAAAAAAACATTTTGCAGCAATAAAAATTGATTTAAACACATTCATTATTTTCGCAACATACACACACTTAATAACCCTTTCATTGCATAAAATTATCATCCTACATGTGCAGGTCAAGAATGATAAATGTTGTCAAAGCTACTATGGAAATCCAATAAATTTTGTGTGCCAAAACTTGCATTAATAAAAACACATAGTAAGTTGAGAATGAAAATAATCACCTCATCGAACATTAACCAGCTTAAATAACTATACATTAGTTTTTTAATTGAAATGTAATTTTTTTTTTCTAATTTATAGATTGATCTTTCATAAATTATTTTACAAATTATTTACATCCAACATAGATCCTCCATAACTCCAAAATTATCATGGGATCAAAGGGATTAAATTGCTTCGAGTGATATACTTCCTGGAGCTTTTTTCATTTTTAAAAACATTTTACCTAAAAGGATGCATCCTAAGTTTAGAGTTAATCTAGATCTGTGATGGTTCTTTATATATATATATATATATATATAGACACACACACACACACACACACACACACACACACACACACACACACACACACACACATATATAATCTTGACCTTTCAACGATAAAAGCTACCTAAAATATTAAGATTTAGGTGACATTGTTCTTTTGCAAAGTATTGTACAAATCATTTATATCCAACATAGATCCATCATAAATCCATTTCTATCATGGGACTAGAGGGAATAAATCGCATGAGATAGACACGTTTCATGACCCTTGGACCTTAAAGGCTATCTAAAACATTAAGAGGTTAGGTGTGTGGTTGTTTGAGGTGTTGTATTTGGCCCTAAATGATTAGAAGTTTTGTGATTAGCTAAGGGTTTGGCTTCCCCATTAATTATCTCATGGAACTTGACCTTTTTTGGTGTTGTTCATGATACTTGAGCTTTATAGGTTATGTCTAAGGCCCAAGGTTATTGTTCCCTTCCCTCATTTAATGTCAAGATACCTAGGATGATGTCTCCCTACCAAAAATATTGTCAAAAATCCTTACCCAATCACATTACATAAACATCTTAATTCAAAACATGCTTGAATATAAGAAAAAATGCCCCAATGAGAAATAATATCACTTTGTCTATATTTATTCATGGACTTTAATTTTAATTAGGTTCAAGAAAAATAGAGAAAATTCTTATTATACCTCATGGGATATTTTCAATGAATTTGTGATATAGCATGTGTGTTGATGGGACATTAAATAATACCCCTAATTTCACTAGATATTGATAAATACCATTTAAAATCCTTTTATTTAACCTTTGTCCAAAAACATTTTCCAATAAAAAATCTCTATTTTTAATATATACTCTTTTTTATAACCACAATACCTTTAAAACCCTTCATATTTTGTATATTCCCTAACATCAACCCCCTTGCCCATTTCTCACAATACATACAATATACTAACTTTATGTTCATATTTTTACATCCCCCTTTATCAATGAATGTGATATGATATTGGTCAACAACGTGAATCCCCTATGTTATACCTACCCCTAGACACATTAACAAGAATGCCTAGTCAAAAAAAATTATGTGCATTCTTAGAACATGTATGTGCTTTAGAATGTGTTTGTGCTCTATAATGTTTGCACACTTTAGAAAACATGTACATCATTTCCATTGAGTGAAAATTTTATAGAATGCATGTTTACTAATCTGGTTACATTGTGGCTCGAGATAAAAATACATCAAAACCTCCATTTTTCGAGATGGCTCTCAATTTCTCTATTTTTGTAATATTCCAAATTTGGAATTTTCTGCTCCATCGGGAATATCTTTAAGATATTCCAATTCCTTCTTCAGTGAGCTACTGCAATTCCATTTCAGAGATTGACTGATGGGGCATTTACAGGATATGACTTCTTCCAAAGAAGGGATAAATCCTGAGGCTAGCTAGCCCTTTTCAGACTCTGCCTATGGATATGCAATATTCCACCTCGGGAATTTCTGCCACAAGGTCCTTGAGGACACTGTAAAAGGAAGATGTTGCATAAATAAGGCTAACCAACATTGTGATGCCCTAGAAAACATCTAATATAACTTCCCTATAGAAAATGAGCTCAAATAAATAACACTAGATGGCTTATTCAGATCTCTCCAATCTAGGCCTCCAAAATAATGCTCAAAGAGAGAGCTACAACAATATGCAAAACATCAATCTGGAACTCTGCAAATATGAATGTATCATGAGAGGGTAAATACTACAGCCATCATCTTATTATTATATCAGCAATATTATACATAAATATCATGAGGAACAAAGCCCTCAAGCGCTAGAACCAATCTCCAATGAATATACAATATAATGCCGGAGTAGCTGCAGCTACACAGAATGCCAGAAAACCATAATTGCACAGTCTCTATGAAAGATGCAGCTGTTGAATGCATAAAAAATGATGATAGAGCTGAAGGAATATAAATTCCCACACATGAGAAAATGGGCTGAATATAGGATTTCTAGTCAATCTCATGGAGGTTGCTAGAAATGCCGGATAAAAATACAAAGTGACAAACAAATTGTTACTGCAGCTGAAACCAAATGAATATGAGGGTGAGGCTGATCTAAAATTTTGATGCCCTCCTCTGATAATGCCCTCAAGGAAAAAGGGGCTGATCCCCTTCATCTCAAAAGTACTCCTCCTGTTGTGCACAAGAATCTCCCCCAACACTACCCTTATGGAATAATGCAGTTTCTCCAAGTGACTACGCAATGGGAGTTGGTGAATGAGTGGCCTAATACCAAAGGTCTGAAATTAGCTCCAATAGCCCTCTCTACAACTCCTCCAATGAAAAAATCCATCCTCCACTGAAAAGGAAAGTAAGGGAGAACTCTATGAGTTCCTCTGCTGCTAGTCCAGCTACACAGCACCATCCTGCTACAGGAAAACGCTGCAACTGAAGGAGTGAGCTTGGCCAAATTTTGGAATGAGGAAATGCAGCTCAAATCCCCTCCTCCCATGAGGAAGATGTGGGGGATCCCCTCCCGGGAACACCACCAGTGCTCAAGAGCACTGCAATCTTGCTAAACGGCCCAGATGTGCAAGTCCTTGGCTTCACCACGAAATTTCTGAATCAAAACATAAACCAAATGAGCTGCTCCTTCTTTCTTATAAAGAAAATGAACTCACTTTCACCATAGGCTCCACAATTAGGGTTTCCATTCACTTTTGAATGCTTTCCCTCCAAAAGCTGTGTTATCTTCTTAAGCAAGCCAACCCTCTAAGGTAGCGCTGTTGACTTGGTCAAAGATGGTCAACTCAAGGTGATCCTCATTCTGTTCACACCATGGGGTGTTTATCTCAGCTGCTTAATTATTTCTCCTTTCACACAAGGAGTGTTATTTTCCATCAAAGGGGTCGAGGGGTCTCCTTACCCATTTTATTAAGAAAAATTAAAATATGCTACTATAATATTCCATTTTAGCTTAAGGATAAAATTGGGAATATTACAGTCCTCCCCTCCCACATGTTGCTTGTCCTCAAGCAACTGCATAGAGAGAACAAAATTTTCCCCCCTTCTTCTCTTGTGGCCTCCTCATCAACAATCTCCACCGCTACTAATGATATGCTGCAATAAAATGTCCTCCAATTCCTCCTCCCAAGTATGCAAACCAGAATGGTGCACCTTACGGAAAGATAGAAGGTGTAGGTGGAAATATCCCTAATGAAAGATGGCCTCCTCAAGTTAGGAATGATGACATGCATGGGAAAATATAATCCTTCTAGTGATCCCCTCATCCATGCTATCATCCAAATGGAAATCATGCCCCTGATTTTGCAATGTAATGGGGCTGAATGGAGAGTTTTGCTGCTTCATCCCAATAAGCTATTCTCTCCATTTGTAGTACATATGGGGCTTCCTTTGTCCTTGGGATAAAATGGTATGGCCTCCAAGAGTGGCCCAAGCTACCCCATCAAAATATCTAGTAATGAAATCCCTCTGCAAATTCTCCAAGTGGTAAATTGCCCCACTAGAAGAGAAAAGTGATAGTATGGAAATCATGGTTTTCCCATGGTATCTCCTACAAAATAGAACATGTTTAATGGGGATAATAGTGCTCCCAATGGGCTGTCCCAATCATCTAAGTCACTCTCCAAATAGTGCTCCCTGCGAATAAATAAGCATCAGCAATATAAAGTAGCATATTTCCATGAAAAAAAGCTATCACAAGACAACTAGAGAGTGTGTCACTGCCCTCTCATGGGACCAATGATGTGAGCCTCTTGCCTGCATCAATAATATACATAAAAAGTGCTTTTCCCAGCCACTTGTTTGCTGCCACACACATCTCAAAAGATAGGAACATGAAAATACAAATTGGTGCCAATGGTGCACACCAAGGAGCATGTGGCTTCCTCCACAAACCACCATAAAAATGGCCCATTATTCTGCTACAAAATTTTACAAATACATCCTTGTACATCATGCAAGAAGGAGTCAACTCTTCTTGACTCATCATGCTACTCAAACAAGGAAGGAGAGTACAAAATAAAATGTGAGATTATACCTTCTCCAATTTGTACTTGAGCTCTTGAGCTGAAATGGCCCAACTGATAATTCCCTCTACCTCCAATGAGTAGGGAAGTGGCTGTGAGGTTCTCTCCACCATAAACAAGCGGGCTATGCATCTCCCTATGCTGATAGGTGCCATGATGAATGCCCTCCCAAGTGAACTCCTCTAGCCAGTCAAAGTATGCATCCAAGTGCATAGCTAGGAAGCCCTCATATGTTGCATGCAATAATTTCTTCTTGAGACTAGAAGCTCTAGCCAAGAAGAATCTATCATGGTGCTAGATACCATATCATAAACTTGGTATCATTCATCTCCCTCCTGGTCATCAAGAATCATGCATGCATTAGGATCCTAGGGAATACTCAACCAAAGCTGAGTCCTCCATCCAGAATCAATCCTCCACATACGCAGCGATGGAATTCTGCAATAGGGTGCTCCATCATGCTGTTGCTTGCTATCTTGACATCCCCTCATGCCAAATTCATCCTCCAAATTGCTACCATTCCATCATGCAGCTTCTCATGTTCAAATAGAAATAAGGACCTCTGAAAATGAGCCTCCCAAGAGAGACTATCACCTCCAAAGAATCTCCCGATCCTGGGCAATGAAAGCATGAGTGGCCTCCATCTACTCCAATGCATGAAAGGGTCCTTCCTTAAGGAGGAATTCTCTCTCTTACCAAATCCATGGAGAAGTCATCATGCATTTTGAAGATGCTATCCTCCAACCATGCAGAAAACTTTATCAGTGCAGTAAAGCTGATGAAAATGGGTGATATTGAAAATGAGAGAGTATATCTCTCCTCCTTGAGTTTACCCCAAACCCTCTGCACTGTGTTGGATCCCTCTAGTGTCTCCACCCCTCCGAAATCCATGAGTGGTGAACCAAATGACATGATGCCCCTCATTATCTATAAATCATGGGGCCTCCAAAGTGGAAAGCCTCCAAAAGTGAGACATCAAGATCTGAAATAGACTGCATGTATGAGTGGACTGATTTGTCCCTCTCTCCTCTGAGAAGTGCAGTCTCTTTCCCATGTGCAGAAAGTTTCTGAAATAGATAAGGGAGAATGCTCATCATCCCTTCATGTTGATCCTTCTGCTCTTCTTCCTCCATCTCACAATCCCCATCAAATGCTACATATGGCCCCAGAATTGTGTCTTGGTACCCACATGCAAAAATATTTGGAACTCCTTGCAAGACACAAGGGCTCCTCTAGTAGAATCAATAGCTCCCCTTTCACCTCCATGTGGTGATGGATCTCCTCATAATGTGACAGCGCTGTTGGTTCCTTCCAATGTATGCAAAGTGTTTGTGTTATGACACAATGAGTTTCACCAAGTTTTCTCCACCAAACCCTTAGTGAATGCATCACAAGTTTTTTCATTTTCATATCAATGAAAAATGAAACCCTCAAACCAAAAATCATGAGCCATACCTTGAGTTGCAGCGCTGCTCCTCCCATGGCCTCATTTCTTCCTCTATTCGCTTGCAATGCAAATGAGAAAGGACTGCGCTGTGGATCTGCATGTGTGGCTGGATGCTCACACCCTTCATGAAAGTAGCTAGGATTTTCCTCATCAACAAACCCTTCTCAGAAAACTTCCCCAAATTTCCCTTTCATCAAGATCTTCAATGATGTCCTTGATGGTCTAGAAAAGAAGAAGGGAAACCTCCTCTTCCATAATTCCTCTTTCCTTGTCTCCTTTTAAATCTCCTCTCCTTGGAGAGAAGCTCCTCTTCTAATAGCTATTGATCTTGGGCACAGGTTGAGCCAAGATCATTCTCTGATACCACTGTAATATTCCAAATCTAGAATTTTCTGCTCCATCGGGAATATCTATATCTTTAAGATATTCCAATTCCTTCTTCAGTGAGCTACTACAAGTCCATTTCAGAGATTGAATGATGGGGCATTTATAGGATATGACTCCTTCCAAAGAAGGGAGAAATCCTGAGGCTAGCTGGCCCTTCTCAAACTCTGCCTATGGATATGCAATATTCCACCTTGGGAATTTCTGCCACAAGGTCCTTAAGGACGTTGTATAAGGAAGCTGCTGCATAAATAAGGCTAACCAACTCTGGGATGCCCTAGAACACATCTAATATAACTTGCCTGCAGAAAATGAGCTCAAAGAAATAACACTAGATGGGTTATTCAGATCTCCCCAATCTAGGCCTCCAAAATAATGCTCGAAGAGAGAGCTACAACAATATGCCAAACATCAATCTGGAACTCTAAAAATCTGAATGTATCATGAGAGGGTAAATACTACAGCCATCATATTATTATTATATCAGCAATATTATACATAAATATCATGAGGAACAAAGCCCTCAAGCACTAGAACCAATCTCCAACGAATATACAATATAATGCCAGAGTAGCTGCAGCTACACAGAATGCCGGAAAACCATAACTGCGCAATATCTATGAGAGATGCAGCTGCTAAATACATAAAAAATGATGATAGAGCTGAGGGAATACAAATAAATTCCCACACATGAGAAAATGGGCTGAATATAGGATTTCTAGTCAATCTCATGGAGGTTGTTAGAAATGCCGGACAAAAATACAAAGTGACAAACAAATTTTCATTGCAGCTGAAACCAAATGAATATGAGGCTGAGGCTGATCTGAAATGTTGATGCCCTCCTCTGATAATGCCCTCAAGGAAAAAGGGGCTGATCCCCTTAATCTCAAAAGCACTCCTCTTGTTGTGCACAAGAATCTCCCCCAACACTGCCCTTATGGAATAATGCAGTTTCTCCAAGTGACTGCATAGTGGGAGTTGGTTAATGAGTGGCCTGATGCCACAGATCTGAAATCAGCTCCAAAATCCCTCTCTACAGCTCCTCCAATGAAGAAATCCATTGTCCACTGAAAAGGCAAGTAAGGGAGAACTCTATGAGTTCCTCTGCTGCTACTCCAGCTACACAGCACCATCCTGCTACAGGAAAATGCTGCAACTGAAGGAGTGAGCTTGGCCAAATGCCGGAATGAGGAAATGCAGCTCAAATCCTCTCCTCCCATGAGGAAGAGGTGGGGGATCCCTGCTCGGGAACACCCCCAGTGCTCAAGAGCACTGCAATCCTGCTAAACAGCCCAGATGTACAAGTCCTTGGCTTCACCACGAAATTTCTGAATCAAAACATAAACCAAATGAGCTGCTCATTCTTTCTTATAAAGCAAATGAACTCACTTTCACCATAGGCCCCACAATTAGGGTTTCCATTCACTTTTGAATGCTTTCCCTCCAAAATCTGCGTTATCTTCTTAAGCAAGCCAACCCTCTAAGGCAGCGCTATTGACTTGGTCAAAGATGGCCAACTCAAGGTGATCCTCATCATGTTCACACCATGGGGTGTTTATCTCGGCTGCTTAATTATTTATCCTTTCACACAAGGAGTGTTATTTTTCCATCAAAGTGGTTAAGGAGTCTCCTTACCCATTTTATTAAGAAAAATTAAAATATGCTACTATAATATTCCGTTTTAGTTTGAGGCTAAAATTGGGAATATTACAAATTTTTAAGTTAATTTTGTTTAAAATCCCTTATAAATGAAATCACACTAACATATAAATTCGATAATGCATATTGTAAATATATAATTTTTTTAGATTTTTTTTAAAGATTTTTTTCCTTGGCATATATAGAATTCTAAAATACATATATGTTTTATTTTATATTTTTTATCACATTAAGAATTTTAAGAATAAGTTATATGATGCACTATTAAAGATGGAGATTTCCAATTTACATAAAATGTTTGATTATGTTAATACTCTTATACACTGTACTAATGTAAAGCCTTGTAAATTCACAATGAATTTGAATATGGTGTAAAAACATGAAGTTTAGGGAATTAGATTAGTTTTTGAAATATATACTTTATATTTATAAAAGTTGTGTATGTTTGTGAAATTTGAGTTTTTTTTAAAAGTAGTATGTTATTTTTCATGCAAAATATACTAACACATAAAATATAACATAACATTGTTAGAAAAACTCAAATTTCACGAAAAACTCAAATTTGACATAGTCGTATACAAAAAAATAAAATTATATATTTGAAAAACTATTTCAATAGCCTACATTTCATCTTTCTACACTACATTCAAATTCATCATGTAAATACCTAGAATCATCCCTCTAGTTAACATATTGTTTGCTTTCCATGTCTATTTATCATTAACTCATCATAAATATCATCATTAACTCATACACTATATTCAAATTCGTCATGGAAATATCTAGAATCATTTCTCTAATATAACATATTGTTTGTTTTCCATAGTTACTTATCATTAACTCATTATGAAATATCATCATTAACTTACACCCACCCTGTATGATGTCTCAATCAAATGGTATTGATATTTTATAAATGTTCATATATCAACTCTATATCTCCCTACTATATCTCCCTACTATTTGAATATAGAAAAGTACCAATTTGAAAAAAACATTTTTTATTAGAATAAAAAATCATTTACCTTAAATTGCATTAATTCACTTTATAATTTTTTATCTATAACCACCAATAAAATCATTTTAGTATTATTAATTTTTATTTAATTACCACGTGTCAAGTCCCCTAAGATGTAGATTAATTGGGAGTCATTAGATCGAACCTGGACTAGCATTGTGTGTTGTGTGTGGAGCAACATCGATATGACTAGAAGCTATAATGATCGCATGATCAACTTCCAATATAAGTCCACCCTAATCGATTCCACTAAAATTCTCAAAAAAAAATAATAAATAAACTTTTTAAAAAAGCACATCAACTCCTTATGGAGAGAATTAAACACATCTCCCAAATAGAGTTGTAAAAAACTCCTTTCTTAAGACAATAAAAATATAAATACTGTTATATTTTATTTTGTGTATCTTTTTTACAAAAATTAGTGATTAAATATGTTTATTTTATTCCTAATAACTATATATATAAATTTTAAATTTTAGAATTAATTAACTCAATTTACTTATTTATGTCTTTTTATTAAATAAATATGTATTTTTTATATTTTTCTCTTTCATTTTTTAAAATTCCTTTCAAGTCAACTTTCAATTTCAATTTTATGTGAGTATAAATTCTTTTATTCCTTTCTTTTATATTTTATAAAAATATATTCACCAGTATAAACATTAATATTAAAGAAAAAGAAAAGAATCAAAATGAGAAGCCCCACCTTCAATCAAATATAAAAGAACTCCACGTTTAAGAAGTGAAGCCATATTTATGAATTGGTGTATGTCAATGATTACATAAGAGGCAAGGCATAAAGAACCAACGCTTGATTCTAATGTTCGTTTCAAAACTGTAGACATTTTCAACAACTATGTTGGGAAGCTTACTGAATCCATAGAGGCCGAAAGCATTAAATATAGAGAATTTGCAAAGAGGACGAACCACTAAATCCACCTATAAATGAACAACAACCCTATAATGATTGTATAAGCACATTTCTATGCACATTAAACAATTCACCAAATACCCAACATCCAAACAAGGTTCATGGGTATAAAATAATAAATAAAGAGACCAACTATATGGTGGACCTTATCAATACAAATAATTGAGCATAGGAAATTAACATTAACATATTTTGATACTCAACTACGATAATGACAACATATATATGGTCGCTCTCTCCACATATAATTGCGTGGATGATATCTAGGCCACATCAGATTAGGTAGTGCCAAAAAAATTGTCATACAAAATTGAAATTGACTAAACCTTTGAGAAGAACAAATTGTTTTTAACATATTAGAATATCTCAAATGATGCTCTTACTTCCTACCTTCCTTCCTTTAGTTTATTAGATACAATGAAGGTTATATGTAATACTATATTAATACTTGTATTATGCAATAATTGTAATATATATATATATATATATATATATATATATATATATATATATATATATATATATATATATATATATATATATATATATATGTATGTATGTATGGGGAAGAGTTATCAAAGTTGAAGATGAAGGTTCAAGAGGTTTCAAGAGTAAGATACAATTTAGAGATTTCAAAAACATGTATCTAATTTTTTAAATCAATTACAATTTCCATTTAAAGTAATTTATTAGTGGAAGGTATAAAAGATTGGTGATGCAAGATAATTTTAGTACAAAATTATTTATCCTAAGTGGATAATTCATTTTTTGTATTTTCTGTAAATCATGATATTTAGCATAGGAGAATATGTGTTAATTTTGAGGTTATATTGAAGTGTTTTTAAAGGATAGATTTTAAAATTACATTATGTGGAGAGCCATGAGTTTGTATAAGAGGGACAAATGTAGGAATACGAGAACATTGTTAGTTATAGCCTCCATTTTGTATTAGAGATCTTTTTTTTTAGGCCAAAGAGGATGAGAAGAAAGGGTGCAGAAGAGAGAAAAATCCTAAGTAGTTATTAGACTTGTATAATGAAATTTTGAATCTTTGTAATTGCCTAGTTATGCATAATCCAATGTCAGCGTGAGATAAGTTCTCTATTCATTGTGTGTTTGATATCTATGGTTTTTGCTAATATTCTGTGAGGAGAAGAAATAATTGAACAACCTCATATCGATCATTTATGTGCATTAAATATAGACATAGTAAAAATCCCTAACTAAAGGATCGAGGAGTCATATAGGTTATAATTATAGAGGAAGGGCAGATTTGAAACTAGGTTGGTAGATGTGGTCAGTTTGGGATTTGCAGGTATAATCCTTGGCTAGGCCCAAGTCACAAATTCCAATTCACATCAATGAATATGTGAATTGAAATCCATACTATCTTCTCATTAGTTCTCGACACCAAGATACACATTATTTCATAGAACTAGAACCAAAGGAGTTATGCTCCTAGCACAAAGTACTAACCCAAGATTTCATTTTTCTGCAGTGGAAGCGTGGTTCTACCCTTGTATGGGGTTCCACTTCAAATTTCCACCAAAAAATAAAGTGGCTTTGATGGAGAGTGGTTTCTAGTTTTGGAATCCCCCGCCTTGCTAACTTATGGCGGACTAGGGGGGTCGTGAAGTGAATTGAGGTTGTAGATCAAACCCATACTAAAATCGTGCCATTCAGAAGTAGCACCTAGTTAACGACGGTCCCACAGAAGTGGTCCTTATTTTGGTCCCTCCCCCTGGTTAAACCATGGCAGACTAAGGGAGCATCAAAGTGAACTTGGTTGATTTATCTAGCCATGCATATGAGTGCATTGTCCAAAGTAAGTTGCTTGATAACAAGGGCTTCTTCGATGTAAGGCCAAGTATATTTGACAAATGTTTCACATGGTGGCAAGCGATACATCTAATCTGAGGAGGAAGCGTAAGACATCAATTGAAAGTCCCAATAGATATATTTCTCTATGAATTTGTTTCGCATTAATTACCATTCCAATATCGAGATATCAGGATCACTCCTGCTATCAAGAGTGACCTCAAGGAAACATTGATATGATAGCTACCTCCCAATAAGTTCCAAGTCATGTGGAGTATAGCATTGAAGGCTAAGAACAAAATGAGAGTTTGGAGAAAAAATGGATTAGGAAAGACTAAGGCACTATCCTCAAGCGGTATCAGAGGACAATTTCTCTTAGACATGGCATA
The DNA here is from genome assembly GCA_034641835.2 of Pinus albicaulis. Classification (NCBI taxonomy): domain Eukaryota; kingdom Viridiplantae; phylum Streptophyta; class Pinopsida; order Pinales; family Pinaceae; genus Pinus; species Pinus albicaulis. The sequence continues at coordinate 346,083,498 of CM076582.1, forward strand.
AAGGCATAGAGGAGAAGATAGGAGTAGGTGTAAGGATACATGTGCGTAGAAGAAGGCCTATAGTTAATTCATCCTTAGAATAGGGGATAAGGAACATTCAACATAGGTTGGTATAAATGGAAATTTCCCAAAGGCAAGGAGCTGACATAGAAGATGTTAATGAAGCTAAAGGAGTGCGTTCTAGTGAAGAAGGAGGAGGATAATCCATAAAGGAAAAAATGCTAAGAATGATAGGAAAATTGGGTATTAGAAAAAAGTTGGAACTACTTTCGTATGAAGGTAATTTGATTGTTGATGAATTATTTCATTGGATAAAATCCATGGAGAAGTATTTGATTATGAAGAGCTAGATGAGGAAAAGAAAGTGAAGTTTTTCATCACAAGGATGAAATTACATGCAACCCTATGGTGGAATGAAGTGCAGGGTGACAAGAAAATAAAAGGAAATCCCAATATCAAAAGTTGGGATAGAATGGTGGAAAAAATCAAAAACAAGTTTCCGCCTAGGGATTACTAGTTAAATATTTTCAAGCAGTCGTAGAACCTTAGATAGTGATCCATGATAGTGAAAGAATATATCAATAATTTTATAAATTAAATATTAAAGTTGGACACATTGAAGGGGATGTTGAAAACTTTGTTGGATATATTATTGGATCGATGCATGAGATTGAAGATTACATTAGTATCTTGACTCTAAACATAGACAAGGATGCTTACCAATCTACTTTGGAATTTGAGGAAAAGAGTTATAGAAAAAAAATTCAAAAGAGCATAATAAAATGTCATTTTAGAAGGAAAGGATAATTGAGTAGCAAAGAAATATTTCAGCCTCCAAAAGAATAAGTTTGGAGTTCAAGTAAGAAGCCACCAAGAGGAGGTGACTCAAAGAATTCAGATCTTAATCTAGAGGTAGACTTAGAAGGAGAGACTACCAACCTATATGCTACAAATGTGGACAATTAGGCCATATGTCATGGGGATTCCCAGAGAATTCTCCAACAGGACATAGGAGTATACATGTAGTAGAAAATAAATAGGATAATGTGAATGTAGTAGACACTAAAGAAGTTGTTGAAGCAGGAGAATCCCTATTAGTGAAGAGAGTTTAATTAAATCAAATAAAGAAACTAAAGAGAGAACCTGGAGGATAAGTTTTTTTAGGAACGTGTGCAAGAAAAGAGGTCAGCGTTGCAAGATTGTAATTGATAGTGGTAGCACAAATAATATTGTTTCTACAAATATGGTAGATGAACTAGATTTGAAAAGAACACCACATCCTACCTTTTATAAAATTTCATGGTTGCAAAAATGATATCAAATCTTATTTCATGAATAATTTTAGGTAGATTTTCAAATTGGAAAGTACAAGGACGTAATATTTTGTGATGTAATGCCTATGGATGTCTGCCATATTTTTCGGGGAATTCCATGGATGTTTGATAGGATATTTATCCGTGATGGTAGAAGGAACACCTACACACTTGAGAAGGATGGTCACAAGCATACATTTTTGTCATTACAATATGGAGTTAAAGAGGAAGCTAGTCCTAGTGTGTTGTTGATGAGTGACAAGGAGTTGCTAGTGGAGGTAAACAAAAAAGGAAGTGCAATTTTTCTTGATTAGTAAACCCAAGATATTTCTTAGTAGCACAATTTTAAATGATTTTCCTAAGGAAGTAAAGGATGTATTCAATGATTTTGTTGATATAATTATGGATGAATTACCAAATAAACTACCCCCTATTTGAAGCATCAACCATCAAATATATTTGATTATGGGAGACTAGAGTGTTGAAAATTTTGGACCTACCAAAATTCAATGGGCCTCTCAAATATGTAGTTGCAATTATACCTCACACCGTTTTGGATAGGATCCCCATCCGAAATATGGTCTAGTTGCCAAATTATTAGATATTTCCTTTGGCTCTCTGTCAAGAAGAGAGAGGAGTGTAATTATGCCTTCTAAAAGAAAGAAGGTGTTTCTAGTGAGTGTTCAGTTGTAGGTGTATCAATTTTTTTCTACTACGGAGGGAAACAATAAAGTGAGCCTCTAAGAGAGAGGAAATAGTACCGCCCTAGTAGTGACACACCTAACCAAAAAAGATCCATCTAACATCCAGTGGAATAGTCAACAAAATATGTGACAATCATTATAAGCAATAAGTGAGAAATATTTGTATTTTATCATGCAGAATAGTACACAAGGATGGGACAATGGTAACAACCATTGCAATTCATTCTCAATAAGATAAGTACGTTGAATAATCGAAAGAGTTAAACTACTTTAGCACAAGTGAAATAAAACATGAAATAAAAACATCCATAAAATAGTATTACAAATATTCATAATTCATGTATGAATAATGTGTTGGTCATGAAGGATTTTGTTATTAAGTAAAAGTTCCAGGACACATGTATACAATGAACACCACTGGATCTAGTAGTGGAGCATTGGAGTCACTCCTTACTCCTCAAAATAACTAGCTTGTCTCTCTAATGCCTTGCGGGAGGAGCCAAGGTGAAAATTCAGTTTATCATACAATGAGGGTGTATATATAACCAATGAGGAGGTGATGTTATACCTTTCTTGTGACTCTTCATCTACCCTCATGACGGTTTGGCTTCCTATGGATTTTCAACTTTACATGACTCTTGATATTCTATACTTGTCCTTTGGACTTCCACTTTACAACACATTTTTGAAACATAATTTACATGATCCACAATATGTTGTGGCATGTGCAACTCATGAATGACATGCCATGACACTGCTGACATGGATTTCTTGATGATGAGGAAATTTCAAGCCACTCTTGCTTCTCCTTACTACAATTCTATTTGATAATTCTCTTTTATCCACCTATGTATGGATAAGTTGATGGCAAGGAGTCTTAAATGATCTGAAGTCTTAAGTTGTGGTCACACATTGGTGTCCCTTTGCTTTCTCTTAGTTGATCAACTTACATACAGCTGCAAAGATGTATTTCAACATTTTCCCCTTCCTTATCTCCTTCTTCATCATCTTTCCATGGCATGATAAGGTACTTGCATCTACATTCCAGTCATGATGGGACAAAATTAGTACGACAAATCCTTACTCTAAGATAGTGCATGTTGATCCATTGACTGAGCAAGGACCGAATGATAGGCTGAGAATGGGGCTCAGTGACTGCACAATTATGCAGCTCAAGCAGTCATGGGTGAACCTTGAGCCTTGAGACTACGCAATGCGCAACCCATGCTAGATTGAGGAATAAAACTGCACAATTTTGGAGGTCAATGTGACAAGCTGAGGGGATGAGCACCGGATTAGCCCATTGCATAGTTCCGAGAGACAGAGGAGTTTTGGAAATTTCACAGCTCAAGATCCCAAGGGTTGATCTTGAGGCTAGAGATTGCGCAATGCACAGTTGAGGCCAGGATGGAAAGATGGATTGCTCAATTCTGGAGGCGAAGGTTTAGGCTTGAGCACTGGAACTTCACAGCGAAAAAATCCTTGGAGGTAGGAATTGCGCATTGCACAATGTCAAAAGGAAATGGTCATATCTAGAGGTATTAAACTATGTAATGCACAGTTTAGGAAGGTTTGTATGAGGGAAATTTTCTTCGTCGGGAAGTTTTCAGAAATTGACTATGTGCTGGATTGGTGAGGCTGATGTGAACAGTGATAAGGCTTCGACTATGATCACACACTTAGAAAACTTGATGACACAACAACATAGATCATCCAGGACACATGAACAATGCAACTCCCTCAACGCAAAAATTTTACGACAAATTATGACAAGTGAGACAATGCTTAAAACTTTGGGAATGAGTGCGACAAATGTTTACATGGTTAGATCAAATCATTTACACAAAGGTAATTTCTTGAAACCAACAAAATAGGCTTACACATTATGTGAAACTTTAACATGCGAAAATACAACATTTTTCCTATCTTGCAAAAGGGATAGAAACACTTCAAGGAAACACATGAAATGTGTTTCAATGTTTTTGACGACAATGCACAAGACCAAGGAAGGCTCTAAAATTGAGTGTAGGCCATAATTTTGGAGGGTGTTGTAGCATCAAAAACACTTGGAGACACACTGATAGAATTATAGCTTCTCTGCCTTGCTTAAATATTCCATGCATGGTCTCAGTTATTCATGGAGTATTGATTCATCATGTATATTACTTTAGTCTCCCCAGTTTCTCCATGAATAAACATGGTCTGATTTATACCTTCTGAGTTGAACACAAATAATATTTAGCAATATCGCAATGTTTCAAGTTAGGAAGGGTAGTGAAGTTCGAGAGCTTTAGATTTTCAGAGTATAATTTTTCATCTCAGTAGGGCTTGAAAGTAACCCGACAGAGTCACTACATGAACACAAATATTTCTCTACTTCCAGTGAGCCTAGTCAGTACCCTGGCGAAGTTTCTTTATTCATCTCTTTGCATGAGAAGCCTTTCTCTTCTTTCGCCTTTATTTATTTATTTTAAATTTTATTGTTCCTCAACACTTATTAATTTTATGGGTAGAAGAGAGATCACGACTTATTGAGATAAACAGAGGTTTTTCTTTAGAGAATAATATAGAGACCTATGATTTAGGTTTTCTCATTTATATTGTTCCCCTTCTCTTCTTCTACTAATTTTATAAGCGTGAAAACATCGAACATCAATAACCGAGTGTGGGCATATGGTTTCATGAATAAACATAAGTTCATGGTTTAACCAAAACTATCCTCATGGATGGATTGGTTTTTTTTCCGTTGAAACTTCATCGAAAAAAATATATAACCAAAACAAGGAAGAAAGACTGAAGGTTAGCCAAATGTTGATGTGTCATAAGAATATTTTCAATTCAGCCACATACAAAGAAGCCAGAAACATGTTCACACACAACACTTATTTACATGATGAAATCAAAACAAAAACCAAACAAACAAGAAAAGGCTATGTACATAGCATACAACATAGCCACATATCATCATTTAAAATAATGTTTTAAGTCTTCGCCATTAATGGGGAGAGAATCAATATTCCCACCTAGTTATTATAGGTGATATGTGTGTTGGCCAAGCTTTTCATGAATAGTGAATGATCCAGTCCACAAGGATTGAAACATAGTAATTTTTCCTTTGTCCTCATGGGATTTGTCTCACTTCAACACTAAGTAAACCACAATAATGTTATTCTTCCCAACATACTTCTTGTCGAACCACCTCTTGATATGACTATGGTGAAGGGAAAATTTTTCTTTTGATTTCAACTTTTCTTCCCGCAACTTATGAAGAGTGTCCATCAAATGTTGAACTAATAAACATGGCTTGACCTGGGATTCTTGTGAAATTTGGAGGGCAGGAAAGTAGATGTTAGGGGTAATAATGGTTTCTTTTCCATACACTAGGAAGTAAGGGGACATTTTCATAGAGGGTTTTGGCATGACTCAATCATCCCATAGGGCATTTACCAATGCGGAGTGCCAATTCCTTTATTCAGAGAATTTGGTCTTCTTGATGATACATATAAGGTTATTCTTTGTGGAATCAGAAAGACCATTTCCCTGTGGATAGTATTTATCTGAATGGTTAAATAAAATTCCATTTTCTAATGCAAAATCATATAATTTTTAAAATGAAAAATATGTTGCATTATCGAAAACAATTGAATTCAGAGTGTTGAACTTCAAAATGAGATTCCAATTAAGGAAGTTGACGAATTCCTGATCATTCACATGTTTAAGCAGAAATGCTTCTATCCACTGCATAAATTAGTTTGTAGGAGTGAGGATGTTGCAGTGCTACTTTGACGAATGCAGATATATTTCTCCAATGAAATCTAAGTCCCACTGTTGAAATGGTACTTCCACTATAATAGGTTACAATGGGGTGACTAACTTCTTGTTTCAACTGGCACACTTTTGACAAACGAGACACTTGCGGGAATAGGCATGAGAATATTTGAATAACATGGGCTAATAGAAACTGACCAGGATAACTTTATGCACAATTGTGTTCATCTAATTCGTCGTGGAGATCACACAGTAATTTCTCTTAATTGTGCACTTCTAGGCATCTGAGAAATACTCCATTATGGCTCTTTCTAAAAAGCACCCCATGCACCGATTGATAATATAATGATTTAAGTCTAAGTATCCTCTTCTATCGGGTGGATAAGTGGGAGGGCATGGTGTTATGATCGAGGTATTGGCGTACATCTGCATAGAAAGAGTTTGCGACGGTAGTGGGGGAAGCTCACTCAACATTGTACATCTCGATCTCCGGCTCCCATCCAAAAGGATCTTCTTATTTTGTATCTATTGCTTCTGCTGCTAGCCAACATAGACCGTGACCCTTGATTGTGTGAACTAGATTGAACTCTAATTCATGCTCTTGTAAACTAGTCATCCATTTTTCTCTTCTCTCACCCAACTCTTGTTGAACGAATAGTGATCTGACTTCTAGGTGTGGGACAAAGATGATGCAATGATTTTTCAAGGGATAGAGCTAAAAGTGTTTCATCACCTTGTATACTACATAGTATTATTATTCGATGGCAAAGTATTTAAGTTCAGGTCCTTGAAGGCTAGCGCTCATCAAATATATTGGCCACTCATTGTTATGAGCATCCATTTGTGTAAGCACAATAACGAGAGAAATGTTAGAAGCGAACATGTAGAGAAAGAAATATTTGCTAAAATATGGGTTGTATAAAGTAGGTGCTCCTACAATAGCTTGCTTAATATGGGAAAATACATCCTTTTCCTTTTTGTCCAATTTGTAAATTGCATCCTTTTTTACCATCTCCTGTATCAACTTCATGATCTGAGCGTAATAGGAGATGAACTTGTGGAGGAAGTTAATTTTCCCTAGGAAGGATTGCATATCTTTCTTGTTCACATGGAAGGGAACCTACGTATTTTCTTGGGTATTCTCTGGTTCTACTTTAATCCCAGTTTTGGTGATGATATGGCCCAAGAGGTTACCCTTAGATACTTCGAAAATACTCTTTTCGGGATTAAGGGATATCTCGTATTTGCGACATCACTCAAATATTTTCTTCAGGTGGCGTATGTGCTCAGATATATTATTGGAAAACACCATGGCATAATCAAGATAGACCACTACGCTCTGTTCAATCAGTCTACAGAATGCGATGTCCATGGCACGTTGAAATTTCGCACCAATATTGATCAACCCAAATCACTTTCTTATAAACGTGAACGGACCCCACTTTGTGCAGAATGTGTCTTTAGTCTATTGGGCTCTGAGACTAGAACCTGGTTGTGACCGAAATACCCATCCAATAAATAAAAAATCTCTGACCCCGATAGTATTTGCAGTATCTATTTTATAGATGACATGAGGTAATTATCCTTTTTCAAGGCATAGTTCAGGTTGCGGAAATTAGCACACAAGTGAATTTCCCCGGACTTCTTTCTAACCGGGATCAAATTCGATACCCAAGTAGAATTTCACACTTTTTATATGATACGAGCATCCCAAAATTTCCTCAATTCCTTTTGAATCAGAGGCTCAAGCATTGGATGTAGCTTCCACAATTTCTTTTGAAAAGGCTTAACCCCTTCTTTGATTGGAATCACATGCTCGATTATTCACATGTCATAAGTTTTAAGTTCATCCTATGTCCATGTGAATACATCTCGGTACTGCTTGATTAAGTGGATGATATATTTTTTCTCCTGTGGTGTGCAACAAGTACTAATATAAACAAAATTTGGATCCTTTTCTATCCCAATATTTATTTTCTCATGCGACAACGTTGAACTGTGGGTTTTCGCATTGACTAGCCCTCGGAAGCGGTTCAAAAAGTAATATAGATTTTCCAATGATACCACGCCTTTTGGCACGGGGTTCTCTTTTATTTTGGAAATTAAATCCTACAACACTTTCTCATTCTTGTCCTCGTCGATATTTGCATCCTTGAATACATCAACATTTTCCATGAAGTGCAGTATATGTTGGTCATCATTGAAAATTCTTATGTTAGTGAATTTTCAGGGACAAATGGTTTATAAATATTTTCTACTTAAAAACCATCCATAAATGGTGATAACCTAGCAACAACCTTTGCTAATGTTTCCACAATGGCATTGTGTATTCTAGGAACATAAATAATATTGAAATCTTGGAAATGTGAAATAAAATGCCATACTTCTTGTTGGTAGATTTTGATATAAGGTGACACATAGTGTATAGTATTAGGTATTTTTCATACAACAATTTCGGAGTCACCTACTACTTTGCGTACTAAAACATTGGTGCCAATGGATCTTTTCAACCCCAAGATGAGTGCTTTGTATTTTTTAGTGTTGTTCATGCACTCAAATTCCAAATGTCTTGAGATCAGAGGTTTCCTTTGTAGCGAGTCTACTAAAAAACAACCAACTTTGAATCCCTTATTTGTTTTGGAACCATAAAAATACAATGTCCAAACATCATATGTACAAGGACTATGTGCTACACTAATAGTACTATTACTACTACTACTAAATTTACAAATGTAAATTTTTATAGTTGGACTAGGAAGGTGTTATAACTGTGTTTGGTGGAAATGGGGATGGTTGAGCAAGATAACGCCCTAGATTAGTTTCCAAGAAGCAATTACCAAAGATAAGATTCATGAAAGGAACTGGCTCATAGTTTCCTTCGAAGGGAGTAAGTGTGTGTTTCATGTACCGCTTTGAGTTCACCCAGATCTCATTGTTTCTGCCCTTATACGGAATGCATAAATATGACTAGTCTGTAGAAAAATACCCTTGTGGCTCACTGTAATAATCTCTGCTCAACAATTTATTGTATGCTTCCAAAATGTCTATAACCACTATATTTATATATTTGTGAACTCGATGGTGGGATGATAAGCGAATAAACACATTTCTAAGTTCACCAATCGCACGGGCAAGAGTCATGTCCACCTGAATGATATGTGCATCTGTTTTGTCCCATTTTGCATCGATTTTGTTTGTGACAAATAATGGAATTATGTTCACCGATGCACCAAAATAAACTAATAAATTGTGTAAATTATAATTTAAAATTTAAAATGTTAATAGAAACGAAGGGCAGATTGTGTTTTCATCTAGCGTTAAATAATTAAGTATAGATTTGATGGAACCAGAGGACTTACTAGATCCCTTCTATAAAGAATCATTATTACCTGAGGTGGATTGTTCGAGTGCACATATAAGAAGTTCTCATTGGCTCACAATATTCCTCAGTTCTAAGAGTGAAATATTCATGTGAGCTTTCTCCATCTCTTAAACTATGTTGTAATATAGTGTGGGAGAGATTGACTAAGTGTCTGTAGGAGTAACTTGGCCTGTGACTTACGGAGTGATGGAATTTCCCTTATTGCTTGCAAAAGTAATTTTCATTGAAACCCCATTTATATACTTGCTCTAACTATTCTGGGTTGAGTTGATGGGTGAAGTGATCTTCCTTAACAAATGATCTTTCAATTTTTTCTTCATCAACTCTTGTTTGGTGGTTGGCCCTTGGGTTCTCAAATTATACTGATTTTTATGCTTCTAGGTTGGGATATCACTCAGTGGATTCTTGTTGGAAATTCTCTTTTCAACTATGATTATGCAACTGAATGTGTTCATTATGTGCCCCATTCTTGGAGTTTCTTCGGCTACATCAATTTCTCCCTTTTCTTCTGCAAGCTCAGTCTACTCATCATAAAGTATTGTGTCAATAAAATGTGCAACGTTCATGTTGTTGTTCCATTGTGGCATGTTTATTTTGAATGATATTCTTGGTGAAACGAATAGTAATGGTCCATGTCCATACTCTCAACATTCAACACAACATTCGATATTTGCATAGACCTTGCTAGCTAGTTGCTTCTATTTCTAGTGTTACATCATTTTTTGGTCATCTAACCTATTATCATTAGATGGACCCAAGTACACCATGTAAGACCAATTTTACCCTAAGTAAAATTGCTTTCACTATGAAAATAACTTAGTAAACCACCTTTATTAAGTTGTTTATGGTCTAAATAGGAAACCCCATGAGGAAATATTAAATAAATCTACATTTTCTTGATTTTCCTCAAGGAATAATTAGTTAAACAACAGTTTAATTAATATTCCTAGTTATATTTAACCCAAAACAAGGAAATTAATTAGATAAATCATTACTTATATTATTATTTCCTAAGAATAATTATTTAAACCTTATTTAAATAATATTCTTTGTTGAATATGACTGAATCACCCTTAAATAATTAAGTGAATCATTATTTACCTGATTATTACTCAACCAAATCCTTAAAATGATAAATAAATCATTTATTTATTTATTATTTGCAAATAAAGGGATTTGACCCAAGTCAAATTATTTTTCCCTCCAACAAATATAATAAAATATTCCATAAAATTTGGATCTTGATTTGGTTTATAATATTTTAATTATGCACCAATATCTAGACTAACTCAATATTTTGTTATAAATAGAAGGGTTTCCCATTCATTTACCACCTTTTGTTGCCTAAAGATCACTCTGTATCTATACTTTTGGTTTGACTATTGATCCACCATCATAGTCATATTTCAGGGTCTTCAGCCTTTTCTCAGATCTGATACCTCCCCTTCAGATCTGCTTCAGATCGGCTTGCTATCCATCCAAATCACCTCATTTAACTTTGTTTGGCTTTTCCTCTAGGGTTCACTCTGTTTCCCTCCAGGAGATAGCCTTTCGCCACCTCTTTTTACAACAATTTTTCCTCTAATTTTTTGTTGTTTTCTGCACCACTTTCCAACATATTTTGTCCTTTAGATCCCTGTCCCTCTTGAACTTAGATCAATTGGATTTTTTTAAGTGTGTTTTGATTAGTTTTTTTTAACTCACCTATAGACTAGTTGTTGAGAGACCTGCCTCCTTGGGTTTAGATTATTGCATTATTAGCTGTTTATTTTATGTTTTTGAAGGCTTATATACTGTCATTTGCAGGTTTATTTATAGCTATACAACATGATTTTTATTTTTCTCTACAAAGGTCTGGGTTTAAAAATTAAAATTTACACACTTCACACACACACCCTAAGTGAAAAAGGGCTTGGTTAACACCGCCAAGCAAAGACTCTAAAACATTGAAATCAATTGATCCTGCACCTATCCACCCTTGTTTCAACATTGTAATTAGTTGATCCTGCACCTCCCTGCCCTTTTCAGTCTCTTTTTCCTTTGTGTCGTGTTTGTGTTCTCATCATTGCACCACCAAGGCATTTATCCCTTAGACTTCTTGGCTTTCATCCTCAGTTTTCGGTAGGAAGACTTACTCCTCCATGTAGGATTTGAGTTATTCCTCCACCGAGTCCTCACATTGACTCTTCTTCTGGTCCTTTGGGTTCTCCTTCTCATTCCGCCTTCGGTTCTCCCCCTAACACCTTCGCCATGTTTGGTGCAGGACCTAATGCTGGTGGTAACCGCAACCCTCATGCTATGAATACCACTAGTGGGACCGCAATGGACACTACCCCAGCTGAGCCCTTGCTCCCCTTCATGGCAGGCCTCAGCCTCCTCGATTTTGACCAGTTGATAAATGACCCTATACACCATGATGCTAGTTGGCCTGCTATGCCGACGAATCTCCCTTCCAACATCCCAAATTTTGAAGGCCTTGCTGGAGAAGATCCTTCAAATCGTGTTCGATCTTTCCACATGTGGTGTTCGTCTAACTCCATTACCGATGACTCTATCCATCTTCGGTTGTTCCAACGTACGCTTACAGGTGAAGCTTCTAAGTGGTATGTTGATCAGGCCCCTTCCTCTCATACCACCTTTGGGACTCTTGCCCGGGCTTTTCTGTCTTACTTCCAGCTTCCCCTTCGTTATGAAACTGGCACCAAACACTTGAATTATTTTCGTCAATCGTCTGCGACCCGCCTATCCGACCATGTCTAAGAATGGCGAAGAAGAAAGAGCCTATGTCGAGCCCCTACCTTTGAAGACCGTTTCTACATGGACTGGTTCCTTAGATGTCTCTTTCCACCTATCGGGAAAGATGTCGCATCGCACTTTCCTCAAACTGAAGAAGTTTCTCTCCAAATTGCGTTAAAATATGACCTGATCTACGCTCATTTGGGTTATGTTTATACCATTCTACCTGATCTTCCCATACCTGGTGGTGCCAGTGCACCGGGGGCATCTCACGTCGCTGACAGTATCGTTGGAGCTCTCTCGAATCCATATGATCAACCTCCCATGGGCTATGACTTTCCTCAGGGGGGGGCGAACACCTCCTGCACTTTTCCCCCTCTCGGTAGCACGTATCCAGGATACGGCATGCCTCCTCATTTTTCCCAACCTTATTATTATCCGTATTCATAGCTTGGTGCTTCAGCTCCTCCAGCATTAGCACCTCCTCCTCCCTTAACTTATCAACCCCCGCAACAACAACCACCGCCCCCTCAGGGGTAGGTGTATGCACAACAGGGCGCGACTAATCCTCCTCCCTTGAAAAAGAAGAGGAAAGGCACTCAAAATCAAGCTACCCTGGTAATCCTGGACCTAATCAAGGTAATGCTCCTAACACTATGAACCAACAAAAGGGTACTCAGCCCAAGTAGGACAGGCTTGTTCGCACAAACAAGCCCTGTTCTTGTTGTGGTGTTTATGGTCATTACACACATGATTTTCCTCTTTTTCCACAGATGCAGCAGCTGTGGGAGTCTCAAGCAACATTGCGAGGACAGCAAGCCTCCCCTTCCATCCCTCCCAATGCTACGCCTAGTCAGCCGGATGTGCTTACTAATCCTTTCCCTCAGCAAGGATTTGTGGCTACCCAACCACATGAAGGTCAGGTGGCCACCCAACCTCTTCCATCTGGTACCTCCGATTACCAGATACTCATGATGAACTCTGATCAACCTCTAACCATAGACATGAATCTTCCAACTCGGTCCCATCAGTACAACAAGCCTCCGCTACGTCTGTCCCTGAGCCGCCTCCTTTAGTCTCTATAGAGCCTCTTTCGACACCTAATGGTCCCTTTCAGATCCCTCATCCTAAGGCATAGGTTCATACCAAGATCCCTAAGGGACCACTACACCGAAATGCTGCTTCTGGCAAAGCTGCCGATTCGTATATCATAGTAGATGATTTGGCACAATCCCCTACTGCCATTTCAACGTTGGAACTCCTCCAGTCATGCCCTTCACAACTAAAATCTCTACTATCTTCCATGGGTGCTGTATATCCTTCCTACAATCGATTGATTGCCTTTGATGTTGTCCGGTTAGAACATCCTCCTCTCCCTGCTTCCGTCGCTTTCCAAATCCCAGTCAAGATCTGGAACGCCAACATTTTGTGGTGCATCATTGATGAGGGGGAATCCACTTGCGTGATATCTGCTTCGGTTTGGAAGCAACTCGGATCACCTACGTTGGCTCCTTCCACAATCACTCTTCGAGCATGGGATGGCCACGCCTCCCAGCCCATTGGCTTATTTCGCAATTGTCCTATTACTCTTGTGGGCAAGACTATTTGCATTGACATAGAAGTCATAGATGCCCCCTTAGATTACAACATTCTATTGGGTCATAGCTACACTTATGCGATGTATGTTGTCCCTTCTGTGGTTCACCGCAAGATTTCCTTCCATCATAACAGAAAGATCGTCACCATTGACCAGTTGACATATTATGAACCGAAGTCTGAGACCTCCCCTCAGTCCATCATCTCTTCGGCGGCCAATAATCAAATCATCGATCCTTTGACCACTGTCTCACCTGGAGTCTACAAATATTCCTCATTGCTTGGTACATTCCTTGGTCTTCCTCCTCCTGTCTCTGATCCCAGCTCATCGAATGTTTGCATGATGCAATCATCTCGGGTTTCCCTCAAGCAACTCGCCTCGGCTAGTTAGCAGCCTCCTCGCCCTTTGCAGCCTACTGCTAGCCCTTTGATTCAACCTTCTAGACCTCCTCCTCTTCGCCCTTCAGCTGGTATTCAAAGCCTCTTTACCCTCATAGAATGGTTCCTCCAAGCCTTAACCATTTAGGAGTTGTCCTTCCTGGCCATTACCCCTCTAGTCAGATACCATTCCTAGCTCCCCCACCAGGAGTTTATATGGCACCTATCATGGCCACCCTCTCTCTTCCTAACTTGACCCTTGGGATTCCCATCTGGTACCTTGATCCTCCAGCCACTACCCCACTAGGTCAACCCAAACCTTATCTTTCTTTGACCCCGGTTCAACCGGTCCCCATGACTTCTCCCGCTGTAACAGTGCCTTAACCACCTCAACAGGAACCATCTCCTGTTGTGACTGCTTCAGGTAAGAAGGGAAAAGATTGCAAGGGGGCCTCCAAGGACAAGACTGCCCCGAAAGACCCTGCACCTCCCAAGCCCTCAAAGCCCTATGATTTGGGTGATTTCATCATCCATGCCACCCATAATTGTCTTGAACTGCCCCGCATCAAGCCCATGGCTAATGTTGCGTTCCCTGAGTCTACGGTCCCTGAAGCCTCTGGTTCTTTCTCGACTACAGCCAAGAATCCTAAAACTATTCACACTAACCAACCTTGTGTGTTGTGTGATCTCCATGGCCATTATTCTCACCATTGTTCCTTCCGTACGCATTGTCGTGCCTTGTTAGAGGTAGTTCGAGAGTACGAGATTGAACAAAACCAATCCGCCTCTCCCGTACTTGCACAGTATGCTGTAGGAAAAATTGATGATTTACCCACTCCCATTGACATTCTGATCCAGGTGGATATTGGTGGCCACCCGCCTATTCCACTTGGGGCCCCACCATTGTATCTTTCAGTTTTTTTTTTTCACAAACTACTATTTTTAGCAGTTTTTCAGGTCTTGAACTTTCAGAGCCATTTTGAAGCCCAAAATGGACATAGTATGCCGAAGTTACATCCCTAGGAAGTTGAAACACCAATTTACCCAAACGGGGCCCATAGTTTTGGCGCTTCATCTCCTAGGGTTAAGTTTTTGGACGTTTAGAATTCTCCATTATTTCTCCATAATAACTAGGCCCTCGAGCCTCATTGTAATACAGTTCAGAGGTCTGTAGTCACCACATATCTTCTAATAGATTCGCTACCAGCACCGTAGATATTTTATTTCCATCATGTTTGTAAGCATATTTCTGTGATTTGATATTAATGAAATGAAGCCTTATTTCCACTGTATTTCTATGTTTATGGTTATTTTTGTATTCTGTTGCGTTCCTGCATAAATCTGGATTAGTGGTATCAGAGCGGTCTGATTTTTCTCAATCCTTCTTTGCATGTCCCCAATGAGGTCAGGATATAAGGAGTTAGGGCTCGATCTAGTGGAACCTTTGGAAGATTAGCCTCGTAAACCCCGACGGACGCCCATGGGGGACAAAAATAAAGATGAGTGGAGCAGGAGATCCTATCAAAATATTGCTCGAGGAGGCCCTCGAAAAAAAAAGGAAAGCGATGATGGATAACTTTGCCTAGATCCTTCAATGACTACCCACCGGCGGCGCATATGCATCAAGCGGCCACTTTGGAGGCGCGACTCCCTTTAAGGTACAAGTAAACTTTGACATTCCCATATTTGAGGGTCAAATAGATGCAGATGTCGTAGATAGATGGTTGAATCTATTAGAATGATATTTCTTGGTTCATGATTTTTCCGACCAAGAGAAGATTATTTTTTCACTCCTCAAAGCTACCCCCCATGTCAAGGACTGGTGGGAAACCTACTGTGAGAAAACAGATGAGACAGAACCCTCTCCGTTCTTAGCCATACCCACTTGGAATTATTTCTGAGATGCCATCAGGGAACAATACTATCCCGTGGGGAGCTATGAGGACAAGTACATACAATGGACCACGCTGCGGCAACAAAGGGATCAAGATGTGCATGAGCTGATGAATTTGTTCCATACCCTACGCACAAAGTTCGTGTTAGAAAATTATATATTATGGAGCAATGCAACACATAAAATATGCGAAAAATAAAAGCACACAAAACACATAAAACTAGAGAGACACAGATATACGTGGTTCACCAAGTTTGGGCTACATCCACCCCAAACAGCCAGTCCTTCCTTTCTATTATCCAGCAAAAATGAAGAGACAAAACCTACAGCAGATCCGCTGTACTATCCTTTGTTCTCTCTCACAGTATCCCTCTCTGTTTCTCACTCCGAGAATACACACATGATGCACAGCCGCAATACAACACCCTCATATATACAAGGGGGTTGCCTTCTAGGGCAAAAAACCCTAATCTAAACATAACTTCTACCGTCAGATCATTTGCCTAATGAATGGCCCAGATTGACTAGAAATTACTATACTTTTACAAGGCAATTTTACATATGTTTTTACCTTCGGGGGCGCTGCCCCCGAAAACCCCCGCCAGGGAGGGGCTCCGAAAAGCGCTGCCGCCCCCCTGGACCCCCCACGGCAGCGATTAATTACGGGCGGCGTTGCCGCCCCTTTTAAGGTACAGGGGTCCAATGCTGTGATACAAAGTAAACAAGATAATCAGGCTCCACACCCAATAGTTCGATATCAAAGATTCAGAGAAACATTTGGTGCTGAAGTATCGCAGTTGTCTGCACAGATACATTCAAGAGGAAATGGAGTTCCTCAACATCTCCTCGCTTGGTACGAAATACTAGTATGCTGCCAAGATTGAGCATAAATTGAAACAGAAGAAGCGAGACTTTGGATCTGTGAATCAAAAGCAAGGGAAAGGTGCTTCCCAACCGCAAAACAAAGGACAAATCCAAGGCATGGCTACCCAAGACAACCTACCAAAGACACAAGAAAAGAAAAACACTGCGAAGCCAAAGAAGGACATGGGAAAGTGGTGTGAGCTGCATAAGAGCTCCACTCACAACATAAGTGAGTGTTGGGCCAAGCAGTCACTGGTGGCCGAGATGAGGGCTTTTGAATCAGATGCATGCTCCAACTCTAAATCAGAACCTGACAAGGTGAATGACAAAGGGAAGCAGATTATTGATGTGGAGCCCAACGCCATTTTTTCCACTATGAAGATCTAGAAGGAGGAACCAGAAGATCCAGAGGAAGCATAGCGTCTCTTCCACTCCCAGATGTGGGTAAAGGGTTCCCCACTACGGTTCATTGTCAACAATTGGAGCCAAAAGAACCTCATTTCAGTATATGTCGTGAAGCGATCGGGCTTTCTGACCACAGCACACCCACAACCATACACCATCGGGTGGCTTCACCAAGGACGGGATCTCTACGTCAGCCAGCAGTGTCGCCTTCCCTATAGCATCAAGCCCTTCATGGATGAGGTATTGTGTGACATTGCTCCTATTGATGTTTCTGATGTATTATTAGGCCAACCATACTTATGGAAGTGACATGCTATGTATGAGTCCCAGCCTCGTGCTGTTATTGTTACTTTGGGAAATAAATAGTACAGGACACTAGAGGTACCACCACCTCCCACTATCTCTTTGGTTACTGCAAAAAAATGTAGAAAGGTCATTTCCCAAACCAAGAAATTTTTTTTCTTGATGATCCGCCCCCAGGGCAAGAAGAATACTATGGCCATGACATCAAGACATGGCTCCTCTGCACGAAAACAAAAAATGGACAAGGTTGTGGAGGAGTACGGGGACATCTTCACCTCACCCACAGGGGTGCCTCTACACTGTCACGTCAAGCACCCCTTGACCTAACCCCAAGTGGGCCGCTACCCAATGGACCGATCTATAGGTGCTATGTTCTGGAGAATGATGAAATCAAGAGGCAGATTCAGGAGCTACTACAGAAAGGTCATATTCAGCCAAGTTCATCGCCTTGTGGGAGCCTGATCGTGTTGGTACAGAAGAAGGATGGGACTTGGAGAATCTATATTGATTATCAGGGGATGAACAAGATCACTGCTGGGAATAGGTACCCAATCCCATGGATTAATGACCTTCTGGACCAAATCAAAGGGGAAAAATATTTCAGTAAGATCGACTTGAAGTCTGGGTATCACCAGGTACCAATCAAACCCTCTGATGTGTGGAAGACTGCCTCCAAAGCCAAGGAGGGCCTTTTCGAATGGCTCATCATGCCTTTTGGATTGAAAAATGCTCCCGCAACCTTCATGAGGTTGATGGATGTCATCTTGCGTCCATTCACCAACTCATTTGTAGTGGTATACTTGGATGACATTCTTATCTTCAGCCAGACTTGGGAAGAGCACCTCCACCACATTCGAGAAGTCCTCCAAACATTGTGGCAACACAAGTTGTGTGCCAATTTGGAGAAGTGCACTTTTGGCATGACCCAGGTTCAATATCTGGGATACCATTATTGATGAAAGGGGGGTGCATGTGGATCCAACCAAGATCCAAGTCATTCGAGATTGGCCAGCCCCAACCATCCTAACAGAGCTTCGCAGCTTTCTGGGTCTTGTTAATTTCTATTGCAGGTTCATGTTGAGATTCTCTCATATCACGTGGCCCTTGAGTCAAGTCACCAAGGGAGGAGCGAAAGAAAATTTATGTTGGTCGAAATCTCAATAGAAGGCGTTCATAGAATTGAAACATTGCCTCTATTCTGCCCCAGTTCTCACATTACCAGACTTGAAACGACCATTTGAGATCGATAAAGATGCCTCTGAATATGCTATTGGGGTATTTATTACTCAACAGGGGCATCCAGTGGCATATCACAGTGAGACATTGTCTGATACAGTTTGAAAGTATCCCACTTATGACAAAGAAATGTATTCCATTGTGCAGGATTGTCGACTATGGAACCATTACATTTTGGGGAAGGAGACAATCATCTACGCAGACCACCGACCCCTGCAGTTCATACAGACAAAAGGGAAGTTGCAGAATGATCTCCATCAGAAGTGGTCCACATATCTGCAACAATTTCATTTGAACATCAAGTACAAGAAGGGTAGCACCAATAATGTTGCATATTGCCTCAGCCGACCACCGATCGTGGCCATAACCACCGTTCTCAGCTCTTGTGGGCATGAGACTTCTGATTGGCCTCTTCTCTAAAAGAGTGATCCAGAATTTAGCTACACATACAAGGCACTCTTGGGGGGTATGCAAGTTCCAAATTTTCAGCTCCAAGATGCACTATTATGTCACCTGGGACACCTTTGTGTTCCTTCAAACGAGTGTGCCAAGATGATATGGGAAGCACACTATAGTAAAGTCGCTGGTAATTTTTGGGTCGAGAAAATAGTGGCAGTATTGCAAAAGTATTTCTATTGGCTGAACCTTCGACAGGATGTCGGGAAGTACATCAGATCCTACACTGCTTGTACCATTTCCAAACAGACCATCAAGAAGCAAGGGTTCTATACTTTGCTACCTACCCCTAGTCGACCTTGGGAATCCATCTCCATGGATTACAAGTTAGGCCTTCCTTCTACTAAGAATGGAAACGACTGTTTTTTCGTGGTTTTTGACAAATTCTCAAAGATGGCCATTATGGCGGCCTGCAAGAAGAATATCACAGCAGAAGCCACTGCTAAACTCTTCTTTGAATGAGTGTGGGTGCACTTTGGGATCCCACAGTCTATCATATCAGATTGTGATAGCAAGTTCCTCAGCACATTTTTGTCCAGCCTTTGGTCAATGTTGGACACCAATCTCACCAAGTCCACATCTTTCCATCCCAAAAATGATGGCAAGACAGAGGTTGTTAATAGGATGGTTGTATACATTCTACCCATGTACAATTCAAAGCATCCACGCACATGGGATGAGAGATTTCCCTATGTACAACACAGTTATAATTGGGCTCTCCACAGCTCAACCGGCCACAGCCCCTTTCAGGTGGGCTTGGGATTCCAACCACTATGTCCCATTGACGTAGCCATGCCATTTGTAGCTACTCAGGGCGATTTAGCTCATGTCCAATCTTAAGCTGACAAAGAAAACAACTTCATCGAGTGCATTTAGCACATCTGCCAATAGGTTCATGACATATTGGATAGAGCCAATGTTAAGTACAAATAATTACATGATCAACATCGGGTGCCACACAACTTCCAGGTGGGAAAAAAAGTGTGTCTACATTTGCAGAAGGAGCGCCTCACTGGACCCCACCGCAAGATTCACCCACTCCAATATAGACCATACACCATCACCAAGGCTGTAGGGAACAATTCCTTCGAGCTCATTATTCCACCATTCCTTGGTCTACACCAAGTATTCAATGTAGACCACCTTCATCCCTACTTTCCACCTCCATTGGACACCTCTGACATTGCAGAAGAACTCACACCAAAATATTTAAACCTAGACTACATGGAACAGGCCACCATAGACTATATCATGGGCATGCAAATAAATAACACTCGCCGACAGAAGATCCAACTGTATCGAGTTGTCAAAGCTGGCCAAATCTTGCACCAAGGCAAGTGGTTCACCAGGGACCAAGTTCAACAGAAGTTTCCTCATCTCATGGAGGAACTCAATGCAATGGGGACCATTTCTTCCTAAGGGGGGATGAATGATCCAAGTGGATATTAGTGGCTGCCCGCCTATTCCACTTGGGGCCCCACCATTGTCTCTTTCAGTTTTTTTTTCACAACTTACTATTTTTAGCATTTTTTCGGGTCCTGAACTTCAGGAGCCATTTTGAAGCCCCAAACGGAGATAGTATGCCGAAGTTACGTCCCTGGGAAGTTGAAACACTAATTTACCCAAACAGGGCCCATAGTTTTGGCGCTTCATCTCATAGGGTTAGGTTTTTGGACGTTTAGAATTCTCCATTGTTTCTCCATAATAAATAGGCCCTCGAGCCTCATTGTAATACAGTTCAGAGGTTTGTAGTCACCACATCTCTTCTCAGAGATTCACTACCAGCACCCTAGCTATTTTATTTCCATAATGTTTGTAAGCATATTTCTGTGATTTTATATTAATGAAATGAAGCCTTATTTCCGTTGTATTTCTATGTTTATGGTTATTTCTGTATTCTGTTGCGTTCCTGCATAAATCCGGATCACATTCCCCCTCTTGATGTGGAGATGACGGAGCCTGCGGTCACCATCCTTTACCTTTCATCATCCATGAGACCCTTAGTGGAAGCTCCCTCTTAATATTCCCCTGTTGTTTTGCTTGACCTCCCTTCAACAATCACCCTGGGCTCAACATCGGTAGATCCTTTATCTGCTTACTCTTCTATCACCCCTCGTGACGATGTGCATGTGAACCTCTCTTCTCATGATGATGAGTCAGGTAGCTTCACCGCGTCAGGTGGTCTTTCTTCCACCAGTCACCCCATCTTCTATTACGATGACGACATTATGTAAGTAGTCACCACCCTTGACTTTATCTGTCCCCCCTTACATCGAACCCATGCATTATAACCACATACACCTTGTGGCCATTACATTGACACCCAATGTTTGGGTAATGGGGCACTCATATTTGAGAGACTAGGAGAAGAAATTCTCCACAACTCTCCTAGTGTATCTAGTCGTATCGACTCTAGTACTATTATTCTTCTACATTTAAAAGAACCTCTAGAGTCCCATATCACTTCAGATCAATCTAGGGATGATACCCCTCATCATTCCTTCATCTTACATCAACAACATAGTCCCTTCAACATTTTTTTTGACCAACCTATGAGTTTTCTAGGAGAGCACCAGTTCATTATCTCCAAATCCTCTCTTTGGGATAGTGACACCATGTGTTAGCCACCTATAAAAAATTTTCATACCAAATGGTGGCTAAATATTTTTAGCCTTCAAGAAATAATTCATGTTCAAATTGTGAGTTCTTGAAGTCTTATGATGATAATTATTCTTGGAATTAATCTTCACTACTGTTTCACTATCAATCCTAAAGTACCTGCAGTTTACTAAGGGAAAAAACTGTTCAAAGAGGCTCCATTTTCCATCATTTCACTTCTCTCTTCACTCACAAAAAATTCCATTTTTACCTTCATTCCCGCCATAAATCCTTCTAAAACCCTTTCATATTAACCCTCAAATCATCAAAACCCCCTTAAAACCTTATATCTCCCCTTTATTTGGTTTTAGATTCCCTTCTTTCATTTACCAAAACCCTCATTTGGCTTCAAAAACCTTTGTTTTTGGCCTAAAAATCATTCTTCTTCACTATATAGGAGTTAAGCTCCTGAGAGCTTATATCCTTTAACCCTTTCTTTCATATGTTCTAAAGCTCCGCAATCGGGCGCTTAAAGGCCTAAAACCCTTTCTGAAACCCCTTTTTCCTCTATTTTTCTTCATTCCTGGCATTATGGTATGAATAAATCTAGACTGTTGATCTCTGTAGATCAACAGGCATCAGGCCCTATCCTTCTTCCCGATTACCTTCCTGTCCCTTCTCCCCATTTCAAAACTCCACCTCGATAATAAATCTCGACCGTCCATTCAAGAGATCAGACGATCGGGACTAAACCCGATAACCCAATAAACTCGTTCGCTGTGTGAAAAAGGAGCTGACACAATCATCGGTCCCACCAACCCTCGTGTGCACATCTTATCCCTTGTCGCACGCAATCCACACTGTCTGATCTAACTTCGATGATCTGATGGCTTATACTGCATATCGCAAAATTTTTGCACCTAAAGGTTAACACCAAAAATATTTGTGAAATGGGTGGTATTCAGAGGGACGTGTGTCAGGTGATGTATGGTATCGCATTTCTTTCAGGAAATACTGCCTATCTCCCAAATGCAATGCGAAAACTGCTGTCGGTTTTCCGCCATACTGCTGCCCCTCCTCGATGTCATTTTCGCTTTTAATCTCAGCCATCGATCTCTGAGATCGAACGGCTTGTGTTATATCGCAACCCCATTTGTTTTCCCTTCATCTATTCTCCCAAGCGACTTCATCAAAAGATCTCCACCGTTGATTTTTCTAATCCAATGGCTCCTATTCGTTGTCACGCCCAAACCTCCATTTGCACCTGGTTAGCTATTTCTGCCAGCATTTTCATCCTCCACCGCTGCATTTCATCCATCCTCACACATTCTTACCTCCTCCATTGAACCTCTGAATGCATTTAAACCATCTCCGCAGGATTTCTCAATAAGTTTTTGTGTTTTGCAGGGTTCTAATGGTGGTTGATCCATTTTTTTCCACAGTCACAGACAGGTGACCAGTTCGGCCCAGAATGATGATTATATGGCTTAAATCAACAAAAAAGGAACCAGCAAAGGTTTTGGACTCTCAATTGCATCAGTCGATCATGATCCCCAACCCTCGATGAAACCATCCAACGGTAGACAACCACCTATGCAAACCCTCTGCGCAGCTATAAACAACAAACACAGTCAGCATCAATTAATGAAAGAGTATCAGTGTAAAAGATAAAGATCAAAGCATAAGTCAAGATTAAATATTTTAATCATAGTTTAAAGGGATTAAGGCACAAACTTAGGAATCAAAGGCCTAATCCACAGAATGAAGACAAACCTCCATAAAGGCCTCCACTGCCACATCAAAGGTCAAAAATATCCCCAGCCTACCAAAAGTGCCACCTGTAGCCTCAATAAATCAAAAGAAGGCATAGTAATTTCCTTAGTGAGTGATATTTTGTTAAAGACAGCCAGAGTTATTTCCAGCCTGTCTGAAAGATTTTAAAGTCAACAAATCTGCAAAGCAGCTAAATAATTAATGAAAACCAATTAATACAGAGGAAATATCATAAATCTTCTCTATTGAACCCCTCAAAGACAGAGAGGCATTAACTTGTATTAATTGAACCTAGAGACCTTTTCTTTCATCCCACCTCCTCATTTTCTTATAAAATCTCCTTGAGGAGCACATTGTTGTGGGTTGGAATTTGATGTAGTACTTGCTGTTCGAAACTTTCTACATGTAAATAGTTCTCAGAGGCTATTGAAGCTCTGTTTGTAATCAAAGAAGTTATGCTGAGAAGAGAAGTTGTTGCTGCACTGAAACATTGGACTTGAAGTATGTAACTGGATTGACATCAATACACAATCTGATTCATGCGATCATGGTCTATACCATTGGTGATGTGCCTCTCATTGTACTTTTTTTCCTTCTTATGTTTTCCACAAAATTGTTCATTTTTTCTCTGATAAAGAACAACAAATATAGAGCTAGGATTTACTCTTTAAAGTACCCTACTCTCACTGATAAGCTTTATCTTTATGTTTTCCTCCTTTGTGTATTTAAGAATGATTCAATACAGTCCAAATAGTCAAGGAATGTTGGTGAGCCCATGTCTTAATGTCTAAACTTTAAAAAAAATTCTTGAATGATATTTTCATTACATGCTAAGTAGAGTTAAACTAGAAAAGTTTATGGTTTTCCCTGTCTTCTAGTTATTTTTCCAAAGGTGGTTTGAAAGTTTCCCTAAGAGTATGTTGAAAGCAAGTCTAGATTTTAATGATATCTTACTTGATCTTAAGATACACTTTGTTTTCTTATATGTTTTCATCCTTTCTAAAAGTAGTCATGTGGATTACTGGATTGTTTGTCTGATAAGTTAGCTTTAATACAAGCTTGTCCAAAGAAGTCTATGGTTAGCCCTGTCCTTTGGCTGGTTTCAAACAGTTACTTAAAAGGGATTTTTCTTGTTTGGAAATTTGATAAATCCGTGTTGAAATTATTGGCTTTTTCCACTTTCACAACACTCTTAATGTTCCATTCCATCATTTAATCTAAGGATCTTTTGATATAGATGACTTGCCCCATGGACCACTCTTGATAACTGTTGTACAATTAAAAACTTTTATGACTCTATATCCCAATGGATTAAGTGTTGTTTAATACCTATCTTATCAGCTGAACCTTATTTTGATTATTCATACCTTCAACCTTCTGAAACCCTTTCATTTTTAGGACTTTCCACTCAATTAAAGATCATACCCAACCAAACAAACAACAAACCTTGTTCTTCATAACTAGCCTAATATCATATTAAAACCTTAAAAGATAAATCAATCTTTACACTTATAGAGAAATCCATCTCTGGATTCAGGAGGGCTAGATCCTAGAATCCCAAATTGGTTCATATGTAGGCTATATAGAATTTGTATTTGCCAATATTGCAAGCTACAGAGACCTAACATTCTGGCGACTCCGCTGGGGATTTCTAAGTAAAATCCTTAAAACAAAACACTCAGCATTCAGTGCAGTATAAGTAGCTCTCTTCAAGCACCACCAAAGAAAATGATGATCATGATAGGACTTATTTGAATTATTGACAAACTAAGTAACCCTTAGGATTCTCATAGAGCCTTATCAAACCTTGAAGGAATCAGCTAGCTAAGCCATAAGAGTAAACTCTCTTTGTCTCATCACCATAGGTAAGTGTTGAAACATATTTAGGACACTCTCATAACCCATAGGACTGAAAAAACTCAGAAAACCCAAAAATATTTCAGATTAGTATTCAAACCAATAAATGGTGGTGGACCATAAAAAATTTTACCTCCAAAAAGCTAAAAATTTCCACCTGGTGACTCCACGATCATAAGAAGACCTAAAGACTCCACTGGGAAACCCATCACTATCATAACATCATATAAACTCAGTTAAGAAAATTTTTAGGATTGAATTTTCCTTGCTAAAGATCAGTTAGCCCACTAAAGATTGTCATATTTGGATAAACTTTTCTTATTATTGGGTCTGAAAACATAGCATAGTGGCTTCTAGAAGAATCCATAATAGAGCCCATCCTAACCCAAATCTACCAGAGATAGTTGATAATCCTGAAAGCATACTTAGGAAGTCTTCTAAGGTTCAAGCTTCAACTATTGTCAGGCCAGCCCAAAGAGCTAATTCTGTTCCTGAAAACCTTACAGCTCTACAAGATTCATAAGTTGACTTAAGAAACCCATTCAGAACTAGGTCACTTGATGATATAGATCAGACAGAATTTGAGCCTTCACCTTCATCCCAAGATAGTGGTGAAAACATTGTTAGCAGAGAAACTACCCCACCTGATTTGCATTACCTTCATAATTTTAGTTTCTCTCATCCAAGATCTGCTCAACAGTCTCTTGCTGGTCCATCCACATCTATTCTCCATACACCCACTGTTCAAACCACCCCATTCCATCAACCCCCTCCAGCTGTAAACCCTCCATTTTTCCCACAACCTCCTATCATGGCAACATGATATGCCCCCCTAGTCCTTCCTTTACCTTTATTCAATCTGCCACAGGACTATCAGTCCAAGATACCATTGTATGATGCCAGTGGTGCTACTACTGCTTCACAACATGTGGACAAGATGAATGAATACTTTGATAGAAATGAGATAGATGATGAAACTATCAAACTCAGATTTTTTTCTCAAATTTTAGGGGGAGAAGCAAGAAAATGGTTCAAAAGCTTAACCCCTAATAGTATTAATGACCTCCAAACCCTCCATCATTCATTTTTAACAAGTGGGAAGTTAGAAAAAACCCTCTCCAAATACTTTCAGATTACAATAACCTCAAAAGAAACACTGGGGAAAGTGTTCAAAATTATTGCACTAGATTCAATAGTGTGTATAATGCCCTACCCCCAGAATTGAAACCTCCACAAAGCTTAGCCTTGAACAATTTTCCCAAAGGATTTGATCCTAAAATGTCCTATCAGCTAAGATAAAGAGACCCTTTGACTCTAGAAGACATGAAAAAGGGAGCTCTTGCTGTGGAAGTGAATTTGATTGAGAAAAGAGAAAGGATGAGGAATGAAAATAAAGTATCATTTAGGGAGGAATCTACACCCTCCACATCGAGCTCAAAAATGGAAAGGATGATGGAGGAAATGATGAAAAATATGAGCATACTTGAGAGAGCACAATCTAGAGAAAACCAATCAGCTCCCCAAAGCAGAATTCAATCTCAAATTAGAATCAGAATTTCAGGAGAAACCAACCTCCAAATAGACCAAGAGACTCTGATCAGGAGATTATACCTCCTTTCATCAAAACTATGTAAGTGAGGTTGAAGAAAAAATTGAAAAAACAGAGGAAGATGACATAAACATGTTGGGAGTAGACAATGATACTTTTGATGTTCCTCACAGTAGGAAACAAGGTTTATATACACCCTATGATGATGAAAGAATGGAGGATGAACATTATTATCAAGAGCTAGAAAATTTCATCATAGAGACTCCAAAAGAATATGACCTTAGGAGTAAAAAGAATCAGGAAACTCCCAAAACTAAGACCTCTGAAAATTATGCAAAAAACAGCCCTGTGAACAAACCCAAAGTTTAAAAAAAAAAGGAAAAAATAGTGGCTATAAATTTTGATCAAAACAAAGAGAAAGGCACTCAAATTAATGAAAAACAGAGTGTAGACCTTAGCAGTGTTAGTACTTCAGATAATGCTCCTATCAAAACAATTTTGACCAATGTAAATAGAGGAAATCACCAAGCTGATTTTACTGATAGAGTGGTGATTAGCAAGGCTGAAAGAAACATTGTAAAAAATCAGATGCCTTTTAGTTTGGAACAGGAAATTTCCAAGATCAAAATCTATGTTCCCCTCACTGAATTAGTCACCCAAGATGTATATATATCACAAATTTTGAAAGCCTTCAACATAGGAGAAAATAATGACACTGTCAACCTCAATGATGACCAACCAGAGCTCTTATTTTGTCCTAAGATTGAATTAAGATACCAAGAAGGACTAGTTCCTCCCTTTTATGTTAGTTTGAAAATTCATGACAAAATTTTACACAACGTTATGCATGATTCAGGGGCCTCTCATAACTTAATGCCTAAAGCAGTAATGGAGAGTCTAGGCCTTGAAATCACCAGACCATACAAAGATCTATACTCTTTTGACTCCATTAGAGTGAAATGTTTAGGTTTGATCAAAGACTTATGTGTAAACTTAGCACAAATTCCAGCCAAGTGTTTAGTGATGGATATTGTAGTGGCTGATGTACCCCCCAAGTATGGTATGCTTTTATCAAGATCATGGGGAAATAAGTTACAAGGAAAAATGAAAATGGATATGAAATATGCTACCATCCCTATTTTTAATCAAACCAGAAGACTTTATAGGGAATCTCACATGCAATACATGGTTAGTAGTCAAGAGAGACCGAAAAACTCTCCTCTTTCTTCTGTGCATGTAAACCTTGACTCATTTATTCTCTTCAATCATGAAACATTTAATGAGTAAGAAACCTTAACTAACTTAGT
The DNA here is from genome assembly GCA_034641835.2 of Pinus albicaulis. NCBI lineage: Eukaryota > Viridiplantae > Streptophyta > Pinopsida > Pinales > Pinaceae > Pinus > Pinus albicaulis. The sequence goes on from CM076582.1 coordinate 346,111,617, forward strand.
GGCCACCCCTCACTATAACATAGTGGCAGACACAAAAAAGGAGGAAGACAAGACAAAAGTATCAAAACAGTTTGCCAAAACAAAAAATTACAACAGAAAAATCACAGGTCTAGAGCTACAAAACAGTCATCCATTGTTTGACAACCTTGAGAGTCAAGAGAAGAGTCCCCAACATAATGAATAACATGAGGAACTAAACTAGTTTCAACATAGTGATGACTTACAAGAGCAATCTAAAAGCACACAAGATAAAGAGGAGGGTATCCAAACTAGTAATTATGAAAATAGTCCTCTCTGGAAAATGAATTTTGATGGGTCTTGCACTAAGAATAATGTCGGGGTAGGCATATGGATACACAACACTGAAAACAATCATGCTGAAGGAATTCCTATAGATTAAGTTTTCAATGTTCAAATAACATAGTTGAGTACGAAGCCCCCCTTTTAGGCCTACACTTATTGAAAAAATTAGGGACAAAAAGGATAAAATTTCATGGGGATTCAGAGTTTATTATTAGGCAAGTGAATGGGGAATATAGTGCCAAAAACCCCAGACTTAGAGCCTATAGAAATGATGTCATGAAATTATTAAAAACATTTGATGAATTCCAACTTATCTTTGTCCCAAGAAACCAAAATGTCCTTGCCAATGGTTTAGCCTTTACTGCTAGAACTTGTTTAAAACCTTATGAAACCAAGCAATGCACCACCCAAGTCAAATTTAGACCAGCTGTCCCAGAAAATGAAAAATACTGGCAAGTTTTTTATGGAGATAAACAAATAGAAGAATTCTTATAGTCCAGAAATGAATTTGATCCACCAAGTTCAGATTCAGATTATGAAAATGACTATCCTATTGAAGAAAATCTACTTGATAAAAAAGTAAAGTCTCCAGAGATTGCTGATATAAATCTATTATCTAATAAACTTGAACATGCCACACAAACTAGTGCAGATTTTGAAAAATAACACTTAGAAATGCTGCAATCTAACACTCAAAGCTTGCCAAAAGGACTAGTCCCATTAGAATAATTGTTTGATTTCAATGATGTTTCCAAAAAACCAAAACTGGAACTTGTTGAAACTGAAGTAGAAGAATGTAACATAGGCAGTGAACTGAAGCCAAAAATGATCAAACTGTCTAAAACATTGCCAGTTGACATCAAACTGAAATATATTGAGCTATTTAGAGAATTTTCTGATGTATTTGCATGGATTTATGAATATCTAAAATCATATGACACGGAGATAATTCAGCATAACATACCCCTCAAAGAAAACCAGAAGCCCTATAGAAAAAAATTGCACAGAATAAACCCTATTCAATTACCCCTGGTTGAGAAAGAAATTAAGAAAATTTTTGATGCTGGAATTATAGTCCCAGTTAGATATTCAGATTGGGTGTCTAATCTTGTGTCAGTTAGGAAAAAGATAGGAGAAATAAGGCTTTGTATTGATTTTAGGAACTTAAACAGAGCCTCATTAAAGGACAACTACCTTTACCCAAGATGGATCACATTTTACAAAAGGTAGTTGGTTGTAGAAGAATTTATTTTCTCGATGGCTTCTCAGGTTACAGTCAAATTCTAGTACATCTTGGTGATCAACTAAAAATAGCCTTTACTACACCTTGGGGTACTTTCATGTATGTGAAAATTCCCTTTGGTTTAATGAATGTTGGTGATACATTTCAGAGAGCCATGGATATTGCATTCTCAAAAGAATTAGGCTTCTTCATCATTATTTACCTTGATGATATCACTGTTTTTTCTAAAACAGATGAAGAACACCTAGAACACTTGAGAAAGGTCTTTGAGAAATGAAAAAAATATGGGTTATCTTTAAATCCAAAGAAAAAAATGTTTGGTCTCCAAGAAGGAAAACTACTTGGACACATCATATCAGAATAAGGGATAAAGATAGACCCAAAGAGGATTGATGGTATATTGCAAATCAACCATCCTAGAAACATCAAGGAACTTCAATCTTTCATTGGGAAGATTAATTTCTTGAGAAGGTTCATACCCAATCTCGCTGAACTCCTTAGAAACATAACAAACATGCTGAAAAGGGAATAAGGAGTTAAATGGACCTTAGAAGCAAAGAAATCATTTGAACTGGTAAAACAAGCATTAAGCAAAACACCAGTTCTCATTAGTCCTGATTTTACAAAAGATTTCTTCATTTTTTCATTTGCATGAGAACACACAATAGCTATTGTCCTATTACAGAAAAACTTGAAGGGACAAGAGCAGCCAATTGCATTTTTTAGTAAGGCATTGAGAGATGTACCTCTGAAGTACAATATCATGGAAAAACAAGCCTTTTCCTTAGTTAAAGCCTTAAAATACTTCAGAGTTTACATTTTACATTCCCACATAATTGCATTTGTGCCAAATTTAGTTGTAAAAGACATTTTAACCCAAGATCCAGATGGAAAAAGAGGAAAGTGGATTGCTGTGATACTTGAATACGATTTAGAAATCAAGCCCACTAAGCTTATAAAAGGCCAAGGACTAGCAAGATTAATGGCTAAGTCTAATTTTGAAGCTCTTGATATAAACATGTTAGATGCATTAGATGAACAAGAGGAGCTTTCAACTCCCAATATTGAAGATCATTTTCTTTTTTCATCTTCGTATGCTGATATTTTGTATGTCTTGCTCAATTTAAATACACCTCCTGGTTTGTCTAAAACGAAGGCAATATTTTTAAAGTTAAAAGTTTTTAATTACTGTATTTTGGATAAATGTCTATATTGGAAAAATGCTAGTGGATTATTGCTTAAATGTTTGCCTGAGAATGATGCAAATAAGATCAAGCATGAATTACAAGAAGGAGAATGTGGAGGCCACCTCTATTGGAAGACAACTGCTAATAAAATCCTTAGAGCTGGTTGCTATTGGCCCACCCTCTTTCAAGATGTCCACAAAATGATTATTTCCTGTCACAAATGCCAACTCTTTGAAGGAAAAAGAAAATTGCTTCCCTTACCCTTGCATCCAATCACTGTTGAAGCTCCTTTTCAGCAGTGGGGTCTAGAATTCATTAGGGAAATCCTTCCAGCCTCATCTACCCAACATATATGGATCCTCACTGCAACAAACTATTTTACCAAATGGATAGAAGCCATCCCTTCTAGGCAAGCCACTGACTCTGTCATCATAAAATTCCTTGAAAATCATATCCTATCTAGATTTGGCTATCCTAGGAAGATTATCACTGATAATGATGCTGCATTTGGATCCAAAAATATGTTGAATTCTGTCATAAATATTAGTTTTCATTGGATCATTTTACTGCTCATTACCCACAAGGTAATGGGTTAGCAAAATCCTCAAATAAAATTTTGGTGAATATAATCAAAAAGTTGTTGGAAGACAATAAGAAATCATGGCACACAAAGCTAGTACATGTACTATGGGCTGACATATTAACACTTAAGAAATCAATTGGAATGTCTCCCTACCAACTAGTTTATGGAGCAGATGCAATTTTTCCAACCAGTCTAGGAGTGCCAGTCATGAAGCTGATCCAAGAAGTACAGTCTGAAGAAAATGATATGACAAGAAGAATCAATCAGACTATACATATTCAACAAACCAGAGAGGAAGTTTACAACATAGCACTACACAAGCAAGAAAACATCAAAAAATTGTTTGATAAAAGGACGAAGGTCAGTGATTTCAACATTGGTGACAAAGTTTTAAAGTGGGATTCTAGGAGAGAAGATAAGGGAAAAAATGGGAAATTTGATAACTTATGGCTAGGCCCTTATCTCATTCATTCTACTGCTGGTAACAATGTTTATTTCTTGTAGGAATTAAATGGAACTTAACTTCTTGGAGGTCCTGTCAATGGCAGGATGCTCAAACATTATTTTTCCTAACTATACCAGTTCAAAGCTTTTTACTTTCCATTGTAAATTATCATTGTCTGAACATTGCATTCAAAGTTAGAAAAATTTAAATACAAAAACAATAGAAAAAAAGAAAAGAGGGCAGAATGAAAACAAGAAAGGTATAGCCCCATACCAAAAAAGAGAAATAAAATCTAAAAGTGTGCAAGCTCAAATGCCACTACCACAAGAAACACTTTCTATTCAATCATACAGTGTAATCATGATTGGATAAGTTTAAATTTACTGCTGATTGGTTAGTGAATTAGATCATCCAAACAACACAATCTTGGCTTATCAGTAAGGTAGATTAGGATAGAATAAAGAAGGTTCAAACAAGCTCAAAACTTGAACCAGATGAGAAAGAAAAATAGCTCAAACAAACCCAAAATCAGAGCTAAAGAAATAATGAAAGATGTTTCAGTTTTCAGATCTTAAGCCTTCACAATTTTTTTTTACTTTTCTGCAATTTTAGTCTATGTGTAGCTTGTTTTAATGCAATAGATCTATAGCAAGTCAGACTGCTTAATCCTAGCTTGGCTGTTTTTAAATTTCTATTCTAGAAAATAGAGAATAAAAGTCTGTCAGACAGTTCTAATCCTAACAGATAGTAGTTAGGTAGAAAATTTATGAACTCAACTATTTAAATTGGGTTCATGGAGAAATAAGGGTAGAATTAAATTATTTTTATGTTTTCAATAAAAGAATAAAATGATTGATGAAAAGGTTTGCAAGTCCAAATGCACCTGCTGAAGAAAAAATGCTAGGAAGTAGGTTGTGTAGGTAGTTGTTTGGGAAATACTTTTCTGCTGATATATCAAGTTCTAAGTCATTTTGTTAGTAGATGATAAAAATATTATCAAAAGTGCAGGGAACTGATCAGCTTCTAGAGAAAAATTGTTTGAGTTTCTTGACACCTTCAAGAAGATGCCATCCCCATGTGGAGCCACTGTTAGCCACCTATAAAAATTTGTCATACCAAATGGTGGCTAAATATTTTTAGCCTTCAAGAAACAATTCATGTTGAAATTGTGAGTTGTTGAATTCTTATGATGATAATTATCCTTGGAATTAATCTTCACTGCTATTTAACTATTAATCCTAAACTACCTGCTGTTTACCAAGGGAAAAAACTATTCAAAGAGGCTCCATTTTCCATCATTTCACTTCTCTCTTCACTCACAAAAAAATCCATTTTTACCTTCATTCCCTTCACAAATCCTTCTAAAACCCTTTCATATTAACCCTAAAATCATCAAAACCCCCTTAAAACCTGATATCTCCCCTTTATTTGGTTTTAGGTTCCCTTCTTTCATTTACTGAAACCCTCGTTTGGCTTCAAAAACCTTTGTTTTTGGCCTAAAAATCATTCTTCTGCACTATATAGGAGTTACGCTCCCGAGGGCTTATAAGCTTTAGCCCTTTCTTTCATATGTTCTAAAGCTCCGCAATCAGGCGCTTAAAGGCCTAAAACCCTTTCCGAAACCCCTTTTTCCTCTATTTTTCTTCATTCCCAATGTTATGGTCTGAATCAATCTATACCGTTGATATATGCAGATCAACGGCCATCGGGCCCTATCCTTCCGCCCGATTACCTTCCCGTCCCTTCTCCCCATTTCAAAACTCTGCCCCGTTATTAAATGTCGACCGTCCATTCGAGAGATCGAACGATTGGGACTAAACCCGATAACCCAACTAACCTGTCCGCTACGCGACAAAGGCACTGACGCAATCGTCGGTCCCACCATCCCTTGTCCACGCATCTTATCCCTTGTCGCGCGCTTTCCGCACCGTCTGATCTACCTTCGATGATCCGATGGCTTATACTACATATCGCAAAAATTTTGCGCCTAAAGGTTAACTCCAAAAAAATTTGCGAAATGGGCGGTATTCGGAGGGACATGTGTCAGGTGATGTATGGTATCGCATTTCTTTTGGGAAATACCGCCTACCCCACAAATGCAATGCAAAAACCGCTGCCATTTTTCTGCCATACCGCTACCCCTCCTCAATGACATTTTCGCTTTTAATCTCAGCCGTCAATCTCTAAGATCAAACGGCTTGTGTTATATCGCAACCCCATTCGTTTTCCCTTCATCTATTCTCCCAAGGACTTCATCAAAATATCTCCACCGTTGATTGTTCTAATCCAACGGCTCTTGTTCACTGTCATGCCCAAACCTCCATTTGCACCTAGTTAGCTATTTCTGCCAGGATTTTCATCCTCCATCGCTGCATTTCATCCATCCTCACGCATTATTACCACCTCCATTGAACCTCTAAACGCAGTTAAACCATCTCTGCAAGATTTCTCAATAATTTTTTTGTTTTGTAGGGTTCTAATAGTGTTTAATCTGTGCCTTTCCACAATCACATACAGGTGACCATTTCGGCCCAGAATGATGATTATATGGCTTAAATCAACAAGAAAAGGAACCAGCAAAGGTTTTGGAATCTCAATTGCATCGGTGGATCATGATCCCCGACCCTCGATGAAACCCTCCAACGGTAGATAACCACCTATGCAAACCCTCTGCGCACCTATAAACAACAAACACAGTCAGCATAAATTAATGACAGAGTATCAGTGTAAAAGATAAAGATCAAAGCATAACTGAAGATTAAAGATTTTAATCAGAGTTTAAAGGGATTAAGGCACAAACTCAGGAATCAAAGGCCTAATCCACAGAATGAAGACAAACCTCCAGGAAGGCCTCCACTACCACATCATAGGCAAAAAATATCCCCAGCCTACCAAAAGTGCCACCTGCAGCCTCAATAAATCAAAAGAAGGCATAATAATTGCCTTAGTTAGTGATATTTTGTTGAAGACATCCAGAGTTATTTCCAGCCTGTCTGAAAGAGTTTAAAGTCAACAAATATACTAAGTAGCTAAATACTTAATGAAAACCAATTAATATAGAGGAAATATCAGAAATCTTCCCTATTGAACCCCTCAGAGACAGAGAGGCATTAACTTGTATTAATTGAACCTAGAGACCTTTTCTTTCACCCCACCTCCTCATTTTCTTATAAAATATCCTTGAGGAGCACATTTTTGTGGGTTGGAATTTGATGTAATATTTTTTGCTCGAAACTTTCTACATGTAAATATTTCTTAGAGGCTGTTGAAGCTCTGTTTGTAATCAAAGAAGTTACGCTAAGAAGAGAATTTGTTGCTGCGCTGAAACATTGGAATTGAAGTATGTAACTGGATTGACATAAATACACAAGCTGATTCATGGGATCCTGGTCTATACCATTGGTGATGTGCCTTTCATTGTACTTGTTTTCCTTCTTATGTTTTCCACAAAATTGTTCATTTTTCTTTGATAAAGAACAACAAATATAGAGCTAGGATTTACTCTTTAAAGTACCCTACTCTCACTGATAAGATTTATCTTTTTGTTTTCCTCCTTTGTGTATTTAAGAATGATTTAATACAGTCCAAACAGTCAAGGAATGTTGGTGAGCCCATGTATTATTGTCTAAATTTTAAACATTGTTCTTGAATGATATTTTCATTACATGTTAAGTAGAGTTAAACTAGAAAATTTTATGGTTTGCCCTATCTTCTAGTTCTTTTTCCAAAGGTGGTTTGAAAGTTTCCTTAAGAGTATGCTAAAAGCAAGTCTATATTTTAATGATATCTTACTTGATATTAAGCTACACTTTGTTTTCTTATATATTTTCATCCTTTCTAAAATTATTCATGTGGATTACTGGATTGTTTGTCTGATAAGTTAGCTTTAATACAAGATTGTCCAAAGAAGTCTATGGTTAGCCCTATCCTTTGGCTGGTTTCAAACAGTTACTTAAAAAGGATTTTTCTTGTTTGGAAAGTTGATAAATCCTTGTTGAAATTATTGGCTTTTCCCACTTTCACAACACTCTTAATGTTCCATTGCATCATTTAATCTAAAGGATCTTTTGATATAGATGACTTGCCCCATGGACCACTCTTGATAACTGTTGTACAATTAAAACCTTTTATGACTCCATAGCCCAATGGATTAAGTGATGTTTCATACCTATCCTATCAGCTGAACCTTGTTTTGATTATTCACACCTTCACCCTTCTGAAACCTTTTCATTTTCAAGACTTTCTACTCAATTAAATATCATACCCAACCAAACAAACAACAAAACTTGTTCTTCATAACTAACCTAATATCATATTAAAACCTTAAAAGATAAATCAATCTTTGCACTTATAGAGAGATCCCTCTCTGGATTCAGGAGGGCTAGATCCTAGAATCCCAAAGTGGTTCATATGTAGGCTCTGCAACGTTTTTATTTTCCAATATTGCAAACTACAGAGACCTAACACCATGTACACCAACCTGGAAACTTAAAGTCCATTTGATTCATATATGCAGTACCAGAAGAGATTGGTAATCCTCCATTCCCTTTCTCAAACTGCATAACCATAACAAAAACAAATGGCGCACCACATCATTAAAATGTGTTTAGATTCCCCTTTTTATAAATTCATTTTGGCATGAACACAACATGCTTGGGGGCACTTATGCCCCTCAACCATAAAAATCCTAGATCTTAGCCAAAAACAGCACTAAAACCCCCTTTCTCTGACAGGTCTCACTTTTCAGGTCATTTCCTAGGACAGGTCGCAGTTTTATGCCCAATACCTGCTACCCAGGTTGTATAACAAACCCCTAAAAGTGCGACCTGGCCTGTTCATGAGCTCTGGGGACCTAAACTGAACTTTCAATCCACTGAAATGAAAGAGTAGGGTTAGGCATCTTACCTGCAATTGACGGATCTCGATTCCAACGGTCGATTTGTCCGCTATGCTTGCCACAAGATTTAGGGCCTTCTCTCCTCTCTACATTCACCACAGCTCCACATGAAAATGAGTGAATTTGGAGGGAAAACACCTTATTAAAAGAAAACCCTTGATTTTTATTTCGCCCACTGCGGCCAAACTGTAGCTTAGTTTAACAAACTGTCTATACTATTGGAAATATCTCATCGAGCCCTCAAATGGGTATCTATTAGTTTTTAGTTATTTGATACTGTACTAGGACACTTTTTATCCAGGAAGCGTCACTTCACCCCGCCTCAAAATAAAATTTCTTCACTTGCAACACTTTTATTGGGCGCACCACTTTGCCTCCATACTTGTCCACATTCCTGTCAATTTTCTTTGTGAGTTACCATATTGTACTCATGTTTCTATGGTCCCCCATTGGACCATTACTATGTGGCAACACCATCAAGTCGCCCTTGTTTAGAGCATCCGAGTTGAGTCATCATCGCATTCATGGAGTCTATCTCGAGCCCCTTTGTATCCCGCTATAGTCCTCCATCCTTCATTGCTTGGTCCCTCTCTCGTGTCGCACATTATGGCCTCCAGTCCCACTGTCCCCTATCCCTCATGATATTGTTTCAGTCGCTTCCAAGTCATCCATGCCCTTTATGCTCTAGCAAGGGAAGTCGTCCATCCGATAATTAGTACCCCCCATTTCATCATCATCCCTGGTGTCTGTCTTTCAGTCGCTCTACTATTTTTTCTCATGCCTTAGTTGAGGACATTTTATTGCCTCACCTATGGCAAACCTCCTTCTATCGACATCAAATCATTTATTCTAGAAGACAGGTCTAGAGGGCAGTGTACCTTAGTTCCAGCTTCCACTCTTGTTCGGTGCTTCGAATCAGGCAAAGGGACTCCTTATAGCCCTTTGACTTGGTTGTTTCTCAACTCTAGCTCCTTTCAACATGATCGAGATCTATATACTTGATGGTTCAGTGATGCAGCAGATTGGACCGGTGATTCCTGGGTGTGTGTGACATGTCTCAGCCCTCATGAGGGTGTGTCCCTACAGGTAGTCCCCCACATGCCTGGATGACCTCTTCATCTCAACCTTCGATGCAGCTCCATATATTTGATGATGTCGACCTCAGCCGCTTGCAACACCTTTTTTGATTGCATGTATCAGTCAAATTTACAAAGCCCTTTCTTGTTTACAGGGGCATCTGGGTTGTATTTGTATCTCATGTACTCAGATATTACTGTACAAGCACAGTATGTATGTGGGATCCATTATCATGTTGTTTAGTTGGCTCATGTTTATGCCAGCATGTACTATATTGTTCAGTCCCTTTGTTTACTAGACGCCTTATTCTTTGTAATTTGTCTCGGCGGGCATAGGTATGCCTCCCCCGTCACCTATAGCATAGGTAATCACTCATAAAAGGGACTTGTCACACCTATAAGTCTCGCCTCCTCAGGGTCTAGTCCTTTTATCACTTTGGTCTACCTTATATTTCTCTCTTTGACTTCCCCTTCGGTGTCTAGTGATTGAGTTCTTACAACGTACTTTGGTCATACGATTAGCTCCTAACGCTCGCACACTGGGGGGAAATATGTTACACCATTTTTTGGTTATCTAACCTATTATCATTAGATAGACCCAAGTACACCATGTAAGACAAATTTTACCCTAAGTAAAATTGCTTTCACTATGAAAATAACTTAGTAAACCACCTTTATTAAGGTGTTTATGGTCTAAACAGGAAACCCCATGAGGAAATATTAAATAAATCTACATTTATTTGATTTCCCTCAAGGAATAATTAGTTAAACAATAGTTTAATTAATATTCCTGGTTATATTTAACCCAAAATAGGGAAATTAATTAGATAAATCATTACTTATCTTATTATTTCCTAAGAATAATTATTTAAACCTTATTTAAATAATATTCTTTGTTGAATACGACTAAATAACCCTTAAATAATTAAGTAAATAATTATTTATTTGATTATTACTCAACCACATCCTTAAAATGATAAATAAATCATTTAATTATTTATTATTTACAAATAAGGGATTTGACCCAAGTCAAATTGTTTTTCCCTCCTACAAATATAATAAAATATTCCATAAAAGTTAGATCTTGATTTGGTTTATAATATTTTAACTATGCACCAATATCTAGATTAACTCAATATTTTGTTATAAATAGAAGGGTTTTCCCATTCATTTACCACCTTTTGTTGCCTAAAGATCACTCTAGATCTATACTTTTGGTCTGACTATTGATCCACCATCATAGTCATATTTTGGTACCATTTTTTGTCTAGGTTTTCTACATCATCAAGAGAGAGGAATTTTAGATCTAAAGTGTTGAGGACTTACAAGAACCCATCCCATTGAGAAGAACTGGGAACACCCTCCTGTTTTTTCCTCCCAGATGCCATTAATAAAAAATTCATTCAACACACTCTTTTCTTGTCTATTGGATGCATGGAGTAAATCTTGTTTTTTTCTACTGCTTAATGTATTCTAATGCATAGATCTAGATTTTTGCAGCATTTATCTTGATCACCTAACTACATATCTGAGGATATTGGCAGCTTTGTTGTTAGGGTTGTTTGTTATGCGCAGCTAAAGTGGTATTTTTTCGTACGCTTGGAATTAAGATTCATACTAACATCTGGAGTTGAAAGTCCTTCTTCGAAAGTTGAACTTGGGAGGTTTGCTACTCACGGTGGTCTCGCATGACCTTTGTTTCAATTATGCCAACTCATTTGACAGAGTCTTGATGATGTGGGTCAAGCTCTCAAGATAAACAACTTCTTTCTCCTTAGCCTTGCTTATGGAGGCCTGAGACCTTTTTTCTTGTGCCTTTGGAGTATTTAATTAGTTCATCATCTACAATGACCCAAATTTCACGCAATTCATTTTCAACTACGATTTCTTCTACATAGTTTTCAGCAAGGGTTTCTTTCACAATTATTTTCAGGAAATGCACAATGCTTGTTGGTAAGGAAAATGTGTATTAATCGATAGTGATGGAGTCATGAAGCTTTTTATTAGCTAGAAATTTCTTCAAAATACGGTTAAACCTCTAATTAAAATATTTCACCTTTTTTTTGTGCTCCATCTTAAGATTTCCCTTCTCTTTCAACAACATGGTGGGGGTTTTTTCATCAACTAATTTTTCAAGAAAAATATTCTTAAACCCCTTCCAATTTTGGATAGAATTCGGAGGAAGACTATGATACCATACAACTTCTCTACCATCTAAGGTGCACTAAAATTTTTGCATGCAACATCATCATAACGTACCTATAGAATTTGCAGATGTAGGTAGAAGTTGTGTAAATGGTCCTTCTCTTTCATTACTTTGTCAAGGTAATACTTCATTAATAAATTTTTTGGGTGTCTTGGCATCTTCTGTAACCACCCAGTTACATCAAAAGTGGGCCTTGAGACATTTAATCCAAATCTTGGCCTACGATATATTCATCATTGTCCTCCTCCTCTTTGTTAGAATCTGATGGATCATCTTCCTATTCTTATTATTCACTGCCCAACCCATGGAAAGTATCGTTTGAGAGTACAAGGTTATCTCCATCACCATAGTTGTAAGATGAAGGTCGTGATGATTTCTCTGTGTTTTCCGTGGAGTTTGGTAACTCTTCAGGGGTGGCGAGAACTAAAACTTCAATTGTAGAAACCACTATCTCGGTATGGGTTGTTGGGTTACTCTTTGGAAAATAAGGAAGATTGTTTACTCCCAGAATTAATCCAATAGATTTTTCAAACTTATGAGTTATAGGACAGATGGCCCAGATTTAATTGTAAGAAATTTTAGAAGTTTATACAAGCTCGGGTTGAGAAGATTCACCGACTTCAGGAATGCGAGTATGGGAGGTTTTGGGAATGTTTTTTCCTTGACTGGAATATGTAAGGTTAGGGTGGGTGAGTTTATCAGCCATACAAATCTAGCGCTAAGAATGTTGACAGTGCTGGACTGGCAAAATTTCAAGGGATATCTAAGATATGTGGCCCCAATTAGTCCTCACATAGTTTGGGATAGGAGCCCCATCTGAAATATTGATTGGTTTCCAAATTCTTAAATATTTTCCTTGGCTCTAACTATCAGCAAGAGAGAGGAGTGCAATCGTGCCTTCGTAAAGCAAGAAGGTGTGATTGGTGAGTGTTCAGTTGTAGGTGTGTCAAATTTCTTCTACTGTGGAGGGAAAGCGTAAAGTGAGCCTATAAGAGAGAGGTAATAATACCACCTTATTAGAGACACACATAGACAAGAAGGATTCGTCTAACATCTAGCAAAATAGTCCACAAAATATGTGACGATAATTACAACCAATCAATGAGAAAGATATGTCTAGTATCCTTTGGAATAGTTCAAGTGGTAGCAACCATTACAACACATTCTCAATAAAATAAGTACTAAAATAACCAAAATGGTTCAACTACTTTAGCACATATGAAAGAAAACTTGAAATACAAACATTCGTTGAATAATCTTACAAATATTCAAAATACATATATGAAGAACATGTTGGCCATGAAGGCTTCTATTATTAAGTAAAAGTTCTAAGACATATGTATACAATGAACACCACCACCTCTGGTAGTGGAGCATTAGAGCCACTCCTTTCTCCTCAAAAGAACTAGTTTGTCTCTGTAATTCCTTGTGGGAGGAGCCAAGGTGAAAATTCCTTTGCTCATTCAATGAGGGTTTATATATAATCAATGAGGAGGTTATGATTCACATTCCTTGTGGCTCTTCATCTACCCCGCTCTTCATCTACTCTCATGATTGTTTGAATTCCTATGACTTTTCAGATTTACAAGACACTTCATATTCTATACATGTCATTTGGAATTCCACTTTACAATACATTTTTAAAATATAATTTACATGATCCAAAATATGGTGTGCCATGTGAAAAATCATGACATGACATGACACTTATGACATGGACTTCTTGATGATGAGGTAATATTAGTCAAGCCACTCTTTGCTATGTGTATTCTTGAGAATTCTCTTATATCCACCTATGTATGCCTTGATTGTAAGGACTCTTCAATGATCACAAGTCTTGAGTTGTGTCATACATTTGTGTTCCTTTGATTTCTCTCGGTTGATAAACTTTCATACTTAGCTACAAAGATGTATTTTAGCATGTTTCCCTTCTTCACCATCTTTCCATTACATGATAAGGTACCTACATCTACAATTCACTCATGATGAGAAAAAATTAGTATGATAAAACCCTAGTCTAATATAGTGCATGTTGATCCATTGACTAAGTCAGAACTAGGTAATAGGCTAGAAAAGGGGCTTAGTGACTGCACAATTCATATTTGAAATAGTCATGGGTGAACCTTAGGCCTTGGGACTGCACAATCGGCAGTTCAGACTAGATTGAGGAAGACAACATCAAAATTTTGGAGGTCAGTGTGATAGGTTGAGGGATGGACACTAGATCAACCCATTGGACAGTTACGAGAGACAAAGGAGGTTTTGTATTTGTGAAATTTTGTAGCACAAGAGCCCAAGGGTATAGCTTGCAGCTAGAGATTGTGCAATGCGCAGTTGAGGCCAAGTTGAGAAGATGGATTGCGGAGTTATGGAGGCCAAGGTCTGGGGCTTACACACTGGAACTTTGTAGTGAAATAGTCCTAGGGGGGAGGAAATGTGAATTTCATAGTTTCAAGAGGCAAGGATCACAACTAGAGGCCTGAGACTGCACAATGCGTAGTTTAGGAAGGTCGAATGAAGGTAAATTGCGTGGTCATGATAAGACTTCGACTATGATCATACACTTAGAAAACTTGATGACATAACAACATAGATCATATAGGACACATGAGAAATGCATTTCCATCAGTGCGACAATTTGACAACAACTTATGACAAGTGTGACACCAAAGGTACACTTTGTGACGACTATGACAACACTTGTCCGACAATGCTTAAAAATTTTGGAATGAGTGTGAAAAATGTTTACATGGTTAGATTAACTAATTTACACAAAGGTAACCCCTTGAAACTATCAAAATAGGCTTACAATGTGTGAAAACTAAAATGCGTAAAGACAAAATTTTTCCATTCTTTCAAAAGGGACCGAAACACTTCAAGAAAACACATGAGATTAGTTTCAATGTTTGTGACGAAAATGTACAAGACCAAGGAATGATTTGAAATTGAGCATAGGCCACAATTTTGGAGGGTGTTCTAGAAGAGACAACACTTGGTGACAAACTAGTAGAATTTCATCTTACCAACCTTGGTTAACTCTTTCGTGCAAATTTATTTTTTAAAGAATTTGAAATATTGCATTGTTTTCCTAGAACCATTATTTTAGATCTGCATATGAGGTTTGTAAGACTTTTTGGGAGGAACTTATGGAAAAAACTATGAACCAGTTTAAATTAGAGTTTAGCTTACCATTGATAAAAAGATGGAAAAATAGAGGTGATGAATAGAAGGTTTGGAAACATCTTGAGAAGTTTGGAAATTGAAAACCCTAAGCAGTGGGACCAATTTCTTGTTGAAGCCAAATTTTCTTACAATGACTCTCTAAAAAAAATTACCAGAATGAATCCATTCCAAATAGGATATGGAATGCACCCAAGAGGGGTGATGAGTTAAGGAAATTTGGACAATAGGAAATCAAGAGTATTGAATATCAAGATTTTGCAACAAGTATATAGTAGTTGCAAGATAGGGTCAAAAAATAGCTAAAATAAACCAACAAAAGGTACAAACAAGAAGTACATACAAGAAGTAGGAAGATATAATTTGGATTAAAAAACATGGTAATGGCTTCTCTTAAGAAGGAAATATTTCCAAAGGGGACATACAATAAATTGAAACTCAAAAAATTAGCCCATGTAAAATCCTAGGGAATTTTTCTTCCAATTCTTATGATATAGAACTTACAAGGGATATTGGCATTTCAACAATTTTCAATGTACCAGACCTATAACCTTTTAAAGAGACAACAAATGTAGCTACAAGTCATGAATTTAGGTCTACATATGGGAGGAGCGACTATCAAAATCAATTCATAAATATATTGAAGAAGTATTAGTAAAGAGGGTGACCAAGAGGGCCAAAGGAAAGTAATATTTTCAGTATTTGGTCAAATGGAAAAACTAGCCAATAGAAGATGCAAGTTGGATGCCATCAACATAAATTTCCAAATTTTTCATGGATGTTGAAGACCAGGTGGAGAAATCATTTCTTCCCTAGGAATCTAATGGAGGAGGTAAAAATTATTTAAATGAATAATTATATTTTTATATTTTCTGTAAATTGTGATATTTATCCTAGGATAATTTGTGTTAGTTTTGAGGTTATGTTGTAGAGTCCTTAAGGGAAAGATGAAAAATTTATATTAGGTGGAGTGGCATTAGATTTTAGAAGGGGACATATGTAGGAACATGAGAGGTTTGTTAGTTATAGCCTCCATTTTATATTAGAAATATTTTTTTTAAGATAGAGAGGACAATAAAAATGGGGGAAAAAGAGAGAAAACATGTTGTCTTGAGTAGTTATCAGACCTGTGTAATGAAATTATAAATCCATCTAATTCTTGGGTTTTGTGTAATCCTATGTCAACATGAGTTACATTCATTGTTAATTTTTTGTTTTATATCTATGGTTATACTAATATTTAGTGAGGATAAGAGATAATTTAACCCCCTCATATTGATTTGTTTTGTGCATATATACTAGCATAGTAAAAATCCCTTGCTAAATGATGAGTAGCCACAAAGGTCGTAATTATAGAGGAATGACATATCTGAAACTAGTTTGGTAGTTTTGGTTAGTTCAAGGTTCGTGGGTATAATCATTAGTTAGTCTCAAGTCACAAATTCCATTTCACATAAGTGAATGTGATAATTAAAATCCATGTTAACATCTCATCAGTTGTTGGCACTAGGATAGGCATTACTTCACACAACTAGAACCAAAGGGGTTATGTTAGGTCCCTATATTACTAATATAGTCCCTTATTGTTGTTAGTGTAACCCCCTTATTGTTATTATTGTACCCCTGTAACCCCCATATTGTTATTATTGTGCCCTTAAATTATTATTGTTAGGTCGGCTAGGATTACATTGTGGCCCCACTAGGATTACATTATGGCCCCATGGACTCCTACATATAGAAAGGAGGTTTTGTAATTTCTATCATCCAAGAATTGTTCATTAATGTAATGTATTAGAGGTTTCCCCCTTGAATTGGCTTATTTCTAAGGCGTTGATATCTCTTTTCTTCTATTTTTGGAGTTGGTTTCACAACATTTGGTATTAGAGCTTTGGATTCTAGGGTTTCGCTGCTCCAAATAGGTCATCGTGTAATTTTCGCTATAATTTTTTTTCTACAAAGTTTCAGAAGCTAAAATTTTTAGGGTGCGAAGCTGAAATCCTAAGGAACATCGTTAAAAAATTTCAGAGCTTGTTTTGCAATATTTTCGGAGATATGATTTGTGGAAGTTATATCTTTTTGTAGGCTCCTCAATTTATTATAAATAGGTCATCGTGGAATTTGCGCTATAACGTTTTTTATAAAAAGGTTCAGAATCTGAAATTTTTAGGGTGCGAAGCAGAAATCCTAAGGAAACTTTTCAAAAAATTTCAAAGCTTTGTTCGCACTATTTTCGGAGATATGATCTATGGAAGGTAGTGCTTTTTTAGACTCCTGAATTTCATCTCAAAGAGGTGAGCATGGGAAAATATTCATAACTCTCTCTCTGAGCATAGGATTGGAGTTCCGTAAAAATTGGTCGCAAGTACACAGACTGTAGTTTCTTTTCTATCAATTTCAGATCTAAAAGACGAAACAGTGACACGTGGCAAGTCGTACAAGTTCTCTCTACTGAACCAGTCCATAATTAGGTCATTGTGGGATATTGGACATAACTTTGCCTTGGAGAATCCAAATCAAGTCAGACTTGTGGCATTCGAAAGATAATTCAGAAGGCTATGTCAGTGTCCAATTTTAGATATTGAAGAGCTGCAATCACAAAGATAATCCAATTTCAATATGGAGCTCCTCAAAAGCAAGAAAAAGGTGTGCATTTTTTTTTTTTTTACGAATTGCATAAGTCTTGTTTGAAGAATCAATTTGAATTGATTCCAAGGGAATATTGTAGAATATATATCATTATTGGGTTAAAATAAAAATTGCCTCGTAAAAATAATTCAACACCCATTAAGCCTTCAAAAGGCTCTACTATGACTCATGAAGATGAAGAATTGCAACATGATCTATCAAAATTACAAGAGCAAGTGCACCAAATTTCGCTCTCGCAAAGAGCAACAAAAAATGAAATGGATGTTTTGAAGAAAGGCATGGAAGAAAAGATGGATGGTTTGAAGAAAGACATGGAATATAAGATAGATGGCATGGAATCTAAGATGGATGACATGGAAGCTAATATCAATGAAAAAATAAAAGAAAACATGGAAAACATGAAGAATGATCTAAAAGAAGACATGGAATGTTTGACAAAGTTGATACAAGAAATGTTTTCTAATGGTGAAAAGATAGTAGAGGAAAATCATGATGAGAACAAAATAAATGTTAATCGTGACTTCATAAACTCTAATGTTGGCAGGAAGAACTGCCATATTCCAAAAATGGATACGAGGAAGTTTGATAGAAAGGATCCTGTAACATGGATACTACAGATGGATCAATATTTTGATCTCCATAATGTGAAAAACACACAAAAAGGTACGCATTGCAACTTTACATTTAGAACAAAATACATTTTTATGGTATCAATGGCTTTGCTCCAGTAAAAAAATTGTCACTTGGTCAATTTTTACAGAGGAAATGATAGCACATTATGAGGATACAAAGAGCAACACCTTCTTTAGCCAATTGATAAATCTCAAACAAAAGGGCTTAGTGGGGGAGCACATTGAGGACTTCCAAAAATTGAATATAAAGGTAACTGATATTCCAAAGGAACACAGGATTGATCTCTTCATAGGTACTTTAAAGGATAACATCCAACATGAAGTTTGCGTTTTGGAACCTGATTCATTGGAGAAGGCATTTAGGTTGGCAAGAAAAATTCAATGTAAAATTATGGTGACAAGGAAGCCTACCACTCACTTCCATAAAGAAGGAAGTGTTGCTATGCCTAAATTTCCACAACCTACAAGGTTGACACCACAAAAATTGGAAGAAAAAAGAGCAAAAGGGCTTTGCTACAGTTGTGATGGAAAATACACTAAAGGTCATAAGTGTGCTGAGAAGAAATTATTTTACATAGATTGTGAAGAGGAAGAAGAAAATGAACAAGAAGAGGATATACACCAGGAACCAGCCCTAGAAGGGGAAGAAATGAGTCCCTACCATATCATTTAATGCATTAGCAGGAATTACCAGTCCTCAAACTCTCAAGATAGAAGTACATATCAAGAAGAAAAAGGTAATAGTGTTGATTGATTCAGGTAGCACCCATAATTTTATTCATTGTAAGGTAGCCAAGGAATTGAATTGTTTCCTATACCCAACACTAGAATTTCAAGTGATGGTTGCAAATGGAGGAACTATAAAATGCTCTTGAAAATGCCATAATATCAAGCTAACCATGGGGGAATATGTATTGAATAGACCAATTCTTTCCATTCCTATGGGAGGTGTTGATGTTATACTAGGAGTACAATGGTTACAATTTTTGGGGACGGTAGCTTTTAATTTTCAAGAACTTTTCTTGAATTTTTTTTTTAAAGGAAAGGAAGTCGAATTACGGGGTATTGTAAGGAAACCATGAAAGATAATAAGCTCTAATGTCATGACAAAGCTTCTAAATAAAGAAAAACGAGGCATAATTTCACAATTATGCTCACTAGAAGTTCCAACATCAAAATCATATATTTCTGCAAATCTCCAACAAGTCTTGGGCAATCATTCCAAGGTGTTTGAAACTCCCAAAGGACTCCCACCTATTCGTGATCATGATCATGCTATTAATTTGATTCCAGGAAGTGTTCCTCCAAACATCAGGTCGTATAGATATCCTTATGTCCAAAAGAGCTAAATTGAATGCATGATTTCATAAATGTTAGAGGCGGGTATAATTAAACCTAGTCAAATTTATTTATCTGCTCCTGTAGTATTGGTACACAAGAAGGATGGATCATGGCACATGTGCCCATATTATAGGGAGCTCAATAAGCTCACCATTAAAGATAAATTTCTCATTCCTATGATTGATGAATTATTGGATGAATTACATGGAGCAATTTATTTTACCAAGTTAGATCTTCGTTCAGGATATCATCAAATTAGAATGAAGACCGAAGATATTCCAAAAACAGAATTTCAAACTCATGAGGGTCATTATGAATTTTTGGTCATGACTTTTGGCCTTACCAATGCACCTTCTACATTTCAAGGGTTGATGAATTCCATTTTCAAACCCTTCCTTAAAAAATTTGTGCTAGTATTTTTTGATGATATACTAATCTACAACAGGTCTTGGAAGGATCATGTTGAACATGTTGACAGGGTGCTCAAACTATTGCAGGAGAAAAAATTATATGCAAAAACATCCAAATTTTTCTTTGGAGTAAATGAGGTGGAATATATGGGTCATATTGTATCTCACGAGGGTGTTAAGGTAGACCCTAACAAAATTAAAGCCATTAAGGAATGGAAAGTCCACACAACCATAAAGCAATTGCGAGGATTTCTTGGGTTAACATGGTATTATCACAAGTTTGTTAAGAATTATGGGAGAATAGCAACACCTCTAACAACATTATTGAAGAAAGATGCATTTTCATGGACTCTTGAAGCAACTAAGGCCTTTGAACATATTAAAGAGGCAATGTGCCTAGCATCGGTCTTAGCTACGCTAGACTTCACAAAAACCTTTATTGTGGAATGTGATGCCTCAGGAAATGGAATTGGTGTTGTTTTAATGCAGGAGGGAAGACCCATTGGTTTTGAAAGTCGTCCAATCAAATGAAAGTATTTACAGAAACCTATTTATGAGAAGGAAATGTTAGCAATATTGCATGCACTAAAGAAATGGCGAACTTACCTAATGGGAAGACACTTCAAGGTAAAAACTGATCATGATAGTCTTAAACAATTTTTGGAACAAAGAATATCTTCAGAAGAGCAGCAAAAATGGGTCACAAATATGTTGGGTTATGAATTTGAAATAATATACAGAAAAGTGAAGCTTAATGTTGTTGCAAATGCACTCTCAAGAAAGAATGAAGAGGTGGAAGCATTTCTTTGTGACATTTCTATTATCCAACCAGATTGGATAACCGAAGCAAGAGATGAATGGAAGAAGGACAAAGAAGTATGGGCATTCATTCAAAATTTGTAGCAAGATCCTAGTACATCTGATACATTTAGTTGGAAAAATGATTCTTTATGGTACAAATATTGCTTATATATTTGTAAGAATTCCCAACTAAAACAAAATATTCTTTTGGAATTGCACACTTCTCCTTTAGGAGGACACTCAGGATTTTTTAAAAATTACCACAGGGTGAAGAAAGATTTTTTTTGGGGATGGCCTTAAATCTGATATTCAAAAGTTTTTGGCAAATTTTTGGTTTGCCAGCAGAATAAAGTTGAGACAATTAAGACCTCGGGACTTCTACAACCTTTATCCATTCCAAGTCAACGTTGGCAGAATATTTCAATGGATTTTATCACAGGTTTACCTATGTCCGAAGGAAAGAGTGTCATCATGGTGGTAGTTGATAGATTTACCAAGTATGCACACTTTTGTGCATTATCTCATCCATTTAAAGCAAGTACAGTTGCTACTACATTTATGGACATAATTCAAAAGCTGCATGGAAACCCAAGGGTTATTGTGAGCGACAGAGATCCCATTTTTACTGGAAATTTTTGGACGGAGTTATTTTCTTGTTTGGGTACTCAATTAGCTCATAGCTCATCTTATCATCCTCAATCTGATGGTCAAACTAAAATAGTAAATAAATGTTTGGAAGGATATCTTCATTGTTTTGTATCTTATAAACAAACACAATGGGTCAAGTGGTTACCTCTCATTGAATGGTGGTATAACACTTCCTTCCATACTGCAGCAAAAATGACCCCATTTATGGCACTTTATGGATATCATCCACCATCCATCACATCATCTTTAAGAGAAAATTTGAAGGTTCAAACAAGGGAAGATCACATCGAGCATCAACAAGAAGCTCTCCAACTCTTAAAGGATAACCTAAATTTGGCACACAATCGAATGAAACAACAGGTAGATCAACATCACAGCGAGAGAAGTTTTGATGTAGGAGACTGGGTATTTTTATGGCTACAACCATAAAAACAAATTTCCCTCAAGCAAGCTAAGAAGGATAATAAATTATCGCCAAATTACTATGGTCCTTACAAGGTGTTGCAAAAGATTGGTACTATGGCATACAAATTGGAGCTTCCCGCTTCTTCACAAGTGCATCCTGTTTTCCATGTTTCATGCTTAAATAAGGTTATAGGTGAAAATCTTCCAGTTCAAAAAATATTTACAGAAATTTTTGAGGAAGGAAAAATCATATTGGAACCTAAAGTGGTCACGGAAACAAGAACTCGACAGCTACGGAATCGATCAATTTCAGAGTATCTCATCAAGTGGAAGAACTTACCCACTGAAGATTCTACATGGGAGGATGAGAATTTTATACAGAATCACCCAGAGCTAATCAAGCATTGAGGACAAATTTTTTTTGAAGGAGAGGGGCATGTTGAGTCCCTATATTACTAGTATAGTCCCTTATTGTTGTTAGTGTAACCCCCTTATTGTTATTATTGTACCCCTGTAACCCCCATCTTATTATTATTGTGCCCTTAAATTATTATTGTTAGGTCGGCTAGGATTAAATTATGGCCCCATTGACTCCTATATATAGAAAGGAGGTTTTGTAATTTGTATCATCCAAGAATTTTTCATTAATGTAATGTATTGGAGGTTGCCCCCTCGAAGTGGTTTATTTCTAAGGCATTGATATCTCTTTTCTTCTATTTTTGGAGTTGGTTTCTCAACAGGTTATGCTCATAGAAAAAATTTCTAACCTAATGTGAGGTTCAACCATAGTGTAAGTGTGGTTTTTCCCTTTCACAAGTTTCCATTTCAAATTATCCACCAAATACTAGAGTGGTTTCCATCACATGTAGTTTCCCATTTTAGACCCCCCTTTCTAACTCACGACAAATCGGGGGGGAGTGAACTAGGTTTGTAGATCATACCCATATGATGATCAAATTTCTCATAGGTAGCACCATGTTAATGAGGTTCCCATGATAGTGGTCCCCATATCATTCCCCCCTGTTAAGCCGCAATAGACCAAGAAGGCCTCTAATTGAACTTGGGTCTTTGAACTAGTCATGCATACAGTTGTACCATTGAAAGTAAGAAGATCAATAATGAGGGCCACTCTAACATAAATATGATTATATTTAGTGAATATTTCACATGTTGGAAATTGATGCCTTTTATCCAAGAAGGAAGGGTGACTCGTCAATCAACATGCCCAATAGACATCTTTCTTTATAATTTTCTTTCATTTTAATTGTTTTTTTGGAATAGGGATATCAATATTGCTTCCATTATCTATAATTAACTCAAGGAAATTTCAATATTACATCTACCTCCCGATAAGCACCATGTTATTGATCAAAAACTCACCCCCCCTTGGGTATACTAGAAAGGAACAACATCATGGAAGATTTCATGATGCATAAATTGGTTTGTGGAAAGCTCCAAAAACCCATAATTGGTTCCTTCCTTTCCACTATAAGTTAGCAGTGCTAGGCTCAATAATGTTTTGTGTTGTTTTTAAAGGTGTAATAAAGGGATAAAAATGCACTTGTTACATGAAAAGGAGAACTAGAGTGAAAATTTGCAGTGTAACTTGTGTGTTGTTAGCCCTTTAATGCATCCTCTCAAACCCCAAAAAACATTGTTGAGCCTAGTAGTGCTAGCTTATAGTGGTAAGGGAGAATTGAACGCAAAAATTATGGGTTTCTTGTGTTGGACATAGTGTTTTCATTGTTGAAAATAGTGCCATTGATTTCAAAGGGGAGTTTTAAGGAAGCAACAATATCATCAATGAATCGAAGGAAGAAGTATGATAGTCCAATCTCTTGACAATATGATGTCAAAGTGGCCTAAAGTTTATCGATTTTTTTTCAAATTCATTATGTTCAAAAGAGTCTACAAATGGTATGGTTGGATATTAATTTTCAAGACCTTTCCAACAGTAAATCACACTTGGTCAAACTTCTCTTAGAGGAGAAGATATGTTAGTTTGAAGTTGATAGCTACATTGAGAGAAAAAAAACCAAATTTGTTAAATTTCAAGCATCTTCAGATCATATCTATGATATTGAGGTGAAATATATGACAAATGGTGCATGGAATTGCTTATTATTTATTAGGTTAAACATCATACATATTCTAGTAGATTTATGGGTGATGAATGAATGAATAAAGATATACTATGGTAAAAGTGTGAACTTACACACTACTTAATGATAAGCACCCCCCACAAGGAATGACACATCAATGTGATGATGATGAAAACAATGTCCTAGTTATAACTTGACACATTAGCATGATGACATTAGCAGGGTGATGTCATAGTATGATTGACTGACATGTGGCAGGTATATATGGAAGTTTGGTTTACCAATATTTTTTTTAGGTCACAAATGGTCCTCTCACTGAGTACCATGTGGCATGATTAAATCATTCTAATGTCACCACATGCTCAACCAAGGATCCCTTAGGGATAAGTCATATGGCACATAGGGTCAGTGACCAAGGGAATTTGCATAGAAATCAACTCATTATCACATGGAACAATCATATGGTTAGGCCCAAGGCTTGATTGGTGATTTTACTGTAAATATAAGTAACCCTACCCTGACTGGAAGAGATAGAATTGAGAATTGAATTAAAAAACAACATACATTTTTTTGTTGGATCTATTGGCTTTGTGGTTTGTTGGTTCATTGGCGTTATGATTTGAGTGTGCATGAGCCTTTTTGGTTTGCACAATTCACTTTCTCTACGGATATGTTGTTTATGTTGGTCTGTTTGATTTGTGGTTTACGCATTTCACTAGCTCTGTGGCTCTATCTTTTACATTGGTATGTTGGCTCTATGGTTTGCATGGTTTTATAGCTCTATGGATTTAGGGTTTTAGTTAGATTCTGGCTCTTTGGCACTATCATTTTCATCGGCTCATTGGCATTTTGATTTGAGTTAGAACCTAGCTCTATGGCACCATGCTTTGCATTGCCTTGCTGGCATTGTGGTTTTAAATATTTCATTGGCTATGTGAAACTATGCTTTGAGTTTGTTTGTGGCTCATTGGCATCGAGGTTCGAGTTGGTCTGTTGGCTCTATGATTTGTTGCCTCATTGGAACTACGGTTTGAGTTGGTTCATTGGCTCTGTGGCACTGTGGTTTCCATTAGCTTAGTTTACATTGTGGTTTGAGTTGGTTCATTGGCTCATTGGATCTGTGGTTATGATGTATTGTCAACTTTGTGACTCTGTGATTTTCATTGGTCGCTTGGATCTATGGTTTGCAATGGTTCATTGCCTCTATTGTTTGTTGAAGGTCATTAGTTGAAGTCCAGAAAGAGCTTAATTTTTGTGGCACATACGCATGGGTTAAAAACAAAACTAATCGCAGACCACCATATCAGACAACATATTGCGCAAACCAATTGGTAATTCACTATGGTTTGTATGCAACATGTCATGGGTTTAATCTAGAAAAAAAGTTATTAATATTATTTAATGGTTTGTAAGCAACATGTCATGGGTTCAATTGGTAATCTTATTTATTTTTTAAATAAGTTTATTGGCAAACCAAAAATGGTTGTTTAGTAGAATCATTAAAATATTTTATAGAACCCTTAAAGGATCAATTTGTATAATGCACTCACAAATTTACATTATTGTTGAACAAATAATTTTTGTTTGATTTTATATGGAATTTGGGAATGATTTCAAAGCCAAATTGAATTTTTCAAAAGGGTAAATGACCAGAATTCAGTTGTGATCTTTTCAGGGGTTATTAAGAGTCGTGAAGATGCAATTTTTATGTTGTAAATTTATATTTTTTGTTTTGGGAATTATGATCAAGTTTAAGATTTGATGATAAAGTGTTGTATGTATGACCGAAATGGGATCTAGGAAAGGTGTTATGGTACTAAATTGATGAAAATCTTGTTTTGATGAACAAATTGAAGAAAAAATTAATGAATAGTGTATGAAAACAATACATCTTGATGAAAAAATTATGACATCTTGATGTACAGGTTAATGCATAAGTAATGATAGTTTGATGAATAGGGTTGTGACAACCAGGGAAAAATTTAGGGGCTAATATTCACAGGTGGGCTGATTTTCCATGCTTTTTCCAAAAAAACGATTCGCCAATTTCCATTTTTTTGAAAATTGATTCACCCAAATTTTATAGTATAAAACTATTTTACCCTAAAAGTTGCCAAAATATTATATATACTAATATAAAATAATTATAAACCTAAATATTTTTACAAAAATATCATCAAAAAATTTACAATTTACATATTGGGGACTAGTAAGATTCACCAAGGCTTCTAAACTTTAAGATAAACTTCCATCCCTAAATTTTTCCTTGATGAGAACAGTGGTATGATTAGTTTCTGAAGACTTATATTGTTTATGATTCTTGTGGGTTGAATCTAAAATATTGTGAAAATTTATCCACAATAGGTCAAAAAAGGAGGTGGGTGCCTCCATCGAGGTTGGAACCTCAATAAAATTGAAGCCTATTGTAATTTCGTGCTTGCACATTGTCAAGTTTGGTTCCTCAATCAAGTAGTAGCCTATTGAAAGTTAGAACTTGCACATTTTGGAGGTTAGTACCTCCAGTAAGTTGGTGCATAAAAATTCACTTTGGGGGTGAGTGCCTCCAGTAGGTTGGTGCCTGCAAATATATGTAATCAAATTGAGGAAAACAAAAAAAAATCAGTTTTCTCCCAGAAGGGTTTTCATGTAAAATATGCTTTTCTCATGTGTTGATGTGATGGTTGTTACTTGATGCACAATTTTAATCACAATTATGATGCACTATATTTACTGATGAACTATTTCATATTTATTTATTAATGAAAGGTTTTGAAATGTTGAATTTACCATTACACTAATTAACCCCCCTCTCCCCCCCCCCGCCCCCTCAGTTTAATCTTTATTCTAACATATGGACCTTTCCACATAACAATTTTTGCATCTTGTCTTCCAAGATGTTGTTCCCTTCTAGTAGACCCAAGGAAGTAATTTTTTGAAATTTTTAGCCCTTTCATGAGCCCTTCCAAACCACACATGGTGTTTTTCAGCATAGTAATGTTGGCTTATAGTGGAAAGGGACCATTGAAAACACCAAATATGGATTTCTAGATCTTTCATAGACCATTTTTTGTATCTTGTCTTCCAAGATGTTTTCCCCTTATAATAGACCCAAGGGGTGACCTTTTGATCTATAACATGCCAAGTCACATGGAATATAACATCTAAGGCTAAGAAAATGGTGATATTTTGGAGAAAAAAATTGGTGGAGTGGGAAAATATCGAGGTGGATTTATCAAGTGATAAGAGAGCCTCAAGTGGATACTCTAATGCTAAAAGTAATACATGACAAAAAAATGGATTGAGTTAGTTATTCAAGGGCCTTAATTACTTGAGGAAAGTTATGTCATTACTCCATTACAATAATTTTTTAATTTTTCAAAATTTTGATTTCAAAATTAGTGCATAAAGAGGTTGTTTTCTTCGGATCCTATGTAATTTTGGATTTATAAACTTCTTTTGTAGGCTTGGTATGATTCTTTTGACTCTCTAATGGTTATCAAAGGAAATATCATCATTCAAGATAGATTTCAAGGTTTCTCATACACTTTTAGGAACAAAACACTATAATATTATTAGGGGAGACATTAGGAACCTTTCAAAGAGAAACACTGAAAAACATATATTATATGGTTACTTGTATTTTGATTATAGCCTCCTTCTCTAAAGTCTTAATCGAGGAAATAATTTTTGAGTGGGGTCATACAAGTAGGGCATGGATGTTTAATTAAAAAAATTATTCTCTTTCTATCCCAATTTTTTGACAATTGTGGTCATATTTTCCACAAATGGACATAGTCAGCTTAAATGAATGAAAACTACATTTTTAAGGTTACAATTGTCTATAGGAAGGAGAGTTAAAGATTCAATGATTTTATTTTTGGAATAAAATGTTAGATTCCTTGTAGATAAAAAAATTATGGGACACTATCACCTTAAGAAACCTAAATGTACACTTATAGAACTATAGGCTAGGGTTTGTGAATATTTAAGGCTAGATGGTACACTTGTGAATAGCAAGTGCTCCTCATGAGTAGGTATCATTCCAACTTCTCTAGTGCATGAAGTTCCATTAGTAAGAGATTTGAAAAGAGGAATCAATCATATTTTGTTTTTATGGATATGGAGTGTTGGATAATTCTTCATATAGTTCGTTATCTCCTAGATTTAAATATCTAATTGAGAACCTTCCTACTTATATGTGAGGATTGGGATCCACTCCGTGATTTTTTCATGGTTTTTTTGTATGTGGTGATGCCAAATACTACGTAGGGAAATAGTTGATGGTTATATTGAGGATATATTAAGTGTGTATTATTTAGTAGTCCTCCTAACATATGTTTTTATGGGTGGAGGAAATGAATCCCTTTAGTTTCATTCTATATTATAGATAATCAATGTCTCAAAAGTCATAGATATGGAGGGTTTTTATAATGATGTTTATTTCCTAATTAAGGAGAAGAATAATGATATTTTTGAGAAGGTATCTTATTCAAAATATGAAGATAGAGGAGGGATTTAGAAAAATGAAATGAGGATGGAAATTTGGAATAAATATCTCATATATATTTATGAGGGAAGGGGCAAGAGGGAAATCTAAGGTGGCCCTCCTCTATTAAAGAATAAAATATCCATGAAAAAGTTCCGTAGGCAAGCTAGCTCAACTAATAAAGAACATGAATTCGTTTACTACAACATAAAATAATTTGTTCAAGGTCATGTTTCCTAAATTCATGGCTTCAAAGGTGTCTAAGATTGGTTTTAGATAAAGGTAAGGGAATAATACCAAATAAGGAATTTCCCTCTTCTTCTTTAGGTATAGGCTTCCATTTTGAATCTAATTTAATTGATTGGGGCTTTAGGAAAATGAATTTAACATTAAAATTTAGAAATATATCATTCAATCTTATTATCTTCCTTCCCAACAAGATTGAATATGTGGAGCTAAAATAATCATGCGAGAAGGTAAAGTTTTTATTTGGGTCTTTACGTTAGGGTCTACCCTAACATTCCTACTTTTATCTACCTAGTAGTTAGTTAATTGTTGTATGTATCCATCCTCTTTGAATAAGGCATATTTTCCAATGGTAGTGTATAGTTATTTAATGTAAAATGGTCCACTTTATAATGCCCTCTAGGTGGTACATAAGTAGATAATTTTTTTCTATGGAAAATATATTCCAAGAGGTAAGGAACTCTAGAATTTTTGGTCTTGTGTTGTGTATTTGGATATTTCTCAGTGAAAGGTCACCCCATCTTAAGAGGCAGGTGAAGATTATTTTCTTGCTTCATATTATCAATAAAAAAGGGTTTCTTTACATATTTCATCTTATTTTCTCTCATTTTTGGTTATTCTACAATTATATTCTTTATATACCCATTTGTGTTTCAATTGTCAAGGGTTAATGAACACTACAAGTCATTTCAAAGGTCGTTCATGATCCAAACACCTCCTAATTTTTGTAATTTTCTTCAAGATAGAGACATATTTCATCATCATTAAATAACACAATGATCTATTGTTCAATGGATAAAACTCTTGTTGCAAAAGAATACACATAGGAAATATAAATAAAATCGCTTTGTTAGAAAATCCTTGTAACGCATGTTGGAACCCTTTCAATTAGTATCAAATTAAACATCGCCTATACTAAAATATCACTTGCACTTAATTTTGGGTATATTAAAATTATACCATTTATATATACAACCAACTTTATATTAATTGGTAGGTCATATTATTTCTCTAGTACACCAATAACAACACTTAGGGAGAGAGAATTTAGTGCCAATGTGGTTAAGCCATATGTATAAGGACATGGTTGAGCCTCACACCCTAAGGTATTGGACCAAGTACTACTATTGGAACCTACAACTATATTAGAGTAATATAATACTTGAAAATCCTCTATCTGTAGGAAAATGCAAACCCTAGATTCTATAACCAGCTAACAAAATTCCTACATCTCTACATCTAGAAGAATTTGGAGATTCTATCACCTCACTAATAATAAACTAGGAATAATACTCCCAAGGAGTGGTACTCGAAAAAAAAGGAAAAAATAAAAAAAAATGATTCAATTCTCTATTGACACTAGGCAACAAACCTATTTCAAAGGATTATTAGATATATCCCTCTCAAATATATGATTTTTTGTGTGTTAACCCAACACAACAATGATTTGGGGTATATTTGGATAAACCATTTTCAATCCATTAATGAAAGTAACCTAAGTGGAAAATACTACCTCTAAAAAATATTGGTGATCCCATTGTTTAGACTCACAACACAACCAACTCAAATAACCAGTAATAGATCCAGACTCTTTAGCACAAATATCTAGATACCAAATTTGCTAACAAAGAATCTATACTCAATATTATGAATGAAACAATGGAATCACATTGCACCTGCTTGGACATATTATATAACCACATCAATATCAAGGTAATGAATCTAAATAGTGATGCAAATAAAATACTAATTTAGTAAGATTTATCTAGAGTTTTATTTTTTTTGTGGTTATATTTTCCCCATTTGAAAAAATGATGTTATCAATAGAAACCTTTCTTTTATTTGCGAGTTCTGTGGTCGATTACCTAGTTGTCCCCTTGGGTGGAGGGGCGATGCCTAATCTATTTTTTTAAGTAACAAAATATTGATTGAGATGGAAAGGATAGAGTAAGGTAAGCTCTACTAGGCCATCGACCAGAAGGACAAACTATGCTCTCACAGGCCTTGGTGATACAAATTTTCGAAGGGTTGGATAATGAAAGGGGTTCAAATTTAGTAATGGATGCATAAATTTGTGCCTAATATAGATCCATTTCCGAGAAATTGTTATCTATAGATGAAGATAAGATGAATTCAACATTATGATTATAACAACCATTGTTATAATCATTGAGGTCTAAAATGGATCTCCTAAGAAAAATGTACAACAAAAATAAACTTTATAAGAGCTAATAGGATTGAAGATGATGATGTCAACCATGGTGGATGATTCATCATTTTTGGAGTAAAAAAGTACAAATATTAAAAAATAATAAAATAGTAAAACTACTTTTTCAACTCGTAT
Organism: Pinus albicaulis; assembly: GCA_034641835.2. Lineage (NCBI taxonomy): Eukaryota > Viridiplantae > Streptophyta > Pinopsida > Pinales > Pinaceae > Pinus > Pinus albicaulis. The sequence goes on from CM076582.1 coordinate 346,142,798, forward strand.
TTTCAACTTATCTCCATAATGTTTTACTCAAATTTCAAGTAGGAGTACTCGTTGGATGCAAAATTTAATTCCTCATCCAAGGAGTACCTATGTTGCATGCTTTCAATGGACCCTGCTACACAAAAAATGAGAAATACATGAAAAACATGATTGCAATCACTTTTTTTCATGTCTTTCTTATTTTTCATGTAGAAGGGTCCATCAAAAGTATGCAAAATGGTTACTCCTTGGATGAGGAATCAAATTCTACATCCAACAAGTGTTTCCGCTTAAAATTTGAGTAAACCCATAGGGAGATAAGTTGAAAATATGAGTTGAAAACACATTTTTTTCTTTTTCCCTTCTAAAATTTGATGATGTAATCAAATATTATTTTACTATTTCCACTATTATTTTTAAATTTCCTTAGGAGGCCCATTTTAGACCTCAAAATTCCTCTAATAGAAATCAAATAACACATTCTTGGACATCTTAAATGACTGCCTGAATATAAACGTAACAAATTCAAACTTGATTAAAACAAAGTTACCATTTTAAAAAGAAGTCTCCACAATTCCATTTTTTAGAATTTGCATTAAACAACAATTTTTACCCCATTTAAAAAAAATGGTGCTATTGATAATGCCATTTATAGGGGGTGGTTAAAATTGCAACTTGTTTCAAATCACACCCTTGACAACTCATACAAAGCTCTAAAATTGACTAAAAAAAAGAAATTGATGCTACAAATTGTATCAATTTTGTTTTTAGACCTAAAGTTATGACTTAATTAAAACCATGACTTTGACAACTAATACCCTAAAAAATTAAAAACCTTAAAATTGATCGTTAAATCCAAGCATAATATTACTTGAAAATTTATTTATTAATTAAAAAGAAATTTAAGTTGAAAATAAATATATCGAGGAAAAAATAAACTTTAGTTTACAAAATTGAAAACAACAATTCAAAAAATTATTAAACAAAAATTATAAAAATAAAATAAAAATAAGAAATGAAAAAATGTTTCAAAAATATTTAAAAATACAAAATTTCAATAAAATAAAATAAAAAATTAAATGTAAGCTTAAAAAATCATAAATTAAATTTAAAAAAAAACACTATTTATATTTTAAAAAATAAATAAATAAAAAGAAAAAGAACAAAAATATATTTAAATTTCAAAACAAAAAATTCTAAAAAAAATAATTAAATAATTATAAAAATAATAAGTAATAAAAACATTGTTGTCAAAGGCACTTTCCAAAATCTCTCCTCCCACTTTTCCCACCTTTCCCACTTGGTCCTTTCTATTTCATAATTCCCTTCCCCCTCCCTCCTTTCATAGCCTCTAGATTGCCTAACAAGAACATGTGGAGAACACAAGTGAGGGGTAAATAATTATAAAAGTAATAAGCAATAAAAACATTGTTGTCGAAGGCACTTTCCAAAATCTCTCCTCCCACCTCGCCCTTTCTATTTCATAATTCCTTTCCCCCTCCCTCCTTTCATAGCCTATAGATTACCTAACAAGAACATGTGGAGAACACAAGTGAGGGGAGGGGTAGTGGAAAATGGATGGAGCATAAGGGTGGGAAAGGGAAACGGAAAGAGGAAATTCAAAGAATCATCACCCTATAAAAAATTGTATATCTGATTTGGTTTTAAAAAATAATTAATTAATTGTTAGAGTTTTTGTTTTTTGTTTTTTTTTCAAAAAATAATAACTTTCCATTAAAGTAAATAAAAAGTTACATGCCATATATTCCTTCTAGGAACTCAAAGTAACCATCCAAAATCCTTCCCATCCAAAACTAGGATGGGTCACAAAACCAGGATGGGTCATATAACAAAGTTAAAAAAATATCTGTTTATCATCCGATCAAAAAGAAAAAGAGAAAAACATGTAGATTCGAAGATCCTGCTTGTGCATATACATAATCCTTAGTATCATAAAGTTGCTAAAAATAATTATGTCCATAAATAAGAACTATAGCTATCATCAAGATACCCCTAAGGAGGGCCTGCTGAATGATTTGTGCACTACATTGTTTATGACTTCTGAAATCTTCCATTCTCCTATATTCTTAGCAAAGGCCTCTGTTTTTAAATTTTTATTTATTTAATTTTGCTTTAGAAGTTTTAATTTAGTTTTAATTTTTTTTTTAAGTTTTAGTTGTGTTTTTATGGCCTTTTTACATTTTCATTTTTTTATGCTTATTTATTTATTTAATTCTCTTTGTGTTTTACAATTTTTTTAACAAAATAGTGCTCTTCTCTCTCTCATTTTTTTCCATTTTTCTCTTTTGATTTTTCTATAGATTTTTTTTATAATTTATTTATTATTTAATTTATTTATTTTAAATAATTAACAAATAATTTTTGAAGTAATATCACTTTTGGATTTATTAGTTAATTTTAAGTTTTTTTTATTTGTGAGAGTATTGATTATGAAAACCATATTTTTAATTAAGTCATAATTTTAGCTTCAACAACAAAATTAGTGTTATTGGTAGCTTCCCTTTTCGATCAATAGTCAATTTTAAGGTTTTTGTTTTTCATACAAGTTAAAATTTTAACCACCCAAAGAAAAAACATTGTTAACAATAGCATTACTTTTTGATTCAAGGGTTTTGGTGTTTTTGACTGAAAAAATATGATTTTTCTGAGCCAAAGTTCTTGTTTTGAAGTCATAACTATCATCAAGTTAGTATTTTTGTTTCCAACTAAGGAGGAATTTACCTCCCTCGAAGTGAAAGCTAGGAACATGTTTGAGTATAATCATTTCCCACACTTTTAGAATCACAATTCATGGCATTATTTTATAAGGTCAACTTGAAATTTATTTATAGCCCTAAGCCATTGAGTTGGGTTACTCAAATAACACATTATCTCTCTCTATCACATTTCCAATAGCCTATAAAAACTAAAAATCGGTGTCTTCTATTTGGATGTTTAATGCTTGGAATGGTAAAGGAAGGCTTACAAAGGATACATTACATGAACCCACTTTATAAAAGTACTTTTTTTGATTCATACTTGTTGGGTTGTTTGGGATTGACCCAGGTTCGGAGTTAGTTGCACACCAACAAACCCCCATATTACCGGCCCTATCATCAACGAAATTTTGTGCAGATCACAATCTTACACTAGGAAATATTAGGCGATTTCAGAACTAGGTTGCTTCATCCAGAGGGCCAATGGAGTGTGGGCCTACTGCTAAACTTCTTCCTTATGCTTATTCTGAACTGCGCAGATGCATCTATCTACTCTCACATTTTGTACTTCATTCATCAATCAATACTTGTGCGCACTACACCTTTATCATTAAAACACAACATAAAGCATACAAACAACTTTGCAATGAAGATAATAAGCAGTTACAAAACATAAAGACAAAGAATATGCTTCCAAAACTTCTTCTTCTTTATTATGATAATTTTCTTTAGTACATTCACTTCTTCGAACTACGTACACAACTGCAGGTGGTCTATGCACAAAACTATAGACTCTTCAAGGCCTCCACGTACACAAATGAAGAGCCTCCCTAATAACCAAACAAAATAAACAGAGAGATTAAGTTCTTTTTCTCATCAATTATTACATGGATTACTACTTCGAAAAAGCGTTTACATCGATTTATATAGCTTTACATACATACAAAACCATGGTCCACATACCATGGGCGAATAAAATAATAAACTAAAACCCTTTACCCATTACAAAATGAAGGGCTTCGACCCACCCTGAAGCCCCTAAACACCGCGCGGTAGAACCAACTCTATGGTTACACGCACTCCACTCCTCAAGTTACAAAGTCTTTTGATAAAATATGGACCAATTTGGGCCATGCCCAATAGGCCCCCAACACTCACATGTGACTCATGTTGAGTCACTCAGCTAGTGCACCCCGAACCTTATCTGCAATGCTAGTGTAGGTGACATTGTACTATTGAATCATATCTGCAAACTGATTCTCTTCTTGGTGTACCTCCTTGAATAGATTTTTTGTTTTTGGTCCAATTGTGTTTTAGAGCACATCCTTTTTCCTCTATCATAAATTCTTGTGCTTTCCATCCACTGTCTGCGAAATTTGGATGGCCTCTTCCAGCCATGGATAATTCCTCGCTATGATGAGTTGCTCCTTACTCCAAAGATATTCAATCTAGCTCTGAATATTATTTCCTTTTCTTATCCTTGCGAGGCTCTATGATACTACTAAGATCCTTGTAGTTGTCTAGATTTCATCTAAATGCTTCTGCTTTTCCTACATTTCTTCCTCGATCCTCAAAATGTTTGGATCCTCCTGCAACAAGGTCCAAATTTCCAGAGTATCATCCAAAAATTTCCCACACTTCACCACTAAGTCATCGATGCCTTTCATTGTTGTTTCGATGCCTTTCGATCACAAATTTCTCTAACTTATGGTGGCATGGATGGTTGTAGCCTCATTTTGAGCTCAACAATCTCGACCTGATATTCAAACTTTAGCTTTTCAGTGTTGTCCTTGGATTCCTTGACTGTCAGAGTGAGCTTCACAACCTTTGAAACTGGTGGTTCTTCTGCGTGGACCTCCATTTTTGGAACTTCACTGAAAGTATGACATATAGCATAAGCCAACTCATGTTGTTGCTGACACACCTCATCTCTTTCCTTGAGCACCTACTCAAGCATCTTAATCATCCTAGTTCTATCTTTTTTCACTTCTTCATTGGTCTGCAACATATGTTGTTGCCATCCTTTCAACTCTTCGATGATCCCTTGGTGGAAGTTGTGCAATGTTGAAACGAAACCATTTGTTGGGTTGTTTGGGCTTGAACCAGGTTTAGAGTTAGCTACGCACCAACAAAACCCTGTATTATTGGCCCTTTCAGCAACGACCTATTTTGAATTTCGCAATCTCACCCGAGGAAATATTGCAGGACGTCAAAACCAATTTTGTGCATCTAGAGGGACAATGGAGTGTGGAACTACTACTAAACTTCTTCCTTATGCTTATTTTGAACCACACAGATGCATCTATCTATTCTAACAATTTATATTTGATTCATCAATCAATACTTGTGCGCACTGTGCCTTTATCATTAAAAAACAACATAAATCATACAAACAACTTCACAATGCAACTAATAATAAATTACAACACATAAAGACACAAAATATGCTTCCAAAACTTCTTCATCTTTATTATGATAAGTTTCTTTACTATATTCACTTCTTCGACTTGCACACACAACTGCAGGTGGTCTATGCATAAAGATGTAGAATATTTGTAACACCCTGTTTTTACTTTAAATTATGGTTGATAGATTTTTTATGACACATTTGAATTATGTAATGAATAAGGTTTTTTTTTTTCTAAGTAAGCGTAATCTATTTATCAACAAAAAATATGTACATCAGGTCTCATCCAGAACCATGCCCGAGTTAGAGGCATATTTGAGCAAAAAATCAGAGTTGAGCACTGCCCTCCCCGAGGGAAACTAGTGCTGAGAGTTTTCCAACAAAATCCCACGCAGGGGAGGCTAATAGTTCGGATTATATAGAGCATACTTAATAGAACCGAGAACAGAATAAAAAACATGAACATTTTCATAATGACAGACAGAGCCAGAGCAAAAAAACCAGGAAAGGAGGGAGGCGCTACTCGTCAGGTGCTTCTTCAACAACCCTGCACCAGAGTTCATCCGGTTCGCCGTCAGTTGTGTACAAGTCCTCCGTTGAATGAATTACCTTCCCAGCAGCAGGGGGCCTCTTCACCTCGCTCGCTTGATTACCATTTTTCTGCTGCTCGCTCTCATTCCCATGATCCAAATTTTCATTGAGCTGCCCTTTCTGATCATAGCCAATGTCGATATTCATCTCGTGCAGCGCCGAGCTAGGCTGAGCAGCCTCGCCTTGGCTGGCGCCATCCTGGTCGAGATTAGTCTCCACGTCCTGCAAGTTCACACCGCCCGCGCTATGCCTCAGAGCTTGCGCGTCCACATTACTCCCTGCCCTCCACCCAGAATTAGGAATCACCTCCTGAGGAGTTTCCCGAAAGAAATCGTGACGGAGGCGGTGACTCTTGGACAGTTTAGAGAGTTTTTGAAAGAGAAGTGCATAGTTTGGGAGTGAGCGAAAGACTGCGGGGGAGTAGGGGAGCGAAAGCTTCACCCAGAATGAAGAATACGACCCCTGTTTGCTCTGGAAGTGCTGTCAGAAGTAGCAGAAGCCTCTGCAGAGGTGCTGGAGGAAGTGGGGGAGCGCCTTATCTGCCGCCGCGAGGATCCTCTTCTACACCTCATTCGGTGTCTGAGACGCGACATGTTCTCTGTCGAATCTGAAGAGTGGAGGAGCGGGAGCAGGACAGAAGCACTGGACAAATGCGTGGCCCAATTCACCGAGGCAGGCATGCAATTCCTGGCAATAGAGTAGTGGAGATTGTCACTGAGCTCTAAACAGCAGTGGAGCTTGGTTCGTTTTCCTGTAACAGTGCGCTCTGAAGAGAGCCTAATATCCGAGGAGCAACAAATTGTAACAGGCCGGGGAAGACTGTTGGTATTATGATCGCTCTCCATCCTGTAAACAAATAAACCTGTTCTACTAAAAACCTTCAGCATTAAACCATCATAAATTTGAGTAATCGCCATGTCCAGGTCGCAGCGTGTGGAATGATCTCGAGTTTCGGAGGCAGGGTTGTTATGCGCTCCGGGCTGTAAATGCAATAAATTCTGCTCTCGCCTGTGGATGCGCCGAAGGACACTTGCAAGGCCGGTTGGCATATGGCTTGCCATAATGCCGCCAGACCATCTAATCACCTTAATGCCCCTCATAACCACCCGCATCTGGGACTTCTGCATCTCTTTGGACCAGCATTTGGCATTCCTGTCTTCGATCATCATTTTGAAGTATTTCAAGAGTCCTAGTAAGAAGGTTGTGCTCGTTGTCAACTCCCAGGTTGGCTAGGAAATCAGCAACTTTGTTTCCCTCCCTTCTAATGTGCTTGAAGATGAGAGCTCTGTTATTGATGAGCCAATCGTCAATGTTCTTCAGACGAGCCTCAAGTCTCTAGCTGTGAGCAATTTTTTGCGCGTGTGCCCCATTGAGGAGCTGCTTGGCAAGGTTGATAAGTATTTGTGAATCCCCTTCAATCTCTAAAGGATGAAGCCTTAGTTGTTGAGAAAGAAGAAGTCCCTGCCAGAGGCCTTCTAGCTCTACCGAATTGTTAGTGTCCCAACCAAGGTTCCCCATGTAGATTACTATAGGATTGCCTTTGTGATCTCTGATTATACCTCCGAAACTTGCTTTGCCTGGATTCCCCTTGGAAGCTCCATCAAAATTGAGTTTCAAGGTGTTCTTAGGAGGGGGGATCCAATGACTCTTGTTGTTATCGGATCTGGGGGAGTTGCGCACTGGCTTTTGTAGGTGAAGTTGAAGTCCCCAATTATCCCAGATCGCTCTTTCATTCGCCAGAGTTGGGAAGTCATTAGTATCCCAGGAGTGCAGGTCTAAGGTCTCAGCCAGATTGTGACAGAAGGTCCTCCAGATAATGTCCAGAGGAATTGACTGATCCCTGAAGATGCGTTTGTTTCTTTCCTTCCAGATAGTCCATAATAATAAACCTGGGATGATGCTCCAGAGTTGGTTAAGGAGTTCACTTTTTTAGGGGTTCTGATGCCAGTTTCTGATGGAGTTTACAATATCTTATGAGGGTCGGCATTTTCGTTGGCATCGAAAGCTAACCTTTTCCCACAATTGGTTGGCTAGAGAGCAGTCGTTCAGTAGGTGCTTCTGCGTTTCCTCATGTGCACAGCAATTGGGGAAAATTGAGGGACCATGAAAGCTTCGCTTTCTTAAGTTGTCCCAAGTGAGGATTTTTTGATGCTCGCAAAGCCATAGGAAAACAGAGACTTTGGGCCAAACCCCCGGGCCCCAAATTTTTTTCCATATGGGGTCTTTAGGCCTCGGATCTTGAATGAGAATTTTGTAAGCTTCCTGGGAGGAGAAGGAGCCTTTTGGCATATAACCCCATCTTAGAATGTCCTGGCTCTGCGAAACTCTAGTACATCTTCTTTTGAGCTAAGAGTTTAGTGCATCCCGACTCTGTTCATCTATGTTCCCTGTGATCCTGTCATCCAGTTTCCATTGTCGATACCCCTGCATATCATTGACTTCCCAATATTGATGCACTGTGTCCAGTCGCTGTCTATCCCAATCCGGTCCCGGAGGCGGTCTGTAGGTGTTGGTTATTTTTGGAAATTGATCCCAAGCATCTCTCCAGAATCTGGTTGTTCTTCCATTCCTCAGTTCCCAGAAACTGTGTTGTTGGATCAACAAATAGTGTTGTTTAGATGCATTCCACATTAGTGATCCTTTCTCCTTAGGGGTGAGTCTGATTAGTTCTTCCTGAGGTCTTTGGTTGGCGTATTTGGTTGTCCATATAATTTCCCAAGGTTTGTTGGGGGCAGTGAGCCAGCTCCACCAGATTTTTTCCCCCATAATTGTGTTGCTGTGAGAAGGATCCCTCAATCCTAATCCACCTTGATCCTTAGGCATATATACCAGAGACCATTTGACCAAATCCCATTTGTGATGTGTTCCCTTGGATCCCCATAAGAAATTCTGTTGCAGGGCCTTAATCCTTCTTAGAACCCATTTGGGCGCTGCCAAGATAGAGAATAGGTAAAGAGGCATGGCCTGTAGCACCGAATTGATTAGAATCACTCTGCTTGCTATATTCAAAGTCCTGTGAGTCTAGGAAGAGAGGTGTGCTTCTAGTTTATCAAGGAGCTCACGCCAAGAGGCATGCTTTAAGGCAGAGGCAATAAGAGGGGCACCTAATTATTTAGAAGGGAGGGTGGCAATAGAGAAGCCAAGGATACGAGCGATAGCTCTTTGGGTGATGGGAGGCGTATGGAAGAAAAAGAGCTGGGATTTGGCAGTATTGATGCAAGCACCCGAGGCTTCCAAAAAGTCATTCAACAGGGCGTTAAGTCGGGAGGCTTCGTGCACTGAAGGGTATCCAAACACCATATTTTCATCCACAAATTGTTGGTGAGTTAAAGCAGGGGAGTGGTGAACTGAGAGACCTCGGATCTGCTGGGAACGAAGGGCATTTTTGAGGTGATGCCCCAATCCTTCTACCATTAAGACAAAGAGGAAAGGGGACAGGGGGTCCCCTTGTCTAATACCTCTTGAGGGAGAAAATGGACGCGAGGGGATGCCATTGATGAGGATGGAGAAGAAGGAGGAGGAAATAATATTATGAACCCAACGAATCCAAGTAGGAGAAAAACCAAAAGCAGATAACACTTTCTGGATGTACGTCCAGCTTAATCTATCAAAAGCTTTTAAGAGGTCAATCTTGAGAATCATACCTGCTTGTTTGGTCTCCTTGAGGGAATGAATGACTTCATGAGTGAGGATGATGCCATCCAAAATCTGCCTGCCTTCAACATAACCAGCTTGCTCGGGCGAGATGAGAAGAGGTAGAAGCAGTTTAAGTGTGTTGGCGATGACTTTAGAAATAATCTTGTAGATGACATTGCATAAGGCGATAGGTCAGAATTTGTCTAGCGTGCAGGAATATTCTTCTTAAGGATTAAAGCTATGAAGGTCGCGTTCAAAGAGGGGAGGAGCCAGTGCATTGTGCGTGATTCTTCCACCACCATCCAAACCTCTTCTTTGATCAGATCCCAAAATTTGTGAACGAATGTGGTTGTGAAGCCATCCGGCCCCGAAGCCTTCCCATCTTTGAGCTGTTTCATGGCTATGTCCACCTCTAGGTGCGAGACTGGGCAGAGAAGGAGTTGGTTGTGCTCTTCAGTGACCAGATTTGGAATGTTCTGAGTGATTTTGTCAATGGCTAGTAATCTATCCTGGAGAGGTTCTTGATGCATAGATTGGAAGTGATTAATGAGGACCTGCTCGATCTCCGCATGATCTTCCACCTTCTCCCCTTCTTGATTCTTAATGAAAGAGATGGTGTTATGCATGCATCTTTGAATCGTAGATCTGTGGAAAAATTTTGTATTTCGTTCCCCCTCCTTTAGCCATCGTATACGAGATTTCTGCCTCCATAATATTTCATCCTGCTTTTCTCTTTCCTCCAACTGAGATTGAAGCTGTTGTTCTTTTTCCAAGGCTTGATCTGTGCAACCTTCCAAGGTGATTTGTTGCTGGAGAGATTCCATTTCTTTGTGTATATGCTGATGAGCCTGAAAGATGTTACCAAAAGTGGAGTGATTCTAGCTCTTGATATGGCCTTTTAGGTATTTGAGCTTTTGTTGGAACTGGAACATCTTGGACCCTTCTGGTGGATTGAAGCTTTTCCAGAGCGAGTTGATGAGGTCATTGAACGCGCGGTGATTGAACCAGAAGGCTTCAAAGCGAAAAGGGTGTCTCGCTGATTGACCCAGCCGCTGCCATTGAAGTGATATTGGCCAATGATCAGAGCCATGGAGGGGGAGGATGGAGGAAGAGATGTCGCCCCCCAAGTGGACAACATTGTCTGAGAGTAGAAATCTGTCCAACTTGGAAGCTATGTGCTGCCGACCTGGTCTACGATTACTCCATGTGAACGAGCCATTGCAGAATTGCATGTCAATCAACTGCTGGTCTTGTATGAAATCTTTGAAAAGGCCGCTTTCTGGCTCCATCCTGGATCTACCTCCTAATTTTTCCTCCAACTTAGTTATCATGTTAAAATCACCACCGATTATCCAGAGGGGATGGCCTCTGTCCTGATTGAGCACTCCTATGGTGTCAAGGAGAGCGGATTTGCTCACTGCGTCCTGTGGGAGGTAGACGTTTGTGAGATGACCGTGTATGTTGGTGCCTAAGATGTGAAAAGTAGCTTGTATGAAGTGGTGAGAAGCATGGAAGTCTGAGAGAGAAATAGCCTGAGTGTTCCAAGCAATGGCCAACCCTCTAGAGGCGCCCAATGCATCTACCGCTACTGACTGACAACCAGGCCACGCTTTAGAGATAATGTTTCCTAGCGAGCTTCTATTGCACTTAGTTTCTTGCATGAAGAAAATATGAGGCTTCTCCTGCTTAACCATGTTCTTTATCATTCGGTGTTTCCCGGGACTATTAAGTCCACAAAGGTTCCATGATGTGAGCTTCATGATTCACTGTTTGGGAGAGGCTTGTAGTACTTTTTCAATTTAGCATATCTACCGGAATCAACTAGGATTCTGCCCACTGTAATTGTTCTTTCCAGATCTGTTTTCCTGCCCCTCTTCTTGGAGTCTTTTGGGGTTAGATTTCTATCCCACCTACTACCTGGTTAGATTCCCAGTTCTTTCTGTTGGAAAGCTCTGGCTATAATGACTTCCAGTGTTTCTATCTGATGTGCTTGAATCTTGTCAAATTATTTTCTCCGGCAAGCTTGTTCGAGCTCAAGGATATCAAGCCCTCTCAAATCAATGCTCTCTGGTTCTTCATCCATGAGTTGAACTTGACTGCTTCCTACTTCTGGAGGGCCTGGGATGCAGTCCACATCCATTCCATTAGGTTTCCCATCTGGGTCTTTAAAGGGATCTTCCATTTGACCAAACTACAAACTCGTGGGCAGAGGAATTGAAGGGGCGTCCGACGGTGGGCTAGGCGGGGTCTTTTTGGCTGCTTCGGTTAGGTTGGATTCGGCTTGAGGGGTGAGTTCCGTGACAGTATTTAGGGCTTCGAAGCTATTACTTGTAGAGGGTTTAGAGATGACAGCGGAAATGGGTTTTTTCCCATTAGAGGGTTTCTTATGGGACCTTCTTCGGCTTGTAACTTTGGTGAACCCATCAGGAGAAGAAGATTTTGGGTTGTCATTAGTCGAGGGTTGAGCATTGAGCGGACAGCCCCTGAAGAGGTGTCCATGAAGGTGACACCTACGACAGCGGAAGGGAACATGTTCAAAGTCTAAGGGTTGTATCCACTCATAATCATCGTGATAGAGGCTTACCGAGTCAGGGAGGGCTTGGTCTAGGCGCATGTAAACACATATGCGAGCATACGAGGTATAGCGGCGCATATTTGTTTCCTCTGCTATTTTGACGAACTCCCCCAGTCCCTTGCCAATATATTGAAGGGACTCCTCATCCCAGTACTCCAGCGGGAGTGAGTACATTCGGATCCAGACCGGAGCCCAGCTGAGGTCTTCATTGTCTGGATTGAACCTCTCCACCCATTCTCTCAGATACAGTCCAGCAGAGTTGAGGAAGTAAGGTCCTCCATCTAGAACCCTATTGTGATCCTCAATACAAATGAAGACAACAGTAAAGAAACCCTTGGGTCCAAGCTGAAGGGTGATGTCTCCTTTGGGCTTCCATTTTGCTGTTATCCATCCTTGCAGAGCTTTTTCAGTAGGCCAAATGCCAATAAATTTACCAATGAGTGCATGATCTTTCATAAACTGGATTCGTCAATTTATCCTGTGGCTTGGAAGCTTGATTTTTGGTCTTTCTGTCGCTATTGGTTTGCAGGTCACAGACTTCACCGTGGGGGTTTCTTTTTGACCCACATTTTCTTCTTGTGCTTCTTGATTCTTTTCATTCGTATCTTTTGGCGTCTCGTGCGTCCTATTGTCCTGTGCCTCAGGAATCGTTTGATTCAAAGCTGCGGTCATGGAAGGTTCTTCAAAAGCGTTTTTGTCGAATCCTGAGGGGGAAGACTGTGCGCCACCCCCCGTGGGGCCTGTCATGGCCAGAAGCCCACTGCCTGTCCTCGCATAAATAGAGCAGAATGATTAAGTGTTTGCAGAAAGTTTACAGTCATAGTCGGCGCAGAAGCAGGGGAAGTCTGAAAACCCTAGCAGAGCTCCCTCCTCTCCGCGCGTTCTGTATATGACCACAACGTTGGAAGAGCGCTAGGTAGATAATATGTAATGAATAAGGTTATTATTTAACAAAAGTTGAGTTTATTTTATAAATAATTGATAAATTGTCTCGAGTAAAATGGATTAATTGAATGGTAAATAATTCCAATATCATAGGGTAAAAGGTAGAGGCAATTCTAAGAGTTACCTTCCTAGAAGGATAGAAGGAAAACCTTGAGTAAGAGAAGGGATTATGTTCAGAAAGAATCATGAGGTTTAACAACAACAGGTTGCATTGATTTTTCCATAGCTGGTAAGGAAACCAGTGGAGCTCAGAAAAGCCAAGAGAAGCATAGAATGGACTTAGATCTTGAGATATATCTTATAATTACTATGTATACTACCTAAGGCTCTAGTGAGGAGCATAGGGTGTGATTTCCTCTCTCAAGGTTGGGTGGAACCATCAATTAATTGGAAGGAAAATACAAAGATAAGTATTTTACTTGTTTTTCTTACAGGTTAAGAGATAGAATCTAGAATAAAATGTTTAATTCTTAGTTTAATAACTCGACTATTATTATGCCTTTCTGTTGAGAATGAATAACACATAAAAATCTAACCTCTATCTAGCAGACAAAGTTGAAATTGTGAATACTTGGAATAAAACATATTACTATTTGTCATGACATAAAGAAGACTACGATTTCTTGAGTTTAAATTCCGTTCTGAGTAAAATGTATAGGAAACATGACACAAACAGGAACCCAGTAAGGGGAATAATCTTCTTTCTCCTTTAGACATGAAATTATTGTATTTAGTTTATTATAGATAGAGTATATGACAAAGAAAAAATCTTATGAACTAAGGAATAGGTAGAAATATCTCTGGAAAGACAATTTGTCAAGGCCTGAAGGTTTAGCACTGAGCCCCGTGGGGACAGGGTAGGGGTCATAGTCCTCTGGTCATATTTATGAAGGGTTATTGTCGTATACATAAATATTTAAAAACAGAGAAATAATAAGCTAATTTTTAGTAATGAGGTAAATTCTAAAATTAACTGACAAGAGAAGTAAGCCAATAGAATTATGTATAGAAAGAAATGAACATAATAATTAAATTTGAAGCTTCATGGCAGAGACCATCATTTACAAGAAGAATTCCTAAAGGAACCATATATTCAAGACATGAAAACCTCATATGGAGGTATAAATATAGTTTGCAATTCCAACCTTGCATGCATTATAGTAAGATAAAAATTACAATATAGAACAGATAAAATTTACATATCTGAACCCTTCTAAAATAGAAATCATTTCCAATAATACAAGTATAAACATGAAGCTATCTTTGTGATAATATGGGAAAAAATAATTACATTGATTCCAGTAAAATTTGGAACTGTGCATAAAGCCTAGCAAGCCGAGAGTAAATAGTCATTTTTAAACAAAAGAATATAAATACAAGGTCTATAATTAAGACTAGATGGACTAGTCTGAACATAAAACATTTGGAAACGCCATCCTTAACAAGTGATGGAAAACCCAGAATCCCTGCATGTAGGAGTGGCGAAGGTCACTTGCGGTCCTGTGACGAAGAGGGATTAACCCTTAGCAGAGTGGAGTTACATTTAAAAATAAATAATCGGAAATGTGTTATGGGGCTTACTTGTTTACTCATTGTGAATAATTAAGCTGACCCGACTCATGTTTGTGGTCTTGTTGTAATAGAAATTGAACACAAATAAAAGAAAACAATGGGTTAAAACCCTTATCGAACATGAAGAGTAAAGCTAAAGAGTTTGCTACCAAATTGTTAAAAAAAATATTTCAACTAGATGCGAGAAGAGGAAAAATAAAGCCATAAATATTGTTACCTATTTCCGGTTGAGTCTTCCATGGCTAAACTCTCTCACCTTCATTCAACTATCCAAAAATGATTCTGAAGGGTTTCATCACTTGTGCTTTAAATGGTTATCACTGAAGAGAAAAATCAAAGATATTTCAAAACCCTGTGAGGGTCATCCATTACAACTTCGGTGTAACTCCACAGTGAATAGAAATCATAAACATAAAGATTTATCCCCTGTTAACAAAATGAACCGGAACACTGAGTTATGAGCGAGGTCTACATCTACACCCGGAAAAAATCATTGAAGGTATGGAAAACTAAATGAAGAACCTGAAAAAAATTGAAACAAGATTACCTCAAATCTGTGTACTAAGTAGGGTTATGGAAAATACCATCACTATGTAGCAGATAACACATTTTTGTGGTTAGAATACTCTGGAAACCATCGACAATCATGACTAGGTTGTAGAGCCAAATCCGGCAGCATGCAACGGCAGAAGAAATGAGTTGGGAGGAAAGGGATGGGGTGGGTGGTTACCCTAACCATCCCTGCCATAACCTGAACCTTTGAGTGTAGGGATATCAAATCAACATATGCAATACATCGATGGAGATCAAGTGCGAGATATTTTTTAGCCCGTGGTTATGCCAAATGGCCAAAAAACTTCAATTATCGAGATAGAACACATTTTATTGCATTGATCACGAACATAATGTGGAGTACCGAGAATTATGCGAGTGTACAGACTTAATTAAAGAATATCATAAATAAATTAATAATCAAGTAACCCAAGTTTGCATACATAGTAATTAAAATACATTTCCAGATGTAAGAATGGAATAATATTATAAATAATGTGTATGTACCAACCAAGTATGGGTCAGAACTATCATTTTCCTGCGTAGAAATGTTAATTGCGAATTCAGATTAGAATAATTACCTAAGGATTAGAACCATGTAAATATTATAAGGGTATGGTAGACCATTTTTCTTTATAGCATTTGTAATATGTGAATAAATATAAAGTTATAACCCAAATGATATAAGTTAGGATTAGAAATTATTGTAGGCTTGGTAAGAGTAAACATGTGAAATTAACTATTTTTTTATATGTGTGTTTTTCCTTATGGTTGTGACAAGTGGTATCAGAGAGCAGTTACACACTGGGGCTAGATGGGTCATTAAGACAATGTGGGTGTTTTCATTTTGTTTCTGTTTCTTTTGAATTTGTGCATAGTGATAAGAAGACTGGTAAGAAATTACAATGAGGAGGGGTTCCAGTCATCAAATTCCAAGAACTACAAGAGAAGAACATCTTGTGTTTAATCCTAAGGTCTACCCAGAAATGTGGGTGCAATTATGTGTAGATCAATACTAACAAACCAACAGATTGTGGGAAGAGCACAAACATCAGAAAAATAGGTTGTTGGATACAGTGAAAAAACTTCAGACAGAGATGACTTGATTACGAGGTGATAATGAAAGGCTAATGAGAGAGAAAGAAAGGATATTGAAAAGTCTCTTAGACAAGAAAAACCATCACACAACACAGCCTAGTCTAGAGAGGGACACCCATGAAGAAGGAGAGCAACATCAACAAGTTCATGATAATCCAGAACGAAGTTGTACCCATTGAAGTAATAATATTAGAACTTATAATGAAGCTGAATCGGTCAATATTTCAAATCAGTAAGAACTGAAGAAGCACAAATTCGAATTACAGGGTGAATTCCGTAAGATCAAACCTTCTACATTTGATAGAGAATCTGAGGAGGTTGTGGAAGCTTGGATAACTAATATGAATAAGTAATTTCAGGTCTATCAATACAATAGAAAATTCAAGGCTTACCTAGATATCTATCAGTTGAGGGAAACTGATACATTATGGTGGGAAGAGGTGAAAAATGTGCATGGAATTGAAGACAAGAATGTGACGTGGGATGAATTCCAGTAATATTTCAAGGAAAAGTACTTAACTGAACGATTTTATGATGAAAAATCTCGGGAGTTTCATGATTTAAAGTTGGTACATATGTCTATGGATGAATTTATCACTAAATTCACCTCCTTGTTAATATAGACACCATATTTGCATGATGAAAAGGAAAAGTGGAAGCGGCTTTTGAGTAGTTTTCTTGCTCACATGAAGGAAAGGATTGAATTTGTGAACCCAAAAACTACGGACGAAGTGATAAGAAAAGCACGGATGTGCTATCAGTAGTCCAAGGCTAAGAGAGAAATTAGCAGAAGTTGGCCACCCAAGAAAGGGCATAAATTCCCTTCAAACTTAGAAAATAACAGATCTGGAACTTTAAGAATGCTACAAGGAATCCAAAAAATAGGAATATTTGGAAAAATCAACAAAAACCCAAATGGGCGGCTCAATAATGGCATACTGAGGCCTCCAATAGGCCACACCTTGGGCAGTCCCTAAAACCACCATTACAATGTTGGGGATGTGGAGAGGCACATTATTTTAAGAACTGTCCTCATCAAGGGATAAATGAAGTGAAAACCAACCTGCAAGAGGCATCTACAGTGGGACATGTGGCATGAAACATACCTAGGATCAATGCTGCTCTGGAAGATCAACAAGCAGATTTCCAACCAACTATGACAGAACTAGAAGGTAAGCTACAAACCCAATCTGTTTCCATTTTGGTTGATCCTGGTGCCAGTTTGAGCTATATAAACCCCCACATAGTCGAAAAATATAAACTGAAAAATAAAAAATTTAAGAATCTATGGCTATTTCAATTGGCTACAGGGGCAAAAAGATGATTCAATTTCAAAGTTTCAAATTGCAAGCTGATTATAGGAGATCAACACATAACTATAGAGCTGAACTTTCTACCTCTAGGATCTTACAATATTTTATTTGGAATGGAATATTTAGAAAGACACTGGTCATTAGTGGATTGCAAAGATAAAGTCATTTACTTTAAATCAGAAGACGATACACGTCGGGAATTGCAGGGGATCAAGAAGCCACTTTGGTTGTGCCCCATTACTGCATACCAACTCGGTAACTGCATCAGAAAGTGGTGTCAGCTCTATGCAATTCAGGTGGGATTCTCTAACTCCAAGGATAAGACCCTTATGCTGGAAAATATTCCTATTGTACAGAAATTCATGGATGTGTTCCCTGAGAATATCCCAGGATTAGCACCAAAGCGAGATATTGATTTCAAAATAGAACTAATACCTAAGGCAGCACCTATGTCACGAGCACCATAAAAAATGAGTGTGCCTGAATTGAGAGAATTAAAAATGCAGCTGCAAGAATTAATGGATAAAGGATATATTTGGCCAAGTGTGTCTCCTTGGGGATCACCAGTGATGTTTGTTAAGAAAAAGGATGGTACTATGAGAATGTGCATGGATTACTGATAGCTCAATAAATTGACTCTAAAAAACAAGTACCCATTGTCACGTTTAGACTATCTATTTGATAAAGTGAAGGAGGTGACAGTATTTTCCGAGATTGATCTAAGGTCGAGGTACCACAAAATACTGATTAAGGATGAGGACATATCCAAAACAGCTTTTCGTACCTGGTACAAACATTATGAATCTGTGGTGTTACCATTCGGGTTAACCAATGCACCAACAACGTTCATGAGCTTGATGCATGGTATCTTCCACCCATTTTTGGATAAATTTGTTTTAATATTTATTGATGATATACTGATCTATTCTAAGAATATAGAAGAACACAAGGAACATTTACACATAGTGCTGAAAATGCTATAGGAACACCAGATCTACGCCAAATTTAGTAAATGTGACTTCTACAAGGAGCATATTCAGTATTAGGGGCACGTGATATCTGCTGAGGGGATTTCTGTAAAAACCAAAAAGATAAAAACAACTATGGAATGAAAATTTACGAAGAATGTGGCAAGCATATGTTCATTCATGGGTTTAGTTGGTTATTCCTTGTGGTTCATTAACGGTTTCTCTAAAATATCCTTTCCTATTACCTCACTGTAGTGAAAGGGATGACTCTTTAAGTGGACTCAAGAATTTCAAAAAAAAGTTGAATGACTGAAATAACTACTTACTACTTCCCATGTACTAAAAGTAGCATACCCAATTAAGGAATTCAAAGTATGCACTGATGCCTACAAGGAAGGGGTAGGAGTAGTTTTGACCCAAGAAGGTAAGGTCATTGCGTACGAGTCCAGAAAGTTGAAGGATCATGAGCAGAGGTATTATGCATATGATTTAGAATTAACTTCAGTAGTGCATGCTTTGCAAGTATGCAGACATTACTTGCTGGGAAAAAGGTTTGTGCTAAGAACCGACCATAGCAGTTTAACTAGCTATTTTAAACAAACTGATTTAAATGCTCGCCAAGCAAGATGGAATTCATTTTTAAGTGAATTTTATTTTTATATTCAACATGAAAAAGGTAAGGAGAACCATGTTGCTAATGCTCTAAGCAAAAAAATTGCATTGCATTTATGAACTCTATTTTAACCAAGTTGAATCTAAGTTCCAGGAACAGATTGTGGATGCAACAAGGAAGGACCCTGAATATCAATTCCTATGGCAGCAAGAAAAAGAGGGTGAAAAGCAAGGGAAGAAATATAATTATGATATTAATTATAAACAACTATTGATATACTGAAAGAAGATATGTATTCCAAATAAAATGATATTAAAGGGGTTGATTTTGGATGAATATCATAGCAGTTCCTATGTAGGACATCCCAGAAATAAAAATACGTTAACAATAATCAGGAAATATTATTTCTGTCCAGGAATGCGTAAATACATTGTTGAATACTTGGCCAAGTGCTTGGAGTTACAGAAAGTCAAGATAGAACACAAGCATCCAGCAAGATTGCTTCGTCCTATCCCTGTACCTAAATGGAAATGGGAGGTCATTTCACTTGATTTCATCACCAGTTTACCAAGAAATAAAAGGAAAAATGACTCAATCATGGTGGTGGTGGATATACTCAGCAAGGTAGCCCATTTCATACATGTCCAGTCAACATACAAGATAGTATAGATTGTTGACATCTTTATGAAAGAAATTTTTAGACTGCATAGTATTCCAAGAATTGTTATCTTAGATCGAGATGTAAAATTTACATAAGCTTTCTAGAAGACATTATTCACCAGATAGGTAACACAAATTCAGTTTAGTACTTCTTACCATCCTCAAACATATGGGAAAATGGAGAGGGTGAATCAAGTTTTTGAGGATACATTTTGCATGTACGTAATGCAACAACCTACAAAATGGGAAGAGTATTTGCATTTGGTTGAGTTTTCCTATAATAAAAGATATCAAGAATCCCTCAAGATGAGTCCATTTGAAGCATTGTACGAAGACAATGTCGAACTCCCATAAATTGGAGCAGTCTAGAAACCAAGATGATGGTTGGACCAGAAATACTGGATGAAATGGAAAGCGAGGTAAGAAAGATTAGGCATAATTTAAAAGCAGCCGAAGACAAACAAAATATTTATGCAGACCAAAAAAGTACCTTCTGGGAATTTGTGGTGGGTGACCATGTATATGTAAGAATTAAACCAAAGAATAGTACTTTGAGGTGGAATACTTGTGCCAAATTGGCTCCCAGGTATTGCAAACCATTCGAAATTTTGGAGAGGATAGGGTTGGTGGCTTATCGACTGGATTTGCCTAGTCAGATATTGGTACATAATGTATTCCATATATCTCTGTTGAAGCAATACATAGATGAAACTAAACATGTGATACATTGGTAGAGTATACATGTAAGTCATGATTATATTACAGTTTGTAAATAAGTAAGATTTTTTATTAAACTAATTATAATAATTTTTGCCTGTAGGTAGAACCGGATGACAAGTTTCTGGTAGAACCTTAGTGTATTCTCGATCGGAGATAAATAACACTCCAGAGGCGAGTCATCCCACAAGTTAAATTGAAATGGAAGCATTTTAGCCCTGAGAAGGCTACCTAGGAAGATGAAAATATTATTCAAGAAGTATATCCTAAACTGTTATCAACGATCAAATAACACTGAGGACGATGTTTTCCTTAGAGGGGGAAGATGTAACACCCTGTTTTTATTTTAAATTATGGTTGATAGAATTTTTATGACACATTTGAATTATGTAGTGAATAAGGTTCTTTGTTAACAAGACTTGAGTTTATTTTATAAATAATTGATAAATTGTCGTGAGTAAAATGGATTAATCGAATGGTAAATAATTCCAAGATCGTAGGGTAAAAGGTAGAGGTAGTTCTGAGAGTTACCTTCCTAGAAGGATAAAAGGAATATCTTGAGTAAGGGAAGGGGTTATGTTCAGAAAGAATGATGGGGTTTAACAACAACATGTTGTATTGAGTTTTCCAAAGCTGGTAAGGAAACTAGTGGAGCTTAGAAACCCAAGAGAAGCATAGACTAGACTTAGATCCATAGGCCTATCTTCCAATGAATATATCTACTACCTATGGCTCTGGTGAGGAGCATGAGGGAAGAAGAGGATTTTATTGCCTCTCTCAAGGTTGGGCGGAACCATCAGTTAATTTGAATGAAAATACAGAGATAAGTATTTTATTTTCTTATCTTACAGGTTAAGAGATAAAAGCCAGAAGAAAATGTTTAATGATTATTTTAATAACTCGATTGTTATTATGCCTTTCTATTGAGAATTAATAGCACAAAAAACTCTAAACTCTATCTAGCAGACAAATTTGGAATTATGAATACCTGGAAGAAAACATATTACTATTTTTCATGTCATAAAGAAGAATGTGAATTTATAGAGTTTAAATTCAATTCTGAGTAAAATGTACATGCAGCATAAAACAGACAGTGTTAGTATGAATCTTTTGTCGAAGCGTACGAAAAAAGACCACTTTAGCTACGCATAACTTATAGCCCTAACATCAAATATGGCTGCCAATATCTTCATATCTGCAGTTAGTTGATCAAGACAAGTGCTGCAAAAAACTAGATCTATGCATAGAAAGACATTAAGCAGTAAAATCAAGAGTTTGCTCCATACATCCAATATACAAGACAAGAACAATGTTTTTTGAAAGAATTTTTGTATTAAGGGCACCTGGGAGGAAAAAAAGAAGGTGTATCCAATTCTCCTCAATGGGATGGGTTCTTGGAAGTCCTCAGCACTTCAGATCTAGAATCTCTCTCTCTTGTTGGTGTAGAAAACCCAGACAAAGATAGAACTCAAAGGGAGCTCACACAGCAAATGAAGAATGTGACCAAGTGTATAGATCCAGAGTGATCTAATAGGCAACAAAAGGTGAAGAATGGTAGGAAAAACCCTCCTATTTATAACAAAATATTGGGTCATTCTAGATCTTGGTGCATGATTAAAATAATATTAACCAAATCTAGATCCACCTTTTATGGAATATTTTATTATATTTGTTGGAGGAAAAAAGTATTTGACTTGGGTCAAATCCCTTTATTTGTAAATAATAAATAAATAAATGATTTATTTATCATTTTAAGGAAGTGGTTGAAAGATAATCAAATAAATAATGATTTATTTAATTATTTATGGGTGATTTAGTCATATTTAACAAGGAATATTATTTAAATAAGATTTAAATAATTATTCCTTTAAAATAATAAGATAAATAAAGATTTATCTAATTAATTTCTTTGTTTTGGGTTAAACCTGACGAGGAATAATAATTAAATTATTGTTTAATTAATTATTCCTTGAGGAAAATCAAACAAATATAGGTTTGTTTAATATTTCCTTTTGGGGTTTCCTGTTTAGACCATAAACAACCTAATAAATGTGCTTTATTAAGTTATTTTACATAGTGAAAGAAATTTTACTTAGGGTAAAATTGGTCTTACATGGTGTACTTGGGTCCATCTAATGATAGTAGGTTAGATGACCAAAAAATGGTGTAACAGACAGGACCTGAGTAAGGGGAATAATGTTATTTTTCCTTTAGAAATGAAATTATTGTATTTATTCTATTGTAGATAGAGTATGTGACAAATAAAAAAATTTATGAACTAAGGAATAGGTAGAAATAGCTCTAGAAAGATAGTTTGTCAAGGTCCAGAGGTTTATCACTGAGCCCCGTGGGGATAGGGTAGGGGTCATAGTCCTCTGCTCATATTGACAAAGGGTTACTATCGTATACATCAATATTTAAAAATAGTTAAAGAGTAAGCTAAGTTGCAGTAATGAACTAAATTCTGAAATTAAATTTTTAGCGCTCGAATCTACCTTAGGCTGAAATAAGGTAAAACTCAAGGCTACATCAAACCACGCTCAGCCTCGTAGCTAGCCCTACGAAGACAGGAGAGGGCTCTCTCCGGGTCTATCTCGGCAAAGGATCTTCAAAGGGGCTGAGATGACTTATAATGAACAATGAATACTGATTTTAGGCTAGTAAAGATATAGGAAATTTTGATTTTGATTTTTTGGGTTTTTGTTGGAGAAATGGGAAAAAACAATTTTTGGGTCCGGGGATAAGGCCAGATCTTTGAAGAATTCGAGTTGGGGCGAGGTAGGCAGTAGTCTTGATGCTTTTTTATTAAGTGTATGGATGGATCAGAATGAAAAGGAGCTGAAGAGGGCAAGGGAGAACATGGATCCTCTCCAAACAGGCGAAAACATGTAAAACTAAACAAATTCAAAGGCAGAGCACTGAAATCAATGGATTCAACCTCATTTACTCATTCATTTAGTTTCAGAAGCATAAGAAGGGAATGGCATACATTAAACATGAAAGAACTTACAATAAACTGAGAGAAAACACCATCAAGAACTGAAAGCCACAAGAATCCCAATAGGTGCTGCAAAACCTCTGATCTTTCCTTAGCCAAAATATGAAAAATATGTACAATAGTGTGCCAAAATCTTTCCCAAGAGTCCAACCTGTAGAAAGTCTCAAAAATTACATAATATAGGCCTCCTAACCCCTTCTCACACCTCTAGGGGTCGAATTCCTCCTTCTAGGAGCAGTTCCAACTAATTCTAAACAAAGAACTAGAATATAGGCATCTAAACAACTTGCCTCTAAAAGGGAGGAAACTGATTCTTACATCTGATTTTTACTTTTTTAGGAGTGAATCATCTAGAATAGGTAAAAGTGAGTCAAATTTACATGCCAACCATCAATTTACATCATGATAACTCAATAATTTCATCCACAAGCAAAACTGGTTCAACTGGCCGAAATTCTGAGCTGGAAGGTGAAAAATTGACCAAAAATCCATATGTGTAGCGCGCAACAAGTGCGTAGCACGTCTTTCAGCCTGATTTTGGGGCACTTATCGGCATCCAAATTGAGCTCATGATAGCTCGTTGGAAAGCCCTAGATGTTGGCTATCCAACCCAAGTGGAATTTCCCAATTTGGAGCTCATTTTCCCCTCCAAAACTTCATTCTCCCAGAAGTACTTCCTGCTGGTGCAAAAGGTGGCAGCAAGGTGGTTTTCATGGTGTTTTTGGGTCTTTTGATCATCCAGAACTTGATGAAATGCTTCGGAAATACTTGAGCATGCATAAATTACCATGAAAAACCCAAAAATATAAATTTTTCCTCCAACAAGTGTCCCAATCAAAAGCGAGCGCGTCGACGCGCTACTCGTATAGCTGAAAAATCTGTTTTGAGACCAAAATATTTCAAAATGACAAAAATTTCTCCGAATTTGCTCAAATTCGGAGCGAAGACCCTCCATCATATATCATGCCCAGCCAATGAAGCCTCGGCCAAAATCCGGAGTGGATTAGGCATTTTTCGCCGTTTTAGTGCTCTGCTCAACCTCCTCTTCAGAATCTTCATTTTTGCTTTGCAGACATGCATGCGGGCCAAATAATGACCTTTCATGTGACGAAGCATGTCTTTGTCTCTATTTTCCTTTGCCAACAACTTCTCCAGATGGATGTTAACATGCGTGAGGCAAGAATCTCGATCAGCCGGTGTCATATCACCAGGTCTCTTCCGGGCCAATTGTCGATCCTCACGGATTCGCCGCAGCTCATAAAGTGTATGCTCATCCTCTAGCTGTTTGTTACGCTGCTCCAGGTAGTTTATCACCCAATGAGCCCTCTGTAATTTCTCTTTCAGTTTCGATCTAGGAGAGCTCGCATCAACATCAATGATCGTGAAATCAGTGTCCCGGCCTCCTGAAGGACCCTCATCATGCATAGGCCTCTTGCCTCTGTCCTGGATCTATACCTGTGCTGAAGAAGAAGGCGAGACCTTTTCCACATCATGTGGAGATAATACTCGCTCTGCTGATGGAGTCAACGAGACCCCTTCCACCTCGGGTGGAGATAGTACTCGTCGTGTAGCTGCAAATAAGGCCCTGTGGCCTCGCTGGTATGTCACATACAATGGAGCACTGATATGCTCGATCTCAGGGATGTCAGGCTGGTGTGAAGGCTCTCCCTGATCATGAACTACCTCGGGAAGCGGCTGTGGCGCTGTGAAGAAGTCACGGGAGATGAAATCCTCCCAAGTAATGCCCTGCTGTGTCAACTGATGAACCACTACGATCTTGATCAGCGCGTAATGATATATACTTCTATGCTGCTGTGCTGGGGTCTTCTTCTGTACAAAAATTGTCATCCTCTCTATGTTGCGATACATGAAGTATGGAATGCTCATCATACGTACCCTCGTGAAATGCATCAACAAATGGACATGGTACGCATAGAGACGTGAGAATCTGCCCTCGCAACTGAAATATCGAATGATGAGTTTCATCAATGGTGCAAACTCATCCTTCATGAATCTGAATGGAAATACCCTGCTCAGCTGCCTCATAAACCTAGGTTTGATGTATGGCTCATAGTAGGATTTCTCTAACTGCTGTCGTTTGTTCCATTCCTCTCCTATATTTGGTATCCTGGTGGCCTGAGCAATAGTCTCTGGTGACAGAATGAAATCTACTCCGGCAAGGTTTACACGGCCATCATGTAAATGTAGAACAAATAGACGAGCTAGCTCATGATGATGTTGGGTTTGTGAAATCATCTCACAGTATTGGAAACATGACTGATGCTGAAAACAATCCATTGCAAGCGGGCAAGCCTGCAATTGAGCCAAAGAAGTAGGCTCCTCCCTGAGATGCTTACCACCTTTGCCACTTTTGTGAGACCTCCGTGGCACATTACCCTCTGCTGTGGAATCATTGTCATACTCCTGCTCATAAACTGAATCCGTCTTTGACATGGCTTTGAAAACAAGATGTCTACAATATGTATGCTGATATAGGTGTAGTGAAGTCAAAAGTTTTAATGTATTCTCAAAACCCAAATATGTTGCATATGTACCAAAGCATCATAAGAAAATAAGCCACAGTGGTAAAAGCTCTGTTTAAGTGGATTGGCATAAAAACAGTCACTGCTTTGATCACAAGGGAATTTGACAAATGAGCAAAAAGTGTAATGTAGTGTGCAACCTTTGTAATGCTGGCTAAAATTTGTCAAAGGGGAAAATGAGTATGAGACTGTGTTTTTTCAATGGAAAATGGGAAACAATGTGACAATGACCACAGTGAAACAAATAGCAATGACAGTGGTAATATAATGGCGATGACAGCAGTGGTGAAATGACAAACTGAGAGCGTGAGGGTAGTGACACTTTGACAATAGATGCATAGGTATATATATCAACCATACAAGCTGGGAAATTCTTCACAAGGCCATCAACATGTATTCAAAACCCTAAGGAATGAATCTTCTATGAACATAGGGTTTCACCTCTCCACATCAAATACACTAATTTCCCCAC
The DNA here is from genome assembly GCA_034641835.2 of Pinus albicaulis. NCBI lineage: Eukaryota > Viridiplantae > Streptophyta > Pinopsida > Pinales > Pinaceae > Pinus > Pinus albicaulis. Next base: position 346,169,154 of record CM076582.1, read on the forward strand.
TTTAAAAAACACCACAATCCTATTCAAAAATCACTGAGCAATGATGGAGAACCTACTTGGAAGCCGATTAAGGCGTTTGGGCATGAAATCGGACGCAAAGGCAAAAAAAATTCGGCTTTGAGACTGTATGGGTAGCGCGCCTACCCAATGCGTAGCGTGCAGCAAGTGCGTAGCGCACTTGGTATTTAACACTGTTTGGGGAGGTTATATGCGTAGCGTGCCCTATATGGGTAGCACGCCTCCTCTGCCCATAGCGCGCACCTCCAATGACTTTCCACAACTTTGCAAAACACGATTTCATCCTTCAACATCACCAGCTCGATTTCTGCCTTGAGGATTCGTGCAAATGAATTGTTTACCATGGTTTATATGTGAAAGAATATCTCATAAAATCAGATTTGATTTTAAATTTACTCCATGACCCACTTTTATAATGTTTGGCACTTTGTCATTCGATCACTTAATACAATACTGTTCTTTGGATTTTTCATTACTTTTCTGAATCTTGGACTGATGATACCTTGTTGTTTTTTGCAGGGATTTGGCATTTGACTTTGGAAAAGATCAGAGGCTTGCTCTGAAACTTCTTATGGTGAAACAAATACAATTATTACAAAAAATGAAGTTTGACAATTTCTAGTTCCAAAACAGAGTTTTGGACTAGAAATATCTTCAAATGTTTTTGATAATAAAAACGTGAAATAGAAATCTTTTGAAACCAACCTCATGGCCTGCGGGCTTTTATGACATGTATGCAAAGGACTGAAAACCCTAAACTCTAGGACTAAAGACTCTTTTTAACGAAACTAATCATTTATGACCATGAATGCAATGACCATGAACTTCAGTGATTTTTTGAGGAATTTTAATTAGCCCTGCAGGTACAAGCATGAGGAAACACAAGACAACCAGACCCCCTCGTCAGTCAATGGCATGCCCCTAGCAAAATGCAACGAAGTGGAACGAGCGAGACACCTAAGAATGATATGCAAAAAGTGAACTGATCTCTGACGGAGGGCTGTAAGGACCGACTCTAACCTTGGCTCCAATGGGGGATGGTGGCTCCGAGGAGATGCCAAGAACGGCAGATCTCTGGGGGAGTCAGACAGTGCCTTCATCCATTGGGCGATGGAGTCATTATTTCAACAGATAACACAAAACTTTTGATACATTTATTGACTGCAAACTTGACTGAAAAGCGACTGAAACTTGACCAAAACTAACTCGACTCTAAAACTGAAAAGACTGATAAAACTGACTTGAAAAACTTCAAACCAACCAACCTCCATCTCCAGAATTATAGCCTTCGCTCCGGGCCCCAGACTGAAGATGAGAGATCAGTACACACTTGCAATAAAACAAAAGTAAAATGATATATACAATGATGATGAAATCAGCAGAAAATACTCAGAAGTGGTATTGCTTTAGCAGCCGACCATTGATCGGCCCTCCAGGACAATCATCTCCATTCATTTCCTTGAGAAGAAAAGCGTTTTGACCATGATACGCTGCTATCTTAAAAGGACCCTTCCATAGGTTTTCAAATTTTCCGTGCTTTCCCTTATCTTCATTCCGAGCATCCCACTTCAAAACCACCTCATCTAGCTAAAACTTATCTTCCTTTGCCTTCCTGTCATAAATCTTCTTGATGCGCTCCTGCAACTTGAAAGTATTTTGAAATACCTCCTCCCATGTCTGTTGTAAATGAATCATCTGATTAATCCTCCGCTGCATGGGATCTTCCTCACTACCAGCCTCCTGAAGCAATTTGACTACTGGGACAGCAAACGAAGTAGGAAAAATCGTGTCTATCCCGTACACCAACTCGAAAGGAAACATGCCAATAGACTTTTTCTAACTTACCCTATCAGCCCACAGTGCATTCACTAATTTCTTGTGCCATCCCTTTTTATTGATTTCCAGCAATTTCTTAATGATATTTACCAAGGACTTATTTGAATATTCCGCCAAGCCATTTCCTTGCGGATGGTAGGCAGTCGAATGTCCCAAGATGATATTGTAATTATAGCAAAATTCAACCATCCTCTTAGACTTGAAGGCCGCTGCATTATCTGTGATTATCTTACTAGGACACCCAAAACGTGACAGAATATTATTTTCAAGAAAAGAGATAATTACCGCATCCGTGGCCTGCCGAGTGGGAATCGCCTCAATCCATTTCGTGAAGTAGTCCGTAACTGTCAATATCCATCTATGTTGTCCGGAAGATTCTGGGTGAATTTCCCCGATGAAATCCAATCCCCACTGCTGGAATGGTGCACTGACTTCAATTGGTTTGAGAGGCAAAGGCTGTAGTTTCTGCTTCCCTTCGAAAATTTGACACTCGTGACAATTCTTAACAACCTTATATACATCAGAGAACAAAGAAGGCCAATAATAACCTGCCCTTAGAATCTTATTTGCTGTGGTTTTCCAAAAAAAATGGCCCCCGCAGTCTCCTCTATGAAAGTCCTCCAAAACTCTTTTGGCTTCCTCCTCTACCAAACAATTCAACAACATTCCACCAGGTTCTTTCCAATACAATGCAGAATTCAGTATGCAAAACTTTGCAGCTCTCAACTTCAATGTTCTACTCTTATTTCTAGGCATCTCGGGAGGTGGAGATAAATTCTGAAGAACGTATAAGATGTCAGCATACCAAGGGGAAGAAACAAAAATATCAGATACCTGAACTGACGTACTCTCCTCATCTTCATCGGACATGGCAGCGATCAAATTTATATCCAGAGCATGCAGATTTGTTTCAGCCATGAGCTTAGCGAGTCCTTGTCCTTTGATCAGCTTGGTCGGTTTAGTCTCCACATCGTATTCTAATAACGCAGCGATCCACTTACCCGTCTTCCTTCTGGATCTGCGTGTACCAAAACATCTTTAACTGCTGCATTAGGAACATATGCTATAATGTGGGAATGCATTATATACACACGGAAATCTTTCAAGGCCTTTACAAGCGCAAGTGCTTGTTTCTCAATAATATTGTATTTTAATGCTCCGTCCCTTATAATCCGACTGAAAAAAGCAATGGGCTTCTCAACTCCATCCCTTTTCTGCATTAAAACAGCTGCCAAAGTGTGCTTAGAAGCAAACGAAAACAAAATGAAGTCCTGTGTGTAGTCCGGGCTGATTAAAATAGGGGCTGAAGAAAGAGCTATCTTTACCAAATTGAATGATTTCACCGCCTCTTCTGTCCACTTTACCTGACTGTCCTTTTTCAGCATGTTCGTGATTTCTCTAAGATGCTCTGCAAGATTTGGAATGAAACGACGCAGAAAATTCATTTTACCATTAAATGACTGTATTTCTTTCTTGTTCCGGGGTTGTTCAATCTGCTGTATGGCTTCAACATGTGCAGGGTCAACTCGAATGCCATCTTTCGATATGATGTGGCCAAGGAGCTTGCCTTCATCCATGGCAAAAAGACTATTTTTCGGATTCAGCGAAATGCCATATTTTCTGCACTTCTGGAAAACAACTTTCAAATGATATAAATGTTCCTCATCAGAATTTGAAAACACAGTTAAATCATCAAGGTAAACAACCAAAAATACATCTTTCTCGTTGGCGAAAGCCATGTCCATTGCACACTGAAAGGTGGCACCTGCATTCTTCAAAGCAAACGGCATTTTTGCATAATGAAACGTTCCCCATGGAGTGGTGAACGCAATCTTGTCACGATCATCTTCATGCACTAAAATTTGATTGTATCCTGAATAGCCGTCGAGTAGTGACATCCTTGATGCTCCAACTACTCGCTGCAATATATGGTCCATTTTTGGTAGCGGATAATTGTCTTTTAATGATACCTTATTCAAATTTCTGAAGTCAATACATAAACGGATCTCACCTGTTTTCTTTCTCACGGGCACCAAATTTGATATCCAATCTGAAAATCGGATAGGCACAATGATTCCTAACTTATACAACCTGTTTACCTCTTTTTCAATCGATGGTAGCAGCTTTGGATTGATTCTCCTCAACTTTTGACGAAAAGGCTTCTGATTTGGTTTAATGGGGATAGTATGCCGAATGATATTAGTATCATATGTTTTTAGATCTGAGTAATCCCACGCAAAAGCATCAGAAAATGAAGACAACAATTTCACATACTCTGCCTTTACCTTTGGTGACAATGACTTTGATAACTTTACCATCTTGGGATTCTCAGCTGTCCCAATATTTACCTCTTCAACACCTTTTTCAGTCGGCCTCAATGTCGGTTTGCGGGCTACATCATCTTGGTCAAAGAGTTCCTCCAAAGGAATCAATCCCTTAGGAATGATGTTATCTTTAAGTTGCAGTACTTCCATTTGATTTATTTTTATATCATCATTACCATCATCATGTTCTGTATCTATGGAGGTGTCTTTAAACTTACCCTTATTCTGCAGAAAATCACTAATCTCCTCGTCATCCTGAAAGACTTGCCAACATCGTTGATTGTCTGGAACGGTGGGGCGGTGTTTCACATGAATCTCGAACTTGTTGCTAGAATTCATTGGAATTTTTAAACTGCTTGCTGCCTTAGCAAGTCCATCAGCAACACCATTTTGTATGCGAGGCACACATGTCAAGGTATGATCAGAAAATAACTTCAGAATATCTAAAACTGCATTACGGTAAGCCCTCATGCGAGGATGCTTGGCCTGAAACTCACCTTTAACCTGCTTTATCACCAACTCTGAATCACCATAGACTGCAATCCTTTTCGCTTTCAACTTTCTAAGAATCTTAAGGCCAGCAATTAGAGCCTCATATTCCGCTTCATTATTAGAACAGTCAAATGCTAGCTTGTAGGAACACACTCTCACATTACTTGGAACCTTATTCGGAGCGGAAAATGGACTACGAATCCAAACACCAATTCCAGCACCGTCACTACCCACTGCGCCATCAAAATCCATGGTCCAAAGACCATCTTCATCATCCTCTAAATGCTGAAATTGTGCCAGCTCTGTTTTTCCTGTTTGCTGCCCATTGTCTTTAGCTGATTGCTCCACAGTAGCTTGTTTTTCTCTTCTTTCTTTTTGCAGAACTTCTCTAAAATTCTCAGTGATTTCTGGTATATCTTCCGCCTGAACTAATTGACTATCTATATCATTAAAACTATCAGGAAGCAACACAAACGACTCTAAGTCGGTATGTACATAATTTATAGGATGATTGATTGGCTTCTCTTTGCTGGTTATCATGTATTTCATCTTCTGCTCTCGATATAACTTTCTCATTTGACCAAAGACTGGAATTGTTGCATAAGAGAAATCTAACTGTAGTGTACCTTTCAACTTTTCCCCCAAGATCTTGAAAGGAGCATCCCAAATCGCGGAGGAATGTCCGCCACAACCACATCCATCAGGACATTCTTCGCTGGAATTTGATCTAAGCTTACAACCAAATCTTTGATGAGTCCGATACACCTCACACGGCTGGAATCAAATGAATACAAATCATGATATTTCCTTGTAATGTCTAGTCCCAACTTTTCCATGATCGCCTTTGGCATCAAATTGTGCGAAGCACCCGAATCGAACATGGCATTGTGAAATACATATTCATGCAACCTCAAACTGATATAAAAGGGAGGAACATCATTGTCAGGGGACTCACCATCTAATGCAGGCCCAAATATCAATTCTGGCTGATCGTCTTCAACATTTACCGTGTCAAACATTGGATCAAAATTCAGAATTTTGGAGACTTGACCACGGTAGCTGCTGTTCTTCATGATTTCTGTCAAAGGAATAGATATTTTTAATTTGGAAATTTCATTTTCCAAACTAAATTCTGAAACTCTTTCGACTTCTTTGACCGGAAATTCCTTCTTTTCAGCCTTATCCTTCATTATACTTGACTGATTTACCTTTTCTGCTGATGATACTTTACTAGCTGCAGGATCAATTGTCTCTTTTTCTTTCTTCTGTGGTATGGGTGAATCCGTCTTCGGTGCTGAGGCCTCTTTTCTTTTCTGAATTGGATTTATGGGCACATCTCTATTTCTCAGTGAGTATTGCTTCTGTTGAGCGGACAAAGCATTCAGATATCCTCTTTGGTAATCATCTGATTCTTCCTCTAAATCTGCATCATTTGCTAAAATGAAATCTTCATCTTTCTGTGCAGCTGAACTTTCTCCATATTCTTCATCCTCCTTAATGTAAATAGGCAAATCATCAGGAGTAAAGAAATGATTTTGCTCACCTACTACATCATCATCATCGTCCGAATCTTGACTCACAAAATTCTGCAAAAGAGGAGTTTTAATCTGCTGCTGGGCTGCCAGCTCTTGTGCTCTCTGTTCACGCTGCTTAATTCTGAACTGTGGCTGCTGCTAGCCATGGTAGTTGGGATTACGAATCTGCGTTTCTAGTTTATCAAGGTTCATTCTTTTGAACATTTTTTCCATCTCACGAAGCCAGGGTGGTTCTGATGATGCAGATGTGGAAGCCTCTTCTTTTATAGTCACTCTTTTTTCTGCTTTCAACCTTGCTCTCTTATCATTCAGATTCGCCTCAACATTAACAGCAATCTTTTGCATATCTTCTAAGGTAGGCGGATCTCTGTCTCGTAGTGAATAAGCCATCTCCGGATCAAAACCATTCGGGAATTTAAGAAGAGCTGACTTTTTAGACGGTCTTAAATCATCTGGAATTGCATTGTACACTGTATTGAATCTGATAATATAATCCTGAATGGACTCACCAGGATTACGCTTGATGTTAGTATACTCGGAAGTGATTTGAAACGGATCTTTCTTCATCTCCCACCGATCTAGAAACTGATTCTGAAGTTCCTGTAATGTGTTGATACTCCTGGCCTATAAAGCTCTGAACCATTTACGAACCTCTCCTCCAAAAGTCTGGGCAAACAATCTCATTGAAACATTTTCTGCATCAACTTCATGCAGGTCCAAAAAGTCTATCATTCGGAAAATATGTTGCTGAGCTGATATACTCTGTGGTGTGCCATCGAATATAGGAATCTTGCTCTGGTAATCAGCAGGCATAGGATCTAAATTGGCCGGCAAAGCAAGAGGTGCAAATCTGGTAGCCATGACTCTTGGCGGATTTATAAACTGTTGTCTCAGAGAAACAGGAGGAATAGGAGAAGTAGGTGGACGAGGTGTATGCGGTGGAGACGGAGGAGAAACTACTGCTGATTGCTGATCAGAAATCTCAAGCTGAACGGGAATGGTAGGGATAAAGGAAGGTTCAGTGGGAATCCGTGAACTAGATGCAACTTCAGACGGTCCAAGAGTTTGTGAAGCAGATTCAATGAATTCGGGAATGTTGGTAGCCACGATGGGATTTTTCAGATTCAGAATATAATTGTCGATAGATCTATTTTCTTGCTCAACTTCTAAATATTTGATGAACTCGGGATTGATAACGGTAGAACCAATGGCACTTTCGGATTTGGTTTCAAACAATGATAACTCAAACTGATCGTCAAACTCAATATCATCAATGTATTCAAAAACAGTGGGGTATGAGTGAGATTTGACCAATGGAATAATAGGAGCTTCTCGACGGAAAATTCTTGGGATTAGGTTGGGGTTTTCATATACTGGAGGCGGGTTTGGATCAGGATTTGATCTGGTATGCCTTCTTGAAGCCATTGTATTGATCTATTCGGGAAAAATTTCAAGGAACACAATCAATTATCTTCAGCCTATCGACTTCTAAACTCAATCATCCAAAGGTCTAGAACGAAAAAGTATACTGGGGTGATTTTGAAAATCAAGTGCTGCATTCACAAGCTAACCGGAGATCGACTGAAGCAGCGTTTATCTACTTCCGCTTATGCATGGCAGAAGCGTTTCGAAAGCTACCTGGCGTGACTTCAAACTCCGTCTAAGACTCATGAAACAAACACATCAACAAGCAAACCATTGGGATTTTTCCCCGGTATGGTCACCACTATGTTAGCGCTCGAATCTACCTTAGGCTGAAATAAGGTAAAACTCAAGGCTACATCAAACCACGCTCAGCCTCGTAGCTAGCCCTACGAGGACAGGAGAGGGCTCTCTCCGGGTCTATCTCGGCAAAGGATCTTTAAAGGGGCTGAGATGACTTATAATGAACAATCAATACTGATTTTAGGCTAGTAAAGAGATAGGAAAGTTTGATTTTGATTTTTTGGGTTTTTGTTGGAGAAATGGGAAAAAACAATTTTGGGTCCGGGGATAAGGCCAGATCTTTGCAGAATTCGAGTTGGGGCGAGGTAGGCAATAGTCTTGATGCTTTTTGATTAAGTGTATGGATATATCAGAATGAAAAGGAGCTGAAGAGGGCAAGGGAGAACATGGATCCTCTCCAAATAGGCGAAAACATGTAAAACTAAACAAATTCAAAGGCAGAGCACTGAAATCGATGGATTCAACCTCGTTTACTCATTCATTTAGTTTCAGAAGCATAAGAAGGGAATGGCATACATTAAACATAAAATAACTTACAATAAACTGAGAGAAAACACCATCAAGAACTGAAAGCCACAAGAATCCCAACAGGTGCTGCAAAACCTCTGATCTTTCCTTAGCCAAAATATGAAAAATATGTACAATAGTGTGCCAAAATCTTTCCCAAGAGTCCAACCTGTAGAATGTCTCAAAAATTACATCATATAGGCCTCCTAACCCCTTCCCACACCTCTAGGGGTCGAAATCCTCCTTCTAGGAGCAGTTCCAACTAATTCTAAACAAAGAACTAGAATATAGGCATCTAAACAACTTGCCTCTAAAAGGGAGGAAACTGATTCTTACATCTGATTTTTACTTTTTTAGGAGTGAATCATCTAGAATAGGTAAAAGTGAGTCAAAGTTACATGCCAACCATCAATTTACATCATGATAACTCAAAAATTTCATCCACAAGCAAAACTGGTTCGACTGGCCGAATTTCTGAGCCGGAAGGTGAAAAATTGACCAAAAATCCATATGCGTAGCGCGCCTGAGCCATATGCGTAGCGCGTCTTTCAGCCTGATTTTGGGGCACTTCCCGGCATCCAAATTGAGCTCATGATAGCTCGTTGGAAAGCCCTGGATGTTGGCTATCCAACCCAAGTGGAATTTCCCAATTTGGAGCTCATTTGCCCCTCCAAAACTTCATTCTCCCAGAAGTACTTCCTACTGGTGCAAAAGGTGGCAGCAAGGTGGTTTTCATGGTGTTTTTGGGCCTTTTGATCATCCAGAACCTGATGAAATTCTTCGAAAATACTTGAGCATGCATAAATTACCATGAAAAACCAAAAAATATAAATTTTTCCTTCAGAAAGTGTCCCAAACAAAAGCGAGCGCGTCGACGCGCTACTCGTATAGCTGAAAAATCTGTTTTGAGACCAAAATATTTCAAAATGACAAAAATTTCTCCGAATTTGCTCAAATTCGGAGCGAAGACCCTCCATCATGTATCATGCCTAGCCAATGAAGCCTTGGCCAAAATCCGGAGTGGATCAGGCCTTTTTCGCCGTTTTAGTGCTCTGCTCAACCTCCTCTTCAGAATCTTCATTTTTGCTTTGCAGACATGCATGCAGGCCCAATAATGACCTTTCATGTGAAGAAGCATGTCTTTGTCTCTATTGGCCTTTGCCAACAACTTCTCCAGATGGATGTTAACATGCATGAGGCAAGAATCTCGATCAGTCGGTGTCATATCACCAGGTCTCTTCCGGGCCAATTGTCGATCCTCACAGATTCGCCGCAGCTCATAAAGTGTATGCTCATCCTCTAGCTGTTTGTTACGCTGCTCTAGGTAGTTTATCACCCACTAATCCCTCTGCAATTTCTCTTTCAGTTTCGAGCTATGAGAGCTCGCATCAACATCAATGATCGTGAAATCAGTGTCCCGGCCTCCTGAAGGGCCCTCATCATGCATAGGCCTCTTGCCTCTGTCCTGGATCTGTACCTGTGCTGAAGAAGAAGGTGAGACCCCTTCCACATCATGTGGAGATAATACTCGCTCTGCTGATGGATTCAACGAGACCCCTTCCACCCCGGGTGGAGATAGTACTCGTCGTGTAGCTGCAAATAAGGCCCTGTGGCCTCGCTGGTATGTCACATACAATGGAGCACTGATATGCTCGATCTCAGGAATTTCAGGCTGGTGTGAAGGCTCTCCCTCGTCATGAACTACCTCGGGAAGCGGCTGTGGCGCTATAAATAAGTCACGAGAGATGAAATCCTCCCAAGTGATGCCCTGCTGTGTCAACTGATGTACCACTACGATCTTGATCAGCGCATAATGATATATACTTCTATGCTGCTGTGCTGGGGTCTTCTTCTGTAAAAAAATCATCATCCTCTCTATGTTGTGATACATGAAGTACGGAATGTTCATCATACGTACCCTCGTGAAATGCATCAACAAACGGACATGGTACGCATAGAGATGCAAGAATCTGCCCTCACAACTGAAATACCGAATGATGAGTTTCATCAGTGGTGCAAACTCATCCTTCAGGAATCTGAAAGGAAAAACCCTGCTCAGGTGCCTCATATACCCAGGTTTGATGTATGGCTCATAGTGGAATTTCTCTAACTGTTGACGTTTGTTCCATTCCTCTCCTATATTTGGTATCCCGGTGGCCTGAGCAATAGTCTCTGGTGACAGAATGAAATCTACTCCGGCGAGGTTTACACGGCCATCATGTAAATGTAGAACAAATAGACGAGCTAGCTCACGATGATGTTGGGTTTGTGAAATCATCTCACAGTATTGGAAACATGACTGATGCTGAAAACAATCCATTGCAAGTGGGCAAGCCTGCAATTGAGCCAAAGAAGTAGGCTCCTCCCTGAGATGCTTACCACCTTTGCCACTTTTGTGAGACCTCCGTGGCACATTACCCTCTGCTGTGGAATCACTGTCATACTCCTTCTCATAAACTGAATCCGTCTCTAACATGGCTTTGAAAACAAGATGTCTACAATATGTATGTTGATATAGGTGTAGTGAAGTCAAAAGTTTTAATGTATTCTCAAAACCCAAATATGTTGCATATGTACCAAAGCATCATAAGAAAATAAGCCACAGCGGTAAAAGCTCTGTTTAAGTGGATTGGCATAAAAACAGTCACTGCTTTGATCACAAGGGAATTTGACAAATGAGCAAAAAATGTAATGTAGTGTGCAGCCTTTGTAATGCTGGCTAAAATTTGTCAAAGGGGAAAATGAGTATGAGACTGTGTTTTGTCAATGGAAAATGGGAAAAAATGTGACAATGACCACAGTGAAACAAATAGCAATGACAGTGGTAATATAATGGCGATGACAGCAGTGGTGAAATGAAAAACTGAGAGCGTGAGGGCAGTGACACTTTGACAATAGATGCATAGGTATATATATCAACCATACAAGCTGGGAAATTCTTCACAAGGCCATCAACATGTATTCAAAACCCTAAGGAATGAATCTGCTATGAACATAGGGTTTCACCTCTCCACATCAAATACGCTAATTTCCCCACTTTAAAAAACACCACAATCCTGTTCAAAAATCACTGAGCAATGATGGAGAACCTACTTGGAAGCTGATTAAGGCGTTTGGGCATGAAATCGGACGCAAAGGAAAAAAAATTTCGGCTTTGAGACTGTATGGGTAGCGCGCCTACCCAACGCGTAGCGCGCAGCAAGTGCGTAGCGCACTTGGTATTTAACACTGGCTGGGGAGGTTATATGCGTAGCGCGCCCTATATGGGTAGCGCGCCTCCTCTGTGCATAGCGCGCACCTCCAATGACTGTCCACAACTTTGCAAAACACGATTTCGGCCTTCAACATCACCAGCTCGATTTCTGCCTTGAGGATTCGTGCAAATGAATTGTTTACCATGGTTTATATGTGAAAGAATATCTCATAAAATCAGATTTGATTTTAAATTTACTCCATGACCCACTTTTATAATGTTTGGCACTTTGTCATTCGATCACTTAATACAATACTGTTCTTTGGCTTTTTCATTACTTTTCTGAATCTTGGACTGATGATACCTTGTTGTTTTTTGCAGGGATTTGGCATTTGACTTTGGAAAAGATCAGAGGCTTGCTCTGAAACTTCTTATGGTGAAACAAATACAATTATTACAAAAAAATGAAGTTTGACAATTTCTAGTTCCAAAACAGAGTTTTGGACTAGAAATGTCTTCAAATGTTTTTTGATAATAAAAACGTGAAATAGAAATCTATTGAAACCAACCTCATGGTCTGTGGGCTTTTATTACATGTATGCAAAGGACTGGAAACCCTAGACTCTAGGACTAAAGACTCTTTTTAACCAAACTAATCATTTATGACAATGAATGCAATGACCATGAACTTCAGTGATTTTTGAGGAATTTTAATTAGCCCTGCAGGTACAAGCATGAGGAAACACAAGACAACCAGACCCCCTCGTCAGTCAATGGCATGCTCCTAGCGAAATGCAACGAAGTGGAATGAGCGAGACACCTAAGAATGATATGCAAAAAGCGATCTGATCTCTGATGGAGGGCTGTAAGGACCGACTCTAACATAATTGACAACAGAAGTAAGCCAACAAAATTATGCATAGAAAGAAAAGAACATAAGAATAAAATTTGAAGATTCACAATAGAGACCTTTATTTACAAGAAGAATTACCGAAGGAACCATATAATCAAAACATGAAAACCTTAGATGGAGGTATAAAGATATTTTGCAATTCGAAACTTGCATGCATTATAGTAAGATAAAAATTACAATATAGAACAAAGAAAATTTACATATATTAACCCTTCTAAAAGAGAATTCATTTCCAATAATCCAAGTATAAACAAGAAGCTAGCTCTGTGATAGTATAGGAAAAAATAATTACAATGATTCTAGTAAAATTTGTAACTGTGCATAAAGGCCAGCAGGCTGAGAGTAAATAGCCCTTCTTAAACAAAATATTATAAATACTAAGGTCTAGAAGTAATACTAGAAGGACTAGTCTGAACATAAAACGTTTGGTAACACCATCCTTAACAAGTGCTGGAAAACCCAGAAACCCTACACGCAGGAGTGGCTAAGGTCACTTGCAGCCCTGTGATAGAGAGAGGTTAAAACTCGGCGGTGTGGAATTCCATTTAAAAAGAAAGAAACCAAAATGCATAATGGGGCTCAACTGTATACTCATTATGAATAACTAGACTGACCCAACTCATTTTTGCAGTCCTATCGTAACAGAACCTTAACTTTAACAAAAAAAAAATAATGGGTTAAAACCCTTATCGAACCTGAAGAGTAAAGCTAGAGAGTTCCCTGCCAAAGTGTTAAACTAAAATCTGTAACCAGATGTGAGAAGAGGAAAAATATAGTCATAAATACTGTTACCTGTTTTCAGTCAAGTCTTCCATGGATGAACTCTCTCACCTTCATTCAACTGTCAGAAAATGATTCTAAAGGGTTTCATTGCTTGTTCTTTAAATGGTTATCACTGAAGAGAAAACATAAATATATATCAAAACCTTGTCAGGTTCATCCATTACAACTTTGGTGGAACTATAGAGTAAATATAAATCATAAAAATAAATATTTATCACCTGTTAACAAAATGAACCAGAACACTGGGTTATGAGCGAGGTCTACATCTACACCTAAACAAAAGCACTGAAGGTATGGAAAATCGAATGAAGAACCTCACCAAAATAGAAAGGAGATTACCTAAAGTATCTGTACTAAGTGAGGTTATGGAAATTACCATCATTGGGGAGGAGAGAATACATTGTTCTGGTTAGATTACTCCAGCAACCATTGACAAGCATGACTAGGTTGTAGAGTTGAATCCGACAGCATGCAACGATGGATGAAATGAGCCAAGAGGCAAGGGATGGGGTGGGTGGTTACCCTAACCATCCTTGCCATAACTTGAACCATCGGATGCAGGGCTATCAACTCAATGGATTCAATTCATCCATGGAGATCAAGTGCGGGACAGTTTCTGGCCCGTGGTTATGCCAAATGGCTAAACAACTTCAATTATCAAGACATATCACATTTGATTGCATAATCACAAAAATAATATGGAGTACCGAGCATTATGTGAGTGTAAATTCTTAATTAAAACATATCATAAACACATTGGTAATGAAATAACCCAAGTTTGCATCCATATTAACGAAAAGACAATTCCAGATGTAAGCTTGGGAATAATGTTATAAATAATGGGTATGTACCGACCAAGTATGGGTTAGAACTATCATTTTCATGTGTATCAATGTTAATTTCGAATGAGCATTAGAATCATGACCTAAGTATTAGAACCATGTAAATATTCTAAGGGTATGGTAGACCCTTTTTCTTTGTAACATTTGTAATATGTGAATAAATATAAATTTATAACCCAAATGATATAAGTTAGGATTAGAAACTGCAGTAGGCTTGGTAAGAGTAAAAATGTGAACTTAATTTTTTTTTTATATGTGTGTTTTTCCTTATGGTTGTGACACTATTCAAGGCCTCCGGGCACACAGTTGTGGAGCATTCCTGAGACCCAAATAGACTAAAAAAATAGATGAAGTTCTTGTGCTCATCCACTATTACATGGATTACTACATAGACAAAGCCTTTACATCACTTTATATAGCTTTACATACATGAGGAAGAATTTCTTGTTCCAAAAGATGAGTATCAAGATGTGGATCAGCCATAGGAGGAGGTTCATGAAGTGGAGGAGTCCACTCATGTGGAGCCAAACATTAGAACTGGTAGAAGGCATACCATAGAAGCTGAGAGGCTGAAGCTTTATGCGGCACAAAATGTAGGGGTCTGTACATCACAGTGCAGACAGAGACAGTCTCATGACTGATTCAATGGAGACATGGCTCTCATGAGAAAATGTATTGTGACTGGGCCATCTTCCTTTCAGGAAGTAGTACAAGATCCCACATGGGTAGATGCAATGGTGGAGAAGTATGACTCCATTTTTAGAAATAGTGCTTGGGAAATTGTTCCAAGGCTGGTTGATAAATCAATCGTAGGTTCAAGATGGATCTATAAGGTAAAGCAAGCTGCTTATGGGAGTGTTGAGAAGTATAAGGAAAGATATGTGGCCCGAGGCTTCTCACAAATTGCGGGGATTGATTATGAAGAAACCTTTGCACCCGTCGCACGGTATTCTTCCATAAGGACCATCCTTGCTCTCTCAATGCAGATGGGTTGGCACATTCATCAAATGGATGTGAATATTGTGTTCCTTAATGGGATCATTGAGGAAGAAGTGTACATTGAGTAGCCTGAAGGATTTGAGATCTTCAATAGCGAGTTGCATATGTGCAGACTTAAAAGAGCACTGTATGGGATGAAGCAAGCACCCTATGCTTGGTACACTTGAATCGATGGCTATTTCACCGGACTTGGCTTCACCAAGAGTGAGGCAGATGTAAACCTATACCAGATTTTGGTGGAGGGTAAGAATTTAATCATTTTTGCTTATGTTGATGATTTAATACTGACTGGTGATGAGCAGCTGATACACACATGCAAGGAGGACCTTGAAAAGGAGTTCGAGATGAAGTATATGGGCCTCCTTCAGTATTTCCTTGGATTGGAAATATGGCAACAAGAAGGTGAAATGTTTGTGTCTCAAGGAAAGTGTGCAAGGGAGATACTCGGTAAGTTTCACATGGAGGGCTGAAAATCCATGGATACTCTTCTTCCAGGAAACTAGAGGAAAGAGGATGCTACATCTGGAGAGGTAGTAGATGCTACTATTTATCTACAGTTGGTGGGTTCGCTCATGTATTTAGTTAATACAATATCAGACATATGCTATGCGATGAACCAACTTATTCAAGCGATGGTTAAGCATACCAAGCTCTTTTGGAAGGTGGGCAAGCATGTCCTAAGATACTGCTGGGGCACATCTGAGTATGGCTTATGGTACAGACAAACAAATGAGGTGAAGTTTCATGGCTTCATGGATGCAGATTGGGCAGGCAGCCCAACAGACAGAAAGAGCACACCAGGAGGGGTTTTCAGTATCATATCTATAGTTGTTTCTTGGTACAGTAGGAAACAGAGATATGTGGCCCTAAGTTCAGTGGAAGCGGAATATATGGCAGCAAGTCAAGTTGCATGTGAGGCTATCTGGATGAGCAAGATCTTGGTCGGTTTTTTCGGTTCTCATTTAGATCCTAGAGTGATTCATTGTGATAATCAAATTTTCATTAAAATTTTGATTAATACTATGTTTTAAGATATATCTAAGTATATAGATATTCGATATCATCATATCAGAGATTGTGTGCAGCGGAAGATCATGTTGCTTTAGTACATTCCTACAGAAGATCGGGATGCAGATATATTGACGAAGGCGCTCACTAAGAGAAAATTTGAATACCATAGAGACATGATTAGGGTGAAGGATAATCCATTTCTTGTTGAGAGGGAGTGTTGAGATTCAACAAGATGATGATCCTAGTGAAAATTAAGCACCTACACTAGGTGGGGCCGCAGGATATTTTTAGGTGATATGTCTATTTTTAAAATTTGGATCAAAGTCTATTTTTAGCAGTAATCTATTTATAGATGGTTGAGAAAATTATATGGATGGATGAGAATATATTTTTGGAATGCATGTGCGAAGTTGTTTCGTGGAATGCATGTCGATTATTGTTATCTCTTAACAATAATTAGACAATAAATAATAAACTATTCTCTTGAAACACTTGATTTCAGTTAACTAATGTGGAAAACTAGTTCACTGAAGGAATTACGAGTTCTAAGGTTGGTTGGTGGGACATGCATAGTGGACTTCATTGTAACTGAGTAATACAAAGTTTTAACAGAGTTGGATGTGTAGTTATGTGAGTTGCTATTTAGTTTAACTTGGTTAAGTGAGTTAAACTCAGTTACAGTGCTAGTTGTAACTAGTTGTAGCTAAAGATACACTAGTGAGAGATCATTGAATTAAATATTAAATTAATTCACATGGAGTGATCTCACATGCAACTGAATATTTACTACTGTTAACTACATGCATGTCATATCTAGTGGAGACCCAGTTGAGAGATAGGTGAAAGGGACAGTTAGACTATCAATTGTGACTATAGTGGGTGCACACTTGCAACCAAACACACATTGGAGATTCCAATGAGGATTGCACAGTCAAGGCAAGGTAGGATCAAATTCATTTAGGGATTGTGATCAGTAGGGATTGCGCAGTGGAGGCAGGCTGTCAGGAGGTAGTAAATTGGTGCATGTTTATGCCAATTTTTGTATGACAGTGTGAGACAATTGTATATTGTACTAAGAGTTCTTGGAGTAGAGTTTTGTATGAGATTGTTTCATGATCCATGATATACATAATATATGATAGTGGGGTTTTTAGCTTTATGCTTTCCCGATAAAAGCATCTATGTTATGTGTGATTAATTTTTCTTCATGTGTTTGCAATTGGTGATTAAATTTCCGCAAAGATTTAAGTATAAGGATTCTCTATTTAATAGTGGCATACAATTGTTAGATCAGGAGAATCCAGCAATACATAATTGTATTAAAATTTCTACAGAAACCAATGAACAATTTTTTCATTAGTTTTATTTAGTTTGTGAAACTATAAAGTGACTAGCAACTCATAATAAATCTACCAGCACTGTGTTTTGTGTCCCTTGACTGCTAAGACATGATTTTAGCTACACTTTAGTTTAGCTATTTGCATAGTTTTAATTTTTAGTTTATTGTCACAAACTCACATAGTTTAATTAAGAGGCAAGTAAGTGGCTAAAATCCACCCATGTTATATGAATGAACTTATTTTGTGAGAATAGACACCAAACACGTAGGTAATTAGCAAGGAGTAAGTGGGCCATATCCACGCATTCTTAGCTAGTTTCCATTTATTTTTTTCTAGTTGTTGCATTAATTTTAGTTTAAAATTTTGCATTATGAATCGGGACCAGGACCAAATTATCTTAGAAAGCAAGTAATCTCCACTGTCCTTACACATTTTGGTGACCCTGGGCATGCATATGAAGGCTCTCTGTTGATAATTTTCCATCTCCCTTTAGTCCAACATTTATTTTAAATAGGAAAAATTGTAAGCGACCCACTATCTGCACATCATTTTCTTTTTGAAAGGAACAATAAAAAAATAGTTTAAATAGGAGGACGTGTAAAGGATCATCGCATATCTACATCCTACAAACATTGTGATTTTACACTATTTCACACACAATGCCACACCATAATCAAAGTAAGCCACCTTAAATATAACCATAAGTAAACTCATTAAATCTCCCCATAGTGGCCACAAGATAATTAATAGTTTAGGTTAGGACCATTGGGGGTAGGCATCCAATAAGCTGCCATGGTCATTTTACATTCTTGAAACATAGAATTTGACTTTATAGGGAGATTTAAACCCATCCATCCACTCACGGAAAAGAAAACTCAAGTTCCACAGAGACCCGGGGGTTAAGCTTAGGCCCAGTGCATGCGGTACTATTTGGGGCTACATGACCCATCTAGTTCTCGGTACTGGTAGCTGAATACCAAGAAGCTCAATACTCGAATTCTCACATGGGACAATGGTTCTTAGTGGCAAAATCTAGGGAATCCTTCCCTATAGGTGATGGTGTAGGCAACACTAGATCCTCTTTCCATTACCTTGGTCGATTATTTGGCTGTTGGAAGGCATCGCTAGTTCTTTCGGGACATTAGCCCCAATACCCACCATAATATATCTTTGAAAGGCCTAGTTACAATTGAGAGTGTGAGGATGATTAGGTCTTCTAGGATTTTGAGTATCACACAAAAAAGAACAAAAACAATTTTTTTTTATTGACTGATCACATATGCTTAATCTAAAGGGAAATTAACCTTTTATTTTCCCTTTGTTTTATGTATGAGATCACTTTTTTCTTTGATATATAATATCTCTCCTCTCATAAAACTAAAAAAATAATTCCAAAACAAAACCTAGTCGACACCATTACGGACCCAATAGGACCTCATCAATCTAAGAATTTTTTGGACCTCCCCCCATTAGAGGGAGGAGTTCCAGGTCTTTCCCCATTTAGGCATCAAAGACAAAACACCACCACCCTTATCAGTTCATCCTTTATCAGGGCATATTTATTTGGGAACCCCCAAGGGTCACCCAACGCCACACCGGTGGAAACCCCCTCAAGGTCACCACACACCAGTCCTCCCACAACTCCTAGAGGGAAGAGGAGCGCTGCCCATTCGGGGAGCCAACAAAACACACAGCTGGGTATGTCATAGATAAACCCCATACCCAACTAGAACCTTGTGTTTTCACAGTTTACAATGGCTCTTAACATATAGTTACCTTTCTTAGCATATTTAAACTTACCCGATCTACAAAGTAAAGAAATAAGTCCATTTCACACAATCCCACTTGGGCCCCCATGCCCATGAAGCTCCCTTTAGACATTCAAAAGTTCAAAGGGAAGAAAGAAAAATACCTTGGAAACCATGTAATGAATTTCCACCTATGGTGTTCGTTGAACAGTATTATTGATGATACTATTCAATTAACAGTATTTCAGTGCACCTTAACCAGACCAGTCGTGAAATGGTATGTGGAGAAGCCTTTTTCTTCACATGGAACCTTTAGTGCCCTCGTTACTGTGTTCCTCACATATTTCTAGTTACCCATCCACCATGATTCAGGAATGGAGTTACTAACACATTTTAGGCAAAGTCAAGTCGTCCATATCTCGGACCATCTCCATGAATGGTGGCGACGTCGAAGTTTGCGTAAATCCAAACTCGAAGATCGAGTTTTATTGGACCTGTTCCTGAAAACTCTCACAGCAGATATTTAAAAGGATGTGGCAACTCAAGGACCTACTTTCGAAGAGGATGCCACTATCAAATCCCATCAAATCAAGCTTATATACACTCAGTCAGGATATATCTATAAGATCCTACCTAATGCCCCGTGCCTGCAAAATTATAAAGAATTTCCAGGCACATCGAACACTCCAGACGAATTGATAGGGTCACTGACCCAAAATCACCTAGGAAGCTATCATCTGTACGTTGGTTACGCATATGATCCTAACCAGAACATCTCAAAACTAGGCTACCACCAAATTCATCATGCACCTCTACAGAACATGAAAAATAGTGCATTGTCATACCATCATCAGCAAGGAGGATCATACCCTCTAGCACAGGGGACCCAATATGCAACTAGAAATGCTGACAGAAGAGCTCCCCCCCAACAGTTATTTACAAACCAGGGAAAGTGACCTCAATATTCCCAGTCCCTAGCATAAAACCCACCAATGCAAAATAATGCACCAGTGAACTTTGTGCAGTCTTCCTAGGCACAACTACGCCAGTCATACGACCAAGAGAATCATAGTTATCCTTCTAACATGATAAGGAAAAAACCAAAATATAAACAAAAGGGAAATCCTAAACAGGGGGGAAATAACCAACAATGCCCTCCGCGATCTCAGGTTGGTGGAAACTCCAAACAAAAACAAAACTAGGAGCTAGGTAACTCCCAAGGGTAGAACAAGAGGGCTAATCTTCAAACCAACCATTCTTGCGCAATTTTTGGTGAGTATGGCCATTACACTCATCACTGTATATAAATATTCGAGCTGAAGAAGCTTCAGGGTAACCGAGGATAAAGGGGACCCACAAAAAAAATAGCTATAATGCAAGAACCCTTCCCCCACCTAGGGGCGATTAGAACCCAACAACAAAAAACACCCCCTGATGATTCCGGAAACAATAGAAATGAAATCTATATGACTGGCGAGGAAATGTTATTTCAAACATGGAAACGAATTTATGATACACCGCTAGACACCAGTTCGTCAGGGGTTAGCATGAGTGCACCTACAACATCGTTGATTGTATCAAAAATTTCTATTGATCCTTTGCCAAAAATTGCTAAGGTACCAACAAGGCCAGCAGGACACCACTCCAAAGTGGCCCATAATTATAGCATCATGGACAGTTTAGCTCAACCTCTCGTTGCCATGTCAGCTTTAGAATTCTTGTAATCTTTCCCAAAGCAAAGGAAAGCCTTACTTTCCCTGCTATGCATAATCAACCCTGCCGATCCACGCCTAATGGCTTTTGATTTAGATAAATCCCCCCCAGGCTTCCTTCGCTGGTTTCTTTCCAGATACCGGTGTCAGTCCAAAACATAAATATCCACTGATGTATCAGTGACGAGGTTGTGTTAGTTTCAGTATTTTCAGCCTTCCTCCAGTGATCAAAAATGCTCTTACAAAGTGATTGTAAGGTGTCAAGGTCAAATTTTGTCATTTCAGTGAGTCTTCAAGTAAAATTTGGTCACTAGGTATTAGGTCTAGGGTTTGCTTTTAATCCTATCAAATTTGTCCAAATATCGGTCCATGTCACCATTCAGTTGATTGTACCATCATTCAGAGGGTTTTCATCATCATTTCAAGTTCCACTGGGTCATTTTACACCTTGTTCATGCTTCAGTTGTGCCTAGGTAAGGTTCATTTCCCTCTCCTAGGGTTTTGGAGGTAATTTCTCTTGGATGGTCAAATCATCAGCAAAACTTGTATCCTAATGTTCATACACCTTCCCCTATCCTTAATGTACCTTATTAAACACTTCCCATCACTGAGATCCCCCAAATTCCGCATTTTCGCACCAACCCTAGTTTCTTGCTACAACTTGGCAATTTTCTAGGCTAGGCCTGTGTTTTTCCCTTTTGGACCCCTTCCCCTCACTCAATCTCTGAAATTCCACTTTCCCCTTATTCCTAACATCCTTCCCTACTTCCCAAAATTTTCTCAAGAATTTAGAAGCCCCTTATCCCCTTCATTTCGCTTCATTTCGACAAATCCCTTGTTCCACACATCGGGATAGGTTTTACTCCAATGATGTTTCTGAGAAATAAAAGATTAATTTGGAAAAAATGAGAGAGGTTTTTGTCCAAAATAGCCCAAGGAAGAAAAAATCCTTCAATTTTTACATAGGCATCATGGTTTTAGAGAAATGTCAAAAATACAATTGCCTCAGGAGAATTGACGAACCTCTAAAGTGACCTTGGGAAGATCAATATTTCTCCTATCTTGGTTGGCCAAATGACTTGCTTGATGAGTCAAATGATAACTATACACAAATATAATTCCAATGAGCTATCATGAGCTCAATTTGGAGTTGAGGAATACCTTCAAAAGTTGACTGCAACAGCACTCTGCCTTGAGGCAGCCTCATTTTGCACATTTTGACCAGTCTTGGGAGATTTTATTTTTGACAGGGAAAATGAATTCCAAATTGAAAAATTCAAGTTGGATTGGAAATTATAATCAATAAGATTTCCAACGAGCTATCTCATGCCCAATTTTGACACCAGGAAGTCCTCCAAAGGTCTCCTGCAAAAAGGCGCGCTGCATAGAGATGGCACAGCGCATTGGGCAACCCTCTGTAGTGTAAAAAATGAGATGGCGCGACACATTGAGATGGCGCGGCACATTGGGCTAAAAATCCTGAAATCCATTCAAATATTCCACCAAAGCTCTCAAATTGCTAAATTATTCATTGCCCAAGTAACTTAACATCCCTCCATGACCAATGAATGAATTTCTCTTGGTGCTTATGGTGATTTAATGAGAAAAAACCAAAACCCTACCTCTTTACATTTCTTGCCAAAAGTAGTTGCATAAGGTTTTCAAATTGCATGTTTCACTGCCAATTCCACTCATAGCTATCTCTCACTCCCTCACTCTTTTATTCCTTCATTTTTTCCCTTTCATTACATTTCATCCACTCATTCCTTAATTCCCATATACCTAAACAACCAACCCTAAATCCCTAATCCCACTATCCCAGACCCTAGATATCATCCCCTAAACCCTTTCATTCCCAAAAATCCTACAGCTAGCATCAAATCCTCCCCTCATTAGTCCCACTCATCCATGGCGCTCAAAAACATGAAGGCAAAACCGGCAAGCTGCCAAGAGGAGGAAAATCAAATTGACCACATTTGAGCAAGAAATTCAAAGCTGATCGCGAAACTTGGCTTGGAAGGGTAAATAGGCATTTGGAGAAATCTAACAAGGAGAAAAATTTTTTAAGGCACATGAAGAATCATTATTGGGCGAGAAATCATGTTTGCAAGGCACGAATCAAGATCCTGAAGGCTAAGTTGGAGAGGGCATTAAGGCATCGAAAAAGGAAAGATAGAATTCAAATTTTGGCTGAAGCTTCCTTGGCCCAGCATAGTGCATGATGGAGGAAATTCAGCCCAAATTTCAAGAAATTTGGGACACATTTTTTCAATTTTTATTTTTGGCTTAAACACAGATTTTCCTGCCCGACGCGTCGCGCCACTTGGCGCGCGCTTATGATTGGGAGCTCCTCTTGGGTAAAAATTTGTATTTTTGGATTTTTCATGAAAATTTATGTATGCCTACCCATTACCCAAATATTTTGACAAGTTTTGGGTTGTCGGAGGGGTCAACAACACCCTAAAATTGACCTTTCTGCCCCTTTTTGGACACAGGAAGCAGTGTTGGGAAAAATAATTTTTGGAGGGGAAAATGGCAACCAAATTCAGAAATTCCACTTGGATTGGAAAGTAGACAGGCATATATTTCCAACGAGCTATCCTACACTCAATTTGGACACCGGGAAGGCATTCCAAATCAGCTCCAAAGTGGCGCGACACATATAGATTTCAGGTGCGGCGCATTGGGAATTTTGGCCTAGTTTTCACTCAGTAACTCAGTTTTTTGCCTAGTTTTGGCCAGTTTGACTTTTTAATATTAAAATGTAAATATATTGATGTAACTTGATGTAATTTCATGGCTTTTATGTAATTTTTTCAATTTTTTACTCATGGAAGTAGATTCATCCATCAAAAGGTGAATTGCAACTGAATGAATCAGTTTCCTATCTTATAGAGGCAAGCTGTTCCACTACCTATTTTCCAGTTCTTAGTTTATATCTTGTTGAAACAGCTCCTAAAATTGTGATATCGACCCCTAGAGGCTGGGAATGAGTTGTTGGTTGCTTATATCTTGTAATTTTTCAGTCATTGGCAGAGGTTGGACACTTGGCATTGCTCAGAACTTCATTGTACATTTCATCTCTGCAATTTTGGCAAAGGAATAGACCAAGGTTTGCAGCACTCTTTGGGATCCATGTGGCTCTACGTTTTGATGGTGTGTTTCTCTCTGTGATTGTAAGTTTACTGATGTTTCATGTGTATCATTTCCCTTCTCTTTTCTTCTTAAGTTAAACAAACAAGTATTAAAGGTGGAATTCATTAGATTTGCAGTGCTCTGCCTTGAGTTTTGTTTAATTTTTCATGTTTTCAACTGTCTGAAGAGGATTCCTAAAATCCTCTTGCCTTCTTCAACTCCTCACCAGTCTAAGCTATCCATTTCATTCAATTCGAAGCATCAAAACAATTGCCTTCCTTGCCCCATTCAGCTCTCTGCAAGACTGATCATTTCCCAGACCCAAAATATGCCCTTCCCTTTGATCCAACAAACACCTTCCAAAATCAAATAAAACCCTTTTTCATATATACCTAGCCTAAAATTAGCTTTTATTTCAAGTCATCTAAAGCCTCATTGATTATTTTTGCTGAGATTGACCCAGAGAGAGTCCTCTCCTGATCTGGTAGGGCTAGCTACCAGATTAAGCGTGGTTTGATGTTACCCTAGACTCTGCCTTCCTTTAGCCTGAGGTGGATTTAGGCAATAACAGGGTGCATCCACATGCATCATGTCAAATAATGTTTGGTAGAATTTAGGATCTCCTAAATTGAAACCATCAGACATCACGCTCAGAGCATATGACGGGTGCCCTTCTGCTCCTGTTGGTCTCTATCAAAATGTTCGGGTCTGCTTGACTGGAAAGATAGTTCTTATAGACATTGAGTTCATGGATGCTCAACTGGATTACAATATAATCCTTGGGCTAAGTTACATGTAAACCATGTCTGCCATAGCATCCTCTGTCTTCCGAACCATGATGTTCCCCCATGAGGACCGCATCATCACCATCGACCAATTTACGTACCATGACAAGCAACCCTTGACGAAAATTAATGCCGTTATACCCTATGTGGAAAAATCCGCTAAAATTTTGATGCAGTACCAATAATATGGCCCTGGCCAATTCAAACCATTGTTTATCCTCGGATCATTCCTAGGAGATCCCCCTGTCATACCAGAATCATTCCCTGATATCACAGAGGCTTCGGTGTGCATGGTGTCTACATCAAGCATCGAAGCTAGATAGGAGATAGAGTCCAGTAGTAATGACACTGAGGCCTCTGGCACAACAGCCTCTCTATCCTACACCATCTCCCAAACTCCTTTTCTATACCCTCCACCTAGTTTTGTGTCACAATAGGTTTTGGAAACGGTAGTGTTGCCAAATATATCTTTTGCAATACCAGTTTGGTACTTGGTCCCACATGCCATGTCAAGAAACATGGACATTACCTCTATAGGATTAACCCCCCTCACTCCTAAGGAGGCCCGACATGTCAAGGAAACCACCGCAACCATGCCATCTAAGGAAACTTTTGTCGCAAAGCTGGTTATAGCAACCAAGAAAACCCATAAAAAAGGGAAGAAGATAGAAAACCCCATCATACAAAGGGAATTATAGCCTTGTGTTGTATGTGACATAGTAGGCCACCCTACCCATATATGCTCAGAGTTGGATGAACTAAAACTTCTCCTAAGCTTCGAAAGAAATATCACAATGACAAGTTCCCGTAAAAAGGAACCAGCCACAAAAAACCAAGGAAAAACATTGCGTACCAACCACACATGCACAATCTGTAGCAATTATGGGCATTACACTCATCATTGTCGAATATGCAGCCCTAGAATTGTTTCAATGATGGTATCTAGTTAATGTATTATACCATGCTGACCTTCTAGAAATCCAACATTCATGTTAGGTATGTGGTGGAAATCACCCATTACGCCATTTTCATTACATCTCTCTATTTCGCTTAGCGCTAACCAGTCTACGCATGGCCATAGTTCGTCTCTCCCTAGAAGATGACTCAGACACAGAATCCATGGATAGCTTGACAACACAGGAGGATGTGACAAGTAGGACCATTCTCTTCCTGTCAATAGAAAGCGTTTGTTCGGGGAACCCTTATTCACCCACACTCACCCTCCATGGAGAAGACCAACTTGTGCATTGTGTAACACACACAAACATTTGGTCGCCAAATGCCGAGACCTAAAATCACTACGCAGATGGTTCCTGATCACATTATCAATAGAACGGGAAGGAAATACCAAAGAAAGAATTTATTGTCTAGTATTTCAGGGAAACCACCATGCTCAGCACTGTACTTATATCCCTTGAGTACGCCCATTAATTGACATCATTCGCTCATTAGAAATGCACCGCAGGGATATCGTCAATCTAGAGCTTAGAGAACCTAATGTAAGGCAGATTTCCCCCAGGCAGCCTACGCCATTTCCATACCAAAACATTGGGCAGGTTAAAAAGACACATTGACCTAGCAGGACCCATGTCCAGTCTAGGGAAGCATGCGGGCTATGTGACAAAATCGGCCACTAGGTTAATAAGCATAAAAGACTAAAGAACCTCACGAACAACTTTCGCATGGTATCCTCCCTCCCTCAGAAACATCTCTCTAACCAAGAGAAGATCACACACTACTATTGTTGGATCTTATCACATTTCCACCAAACAATGAAATGTGAGCACATCCCAAAGTTTCAAGTGGCAAGAGGAGTGTTAAGTCTACACTCCCCAAGAGAGCTAGACCCCCTAAAATGAAAAACTCAGAGATGGCAGCAGCGGAATATCTCCCCTACGCTTGATCCTTTCTGAGCATCCACCTCAGGGACGAAGAGTAGTGTTCGTTCTAACACCATCTACTCCATAGGCACAGTGGTAATGTGCACCATTTGCACTGGCCATAACCACAAAAAAGAGGCATGCCCATTAATGGAAACATTCAGGCACCTCTGCACTAGGAACAAATTAAAAATCTCAAGAAGTTCCCATTCTCTTAGCATGCCTTACAAGGAACCTAGACTTGCTCTCGCACAAGCCGCCATGATGGAAATTCCTCCCCCACAAAACGTCGATGAAATGATACATCATATATGATTCATATCATCATGTATTGGAACCATGACTCAGGCTATCTGCTCATGAGTCATAGGTGTCAAGTCAGCTGCTACTACGAGAGCAGCTATACCAACAACAGTGCAAACCAAATCTATCTGCACCCTATCAATCGCGTCAATGTTAGAACACATGGTGAATAACCACAAAAGACACTGGCACCACATGCTTTTCTCTGCCCTGTGGGTGTACCGCCTGGAAGTGAAAACATCAACAGGGTTCAAACCCTTCCACTTAGTGTATGGGGTTGAAATTGTGATTCCCACAGAACGTGAGATCCCAAACTTACACGCCGCCATCGAACTCCTCGATGACACCCAACCTCTAGAGCAACTCTTACTACGAATAGAGCTCATTGACGAAAGTCGACAACAGTTGCTCTAGCGAAACCAGGCCCATAAAAAGTGGGTGAAATCATTGTTCTGACAACATCACCCCTCGATCATTTACCGAGGGGGAGTTAGTCCTCTGCTACAATGTCGCGAAGGAAGCCTTAGGTCCAAGAAAAATTAAAACCTTGTGGAAATGTCCCTATATCATAAAACACTATCTCCGAAAGGGGGCATACATCTTGACAGATCCCGACAAAACATGCCTGAGCAACCCCATCAATGGTCTATACCTCAAGAAATTTTACCCATAAGGGTCACACGGGTTTAGCCCTAGAGATAACATGCATAAAGAAAACTTTGTTTTTGATCACACACTTGTTACAAAAAGCGCTCTAGTGTCACAAATGGATCTTCAACCCAAAAATTATTTTTGATTCGCTGATGGAGCATCGTGATGGTCTAAAAAGTTAGCATCAGTCGTCTGGCTCATCTACTACCCTCGCCGATTGGCATTCTTCACCAATGGAGTATGCATCGGTTCAATTACAAACAATCAGGAAGAATATGATGTTGTCATAGGGCTCATGAGTGATGCCTTCAATCAAGGCATCTACCACTTTCATATCTACCTTGATTCCCAGTTAATAGTTTCGCAGTTAAAACAATAATTTGAGGTACGAGATTCACAACTATTTAGAAAATATTTGTGTGCAAAAATATTAAGCCGTCGATTTGATCATATTACATTCACACATGTACCAAGAAATCAAAACCAGACAGCAGATCACATATCTAACCACATCCTAAACTAGAATGCATCTCATATAAAACATCATACATAAGCAAAAAAAAATAAAAAACATAGATATCCATCAGTGATACACAATATCCATCAAAACATATAAAAAATAGAAACACCATTTAGAGACACAAAAAATACATCTCATATATATACCAAAAATATGTTTGAGTACAAAATAACAAGTAATGTATCTTACCCGCAGGCTAGCCAAAAAATGCATATACACATGTCATCAAAAATAAGGTAAGCATCCTCATAACAGGTGCTTTCCCTGTGTACAAAATATCTAGCGCTATGCCCCGCCAGGTTGGGCACCTTGACCCATGGCAACACCCAGTGTCTATACTAGGGCAGCCACCACGCGACATAAATTCGGTTGATATCCCCTCTCTCGGGCCATCAATGTCTCTAAATAGACATCATCTAAATCATCAACAAACCCACGGGTCATCATACCCTGGGTCAGCCTATCTACTCAGCCCCAAGCGTCCACCAAGTAAGTGGCTCGGGCCTCTGAAGCAACATTATGCTCCGCCATCTCCACCATTCAGGCCTCTGTTGCCTTGGCATGAGCAATCATTGTAGTAAACTCAGCAGCAAAATAATTGCTACCCTCTCCAGAAGGGCTAGCTCTGTCACTGGGTCCTCCACCCTGGGGCTTCCCCGGACCTCCCCTCTGCACCCCACCCTGGGATGAAGCTCCTCGAACCCTCCGGTTCAATTGGTGTCCTACCAAACAAGCTGTGGGCTGCCCTATCTCTCCAACGTCTACAAGAGTAACAAAAAATATGTCAGTGTCATCACAATACACATATAAATCATAAATACTCAACAAATGCACAAAAAAGCACAAAAATCATACATGTCGGTCCCCAAGCATACATAGCAGGAAGACCCATATTCGGTTCTCTACGATATTCCGTTCCAATGTATGGATATGGGAGGAACATCTGAGGGTTGGCCTCAAACCAAGCCTTGGTGGTCGCATTCCAATAATGCCCCACCTCACCTCCCCCACCGCGAGGCATCATTGGGGCCCAACTCGTCATACGAGGGTCCAGATGATCCCCCGTAGGCATAGCTACCACAGGTCGCAACACCACCCTCTCATACATAATGCTACAAAGGATTCTAGCATATGTAAATAGCTTAGATCCATCTCAGACCTTTGCTATTTGGGGCACCATCCCGTCATAGCAATGACAGGAAAAGTAAAAAAAATGCCCAGTCCACAGCTGGCGTAGAACACCAATCTGTGGCCCCGATGCTTGGTGTGGCAACGATGACCCTGTTAGTATCACAATCATAGCTAGAGCACACTGCTCGACCAAGTCATTCATTGACGCTATCATAATTCCACCCTCCATAAGAGGAACCCTGCCACAATGAAGATCTGCAAAGCACCGAAGATGTACCCTCCCATGAGGGAGTAGATATTGGAGTGCCTCACCCTGAGGTAGTATAATTTTCACGAAATAAATATCTGTCTCTAGAGGGATAGCTAGGTCACACCCTCTCAACACCATCACTCTACGTTTCTTTTTCCACCAACGAACCAGGTAACGCAGTAATTGATCCTATGACCGCAGAAGGTCATTCTCAAGGAACTTGAGAAGACCCCATCGAGCTAACTGCTGGCGATAATTGGCATATTGTTCCATAGCCATACGGAGGTCATGCCAATCTCTCTCTCTCCACAACATCCTATCACCAAACAAACACACATAAGTGACATCAAAACACAAAAAAAATTAAAAATTTCCCAAAAAATTGTCAAAAAATCACCTTGGATTTTTTATGCGCCCATTTCTCAAACAGGCACACCAACCATGCATTAGTATCTTAGATAGATGCATAGGCCATGTGAAAAAAGCACCCACAAGCACGAAATCTGCATGCAAATCATCAGTTTTGCGCAGAGATTCCACACATGTGCCTTGATCTCCTGCACTGTCAAGGAAAAAAATGGCTAGGGTTTCGTATAAACCTAGTTTGTACGAACACCTATCCAGTAACACTGAAAAAATTAAAATACAGGATACTCTAGGGCATACCTGACTCTAGCAGTGCGAATCTTGGGTGCATAGGCTAACTGCAATAGTAAGAAAGGCTCATCAACAATATCTGACCTCTCAAACTCTTAAACACTCAAATGACACAAATGAGCTGAAATGAGTCATATTGGCCCATATGTCGCCCTTTTCAAATTTTTTGAAGTACCAAAATGAAAGCTTAGAGGGCCCGATTACGGAACCGAAAGCAACCCAGTGATCATCACCTCATAACACCCAAAGGAGGCTCCACACATTCACGTCTCTGAATTTTTTTTATTTTTTTTTTATTTCAGACAGATATGCCCTATCTTATCCTCTTTTCATTCAACACATTTTGTCAATATATTTGAATGAAAAATATTCTTTCACATGGGGTATTTATTGCAAGTATTATACAGTAAAACAAACCACCTATTGCCCCATGCACTAAAGGTTTCAGAGCAGGTATCATTCTACCCTCAACATGATAGAGTCCCAAAGAAACTTTGCATATCCTGACATCATTTCTCCACAAGAAATCAACCATAGGTTCCAAAAACCTAACCATGTTCATCATCTCCCCACCTTGCACATGATAAACATCCTCGTTGGTCTGTAGAGCCTCCCCCTCCATGGCCTCCATCACTCAAAGTAGACCATGCACCAAAAAATTTGACGGCATGGCCATATCACCTCAGTCTGGGAAGCACTTCATGATCATTCATCCACCATGCATCAAGTCAAGTTTTACCATATCAAAATAAAACCCCTTTCCCAGACTACCTTTTTCGCAAGAAGATCGAACACGCACCACTACATCTCACATTTGGAGTACCATCCCCCCATCATCATATCCCATCTATGATATTTTACATTTGCTTCATCACCCCCACACCGAGACCAACCAATGGGGCCCCTACCCTCAGCAAAAACACCTTCCTCATATCATCAGTGAGTGATCATTGTCATGTTTTTGGGGCACCCATATTTGTGTTTAGTACAATCCAAACCCATTTTTTATTCTTTTGGCAAGTGTACAAAGAATTTGTTAGGAGAAAATCGCCCACCCATTCATCCATTTTCCTCCCATGGCAGCAGTCCCTAATCACCCTTGGTCGAAGCATCACACCTTTCATGCAAAGCCACCACGACATTCATAACCAACATATACCCACCCTGGACATCCTACCGACCCTAGGGCTTTCCTCCTCAGAAATAGTTATGATTGTCGCCAAACTTCTTTTTTCCATGCTACGACCTCGTGTCACTGAACTCCCATCATTAATTTTATGTCATCTCTCTCCTTCATGCCTATGTTAAAACTATCATATCAGAGACACTAGTCCCTTGCATCAGTAACTCTCTCAGTCGGTTGAGGCTACCTTTTTGTCGACTTCAACAACCATTCTCCAAAAAGGAAGCAGTACCTTGGAGGGCTCCTCATCTCAATATGGGCATCCTTAGATGGCACTGTGGGAATCATCATTGCTCATAGATCTCATCGATCCTGCTGACATTCGACTACAATACAAGCATTCATGTCAAGATGGTATCATACTTCAAAACCATTGCCTTTTTCCAAATTCGTCGAAGACCCGTGCCATTATAAGCATTTCTTTTGAGTAATGCTTACACAATAAGGTCCCAATCATACACCCATGCATACAATGAGAAATTCTCTGCCATACCAAGATTATGCATGTGGGCACAAATTTCAACCTATTGTCAAAGAAAAAATTCCCCTAAGGGTGTCTGCAATCATCATCATCAACTAACTCAGTAGATCACTACCATATCAGTGACACAGAAAAAACCTTTATCTGTCAGATAGGTTTTTTAACTAGCCAAAGAATCACAAGCATGGGACATGCCCGCCTCATAGAAAAATTGTATTTATTATATCATACTACCTCTTGGAGGTTTCCAACAAAACATGGTCCCTCTTTCACCCACTGTAAGGGGTTTCCAACCTTGTGTTGTATGCACGTCTCTTTCTCTATCTTGACACGGGTTATACATAATATAAACTATAATTTATTTCAGCTATACAGTTCTTCCTAGACCTCACATATTAGGGGAAACTGTTATCACTGGAAAACCATACAAGCAAAAGACATCATGAAATGTCAAGCAGAAGGATTTGCTGGGCTGAGAAACATTAGAGATTCTGGAAAATTTAAAAATCTCTAAGGTCCATAGAAAAATTTATCAAATTATGCACCGAAGACACATGCAAAGTGCACTCCGTGCACATTTTTATTTCATAGTCGTGCTGTTCTACGTGAATTTCCCTCAAAAATTTGCGCAGTCCTGAGCATGGTTGAAGGTCACCATTTGGGACCACTTGACACACTTCAGCAGAATATTCTCCACTTGAGGCCACGCAAGGACAACCACCTAGATCCACCTTGAGACCTCAAGTGATAACACAAAGGA
The DNA here is from genome assembly GCA_034641835.2 of Pinus albicaulis. Taxonomy (NCBI): domain Eukaryota; kingdom Viridiplantae; phylum Streptophyta; class Pinopsida; order Pinales; family Pinaceae; genus Pinus; species Pinus albicaulis. Next base: position 346,201,868 of record CM076582.1, read on the forward strand.
ATCAACCCCCACTCTTGGGTCACTATCCTTAAGTGTACCAAGAGTGGGAAGAAGGATTTAAATTTTCCTATAAAATTCCACCATGAGAAGAACAAAATGAGAACACATTGTTATGTTGGCCAAATTTCCCATGAGAAAACCAACATTTTGTGATCCGGAGCAGCAATAGAGTTAGAGGATTCAGTTGTTGGCCACCCAACAACTCAAATCCCTTAGGAGAAGAGAGAGGCCTTGCAGAACTAGCTCAAGGGTAAAGCCCTCCTTGCATTGGGTATTAGAGCTCCATATCTCTAAGAATCCACTGCAAGTATGTAACGTTCTACCGCTTATTTACTAATAGCAGATAATAAGAGGGGATTAGTTCTTCATTCGGATTATTGGCTCGTTTAACTTGATTGAGCTTGTGTTTATGTTTTATTGTAGTTTTGTTTCTTCTTATTATTTGTAGCATACTATGTTCCATAAACTATTTTTTTTACATGTTAGTATGTTTCCACTAACCAGCTAACAATTATTTTTGCCTATGACCATTGCTTGTAGGTTGCAACCATTCCTACCAAGCACTGGTGTTTTAGTACACTCATGCACTAAACACGTTATAACAAGATCCAGGCCATCAAAATTTCATATCACTTTCCTCTAGTCATTAGAAAATTCATTATATTTATCCAATCAAAGTTGATCTTAGCCATAACTCCCTTTCGACATGAAAGTGACCTTCATCATTCATATGAACATCGATTTATCTCTTTGTACTGCTAATGCTTAATCCCAAGATGTTGTAAACATATTGACCATGCAATCCTTTAAGGATTACCAAAACCATCCACTCAATCCATTTATTCATTTATTTTACAATAAACTATTCTATATATACTTGACTCAACTACCATTATGCTTTTCTTCAATTTCCTTCTAGATAGAAAAATATAGAATAAACAGATAGCCAAAACCAAGACATCAATATAAAAATTACCTAAATATTATGGCATATTTGGATTCTATTTACTTCTGAGATCAACATCCTTTGAAATGGTCTATATTCAATTTTTACCGAAGATCTGTTGTGAAACCAACTCCAAAAAGAGAAGAAAAGTGATATCAACGCCTTAGAAATAAGCCACTTCGAGGGGGCAACCTCCAATACATTACATGAATGAACAATTCTTGGATGATTCAAATTACAAAACCTCCTTCCTATATATAGGAGTCCATGGGCCACAGTGAAATCCTAGTGGGGCCACAATGTAATCCTAGCCGACCTAACAATAATAATTTAAGGGCACAATAATAACAATTTGGGGGTTACAAGGGTACAATAATAACAATAAGGGAGTTACACTAACAAAAATAAGGGACTATAATAGTAATATAGGGACCTAAAATGCCCCTCTCCTTTAAAAAAGTGTTGTCCTCAACGCTTGAGCAGCTCTGGGTGCTTCTGTATAAAATTATCATCCTCCCATGTAGAATCTTCAGTGCGTAAGTTCTTCCACTTGATGAGATACTCTGAAATTGATCGATTCCGTAGCTATCGAGTTCTTGTTTCCGTGACTTCTTCAGGTTCCAATATGATTTTTCTTTCCTCATCAAGTTCTAGCAATATTGTTTGAACTGGAATATTTTCACCTATAACCTTCTTTAAGCATGAAACATGGAAAATTGGATGCATTTGTGAAGAAGCAGGAACCTCCAATTTGTATGCCATAGTACCAATCTTTTACAACACTTTGTAAGGACCATAGTAATTTGGCGATAATTTATTATCCTTATTAGCTTGCTTGAGGGACATTTGTTTGTATGGTTGTAGCTGTAAAAATACCCAGTCTCCTACATCAAAACTTCTCTCACTGCGATGTTGATCTACCTGTTATTTCATTCGATTTTGTGACAAATTCAGGTTGTCCTTTAAGAGTTGGAGAACTTCTTGTTGAAGCTTGATGTGATCTTCCACTGCTTGAACCATCGAACTTTCTCTTAAAGATGATGTGATGGATGGTGGATATATCCATAAAGTGCCATAAATGGGGTCATTTTTTCTGCAGTATGGAAGGAAGTGTTATACCACCATTCAGCTAGAGGTAACCACTTGACCCATTGTGTTTGTTTATCAAATACAAAAAAACGAAGATATCCTTCCAAACATTTATTTACTATCTTAGTTTGACCATCGAATTGAGGATGATAAGATGAACTATGAGCTGATTGAGAACCCAAACAAGAAAATAACTCCGTCCAAAAATTTCTAGTAAAAATGGGATCTCTGTCGCCCACAATATCCTTTGGGTTTCCATGTAGCTTTTGAATTGTGTCCATAAATGTAGTAGCAACTGTACTTGCTTTAAATGGATGGCATAATGCACAAAAGTGTGCATACTTGGTAAGTCTATCAACTACTAGCATGATGACACTCTTTCCCTCGGACTTAGGTAAACCTATGATGAAATCCATTGAAATCTCCTCCTAACATTGACTTGGAATGGTTAAAGGTTGTAGAAGACTTGGGGTCTTAATTGTCTCAACTTTATTCTGTTGGCAAACCAAACATTCCACCACAAACTTTTGAATATCATATTTAAGGCCATCCCAAAAAAATTCTTTCTTCACCCTGTGGTGAGTTTTTAAAAATCCTGAGTGTCCTCCTAAAGGAGAAGTGTGCAATTCCCAAAAAATATTTTGTTTTAGTTGGGAATTATTACAAAGATATAAGCGATCTTTGTCCAACTAAAAGTATTAGATGTAATAGGATCTTGCTATAAATTTTGAATGAGTGTCCACACTTCTTCATCCTTCTTCCATTCATCTCTTGCTTCGATTATCCAATCTGGTTGGATAATAGAAATTGCACAAAGAAATGCTTTCACATCTTCATTCTTTCTTGAGAGTGCATCTGTAACAACATTTAGCTTCCATTTTTTGTATATTATTTCAAAGTCATAACCCAACATCTTTGTGACCCATTTTTTCTTCTCTTCTGAAGATAGTCTTTGTTCCAAAAAGTGTTGAATACTATCATGATCAGTTTTTACCTTGAAGTGTCTTCCCATTAGGTAATTTCTCCATTTCTTTAGTGCATGTAGTATTGCTAACATTTCCTTCACATAAATAGGTTTCTGTAAATACTTTCCTTTGATTGGACAACTTTCAAAAGCAATGGGTCTTCATTCTTGCATTAAAATAGACCAATTCCATTTCCTGAGGCATCACATTCCACAATAAAGGTTTTTGTGAAGTCTGGCGTAGCTAAGACTGGTGCTAGGCACATTGCCTCTTTAAGATGTTCAAAGGCCTTAGTTGCTTTAGGAGTCCATGAAAATGCATCTTTCTTCAATAATGTTGTTAGAGGTGCTGCTATTCTCCCATAATTCTTAACAAAATTTCGATAATACCATGTTAACCCGAGAAATCCTCGCAACTGCTTTATGGTTGTGGGGACTTTCCATTCCTTAATGGCTTTAATTTTGTTAGGGTCTACCTTAACACCCTCGTGAGATACAATATGACCCAGATATTCCACCTCTTGTACTCCAAAGAAACATTTGGATGGTTTTGCATATAATTGTTTCTCCTGCAATAGTTTGAGCACCCTGTCAACATGTTGAACATGATCCTTCCAAGACCTGTTGTAGATTAGTATATCATCAAAAAATACTGGCACAAATTTTCTAAGGAAGGGTTTGAAAATGGAATTCATCAACCCTTGAAATGTAGAAGGTGCATTGGTAAGGCCAAAAGGCATGACCAAAAATTCATAATGACCCTCATGAGTTCGAAATGCTATTTTTGGAATATCTTTAGTTTTCATTCTAATTTGATGATATCCTGAACGAAGATCCAACTTGGTAAAATAAATTGCTCCATGTAATTCATCCAATAATTCATCAATCACAGGAATGGGAAATTTATCTTTAATGGTGAGCTTATTGAGCTCCCTATAATTCGAACACATGCACCATGATCCATCCTTCTTGTGTACCAATACTACAGGAGCAGAGAAAGAACTTTGACTAGGTTGAATTATACCCGCCTCTAACATTTCTGCAATCATATGTTCAATTTCGCTCTTTTGGACTTAAGGATATCTATAAGGCCTGATGTTTGGAGGAACACTTCCTGGAATCAAATGAATAGCATGATCATGATCACGAATAGGTGGGAGTCCTTTGGGAGTTTCAAACACCTTGGAATGATTGTCCAAGACTTGTTGGAGATCTGCAGAAATAGATGATTTTGATGTTGGAACTTCTAGTGAGAATAATTGTGCAATTATGCCTCGTTGTTCTTTCTTTAGAAGCTTTGTCATGACATTAGAGCTTATTATCCTTCCTGGCTTCCCCGCAATACCCCGTAATTCGACTTCCTTTCCTTATGAAAAAAATTTCAAGAAAAGTTCTTGAAAATTAAAAGCTACCGTCCCCAAAGATTGTAACCATTGTACTCCTAGTACAACATCAGCACCTCCCATAGGAATGGAAAGCATTGGACTAGTCAATACATATTCCCCCATGGTTAGCCTGATATTATGGCATTTCCCAGAGCAATTTATAGTTCCTCCATTTGCAACCATCACTTGGCATTCTGGTGCTGGGTATAGGAAACAATTTAATTCCTTGGCTACCTTACAATGAATACAATTATGGGTGCTACCTGAATCAATCAACACTATTACCTTTTTCTTCTTGATATGTCCTTCTATCTTGAGAGTTTGAGGAGTGGTAATTCCTGCCAATTCATTACACGATATGGTCGGACTCATTTCTTCCTCTTCTAGGGCTGGTTCCTGGTGTATATCCTCTTCTTGTTCATTTTCTTCTTCCTCTTCACAATCTATGTAAAATAATTTCTTCTCAGCACACTTATGACCTTTAGCGTATTTGCTATCACAACTGTAGCAAAGCCCTTTTGCTCTTTTTTCTTCCAATTGTTGTGGTGTCAACCTTGTAGGTTGTGGAAATCTAGGAGTAGCAACACTTCCATCTTTGTAGAAGTGAGTGGTAGGCTTCCTTGTCGCCATAATTTTACATTCAATTTTTCTTGCCAACCTGAATGCCTTCTCCAATGAATCAGGTTCCAAAACACGAACTTCAAGTTGGATGTTATCCTTTAAAGTACCTATGAAGAGATCAATCCTGTGTTCCTCTAGAATATTAGTTACCCTTATATTCAATTTTTGGAAGTCCTCAATGTGCCCCCCCATTAAACCCTTTTGTTTGAGATTTATCAGTTGGCTAAAGAAGGTGTTGCTCTTTGTATCCTCATAATGTGTTATCATTTCCTTCGTAAAAATTGACCAAGTGATAATTTTTTTACGGGAGCAAAGCCATCGATAGCATACAAATGTATTTTGTTCTAAATGTAAAGTTGCAATGCGTACCTTTTGTGTGTTTTGCACCTTATGGAGATCAAAATATTGCTCCATCTATAGTATCCATGTTACAGGATCCTTTCCATCAAACCTCCTCATATCCATTTTTGGAATATGGTGGTTCTTCCCACCAACATCATATTTTATGAAATCACGATTAATATTTATTTTCTTCTCATCATGAGTTTCCTCTACTGTCTTTTCACCATTAGGAAACATTTCTTGTATCAACTTTTTCAAACCCTCCATGTATGCTTTTAGATCATTCTTCATGTTTTCCATCTTAACTTCCATGTCATCCATCTTAGATTCCATGCCAGCTTCCATGCCATCTATCTTAGATTCCATGCCATTCTTCAAACCATCCATCTTAGATTCCACGCCTTTCTTCAAACCATCCATCTTAGTTTCCACGCCTTTCTTCAAAAATTCCATGTCATTTTTTGTTGCTCTTTGCGAGAGCGAAATTTGTTGCACTTGCTCTTGTAATTTTGATATGTCATGTTGCCATTCTTTGTCTTCATGAGTCATAGTAGAGATTTATAAAGGATTAATGAGTGTTGAATTATTTTTAGGGGCCATTTTAGAATCCAATACTGATATCTATTATACGATATGCCCTTGGAATCAATTCAACTTGATTCTTCAAACAAGACTTATGCAATTTGGAAAACAAAATACACACCTTTTACTTGCTTTTGAGGAGCTCGATATTGAAATTGAATTATCACTATAATTGTGGATCCTCAATATCTAAAATTTAGACTTGTAGTAGCCCTCTGAAGCTTCTTTCAAATTCCATAGGTCTGATCTGATTTGGATTCTTCAAGGCAAAGTTATGTCCAATCTCCCACAATGACCCAATTTTGGACTGGTTCAGTAGAGCGAACTTGTACAACTTGCCACGTGTCACTGTTTTCCTCCATTGAATCTGAAATTGATAGAAAGAAAACTATTGTTCATGTAATTTCAACCAATTTTTACGTCATTCCAATCTGATGCTCAGAGAGAGAGAGCTATGAAGATTTTCCCACGATCACCTCTTTGAGATGAAATATAGGAGCCTCAAAAATCCCTAACTTCCACAGATAATATCTCTGAAAATATTGCGAACCAATATCTGAAATTTTGTGATGATGTTCCTCAAGATTGCAGCTTCACACTCTAAAAATTTCAGCTTCTGAACCTTCATAGAAAAAAAATTATTACGAAAATATCATGATGACCTGTTTAGGTTAAATTCAGGAGCCTGCAAAATGACCTAAATTGTGTAGATCATATCTCCAAAAATGTTGCGAACCAAGCTCTAAAATTTTTCGAATATGTTCCTCAATATTTTGGCTTCGCACTCTAAAAATTTCATACTCTGAACCTTCGTAGAAAAAAGGTTATAGTGAAAATTCCATGATGACCTGTTTGGAGTAGCAAAACCCTAGAATCTCAAAGCTCTGATACCAAATGTTGTGAAACTAGCTCCAAAAAGAGAAGAAAATTGATATCAACGCCTTAGAAATAAGCCACTTTGAGGGGGAAAACTGCAATACATTACATGAATGAACAATTCTTGGATGATTCAAATTACAAAACCTCCTTTCTATATATAGGAGTCCATGGGCCACAATGTAATCCTAGCCAACCTGACAATAATAATGTAAGGGCACAATAATAACAATATGGGGGTTACAAGGGTACAATAATAACAATAAGGGGGTTACAATAACAACAATAAGGGACTATACTACTAATATAGGGACCTAACAAGACCCTTCTCCATGCTAATCACTTGTGTTCAATATTCCCTTGGAACAAACTAACCATCAAGCTACAATTTCTTCTTTTGCAGTTGTCATTATCAACTCTCTCTCTTTTTTAAGAAAACCATTATTTTTTCTTTATCAATATCATCATGTCAAGTCTGACTTTCATGGAAGTGTCTTGATCCAAATTTCAAGCATCAAGTGATCGTATGAAATACTTCCAAGAGTATTCTTACAACCAACTCTTTTTGCAAGATTCTTGTAGACATGAGTTATATCTTCTAAAGAAGAGTTACTAAGAACATTAATACCTATTATTTAATATAACCATATATCCATCCTTCCTTGAATTAGATTACTTCTTATACCTATCGAAGATAGTTTTATTTTCCTAAGAGGAGAAAGACTTTATTTCTTCCTCTCAAACTACAACTTGACCATCATCATCCCTTCATTCTTTAAGACTATTGTTTCCATCCTAGAGGGAACATATACTAGTCATGCCATGATGCTTCTAAGTTAAAGAAGCTTCCCTAAATGATGGCTCTTATAGTAGGATCTTGGTGATCCTTTCTACAATATGACTACCTCTAAAATTATGTTAGAAAATACTTGGATGTACTATGATGTGCAAGATGGTTCAAAAAATTCTCATTATTGTTAGCTACATTTCTTCTTTCAAAGAAATTTGATCATGTAGACTCTAATTCCTATACTAACATATCCTTCCTTCTATGATGCCATACTTTATAAAAACCAAGACTCTTTTAGAGAATGCAACGATGCATTCCACTCTACTTTATACTTTCTAGTAAAAGAAAGAAAAATTTGCAGATGAATTTAATAGAGATGGAGCTACTTCAATAGTAAATATACTTGGTATCTTATCCTTTCAGCTTCTTATCAAGTTCTCCCTTTTCATCAGCTATGTGAGCTTCACTCCTTTCCTTCCTTTTTTTTTCTTGTTTAGACAGTCCCTCTTAAAATTTCCATACTCATTACATCAAAAGCATTATAATTTTTACATATTGTGTTTTCTTTTGGACTTTCCAAATTTTCCTTTCTTCTTCTTCTTGGATTTTATAATAAAATATTGAGACTTCTCATTTGATTTAGTGTCATCCTTTTCCTTTACTATTGTTTATTCCAAAATACATTGAACCCATAGTTCATCAAAAGGATTATTATCTTTTCTTGAGTGGAAACTAGTTGTAAAACTACTCCAACTAGGTGGAAAAACATTTAATACAAAAGTAGTCTTTTTTCAATCAAAAATGACTTCCCCAAACCCTTCCAACTGATCCCTTATTTCTGAGATATTCATAAGATAAGTGGCCATCTATTCATCCTTTGAATTTATTATTCTATATTTTTTATTCCTCAAGTATATATTTTGACATTTTGTACTTATTTAATTCAACTTTACCAACTTATCATAGATTTCTTTAGATGAATTCAAATAAAAAACAAAGGGAATGTGATGATATTTTATGGATTCAATAAGAGCCCTCTATGCCCACATTTCTCCCTTATTGTATATTTATAACTCTTGAGTCTTATCTCTATCTGGTTGAGTAAATTCACCAAGAACATATTACATGACCTTATTTTCTATGAGCACCAAATCAATCCTCTTATTCCATGCTAGGAAGTTTGTTGACCCAACAAGATTATTTATTCCCTTAAAAAATGTAGCCATTTGATATGTAGATTGAGACATGGAGAAAAAAATGTTACTTACTTGTTAAACGAGTGTTCTTTTTTATGATGTATTTGTAATGTTCCCAAATTTGCACATAGCAATTTGGAACATTAGATTTTGCTACTTTCACTTAGAAGATGAATAATGGGTAAGGAGGCCCATGAATAATACAATTATGAATAAATTCCACCTTAGTAAGGAAGGAAATCATCTTACAGGTTGGATTTACACTTCCAAGTGGGAACAAGGACAAATTGGATGAGGACATAATCAAGTTTGACAAAGTCAACATGCATTCTTGAGGAGGAAGAAAACACTCAAGTAAACTAGCTGAATGTGAACAAGGATCATCCTAAAAACAAATATGAGAACCAGATTGAAGATCCCTTGGTGTGAACAGAGGCATTTCATGTGGATTGGTTATAGTTGACCAAGTCAATAGCGTTGTCACAAAGAGGGGGGAAGCTAGCTAGGGCAGCACAGTTTTGAAAGAGGAAGTGTCATGAAGAAGTTACCTCAAGTTTGTGTGGGGTCCGGGGTGATGAGGCTCACCAAAGATAAAAGGAGGGCATAGAATCAAAAAATAATCATTCATGTATTCAGATATTTTTGTCTTGAGACCACTTGCATGCTTCAGTTGTTTAGCCGGAGTTACTGCACTGCTTAGTGCAAGGAATTCTTGTGCGGGAATTTCATCCTCTCTTTAGATCAGCTTGCTTAAGGGATCAAGAGGGAAGGATTAGAGCTTCATTTATATATTTGGCTTAAGGCCATTCATCCAAATTCATCCACAGCGCATTCTACTTCAGAAAACTGTGTCCTTGATGCAGGGGCAGCAGCAGCAGTGTTGCACCCTTTCATTTTGTGCTCATCTTATAAGAGGAGGTGCTTATTTCCCTCCAGGAGTTTGTTAGAGAGGACTTGGGCCATATTTCTGTATTATTCAGCTCTGATATGTTATATTCAGTCATGTTTAATGCACAGTTGTTGTATACTATGCTATTTTCTGTAGTCCTAACTTTGAACATTCATTTTGTCGGAAATCTTGCTGGGTGCCTTTTTTCTACTGTATAAGTGATTAAACCTCAATTTATTTATTTTGTGATTAATATAAGTTGTATATCAAACTTATTTCTTCATTTTTGTAAGAATATTTATGGGAATTACACTCTCACTGTATTCAGAAATTTCTGTTTAGTAAAGTCATGGGAAATCAGTGTTTTCTGGCCTAGTCAGGAAAGGAGGAGTTGTTTAATATAGCTAGAGGCCTTATTTTGAGCTTAAATTTGGATCATATGTCCCTATTGACCTAATATATCATATACATCCATTTTACCTACTTATTTTTACGCTCATTTTTGAAAACAACCTTTTTAGGGTATAAAATCCCCTTTTTCCCCACTTTCCAGATCATGAAAGGAAATATAAGTTGTTGCTGTAACTAAAAATGATTTCTATGTGTTTATAATATATATTTTAAGATTTTTCATCATAACAAGACTGTTAAAAAACTTATTCATTGCTGAGTTCCAGATTTGGAACATTACAGTGGTATCAGAGCATGATCTCTGGCACAACCTATGAGATCAAGCTATCAGAGGATAAAAGAGGAAAATCAGAGATAAAAATGATGGAGAGGATGAGCTTACTGTCATCCATTTTCAGATCCAAGAAGAAAGAAGAAGAGAAATGCATTGAGACTCCAAAAGGGTTTCGAGGAGGAGAGAGCTGCAGTGAAACCTCTAGGTTTCAAGAGGCAGAAAAAGAGGCATGCACTTCATGTTCTCATAGAGGAGGTGAAAATAAATGAGACCAATTAGAGCATGAAATATTGAGTGAGTATTTGGCAGAATACAAGTGCCAACCTAGGGCTTCCAAAGAGACCCTAGATTTTCCTCAGTTTGTTCAACTGAGAGAAGAAAGAAGATCCTGCAGCAAAGTAGAAATCAAGGGCAGTAGATTCCTATTGTCTAAATTTGATGGTTCAACTATAGCAAGATCTTAGGCAAGAAAGCTTGAGCCATTCTTCCTACTTCATCCAGTGGAAGAGAGGGAGGTAGCATAAATTGCAGCGCTGCACCTGGAGGGTGAAGCCAATACTTGGTGGTGCAATCACTTAAGCCACAGAAGAGTGACTTCCTTTTCTGAGTGCACTCAAGAGCTGATCAAAACTTTTGATGAAGAGAAATCAGAGGAGAGAGGGTCCACACCACCATGGGAAGAGACAATTACCAACACTTTCACAGCCTTGGAAGAGAAGCTTTCTACATTAGTAGTTGGGGCAGCCATTACATTAGAGGGAGGAGCCTTTGCAACTCTACAAGAGGTTCCCACATCTCACCAAGGTATGGGAAGATTTCCACTTTTACTTATTGTAGAAAATCTTTCTAAAAGTTGTGGAAATATGATTTCATATGGCCCGGGATCAAACATTGTTGCTGGGGAAGAGCAGCAATACTACACTACTGTTGGCGAGAAAACAGATCTCGTAGAGAAGACTCGGGTTCAGGGCTGAGGGCCAACAAGGTTTTTCGCCATAGTCTAGGTTCACGCCGCCATTTACACTCTGATCCAAAGGGCAGAGAGTCTCACCCGAGGTGTGTCGTAATCCTACTGTGATTGGAAGTAGATCGGTATCATTTCTCCAACGTCCAAATAGGTGAACCAACGCTAAACTCAGGAATTAAATAGTCATTACATAACATTCCATAACATATAGTCTTCCGAGAAACAGATAAACCAACGATAAAAAAATTTTAAACACAGCTAATAGCAACAGTCATTCATACTCAGCAGTACATATTAGAACAACCATCATAGATATATTAGTCATCATCCGTCAGAGGCAAGCCATTACAAAGCTCTGCTACATAATAGCATAGAATAGAACAGAATACAACACGTCCCTAGGGACAGAGAGAAACTACAGTAATCCGGAAGAGAGGAACACAGTGCAACCCGATAGAGCTCTCCTATGGCTCCCTGTGCCTATTCCCATCTGTGCCAACCCCTTCCTCCATTGGATGGTTGCTTATTTAATCTCCCGCTCGCGTGATTGATAGTTCTTCCCCTTTTCTTGCTCGATTGTCTTTCATTTCTTTCCGTTCACTGGGAGTTCACTGCTTGTTTCCTTCCGCACCCTTCTGCTGTGTATGCTTGCTCCTCCAACAACTGCAACACCTGTCCTCTACCCCTCCACAACCTTGAAACCTCCTTGCCTACCAAGGTTGCATTCTTCCATGTGCTTTCCACCACTCAAAATCTGCTGATCTCCAAAACAAGGGCCCCAAAAGGCCCCAACAACATCCTTTTGACACGTCTCGAGTCAATTTTCCTGAGCCGTCTCCACCTCCATGGGGCTGCCTGACCCTGTGCCCTGTTCCGGTTGCACGCCTTCTCCTTTATTTCCAAAAAAGGGCCCCAACTATGGGACCTTGGTCAAAGCTGAAGCCTTAAGCTCTTGGAAAGTTTCCATGGCCTACTACCACCCTTGTAGAAATGCGTCAGTCTCTGTCGTGATTTTGGTGACAACTTCCTCCCCGACGATTTCCGGTACAACGCCGAATACTGTGTTGACCTGGTTACTGGCCTTAGAGGCCAACTGCTGTATCATTTGGGCACTGATCTTTACAGGCTAGCAAAGCTCCTGAATTTCCTGCTTGGCTGCCGTCGACATCTCCTCTACTTGATGAATTTGGACCTCTAGCACATCTGCCTGGGCATACAATTGGTCCAGCCTAGTTGGGTCTGTGGCTTCCTGTATATCCTTGGAGATCTATTGTAGTTGGGTAGAAATCGACTGTGTATTCACTGTGAGGGCTGTTGAGCATTCCTGGAGACCCTTCAGGAGGTCATAGGCATCTCTGGCTACAGTACTGAGGACTTCCTGCATCTTTGTTACTTGGCCCTATTTCTCTGATATTTGTGCTGTGTACACAACTTCTGGGTCAGGCAACGCGGGTCGTGCTGCCAATGCTGCCTTGAGTTCTGTATTATCCCAGTGGAGGTTGGAGTATGCCACCCTAAGGTGGATTTCCTACTCTACTACTATCGTTTCTTGCACATCAGCTGGTACCTGACTATAGTGGGCCATCACTGCAGGCCATACTTCCTTGAAAACCCTTGCCATTGTGTCCAGCCAGTTCTGTAGCTACCCCTTTTCCATTGTGAGCTGCTCACGCTCTTCAGTAAGCATGATTATCTGCTGCTGCTATTGCTCACATTTCTGTTGTAGCTCTGAGTGGAGCCTCTCAACTTACTGTGCCGCCCTTTGGATGAAATGGTACAGCTGAGCTGTCCCCCACGTCTCCATGCTCTTGACACCTGAGGTACCCTGATCTAGCTTCCGCTCCTGAATTGGTTTCCCACTAGCAACCGATCTTGATGATTGGTCTGGAGGTGACTGCGGCGGAGTTTGTTGGGGTGCAGAGTCCGCCATTTTCAGGTCTGGTCGCTCCCCTCGATCTTCTTGGTTGGGCTATTGGAACGGAGTAGGCTCAGGGAGTGGCCAAGCTGTGTCTTCAACTATCTATTCCATCTGAGTGATTAGGTCGGTAAAATTAGTCTGGGGGTCCATGGTGGGGTTGGCTGGGGGTACCACTTCCATACTTGAGTTGACCTCCATCCTTTGGTCCCCATTGAGTAGTCACCTGATAAATGGATCAGACATGATGGATTATGAGGTGGATGGTGCGGATGAGGTGGTAGGTGGTAGTGGGTCGGTCTGAGATGGTGATACATGAATGTTTAGGAAATTGAAGGGTTTAATGGGGTTTTGGGGTGGCAACCCACTTGCTTCCCTTGTCTCATCTATTGGATCTTCCTGGATTATAACCCCTATGCTCAGTTGCCGAGGTGGATCCTCTCCTGTGAGGTCGACCACTGGACTTGTTTTTACAACTTTGGCCCTCTTGGCCTTGGGTGCTGCTATGGGTTTCGCAGACCTACTCTTTCCCACCAGCGGTGTAGTTGCTGGGGTTGGTGAACTGAACAATACATCTGGAATGGGTGTGGAGATGGAGGTCGTGTTTGGAAGCGGGGCCAACTGAGAGACTTGGAATTCTGAAAAAACTGGGAATGGAGTGGCACTACTTGATATCACCTGAACTACTTCGTTAAAGATTCGTACCTTCGTATTTAGTTGCTGAATAATTGGGAGGAGCTATAGGTTTGACACCCTATTTACTGCCTCCACCGTCGTCTCTCCTGGAAACTAGTGTGGTAGCATCTCGTCGAAGATGTACGTGTACACCCCGTTTCTAACTTCCATCGCAACCCCTGGCCATGAACAAACTTCTATATGAAAAGCTGCCTCATCAATTTGGAATTTCAGTGGCCTCATCTGGAAAGTTTCCTCTGGTACACAAGTGGGTCTGAGGAATGTGTGCTTGTGCGTGACCCCAAACCAGACTTGCTCACTATATCCATCCAGCAGGTTTCTGGGGATCCTCTGTTGGCTCATCACAACGTCGAACATTAGGCCATACCAACTTCTAAAATATTTTGCATTTACCTCCTTAGTGTTGGGGTCTCTAGACACCTTCCATGGGGTAAACTTCATCGCCAGCGACTGATCTTCCGCTATCTCTATTGGTATCCTGATGAGGGGGAAAGTCCACTTCCACATGGCCATCGCTACTATCAAGTATCCATAGATAAATATCGTTGCCCTCTTATAATTTTCTTCACATTCCTCGAACAGCTCCTTTAGCAGGAAGGAGCACCCGTTCAGCCTGGTCCCCTGGACGGAGTGCTCCACAACCGAAATTGTGTCTAAGGTACACTCCCCTTTGGTGTAATGCCTCATTGTCTTGCTAGCAATGAGGTAGCATGTGAACATGATCTCTAGCTTGTTGATTAGCTCAATTTTGGCCCCCTTTCCTCCCCTTCGGGTGCCATACATAGCATAGTATTCTGTATCCCTCGACTTCTTCGCCCATTTGGAGATGGTATGGATTGCTGAAGAGACGTCCCTTCCTTCTTGCGAGAGCCCTGTCAGCCTATGAATATCTTCGGTGTGGATTGGAATCTCTTTCCCTAGCCACAAAGAGCCATTATGAATTCTACTCAGCAGGAATTTGGTGCACTACATTGCAGCATCTATCGTCCCAAATACTAGAAAGTTCCTCAAATTCATTATCGAGGACTGCTGGATTCCTTTGAACTCTGGCAGGACTTTTGCTGCCGCCCGTCCTGCTTCTATTGTATAACGTTCAATGTATACTTGTATTTTGAGCACAGGAAACTCAAAGGAGTCCGTGAGGTCTGCGTCAATTAAGGCTGCATTGTCATACTTCCCGACGAGGGACTCCATTTTTTGAATCCTGTTGTCCAACTCCTATTCTACCACTGTTGGGATTAATTTTTTCATCTTTGCTCATTGTTGATACACCTACAAAACCGTTCTCTGCCCCTTCTCTTGCCTTTCTTCTTCTAGACACCTTTTCTGTTCTGGTTCTGCTCCAATTCCCTTGCTCCTTCGGAGGTTTCTAACTCTAACTCAAATTTTTCCGGCATTCTTGCGCTTTTTTGCATGCATGTTATGTCAGTAATCGGCACGGGTGAGGTTGATGAGACCCCATAACTAATTAATTTTTTCCTGGCTTCTCCCATGGATACGATCGTGTGATCCGTTAGTTGCTGAGGTGGGTTCTGACACTGCTGACTGTGGTCTTGGGATTTGGGCGGACACGATGGCTGGTGGTGATGTCTAATTATGGAAAATTTATTACGGTATGGATAGTTCTAATTATGGCTATTATTTCTAAATCTTGGAAATCCTACGGACTAACACTAGTACTATGTTGAATGATGATAGATTTATGTTCGGCACGCTTTTCTTTCCAATGTGGATGACACGCTGGTCACTACCCCCCCCGGACCACTAATGGTTGCGTTGCGGTCTCCGCAACTGAGCTAATGTGTATTGCAGTAAAGTAAACCTATCTATGTCATCTCGAGTGTGAGAGAATTATTGAACCTAATACACCCTACATACTCCTCTCGGGTGCGAGAGTTATTGAAATTGAAATGAAGAGCTTACTCATATAGGGTTTCAGGTGTGCGCCGTTAACCCATCCTTGTAGAACCTATCCGTCTAACTGTGGCAAGTGGAATTCTCCTGACAGTTGGATCTCTATGACATAAAATGGTCCCAGCCAGTGCATCTGTAATTTCCCTAGGAAATTCTGGAACTTGCTGTCGTAGAGTAGGACCTTGCCTCCAACTTGGAAAGTCTTGTGTTTGATGTGTTGATCATGCCAAGCTTTCTACCTCTCCTTTTCTACTATCTGGTGAAATTCTGCAAGAAACCGTCCTTCCTCAAGTTCCTGTAGCTCATGTAGTCACTCCTTTAAATATTTCTCTTTAGATAGCTATAGCGAGGTGGAAATAAAAAGGCTTGGTACCGTGAATTCCGCTGGGACGACCGCTTCCCGTCCATAGACTAGCTGGAATGGTGTCTCGTTATGCAGTCATTTTATCGTTGTGTGGTATGCCCACAGGGTTGCTAGTACTCGTTCGTCCCAGTCATCCCATTCTGCATTGCATATTTTTGTTAGGCCCTTTTCTAGTATCTTGTTAAATGCCTCCACTATGCCATTTGCATGTGGATGATACTGGTTACTCTTGTGGTGTTGTATCAGGAATTATTGCAGGAGAGAATTTATTGTCTCATTTATGAAATGTGTACTCTGGTCACTGGTTAGGCTTCTTGGGCACCCAAATCGGCTGATTATGTTTTCAAATATGAATCGAGTAGCAGTATCTGCAGTACAGTTCCTTACTGGCGTAGCCTCTACCCATCGGGTCAAGTAGTCGGTCGCTGTTATGATGTACCTTGCCTTTGAATTTCTTGCAGGTGGCACAATGGGCCCCACAAAATCGACTGCCCATTTCTCGAACAGCTGGAGTGTCCTTACGGGATGAAGCAGTAGCTCATCCCTGTGGGAGGGTCATCCGATTCACTGACATACATCACATTTCTGAACATATGCTTTACTGTCCTTGTGCATTGTTGGCCACCAAAGACTTGCTTGCAGTACTTTGCGTGTTGTTGGTCTTGTTCCCACGTGCTCTCCCACAACACCACTGTGGCTTTTCCAGAGTATAGCTTCCTGTTCATGATCTAGAACACATCTCCAAAGAACTTGGTCCAGCCCCATCTTGTATAGCTGCCCTGCGATCAACTGATATTCCACCGCTCGAACTACTAGATGTTTCTTTTATGTTGTAGTATACTCCTGCGGACACTGTCCCATGGTAAGGAAGGTTGCTATTTCGTTCAGGTAGTCCGAGATGGATTCTACTTTGAAAATATCAGCATCTAGTAGCTGATCATCTAGAGAACCTCCACTTTCACCATTCTCTAGTCGGGATAAGTGATCATGCCCTACATTGAGCCTTCTAGGCTTGACAATTACTTCGAATGTGAATTCTTGGAAAAGTAGGAGCCATCGGCAGATTCTCCCTTCTAAGACTGCTTTGTTTACCAGATATTTTAATGCGGAATGATTCGTGAAGAATTTGAACTTACCTCCCAATAGGTAATGGCAGAATTTCTGGAGAGAGTACACCATTTCCAGTGCTTCTCGCTCTGTTGTCATGTAGTTGCACTCTGTTGTCGATAACTTGCGACTGGAAAAATAAACTGGATGATCGACTGAGGTGTCCGCCGGCTAAGCTATAACCACACCAAGCACAATGCCAGATGCGTCAATGTGTACATGGAACTATTTATCCCAGTTTGGGTGAACTAGTATCGGTGCACTTGCCAATTTTTCTTTCAACACATCCAGTGCCTCCCTACAGTTGTTTGTCCACTGAAATTGCTCTGATTTTTTTAGCAGTTTTTCCAAGGGCGCTGTTATTTTGGCGTAATTGCGGATGAAACGCTGGTAGTAGCTTGTGTGTCCCAAAAGTGACCACAGTTGTTTGACGATCTCCGAAGCCTCCATATTGACAATCACTGCGACTTTAGCCAGATCTACACAGACACTTTGATTACATACCACATGCCCCAGCAATGTTTCGAATAGTACAACAAATATGCATTTCTTCAGATTCAATGAGATCTATAGTTATCTACACCTATCAAACATGACTCTTAGTAGGCTCACATGGTCTCTCAGCAAGCTATACATAGTCCAGTCATCCATATATACTTCTAGGAACTTGTGGATGTATTCTCGGAATGCTACTATCATAATGCGAGAGAAAACTGCGGGTGCATTCTTCAGTCCAAATGGCATCACGTTGTATGGGAAGGAGCCCCATTCGGTAGTGAAGGTTGTCTTTGTCTTGTCTTATTCTACTATTCTCACCTGATGGTAACCTGAAAAGCCATCCGTGAAGGAGTATGCTTTTTTCACTACAACATTTTCGAGCAATTCGTCACTAAATGGGGTATGGAACAGATCATGGATACATGCGTTGTTTAGGCTTCTGTAATCCACGCAGACTCATATCTTTGATTTCTCCTTTTTTCTTTGTATAACAATGGGTCTTATCCATTCTGCCTCTTCTACGGGGAATATGAGCCTGGCTTTCAACATTTTTTCGATATCTGCTTTCACTTTTTCCTTCAACCTTGGGTTTAACCGATATGGTCTATGTTTGGCGAGCCTAGCATCAAGCTTCAATATTATTCTCATTTCACCTATATCTCCTTTTATGCCTTTGAGATCTGCTGCTGATAACGAAAACAAGTCCTCATACTCCTCAAGCAAACTGAATATTTCCTTTGTTGTCTGCTCGTCCCAGTAGTCTCCAATGGTTGCTAGCTTGGGTTTGTCCTCTATCCCAATATTTAACGTTTTAGTCCTAAGTGGCAGGAGGTGGATTCCTTATGTAGTTGGTTCTTCTTTAATGTCCTTCTCCCCCTTTATTTCTTCGAAATACAGGTGTCTGAGGTCCTCCAAATTTTCATCATCCATATCTCTATTAATCTTCTAATACGCCACCTTTTGCTGGATACCTTGGTACCACAGTGACTGCTCATCCGTCTGTAGACTATTAGGAAAGAACAATACCTGCTTGATAGCTTGCGAAGCCTGTGTAATCTGCTCCATTTGTCACTCAAAGGTGAAACACCTTATGAATTTCTCTGCAACTCCCTGCCAATCTTGGATCCCTCTTCTCTTTTCTTCTGTTAAGTACCAGTCCTTTGGGATTACATCCAAGGAGTGAATAAACTTATGGACCCACAGTTTCTTGGGGTATCCGTCAGCTCTCCATTGTGCTTCACATTCTTTCAGATGGCTTCTGGGACTTGCCTCCCCTTGGTATCGGTCTGTCCACCTGGACTCCTTTTCCTCTTGAAATCTAGCTTTCATTTCTGCCGCCACCTCATCCCATCGCGTTAGTGAGTCGCAATGGTTACTCCACCATCTTGCAGCTGTGGACTACAATGCCACGACCATCAAGGGTATTCTCTGGTCTTATGGCACCGTGGTTTCTACTTTCACTATGAAAACAATTACAACATTCATATCTGACAATATTGGGTATCCTTGAAGTTCATCCCCAATCCAATTGACTCTTGCAACATTGGCACACCTCCTTGTGTTTGTTTCGTAGCCTCCTTGCTACCAATCATCCCATGCAAGTTCTGATCCTATTCCGAGCTTTGAATACTCCTCTAGCTTACCGAGCCTTCTACCATTGGGTTGATGTAGTCTTCCCTTCTTCCGGCGGTCATCTAATAAAGATGGTCCAAGAGTTGAGCATCTTCTCGGTTATCCACAGTCTCGGTATACCTCGGTCCTTGGTAGGGGTCGAGCGGTTGAGTGACTCTGATTTTCCCATCCTCAAAGATCATTAGTTCTTTCTTTAGATCAATTATCTCATAATTTTAAAAAGCCCAATCGATCCCCAACAATGCTGGGTATGGATCCTTGTCCCCCATGATGTCAATGACTTCGAAATCCGTAAATTTCTTTACCCCCGCAATATCAACCTTAACATTCTCCAGTTGGCCAATGGGAACAATGCAATACTAGTTTGCCATCCGAAGCTAGACTGGAGAGTATCTCAATCTTGGCCTCCCAAGTGCTTCCCAAGTTTTCCTTGGCAGGATGTTGACATCAGATCCCAGATCAAGAATGGTGTCCTTAATTTGGAATCCCTCCTCTTGCGTATTTACTCAGAATTCCTTTCCCGTCCTACGTTTGTTTCTCTTTATTCTTTGAACATATTTTTGGTCCATTTCCGCTGCTTCTTTTGCTCCTGTGTTCTATTTTAGCACGCCCTCCAGGTTTTGCTTCAGCCACTCCAGCATTGGCGCATTATTTACAATATTTAGGAACAAATGGAACCATTCCTGTATTAAGGCTTCATTAGTATTCTTTGTCTTCTTGTCTTCCTGAATTTTCTGTAACTTGATTTCTTTGCTTCCCCCAGCTGGGCAAACGTCTCTGCTGCTTCTTGGAAGAATTGATTCTGTCATTCAGATTTGAACATGAGCTTTGGGGATGCTGGCCAGACTACTTTTACAGGGTCCATAGTGTGTGCATCCTCCCCCGTTATTTTGCTGCCTCGTGTCACTATGGCCACCTTTTGCATCAGCTAAGTTCCCATTAGCCAGGGTTCCGCATTCACTAGATTCGCCCCCCTTTGTCTGGCTCTCTCCTCCCATCTTTTGATGAGCTTCGGGCAGTATTCTGTTGCGTGTGAGTTGACACGGCATTGCGAGCACTAGGGTATCCTAGAGAATGGACACTCTCTAGCCACACGTCCCTCCTGGTCGCAGTTATAGCATCATACCAGACCTCTTCCTCCTGTTTAGCCCCCTCTCATGCCTCCTCCTCTTCCTCGGGGAGCTTCATTTACTCTATATGATGGCCGGTCCAGCCGCTCCGCCAGGACATCCAATGCTCGACATTGTTCTATGATGTGGGTGGTCGAGGCATAGAACTCACAGTATACATTATTTGGAACATTGGAATACTTCTGTAGGATCAGACACATGCGAGGTTGATGACCCATACTTTTTCATACCTCATAATATTCATTGGTGGCTCAACCTGGTTGTGCAGGGAACCCCGTATATGGCTGTTGTGGTGGATATACCTCTTGGGTGTTGATTTGTGCGACTGCTCCTAGAGGCAGGGCCCCCTATGCTCCTACCGCCGATGTCCCCACAGCTTGGCCTCGCAACCAGGGACATTTCGTGGCTACATGTCCCTCCACGAGACAGTGCGTGTACCACACATTGGGTCTTGGTGGTCGCATGGGTTGCATTTCCTTAAGTTTCTCTGTCAGACTAGCTATTTGATGCTGCAAACCCAGTATGGAGGGGTCCTGTACCGCTGCACTCCCTTTGAACTCTTGCGGATAACCCGCCATGGCTTCTATCTTCGTCGCCTGCTCCAGAGCATCCTGCAGTGTGTCAATCCTTTGTTGGGTCAATGGAGTTTGGGTCAAGGGTAATAAGGCTTTAATGAACCAATCCCTCTGATGGTTAGGGTCGATTGGGTAGTTGAGTTTCCCAATGGCGTCCTTGAACCTCTGCATCAAATCCCAAGCATTTTCTCCTTCTCTCTGCTTGATCTCCCACATCTCTGACAGACCTTGTTGGTCCGTCTGAGGGAGTTTGAATTCCTTTATGAAATCCCTCTTTACATCAGCCATCACTGGATTTGGGTGGGCCTTCGACCATTTCATAAACCATCGTAGGGCCCTCTCCCTAAGAGTGGTCTGAAATTATATCAACTTTCCAACATCTGGTGTCTGTCGTGCCGTCCAGATGGCCTCATAGAGATACCAGTGTTGTTCAACATCGTCATTCCCTTTGCTAGAGAATTATGGGTACCGTGTAAGTGATCCTACCATGCTTACTTGATTAGGCGGTGTTAAAACGAAGCCGTTGGATCTTGGTTGTGTGACAGGGCCACTAATAATCTCGCTACTAACTTGTGCTCCAGTTGGAGACTGAATGTGGTGCAATCTACTTAATTCACGTAACTTAACAAAAACTTCACCTATGGGCTTGTAGAGCACTAGGGGAAGGTTGGGATTAGAGCTACTAGAAATATGGGGATTAGGAATACCTTGAGATATGGACACCGACCTTTCTTGAAAGAGTTGCTCCATTGCAACGTGCATCTCCACATCGGACACCTCCTCTTGGCGCACATCTGTACCTTCTTCGTCAGACTTCCTTCCTTGCTCCACTTGGGCTGGACTCCTATACACCGGTCGTACTTCTTTCATGACCCGTCCTATATCTTGGGGACCCACCTGACCTTCCATTCCCTTCATCTTCTAAGGCACCTCTTCTTTTTCCTTTCGACTACTTCCTTGTCTCTTCAACTCCCTCATCACCCTCTCTCACCACCTTTCTGCAATCTGTGCCCTCCGATGTGCTCGCCGCTCCCGGAGCCTGTTGGTAGCCTCGAAATCCATACTCCTACTCCCCCTTCTCACGGTTCTAATAACATATCTCCCTCATTCCCTTCCCCCGGCACTGGGGTTTTACGCTTCCATCCTCACTTTCTGGAATCCCATCAGTCCTTCATCTACCATTAGTGCCTTGATCCACAAGGGAATCTCTTTCAGTATTTTTCCTCTTAACCCAGATCTGAAGGTACTTTCTACCTTTGAGAAATACTGGTAGCACTCAGTAGAAAAATCTACTATGTATCCTTCCAAAGTAGATTCCACCCAAAAATCTACAACTCGGGTTAAATCAGTTTCTAACCGATGAAGCGTCACCAGATCTTCGTGGGCCCACTTGCGATTGATCTTGCATGACTTCCCCTTAGTGGTCTTGGTATGAAGCCTCCGCAACCAATTGTAGAGTTCTTCTGGGAACTTTCCCTAGATTATTTCATAGGTATCACTAGCAGAGTCAGCAAATAGGACCAATTCTTTAATCGTCTTTTCTTTCTATTGTCTCAGCTCCGCTTGCTGGGCTATGAACTGATCTAGGTGGTTATCCAACCAACTTCTTATTTCTCTTTCGAAGATCCAAGATACCATGATCTAGCTCCCAAATTTATTTTCAGGTCCCAGCAACGGAACCATTTGTTGGTGAGAAAACAGGTCTCACAGAGAAGACCCAGGTTCAGGGCTGAGGGCCAACAAGGTTTTCCACCATATTCTAGGTTCACGTCGGCATTTAAACTCTAATCCGAAGGGCAGAGAGTCTCACCTGAGGCGTGACATGACCCTACTATGATTGGAAGTATATCGGTATCATTTCCCCAATGTACAAACATGTGAACCAACGCTAACTCATGAATTAAATAGTCATTACATAACAATCCATAACATACAGTCTTTCGGGAAACAGTTAAACCAACGATAAACAAAATTTTAAACACAGCTGATAGCAGCACTCATTCATACTTAGCAGTACATATCAGAACAACCATCATAGATATATTATTCATTAGCCATCAGAGGCAAGCCATTACAAAGCTCTGCTACGGAATATCATAGAACATAATAGAAAACAACACGTCTTGAGGGACAGAGAGAAACTATAGTAATCCAAAAGAGAGGAGCACAGTGCAACCAAATAGGGATCTCCTATGGCTCCCTGTGCCTATTCTCGTCTGTACCAACCCCTTCCTCCATTAGCTGGTTTCTTATTTAATCTCCCGCTTGCGCGACTGACAGTTCTTCCTCTTTTCTTGCTCGGTTGTCTTTCATTTCTTTCCATTCACCAGGAGTTCAATGTGTGTTTCCTTCAGCACCCTTCTGCTATCTATGCTTACTCCTGCAACCACCGTGACACATGTCTTCTACCCCTCCGCAACCTTGACACCTCCCTGCCTACCGAGGTTGTGTTCCGCCACATGCTTTCCACCACTCAAAATCTACTGATCTCCAAAACAAGGGCCCCAACAACTGCGTTGTGCAGACTTGAATGGTTCAAGAAACAAATGAACCATCATCCTCTTGGACCCTTGTTGAGTTGCACTCAACTCTTGAGGTTGAAGTGTGATCTTTTGGGGGGAGTCATGATCATTCTTGAGTCAGGATATGAGACAACTTGTACACCATGGAGGAGTTATACAGTGCTGTCAAGAGATAGTAGTAAGAGGGTTTTGCCTTCTTCACATTTGGATCCTTATGGATTCAATATTATTGTAGACATGAGATCTTCTCTAAGAGATCGCCAAGGAGATTCCTTTCAATACTTCATGAG
Organism: Pinus albicaulis; assembly: GCA_034641835.2. Taxonomy (NCBI): domain Eukaryota; kingdom Viridiplantae; phylum Streptophyta; class Pinopsida; order Pinales; family Pinaceae; genus Pinus; species Pinus albicaulis. The sequence continues at coordinate 346,225,843 of CM076582.1, forward strand.
AGGCAAAGAAAAGAAACTGTTTGTGGAGGATGGTAGATCTCATTGGAGAAATACCAAGATGTCGAATGATGAGAAGCATCCACAAGGAGTTGATTGGATGTGGATGGGAGGCAAGAGGCTTGTAAAACACTTGCAAGTCTATGACACTGGGCAGCAAGAGGCAATGCTGCATTGGCTACTCTTGAGAGAGTTTGGTCAACCTATGACATGTCCTTTTCCATGGGATGAAAAGAGGAAGGAATATTGGCTGGATACTTTCATCATAGGGCAGCAAGGAGTGTGGATGCATTATGATGATATGGTCATTTTTTTTTCACTGCATTAGTTGTATGATGGAGGTATGATGAGGCAGCAAAGTCATTTGTTGTTTTGGAGGATTGGGAGAGAGCAAGGGCAGATTTTCTCTCACACATGGCATGATGATGCAGGAGTAAGGGAAGGCACTAGCATAGTGCAAGGAGTAGCACCTCCATCTTGGGAGGATCTCTACATACATAGCAGAATTTTGGGAAGAGCCTTTGACACAATCTATTTCAAAGAGTTGAAATTTTGAGTTGACAGTAGCCCTACTCCAAAGGCTAGCAGCATTGTCACTTAGGAGCTTGGATTGCTTGCTGAAGTGTTCCCAAGACCACTTCACAAGTAATGCACCGTGGAAGCATGTAGAATATGGGCATGAGAAATTAATGGATGAAATTATCCCTTACTATGTTTTGACCTTCTTGGCTTGGATTCACAAGCACAAGGAGAAAGATCTACATGCAGCATTTGTGGACTTTCCTTCCATGCATTTTTATGCATACCATCCCTCAATGGAGGAGTTCACTTGGGAGGGAATTCAATTGAATGTATATCAGCATATGGAGAGATGAAAAACCCAAAATATGAAGAAAAGGTTGCCACAACCCCTTCCCTACTCACTTGCAGCAATGGAGAATTTGCACTTGAGCCATTTCCGCTCAATGACCGAAGTACATGATGGAGGAGGTAAAATTTTGTTTTGTATTTTACACTTCCTTACCTATATCAGCAGCATATCATACCAAGAAGGGTCTTTCCTTCTTACATATTATATTGTTATGTACTTGAGGCCACTTGCAGTGTTTATTATGGCCATTCTATTTGTGGATTGTGGGGGAATGCCACATGGTTTTTGATGTGCATCATTGGTGCCAAATTATGCTTTCATGTTTCCATTTTGTAAAATGAATGTGGCAGAAAACAAGTGGCTGAAAAGACAATTGTTGTACTATGTATTGAGGCAGGCAAAGAATGCCCTGTGTTGGTTCCATTTTTGGGACTATGTTCTACCTCCTTATTTTCATGTGTTTATGCTTCCATATTATGCTACTAAAACATTGATTGTAGGAAGCACCATTGGAGGAGTGGCACAAGAGTTGAAGAGGCCCAATGAAAATATGATTCTTCAAATTACACATGCTGCATATTTTAGAAAGAACAGTGGGCAGACCTTGGTTTCCATACTATACATCTTGCCTTCAAATGAGAGGACTCATTTGGGAGGTTTGAGTTATTTGAGGAGACACCTCATGGGTGTTGGATTTGATGGGGTGGCTTGGGTCTTCCTTGAAGACTATTATATTTCAGCCATATATCAACAACAGCCCCATATATATATCATAGGTGGAGAGAAAAACAACAAGAGATGTACATTTTGACTCCACACAGTCAGCCATGCAACCCACCTTCTTTACATAAGCTCAAGGTGGAAGAGATTCTTCATGAGTTGCCATCCTGGAGGGTGACTCATTCTGTTTGGTTGATAGCTTGGGGAGGAGAGATTCAAATGGGGATGATGAATCCCAATATATATCAGCCCTCATGCTTCAAGAGGACCTACAAACATCCCATTGTTTCTTCCATGGATGTTTCATTGTCACACAACGTTAGCTATTTGGGATGTTCCCCAATAGACGACTTGCACACTTGGGAAGGTCAACTTGGAGATATATTGATGATACAACACCTTGATCCTTGGAGGATTTCATCTTATGAGGTTTTTTTAGAGGAGAAGAGGGTGCTCTTCAGTCCTATCCTTGCATTTGCTTAAGGACAAGCAACATTTTGGAGGGGAGGACTGTAATGTTCCCAAATTTGCACATAGCAATTTGGAACATTAGATTTTGCTACTTTCACTTAGAAGAGGAATAAATGGGTAAGGAGGCCCATGAATAACAAAATTATGAATAAATTCCACCTTAGTAAGGAAGAAAATCATCTTAGGGGCTGGATTTACACTTCCAAGTGTGAACAAGGACAAATTGGATGAGGACATAGTCAAGTTTGACTAAGTCAACATGCATTCTTGAGGAGGAAGAAAACACTCAAGCAAACTAGCTCAATGTGAAAACGGATCAGCCTAAACACACATATGAGAACTGGATTGAAAATCCCTTGGTGTGAACATAGGCATTGCATGTGGATTGGTTATAGTTGACCAAGTCAATAGCATTGTCACAAAGAGGAGGGAAGCTAGCTAGGGTAGTGTAGTTTTGAAAGAGGAAGCTTCATGAAGAAGTCACCTCAAGTTTGTGCGGGGTCTGGGGTGAGGAGGCTCACCAAAGATAAAATGAGGGCATAGCATCAAAAGAGAATCATTCATGTATTCAGCTATTTTTTTCTTGAGACCACTTGCATGCTTCAGCTGTTTAGCCGAAGTTGTTGCACTGCTTAGTGCAAGGAATTCATGTGCGGGAATTCCATCCTCTCTTTAGATCAGCTTTCTTAAGAGATTAAGAGGGAAGGATTAGAGCTTAATTTATGTATTTGGCTTAAGGCCATTCATCCACATTCAGCCACAACACAGTCTACTTCAGAAAACTGTGTCCTTGATGCAGGGGCAGCAACAACAGTGTTGCACCCTTTGATTTTGTGCTCATCTTATAAGAGGAGGTGCTTATTTCCCTCTGGGAGTTTTTTAGAGAGGCATTGGGCCATATTTCTATATTATTCAGCTCTGATATGTTATATTCAGTCATGTTTAATGCATAGTTGCTGTATACTGTGTTATTTTATGTATTCCTACCTTTGTACATGCATTTTGCCGGAAATCTTGCCGGGTGCCTTTTTTCTACTGTATAAGTGATTAAACCTCCATTTCTTTGCTGTGTGATTAATGTAAGTTGTATATCAAACTTATTTATTCATTTTCTATAGAAACCCTCATGGGAATTATGCTCTCACTGTATTCAGAAATTTCTGTTTAGTAAAGTCATGGGAAGTCAATGTTTTCTAGCCTAGTCGGGAAAGGAGGAGTTGTTTAATATAGCTAGAAGCCTTATTTTGAGCTGAAATTTGGAGCATAGGTCCCTCTTGACCTAAGCTATCATATCCAGCCGTTTCCCCTGCTTATTTTTACGCTCATTTTTTAAAATAACCTTTTTAGGGCATAAAATCCCCCTTTTCCCCACTTTCCGAATCATGAAACGAAATATAAGTTGCTGTTGTAACTAAAAATGATGTCTATGTGTTTATCTTGTATATTTTACGCTTATTCATCATAACATGACTGTTATACAGCTTATTCATTGCTGAGTTCCAGATTTGGAACATTACAGTATCACACTATCTTGATGCTTTCAATACCTTCAAAGAACTTCAAATATTTCCTAAAATGATGACTTATAGGATATTTCCTTCAAAAATAGTGCCTTCAAGTTACCTCCTTCAAGTATGTTTTCCAATGAACCTTCAAATCGATAGATTTTCAAGAGAGATCAATATCCTTTTCAAGATAAAGCAACCTTGCTTCAAGATGTTCCTTCAAAAGCAAGGAGCCTTCAAGAGAGAAACAATATAAATGTCCTCTATTTAGATGGTGAGAATTGTTATAGCCTAAATCTACCTCAGGCTAAAGGAAGGCAGAGTTCAAGGTAACATCAAACCACGCTCAGTTTGGTAGCTAGCCCTACCAGATCAGGAGAGGGCTCTCTCCGAGTCAATCTCAGCAAAAATAATCAGTGAGGCTTGAGATGACTTGAAATAATGGCTGATTTTAGGTTAGGTATATAAGTAAAAGAGTTTGATTTGATTTTGGGGGTTTTTGTTGGAATCAAAGGGAAAGGCAGTTTTGGGTCCGGGGATGAGGCCTAGTTTTTGCAGAGTTCTAAATGGGGCAAGGAAGGCAATTGTTTTGATGCTTTGGATTGAATGAATGGATAGTTCAGACCGGTGAGGAGATGAATATGGAAAGAGGCTTTCAAGAATCCTCTTCAAACAAATGAAAACATGGAAAATTAAACAAAACTCAAGGCAGAGCAAAGCAATCTAATGAATTCCACCTTTATAACTCATTTGTTTAATTTAAGAAGAAAGGAGAAGGGAAATGATACACATAAAAAATTAGTGAAATTACAATCACAGAGAGAAACACACCATCAAAACACAGTGCCACATGGATCCCAAAGAGTGCTGCAAATCCTGGTCTATTCCTTTGCCAAAATTGCATAGATGAAATGTACAATGAAGTGCCAAGCAATCCCAAATGTCCAACCCTAAAAATGACTAAAGAACTACAAGATATAGACAAGCCTAACTCATCCCAATGCCTCTAGGGGTCGAGCTCACCATTCTAGGAGCTGTTTCAACCATATCTAAACTAAGAACAGGAAAATAGGCAATGAAACAACTTGCCTCTATATGATAGGAAACTGATTCATTCACTTACATTTCACTTTTTGGTAAATGAATCTACTTGGATGAGTACAAATGTGCCAAAATTACATCATAGTCATGAAATTACATCAATTTACATCAATATTTACATGAAAAATTCAAACTGGCCAAAACTAGGCGAAAAACTGAGCTGTTGAGTGAAAAATAGGCCAAATTTCCCAATGCGCCGCGCCTGAAATCTCTATGCGTAGCGCCACTTTGAGGCTGATTTTGAGGGCCTTCCCGAAGTCCAAATTGAGTGTAGGATAGCTCGTTGGAAATCTATACCTGTCTACTTTCCAACCCAAGTGGAATTTCTGAATTTGGTTGCCATTTTCCCCTCCAAAAATGAAATCTCCCAACACTGCTTCCTGTGTGTCCAAAAAGTGGCAGAAATGCCATTTTTGAGGTGTTTTTGACCCTTTAGGCAACCCAAAACTTGTCAAAATCCTTAGGTAATGGGTAGGCATGCATAAATTTTGATGAAAAATCCAAAAATGAAAATTTTTCCTCAAAAGGAGCTGCCAATTATAAGCGTGTGCCAAGTGGCGCTACGCGTCGGGTGGAAAAATCTGTGTTAAGGCCAAAAAATTCAAAATTGACAAAAAGTTTCCCAAATTTTTTGAAATTTGGGCTGAATGTCCAACATCAAGCACTATGCTAGGCCAAATAAGCTTTAGCCAAAATTTGGAGTCTATCATGCCTTTTGCGACGCTTTAGTGCCTTCTTTAGTTTTTCTTTCAGGATCTTGATCCTCGCTTTACAAACATGATTTCGCGCCCAATAATGGTTCTTCATGTGCCTGAGCATGTTATCTTCCTTGTTTTCTTTTTCCAACAGCTTCTCAAGATGAATATTGACCCTCTCAAGCCAAGTCTCTCTATCAGCCTCAATCTCCCGCTCAATGGGTGTCATCTCTATTTGGCTTCTTTGGGCAGCTTGCCGGTTTTCACGAATGTTTTGCAACTCCATGATTGTTTGCTGATCTTCCAACTGTTTGTTTTTCTGCTCCAAGTATTTTATGATCCATTGGGCTCTCTGCAATTTGACGGTCAATGTGTCAATCTCTGCCTTCTACTCCTGAATAGTATCTGTTAGGTCTCTGTAATAAGCAAGATTGGCAGAGTCCGATTACAGAGTTAACATCATTTCAACCAACTTTGGGATTCTAGGATCTAGCCCTCCTGAATCCGGAGAGGGATCTCTCCAATATGTACAAAGATGGATATTGTCTTTGAAGTTTAGGGTGATGATATTAGGCTAGTTATGAAGGCCAAGGGTTTTGTTTGGTTTTCTCGGATGGTTGAACATAGTTGTTGTTTGAGGCGGAAAGATCTATATGCAAATAGGTTCAAAGGTGAGAAGTTGCAAGCAAAAGAGTAAGCTTTGATCATGAAGACAGATGATGGCAAGTTTTCAATCCATTGGGATATGGAGTCATAAGAGGATTTAATTGAAACATTCAGGTTCAAGAGTGATCTATGGGGCAAGTCATCTATGCCTAAGGATCTCTTTAAGGCTTGATTTATGGAATGGAGTGGTACAACAAGAAAGGGAAATGAAAGATGCAGAACAAAGAGCAGCCCAGGATCTGGTAAGTACCTTGAAACTAGCCAGCCTTTGACCAGGCACTTAAGAAAAACATAGAAGCAAACTAGGATCTGGTAAGTACTTTGAAACTATCCAGCCTTTGATACACTTCTAATAGAACACAGATTAAAAATGAAGGGAAACTTGAAGGCAACCTTTGGAGTAGAAACTAGTGGGCTGGGACTCACCCTGATCCTCTCCTAGTTCTTCTTTACTTAGTTACTTCCAAGACAATCACAAAGATAACACAGAATGGCCTAAGATCTGATAAGTGCTTTGAAACTAGTTAGCTTTTGACACATCCTAAGGGAAACAATCAAATAGTTGAGAAAACAAGAAAGGGACTCAGGGCTAACCTTTGATTTCCTCAATTCATTCCTTACACAACATATATGAAAGTAACATTTAAAAATAACATTCAGCTGTGACAAAAAGATGAGGGAACGCCAGCATCTCTGTACTTAGACTGAATTAAATCATTTCTAAATAACACAATTAGAAGAAAAAATTGGGATAAAGATTTCTCAGCCAGAGAAGGTCACTGATATACAGTAGGTCCTAACACTGTTTAAACTGTTCTTTACAGTGGAAAATGAAACAAATTAAAAACTGAAATAAAATGACAAGTTCACAGTGAGAATAACATCACCATCAGCATAGACCAGGATCCCATAAATCAGCTTGTATTGATTGCTTCAAACCAGTTACAATATTCAGATCCAATGGTTTAATCCATCTCTCTTCACAACCTAACCTATCTGTTACAAGCAAAGCTCCAAGAGCCTATGAAACCACTATTTACAGTCAAGAGTTTTCCGGCTCAATTACATTACAATGCTTCAGCAATTTACATTAACAACCAAACAATCCAACCCCTCACTCATCTTCTTCTGGAGTATTTATAGAAGGATGAGGAGGTGAGATCTGATAAAAAGATCTCTAAATACAATTAATGCAGAATTAATGTCTTCCTGGCCCTGGGAGGCTCGATGAAGAAAATTATACAGGTGTTCCACTGCATTAATGTGTTTATACGTATGAAGTAAGCTCAGAAGGATCTTTTGTTGACCTTTGAGGCTCTGCGTACTATTAGGGTTACTCTGCAAGCATTCTGTCATTAAATTTGGGGCATAAATAACTTCTTTGGCTGTTCCGAGGCATAATATCTGATCCTGTTCAATGAATTCGGCCTCTGACTGAGCATTTTGAGGCAATAGGTGGCACTGCAGTGGTTGAGGAATCAATTCGCCTCAAAGTATGGCAGTGGAGGCGATGTGTCTGATGAACACTTTTAGGTTTTTCTTTAATCTGTGTTCTGAGTCGGGGATTAGGCTTTTGATAACCGTCTTAGCCGTAATCCCCGCCAATCCGTCCACTAATCTGCTGCTCTGGTTCGCTGGGGTCTTCAATATCCGATACTCTTTCTCTGCGTTGATTTTGACGGTATTCTTCAAGCTTTACAGGGATGCGCGGCAACCAAGGTTCATGAAACCTCGTTGATAACACTGTTCTTCACCCTGCGGTCGATCTTATGGATGATTCGAAAGAACGGGAGTCGTCACCCTCGTCTTTTAGATTTTCTTAAAACATGATGAAAGAACCTTAAAACCTGCAAAATACAATCAAAATGAGAAAATCCTGCATTATATGGACAATCTGCATCGGAGGGCGTGCGGGAAAATGGAGCAATCGGAGCCGTTGATCGTATTGCGATCAACGGTCGGAGGCGTTCTGAAAATTCAGCGGAGAAAAAAAGGGGACGGTACGATGGAAATGGTTGGTTGCATGAGAACCATCGATCTGCGAAGATCGACGGTGGAGATCGGCTTTCGAACGCGCCGGGGAAATTAATAGGTGGGCAAGTCCGTTAAAGGCTGGACAGAAGAGGTGATCGGCAACCGTCGAATGGGAGGGCCCAAATCCGACGGCGGAGATGAATCCCGCTGCGGGGCTATAGTCCGAAGAATAACACGCGAGCGATGTGATAGCGCGGCGGTTTTGGAAACGGGGCGGAGGACACGTGTCGGCCAGCGTGTGGAATCGCTGGCCGACGGGGGAAAACCAGTTTTTCCCGGGGAGCGGTGCGGGATAAAACCACGATTTTTTAGAAAAGGGCGCGGGGGAGAGGGGTCCACCAGGTGGGGGCTCACTCCACTCCGTCGGATCTGGGAAGCAGATCGACGGCTGGGAGGAATCGGGGCAATAAAACACGTGGTTTAATATTTCAGGCCAAAACCTTATAGAAGATGGGTTTTTTTAATGTTTCAAAGGGAAAACAGCGGAGTGGGACCACGTTTCGGTTTAGCGCCTCAGGACTTGAGCGGTCGATCGTGGCGCTCGGGCATGTGGAGGAAGAAACGGCAAGGGGCTTAGCCTGAGGGGCTTAAGCCTAACGCATAGAAACATGTGTTTTCTATGGTTTTCCCAAAGTATTGCAAAAGGAAATATAATCTCGATAAGGTTAAAAAAATGGGTTTTTAACCTTGGGAAAAGAGATTAATGAAGGGATAAGGAATATCACATGGTTTTGTGGGGTTTTTATGAAATAAAGGGAAATGGAAAAATGAAGGTAAAACGGAAGCAAGGGAGGGAAAAGAAAAAGGGATGCAAAAGAAATATCAACACTAGGATTTTCATGAGCATTTGTGAGTACGAGAGAAGACTAGCAGAAGAACCAAATCCTAGCTCACATGATCTTACTAACAGACTTCCAAGCACCAAGTTCAAAGATTGAATTTTTTTCTTGAATATTTAAAGAATATTTAGCCACCACCTCATATAATGGAAAACATAGGTGGATAACAAAGGCTCCCACTTGTAGATGTCTTTCTGGAGGGCATCACACCCGTACCTGATTTCTCTCGGGGATGTGCCGATCGGTGCCGCCGACCTATCGTCATTTTTCTTTTCTTTGACAAAATAATATCAGTCATGAAAGAAAGATGAATTTCATCAATACAACTTCTACCTACCCAATCCTAATGATCTAACATTTTCCTTCATCAGAGTGCACTTGGATTGGAAAACTCTATTCACAACATTTTATTCTTATGAAAGCAGAAAATCTAATCTATTTCTACTCCTTATTTCTCCCTGAACTCAGTTTAAACAGTTGAGCTCAGATGTTTCTCTACCTAGTCTACTGTCCGTTGGGATTAAACAGTCCAACAAACTTTCATTCTCTAAATTCTACAACAAAAATTTAAAAATAGTCAAGTCAAGATTGAGCTGTTTGACTTGCTATGATCTATGGCATAAAGACAAGCTGCACATAGATTATTATTTGCAGAAAATTTTAAATCAAAACAGAAGGCTTAAGATCTGAAACTTTCTTATTATGGCCTTCTCTTATTTTCACAACTCTGTTTTTTCCTTTTCGGTGAGCTATCTTTGCCTTTCTTCTGGTTCAAGTTTTGAGCAGATTAGAACTGTGTACTTTATGACAATAAAATAAATGCTTAGTCATCTTTCTCTTGGGAACTTTGGTTCAGATTTTGAGTTTGTTTGAACCTTAATTTCTATTCTAATCTATCTACTGATAAGCCAATATTAAACAGTTTGGAAAATCAAATTTGCTACCCTATCAGCAAAAAATTGAAAGCTAATTAGTCAATATTAAACAGTTTGACTAATTAGAAGTGTGTTTTAAGGAGTGGAATTTAAGCTTGCACACTTTCAGATTTATTTCTCTTTTTGGCATGGGGCTTTGTCTTTCTTGTTTTCATTTCTGCCCTCTTTTCTTTTTTTCTTTGTTTGTGTATTTTTTGATTTTTCATAACTTTGAATGAAATGATGGATGAAATATTTACAGTGGAAAAAAGGTAAAAAAGGCTTCAAAACATGAAATAATTTAAGAAAGGTAATGCTTAAGCATCCTGCCATTGACAGGACCCCAAAATACCACTTATTCAAAATTTTGTAAGAAGAATGATTGTTTAATTTAATGCATTATAGAATAAGGCTGCTCATAGATTGTCAGTCTCTACTATGCTTCTTATCTTTCTCCTCTTTGAGTCCCACTTTAAAACTTTGTCCCCAATCTTGAAATTGCTGCCCTTTGTTCTTTTGTCAAATATCTTCTTGATATGGTCTTGCTTCTGCAATGCTTTGTTGTACACTTCCTCTCTGGTTTGCTGAAGATGTATGGTCTGATTTATTCTTCTGATTATGTCATTTTCTTCAGTCTGCAACTCTTGAACTAACTTCATAACCGGTACACCAAGGATGTTAGGAAAAATTGCATATGTACCATACACAAGATGGAAAGGTGACATACCAATGGATTTCTTCAAAGTTAATCTGTCAGCCCAAAGTGCATGGATCAGCTTTGTGTGCCAAGACTTCTTGTTGTCCTCCAACAGTTTCTTTATTATGTTCACTAAGCTTTTGTTGGAAGATTCTGCAAGTCCATTACCTTGAGGGTAATACGCCGTGGAGTGTCCCAATGTTATCTGATATTTGTGACAGAATTCCACCATTTTCTTTGATCCAAATGCTGCTGCATTATCTGTTATGATCTTGGTAGGACAGCCAAATCTGGAAAGGATATTAGTTTCTATGAATTTAATGATAACCGAATCATTGGCCTACCTACAAGGAATGGCTTCTATCCACTTAGTGAAATAGTCTGTGGCGGTAAGAATCCACCTGTGCTGGGCAGAGGATGGTGGATGGATTTCTCCTATGAAGTAAAGTCCCCACTGTTGAAAAGGGGCTTCAACAGTAATTGGATGCAGAGGAAGGGGTAATAATTTTCTCTTGCCCTCAAACAATTGGCATTTATGGCAAGTAGTATTCATTTTGTGTATATCAGGAAAAAGAGTGGGCCAATAGAAACCAGCCCTCAAAATTTTGTTGGCTGTTGACTTCCAGTACAAATGGCCTCCACACTCTCCTTTATGGAATTCCTGCTTAATCTTTTCTGCATCAAACTCAGGCAAACATTTAAGCAATATACCACTTGCATTTTTCCAATAAAGACATTTATCAATAATGCAATAGTTTACAGCTTTTAACTTTAGGAATCTTGCCTTTGTTTTGGATAAACCAGGAGGTGTATTCAGATTAAGTAAAACATAAACAATATCAGTATACCAAGGAGAATTCGCAAAATGATTTTCAACAATGGGAGTTGAGAATTCTTCTTGGTTATCCAAAGCATCGATCATATTAATATCAAGAAGTTCACAATTTGATTCAGCCATTAATTTAGCTAGACCCTGGCCTTTGATGAGCTTAGTGGGTTTTATCTCTAAATCATATTCAAGAATAACAGCAATCCACTTACCTCTCTTACCATCTGGATCCTGTGTTAGAATGTCTTTTACAACCGAATTTGGGACAAAGGCAATGATATGTGAGTGAAGGATGTAGACTTTGAAGTCTTTCAAAGCTTTTACCAAAGCAAAAGCTTGCTTCTCCATGATGTTATACCTCAAAGGGGCATCCCTCAATGCCTTGCTAAAGAATGCAATGGGCTGCTCTTGTCCTTGTGGATTTTTCTGTAAAAGGATAGCAGCTATGGTATGTTCTGATGCAAATGAGAAGATATAAAAATCCTTTGAAAAATCAGGACTTATGAGAACCGGTGTCTTGGTTAACGCTTGTTTCACCAGTTCAAAGGATGTCTTTTCTTCGGAGGTCCATTTCACCCCTTGCTCCTTTTTCAACATGTTCGTGATATTCCTAAGGAGCTCAGCCAAGTTGGGGATGAACCTTCTCAAAAAGTTTATCTTTCCAATGAAAGACTGCAACTCTTTGATGTTTCGAGGATGAGAGATTTGCAATATGGCCTCAATCCTCATGGGATCAATCTTTATACCCTCTTCTGAGATGATGTGCCCAAGAATTTTACCTTCTTGGAGACCAAATAAAGTTTTCTTAGGGTTCAAAGATATCCCAAACTTCCTGCACTTCTCGAAAAATTTCCTCAAATGTTCTAAATTTTCTTCATCTGTTTTTGAAAACACAGTTACATCATCAAGATAGATAATGATGAAGAAGCCCAATTCTTCCGAGAATGCTATGTCCATGGCTCTCTGAAAGGTTGCTCCAGCATTCATTAGACCAAAAGGCATTTTCACATACATGAAAGTGCCCCATGGTGTAGTAAAAGTTGTCTTTAATTGATCATCGGGGTGAACTAAGACTTGATTATACCCTGAATAGCCATCCAGCAAAGAAATTCTTTTAGACCCCACCACCCTTTGTAAAATATGATCCATCTTGGGCAAAGGGTAGTTGTCTTTTAATGAAGCTTTGTTTAAATTTCTGAAGTCTATACAAAGCCTGATTTCTCCAGTCTTCTTCCTAACAGACACCAGATTAGATACCCACTCAGAATATCTAATAGGGACAATAATACCAGCATTGTGCATCTTCATGATTTCCTTCTTAACCAAAGGAAGTTGTACAGGTTTTATTCTGCGCAGTTTCTGTTTGAATGGTTTTTGGTTTTCTTTAAGAGGGATTTTGTGCTGTATTATTTCAGTGTCATAGGATTTAAGATCTTCATAACTCCACGCAAAAACATTAGAAAATTCTTTGAACAGCTCTAAGTATTTGAGTTTAATGTGAGCTGGTAAAGTTTTGGACAGTTTGATCATTTTCGGTTTTTTCTCACTGCCTATATTGCATTCCTCCACTTCAGTTTCTACAGGTTCCATTTTAGGTTTGTTGGCCACATCATCAAAATCAAACAGTTCTTCTAGAGGGGCCAAACCTTTGGGCAAACTATCATCCTTAGAATGTAGAGTTTCTAATTCCTCTGTTTCAGATTTTGCACTTAATTCTGTTTGGTTTCTAAATTTGATAGTCTGAAGGTTTAGATCTACCAGCTGCGAAGATGGTTCTTCTTCACCAAGAAAATTTTCTTCACTGCAGTCTGTGTCATAATCTGAATCGGAACTATGGAGTTCAAACTCATTTCTGAATTGCATGAAGTCTTCTATTTGTTTATCTCCATCAAACACCTGCCAATATTTCTTGTTATCAGGGATAGCTGGTCTGAATTTTATCTGAGAGGTGTCATAATACAGTATTGGGCAGGTTCTAGCAGCAAAGGCTAAATTGTGGGCTGCAATGTTTCTTTTTCTTGGGACAAAAGTCAGTGTGGACTCCTCAAATGTTTTCAAAAGATCTATGACATCATTCCTGTAGGCCCTAAGTCTGGGGTGATTTGCATTATATTCCCCATTAACTTGCCTAATGATTAGTTCAGAATCCCCATACACATTGATTCTCTTGGCACCTAACTTTTTCAAGAGATGCAAGCCTAAGAGAAGGGATTCATATTCTGCTATGTTGTTGGAACACTGAAAATTTAATTTACATGAGATACATTCTGTATGATTGTTTTCAGTGTTAGTAATCCAGACACCTGCACCAGCATTTGTTCTGGTGCATGACCCATCAAAATACATAGTCCAGAGAGGGACCTTTTCAGTTGCATCAGTTTGGTGCATATCCTTTGCCTGACTCGACTCTTCAATTTTTTCATCAGGTTGAGGGTTGCTCTCTTGACTGTGAAGTTTTAAGTTCGAGGGATTGATGACTTGCAGTTCAAGACCTGTGTCTAGTTTGCTAGGATTTTCAGACATAATAGACTGTTTCGGCAGTTCAACGTTGTTTTCCTCTTCCTCCATCTCAGCCATTGATTCTGTTGAAATGATTTGTTCTGTAAGTGTTTCATCATTAAACTTGATAAAAGAATCAAGGCTCGTGTTTATAGCATAGAGAGGGGAATTTTGAGGCCGATCTTGACTTGTCACTATGTACTGCATGTGGGATTCCCTGTAAAGTTTTCTAGTTTGATTACAAACAGGGATAGTCGCGTAGGTCATGTCCATTTGCATGGTTCCTTGTAACTTAGCACCCCAAGATCTTGATAAAAGCATTCCATACTTTGGGGGTACATCAGCCACAACAACATCCATGACTAAACATTTGGCTGGAATCTGGGCTAAGTTAACACAGATATCTTTTATCAATCCTAGACATTTAACTCTGTTTGAGTCAAAGGAATACAAGTCTTTGTAAGGTATGGTAATTTCAAGACCCAGGCTTTCCATTACAGCTTTTGGCATTAAATTATGGGAAGCGCCTGAGTCATGCATAGCATTGTGCAGAATTTTGTCATGAATGTTTAAGCTTACGTAAAAAGGAGGGACAAGACCCTCTTGGAATTTTCCTTCAATCTTTGGACCAAAAATAAGCTCTGGTTGGTCATCATTAAGATTGAGTGTATCTTCAGTATCTTCTAAGTTCAAAGCCTTCAAAATTTTGGACCTATATACATGTTGGGCAGCTAACTCAGTCAAAGGAACAGAGATTTTGATCTTTGATATTTTCTGTTCCAGGTTGAAAAGGTTTTGATTCTTTAAAGCATTGACTTCAGCCTTGTTTACTGCCACTTTATCAGCAATAACAACTTGCTGATTTGGTTTATCTATAGTTGAAACAGTTGTTTTACCAGGAGTACTCACCGAGGTGCTAGTACTACTAATGTTTGCACTCTGTTTTTCAATATTTTGAGTGTCTTTCTCCTTACCACTACCAGAATTAACAGCCACTGTTGTGTCCTTTTGTTTGATCATTTTAGACTTGGTCGCAGTGCTGTTTTGAGAAGGCTTGTCAGAGGTTTTATTGTTGGGGGTTGGTTGATTAGACCTACTTCAGAGTTCATATTCCCTTGAAGGCTCTATGACAGCGTTTTCCATGTTTTGATAGTAATTCTCATTATCATTTCTTCTGTCATCGTAAGGTGTATAAAGACCTTGTTTTTTATCATAATGAACCTCAAAGTCATCCTCATCAACCCCAAATAAATTTATATCATCTTCCTCTGTTATATGATCTGTTTGTTCAACCTCACTTAAAAAGTTTTGATGAAAGGGAGGAATGATTTGCTGATCATCTTCCCTAGGTCTGTTCAAAGGTTGATTCCTTCTAATATTCTGATTCTGGTTTTGGTTTCTGTTTTGAGGAGCGTTTTGATTTGAACTTGCTTGCACTCTCTCTAGAATGCTCATTTTCTTCATCATTTCTTCCATCATTCTTTCCATATTTGAGCTTGAGGTGGAAGGGGTGGTTTCCTCTCTAAAAGATACTCTCTTTTCAGCTTTCATCCTTGCTCTCTTCTCCATTAAGTTTACTTCCACAGAAAGGGCACCTCTTTGCATATCTTCCAGGGTTGCAAAGACTCTTTCTCTGAGTGAATATGTCATGTCAAGATCAAACCCTTCAGGAAATTTGTTTAAAGCTGAACCCTGAGGAGGTTTTAGTTCAGGGGAAAGTGCATTATACACACTGTTAAATCTGGTACAATAAGCTTGTACACTCTCCCAGGGTTCCTATGGATATTATTATAGTCGGCAAGGACCTGGAGAGGATTCTTCCTCACTTCCCATTTATTTAAAAATGTTTGATGGAAGCCTTGGAGATCGTTAATACTGTGGGGGGCTAAACCTTTAAACCATTTTCTTGCTTCTCCCCCCAAACTTTGAGCAAATAGTCTAAGTTTGACAGAATCATCATCAATTTCATTTCTGTCAAAGTAGTCATTCATCTTGTCCACATGTTGAGATGTTGTTATAGTATTGCTAGAATCATATAATGGAATTTTGGACTGATAGTCCTGTGGAAGATTGACTAGTGGTATAGGAAGGACTAAGGGAGCATACCATGCTGCCATGATATATGGTGGGGGCGGATTTACAAGAGGAGGTGTGGGTTGAAGTGGAGTGGTTTGAACAGTGGCTGAAGGATGAACAGAAGTGGATGGAACAGCAATAGATTTCTGAGTTGATCTTGGATAAGAGGCACCTATATTGTGTAGAAAATGTAAATCAGGAGGTGTTGATTCTCTATCCCCAAGGGGCCCACTTGTTTCGGGAGATGAAAGTGAAGGCTCAGAACCTAGCTGTTCTAGATCGCTAAATGACCTAGTTCTGAATGGGTTCAATAAGTCAATTTGTGATTCTTACAGAGCTGAGAGATTTTCAGGGACTGAATCAGCTCTTAGGGGTGGTCTAAAAATAGTTGAAAATTGTATCTTAGGAGACTTCCTAAGGATTCTTTCTGGGTTATCAACTATCTCAGGTGGATCGGGGTCAGGATGGGCTCTAGTGTAAATCTTTTTAGGAGCCACAATGTTTGTGTGTTTAGACCCAACTAAACAGGAAAAGTTCAACCAGATATGACAATCTTTGGGAGGTCAACTAATCTGTCTTCACAATTCGAATCCTGCAGCCTTGTAACCAGGTTTGAAGGATATTGTAAGGGTGAGGGTTCTTCCCAGTGGAGTCTTAAGGTCTTCTCAGAATTTTGGAGTCGCCAGGTGGAAAGTCTAGAATTTTTTCAACGGGGTACACTGTCCACCACAATGTTTGTAAAACCTTCCTTTCAAGGATATCTGAAAACACAACAAACTCTAACCAGAGATTGACTGGGAGGGAATTCACCAGATATGTCACCTCTAAAAGAGGATGAAATCCGGAGGCTACCTGGCCCTTTCCAGACTCTGTCTAAGAGTATAGGGTAAAACACATCAAAGATATAAACAAGATATCAAAAACTAGTGTTTTACTACCAATCTGAAATGTTTTTGGTATTTTCTGAACTGTTTTTATTTGTGGTTTTAAAAGAATGTCCTAAATTTTCCTCAAAACTTAGCTACGGTTATGAAACAAAGACAGTCTATCCTTATGGCTAAGCCAGCTGATTTTCCAAGGTTAGATAAAAACTTAAAAGAATCCTAGGTTTGACCTAGTTTGTCACTGATCCAAACAAGTCTCATCATGATTACCATTTCTTGGTAGTGCTTGAAAAGGCTGCTTTTTACTCTCCAGGTCTTACGAATTTTCTGGGTAAGAAGTCCCCAGTGGAGTCGCCAGAAATGTTATTTCCTGGTGGCTCAAGCTGGTTAATAAGGAAATTGCTTTATGAACCAAATTTCTGATGTCGTATGATTATCTTTAAATTAAAATGATTTGGGGTTCCTCCCCAGCGGAGTCGCCAGAAATGTTATTTCCTGGTGGCTCAAGCTGGTTAATAAGGCAATTGCTTTATGAACCAAATTTCTGATGTCGTATGATTATCTTTAAATTAAAATGATTCGGGGTTCCTCCCCAGTGGAGTCGCCAGAAATGTTAGGTCTCTGTAACAAGCAAGATTGGCAAAGTCTGGATTACAGAGTTAACATCATTTCAACCAACTTTGGGATTCTAGGATCTAGCCCTCCTGAATCCGGAGAGGGATCTCTCCAATATGTACAAAGATGGATATTGTCTTTGAAGTTTAGGGTGATGATATTAGGCTAGTTATGAAGGCCAAGGGTTTTGTTTGGTTTTCTCGGATGGTTGAACATAGTTGTTGTTTGAGGCGGAAAGATCTATATGCAAATAGGTTCAAAGGTGAGAAGTTGCAAGCAAAAGAGTAAGCTTTGATCATGAAGACAGATGATGGCAAGTTTTCAATCCATTGGGATATGGAGTCATAAGAGGATTTAATTGAAACATTCAGGTTCAAGAGTGATCTATGGGGCAAGTCATCTATGCCTAAGGATCTCTTTAAGGCTTGATTTATGGAATGGAGTGGTACAACAAGAAAGGGAAATGAAAGATGCAGAACAAAGAGCAGCCCAGGATCTGGTAAGTACCTTGAAACTAGCCAGCCTTTGACCAGGCACTTAAGAAAAACATAGAAGCAAACTAGGATCTGGTAAGTACTTTGAAACTATCCAGCCTTTGATACACTTCTAATAGAATACAAACAAAAACGAAGGGAAAATTGAAGGCAACCTTTGGAGTAGAAACTAGTGGGCTGGGCTCACCATGATCCTCTCCTAGTTCTTCTTTACTTAGTTACTTCTAAGACAATCACAAAGATAGCACAGAATGGCCTAAGATCTGATAAGTACTTCGAAACTAGTCAGCTTTTAACACATCCTAAGGGAAACAATCAAATAGTTGAGAAAACAAGAAAGGGACTCAGGGCTAACCTTTGATTTCCTCAATTCATTCCCTACACAACGTATATTGAAAGTAACATTTAAAAATAACATTCAGCTGTGACAAAAAGATGAGGGAACGCCAGCATCTCTGTACTTAGACTGAATTAAATCATTTCTAAATAACACAATTAGAAGAAAAAATTGGGATAAAGATTTCTCAGCCAGAGAAGGTCACTGATATACAGTAGGTCCTAACACTGTTTAAACTGTTCTTTACAGTGGAAAATGAAACAAATTAAAAACTGAAATAAAATGACAAGTTCACAGTGAGAATAACATCACCATCAGCATAGACCAGGATCCCATAAATCAGCTTGTATTGATTGCTTCAAACCAGTTACAATATTCAGATCCAATGGTTTAATCCATCTCTCTTCACAACCTAACCTATCTGTTACAAGCAAAGCTCCAAGAGCCTATGAAACCACTATTTACAGTCAAGAGTTTTCCGGCTCAATTACATTACAATGCTTCAGCAATTTACATTAACAACCAAACAATCCAACCCCTCACTCATCTTCTTCTGGAGTATTTATAGAAGGATGAGGAGGTGAGATCTGATAAAAAGATCTCTAAATACAATTAATGCAGAATTAATGTCTTCCTGGCCCTGGGAGGCTCGATGAAGAAAATTATACAGGTGTTCCACTGCATTAATGTGTTTATACGTATGAAGTAAGCTCAGAAGGATCTTTTGTTGACCTTTGAGGCTCTGCGTACTATTAGGGTTACTCTGCAAGCATTCTGTCATTAAATTTGGGGCATAAATAACTTCTTTGGCTGTTCCGAGGCATAATATCTGATCCTGTTCAATGAATTCGGCCTCTGACTGAGCATTTTGAGGCAATAGGTGGCACTGCAGTGGTTGAGGAATCAATTCGCCTCAAAGTATGGCAGTGGAGGCGATGTGTCTGATGAACACTTTTAGGTTTTTCTTTAATCTGTGTTCTGAGTCGGGGATTAGGCTTTTGATAACCGTCTTAGCCGTAATCCCCGCCAATCCGTCCACTAATCTGCTGCTCTGGTTCGCTGGGGTCTTCAATATCCGATACTCTTTCTCTGCGTTGATTTTGACGGTATTCTTCAAGCTTTACAGGGATGCGCGGCAACCAAGGTTCATGAAACCTCGTTGATAACACTGTTCTTCACCCTGCGGTCGATCTTATGGATGATTCGAAAGAACGGGAGTCGTCACCCTCGTCTTTTAGATTTTCTTAAAACATGATGAAAGAACCTTAAAACCTGCAAAATACAATCAAAATGAGAAAATCCTGCATTATATGGACAATCTGCATCGGAGGGCGTGCGGGAAAATGGAGCAATCGGAGCCGTTGATCGTATTGCGATCAACGGTCGGAGGCGTTCTGAAAATTCAGCGGAGAAAAAAAGGGGACGGTACGATGGAAATGGTTGGTTGCATGAGAACCATCGATCTGCGAAGATCGACGGTGGAGATCGGCTTTCGAACGCGCCGGGGAAATTAATAGGTGGGCAAGTCCGTTAAAGGCTGGACAGAAGAGGTGATCGGCAACCGTCGAATGGGAGGGCCCAAATCCGACGGCGGAGATGAATCCCGCTGCGGGGCTATAGTCCGAAGAATAACACGCGAGCGATGTGATAGCGCGGCGGTTTTGGAAACGGGGCGGAGGACACGTGTCGGCCAGCGTGTGGAATCGCTGGCCGACGGGGGAAAACCAGTTTTTCCCGGGGAGCGGTGCGGGATAAAACCACGATTTTTTAGAAAAGGGCGCGGGGGAGAGGGGTCCACCAGGTGGGGGCTCACTCCACTCCGTCGGATCTGGGAAGCAGATCGACGGCTGGGAGGAATCGGGGCAATAAAACACGTGGTTTAATATTTCAGGCCAAAACCTTATAGAAGATGGGTTTTTTTAATGTTTCAAAGGGAAAACAGCGGAGTGGGACCACGTTTCGGTTTAGCGCCTCAGGACTTGAGCGGTCGATCGTGGCGCTCGGGCATGTGGAGGAAGAAACGGCAAGGGGCTTAGCCTGAGGGGCTTAAGCCTAACGCATAGAAACATGTGTTTTCTATGGTTTTCCCAAAGTATTGCAAAAGGAAATATAATCCCGATAAGGTTAAAAAAATGGGTTTTTAACCTTGGGAAAAGAGATTAATGAAGGGATAAGGAATATCACATGGTTTTGTGGGGTTTTTATGAAATAAAGGGAAATGGAAAAATGAAGGTAAAACAGAAGCAAGGAAGGGAAAAGAAAAAGGGATGCAGCAGTACTTGACTAGGATTTTCATGGAATATCAGAGGCTGAGAGAAGGAAAAGTATGAAGAACCAACCAGCAGTTCATGATCTTACCAATAGACTTCAAGCACCAATAAGTTCAGGATTGAATTTGTTTCTTGAAGGCTGCAAAGAATATTTAGCCACCAGCTGATATAATGGAAAAATATAGGTGGCTAACAGTATCTCTCAAGTTTGAGGTTGGAGAGCTCAAATCCTCATCAATAAGTACAAAATCAATATCCTGGCCTCCTGAAGGGCCCTCATCCTGCATAGGCCTCTTACCTTTGTCCTGTATCTGTACCTGTGCTGATGATGATGGCAACGAGACCCCTTCCACCCCAGGTGGAGATATTACTCGTCGGGCTGCTAAAAATAATCCTCTAGTGCCTCGCTGATAAGTGACATATGTTGGCACACTAGTAGTCTCTGCCTCCTGGCCTCCATACTAATGTGAAGGTTCACCTGCATCATGAACAACCTCCGGAGGAACCTGAGGAGCTATGAAGAAATCATGGGAAATGAAATCCTGCCATGAAATACCCTGCAATCCAAGCTGATGTACAACCACGATCTTGATGAGTGCATAGTGATAAATATTGTTGTACTGCTGCTCGGGAGTTTTCTTCTGCACAAGAGTGTTCATTCTCTCGATATTCCGGCACATGAAATAAGGAATGTTCATCGTCCTCACTCTAGTGAAATGCATCAATAACTTGATGTGGTAGGCATAGAGCCGTGAAAACCGGCCCTCACAATTGAAACATCTGATAATGAGTTTCATCAGAGGTGCATAGGATTCCTTTAGGAACCGGAATGGGAACACTTTGCTGAGCTGCCTCAGAAAGCTAGGCCTGATGTATGGTTCATAATGCACTCTGTCCACCTACTGTCTTTTGTTCCACTGT
This sequence comes from Pinus albicaulis, assembly GCA_034641835.2. Classification (NCBI taxonomy): domain Eukaryota; kingdom Viridiplantae; phylum Streptophyta; class Pinopsida; order Pinales; family Pinaceae; genus Pinus; species Pinus albicaulis. Next base: position 346,247,278 of record CM076582.1, read on the forward strand.
TCACCCACATTTGGTATTCTGGTTGCTTGAGAAATCGTTTCCAGTGTCAAAGTGAAATTTACACCAGCAAGAGTTACCTGACCATCATGTAAATGCAATACAAACAAACGAGCCAACTCGTGATGATGATGGATCCTAGAAATCATTTCACAAAACTGATAGCATGACTGTTCTCAAAAACATGCCATGGCAAGTGGACAAGCGTGCAATTCAGTCAATGAGGTGGGCTCTTCTCTCACATGTCTGCCACCTTTACGAGGCCTTCTAGGTGCATGTAGCTCAGTAGTAGAATCACTATCTTGGTCATATGATGTGTCAGTATCTGTCTCCATGATGTCCATGCAAGGTGTATATTGGCTTATATGAGATGAAAATGAGAATTTGGTGCTTTGTTTCAATTGCCAAATATATGGTGGTAAGAGAGGGACTGTGGAGAAATAGGGCAGTAGGAACAATCGACCTCAATCAAGTGATAACTCAAGTGTAGGGACAACCAATTAACTGTTTGGGAAAGTTGGGGTTTGGGAATTTTTTACAAGTGAGATGGGAAAGGGAGAATGATAGGAAATGAAATAACTTTAGGGATAGGGAAATAGGCTTAGGAATGAGTGACTTTTGGGATCTAAGGGAATAGGGGATGGAATGTAATGATAGTATTAACAGTGAGAGGGAGGAATAACAAGAGGGGAATGAAGTATTTGGCACCAAAATCAATTTTAGAACTCCAATTTCAAAACCCTAAGGAGGCGCTTCAACAAGATGATAGGGTTTATAGTTTTGGCATTCAAACTCTCATATTCAAACTCAAACAACACCAAAAATGGGTTAATGGCAATTACAAAGTCACATAAACTTACTTGGAGCAAAGGAGTCCGATTAGTTTTGATGATTGAGAGAGATGGCAAGAATTTTGGTGTTTCGGCCCAGTGCTCCGCGACAGTGGCCCAGTGCGTCGCGACCCTTGTATGCACTGCTCTGGTTCAAAAATGCATAGAGGTGAGCGGCCCTATGCGTCGCGCTTAGCCATTGCGCTGTGACAGTTGCTCAATGTGCCGCGACCACAAATTACACACAGTTCGGCCTTCAAACGCTGGCTTTGCTCCTCCACGATTTATTTTGGCTTCACTCTTGTCTCTTGGCATGTAAATGGGGTTTGAATATGAAAATATCTTATATATATCAAAGAATTTGATTTTTCATTTGGGCAAACCCGCTTTCTAATGCTGCAGACTTTGACACTTTTTAAATAAACTCTGTTATGTTTCCTTTGTGCTTTTGACTGATGAAGAACTTCTTGTTTGTGTTTGCAGGGATAGATGGCATGGGGTTTTGGCAAAGGTGACCAGGGTTTCACTTGAAATACTTTACAACTGCAAAAAATTTGAAAACTACATTGCATTTATTACAACAAATGAAATAGACAATTTTTCTTCAAAACAGAGTTTTGAAGAAAAATCATTATCAAGCATTATGATGATGAAATTTTTGCGATGAAAACCTATTTCGAACCTCCCTCATGTGCATGCTGACATTATTAGTCATTTTTAAGACTAAATTAATGAAACCCTAGACCTAATGAGACTAAAAACCCTAAAATGACTGTTTGCTAACCAGGAGACCAAAAATGACTGTAAATAATTTTTATGAACATACACGGACCAACAGGTACATGACATGAGGGATATGAGTGACAAGACCCTACCATCAGATGATCCATGCTCCTAATGGAATGCAGCTGACTGAAATGAATGAGACACCTAAAATGAAATGAAACAAGAGAAATTTGATCTCTGACGGAGGGATGAAGATACTGACTCTAACAAGACTTTTAATGAGAGCTTGATGTAGTAGCCTTACTTCCTTCAATGAGATCTTGATGTAGTAGCCTTCCTTCATTCAACGAGAGATTGATGTAGTAGCCTTCCTTCCTTCAATGAGATCTTGATCCTTCTTAATATGATGAGGTATTCCTCCTTAGTCCTTTTCCTTGTGTCTTTATCAAATAAATCCCTTTGATGAGTAACCTTCTCAACAAGATGATCTCCAAGTTGTCTTCTCTTCTTCACCTTAGCTCTAAAACCATGTTGGAGAATCTAGTAGGGAATCTATTTAAAAAATTATCCTGATCCTTAATAATTGTTTTTGAACTTTATTTAGCTTCTTCTAGTTCTTCATTTTATTTTTTCATCAAACAATTATCAGGAGCATAAATAATAAAGACAAATGACACAAGAAGTAGGCTCCAAGTTAGGGAAAAACCACTCTAAAGGGAAAATCCAAAAGAATCTCTTCTTATAGAATCAGATCAAATGAGAAAACCAAGTCCATAACACTTTTACCAAGACCTCCTCCAAGCAGCAAGTCAACCCTCCTTCAAAGCCCTTCTAAGAAGTCAAAGTCAATTCTAGTGAACAAGAGTCAAGCCTTATCCAAACTTGATCCAAACACAGATTTTGGTCCCTAGTTTTAGAACTTAGAACTTGTAGTAACTTCAAAAACTTCAACTTGCAATTATCACCTCCCTATAGGAGAACAAAAATCCTAATCCTCGCACGTGTGAGTAGAAAAATTAATAATTCAACCTCTTTCCATCACTAGGGTTTTTCTTCTTGTCTTTTAATCTCCTTGCTCTTGTTTTCCTTCTTGTTCTATTGCAGAGAAAACTTGTGAAGATGTGTGTCTTAAATTGATTCAAATTGTTCTTATATATATGCTTCTCATGAGGTCAAAGTAGGCCTATCTAGGCCGACTTTGATAGGAAGGGAAAACGCCGACTTTGACAAGAAGGGAAAACTTGGTCTCAGAGGTTAACTTTGACAACTTTGACACAAAAATAAATGCTTTTTTATGTTACAACTTTCCCAAATGGGTATCTTGACTCATGACAATTAATATTATGACATGAAAAACCCTAGAAGCATGAAGAACATGCTTAACCTAGTTTACCAATCAAAAGAAACATAAAACCCATATTTGAAAATAATATTTTTCTTTCTTATTTTTCTTGTAACATAGAATATACACGAGTACATGAGTACAATAAAAATTATGAAGACCAAAACTAATTACATTTTCCAATAAATTTTAGGTAATCGAACCTTTAAACTTGTTAGTCCTTTGTTGAAACTGGTAAATAGTTTTCCTTATGGCTTTTATTTATAATAAAAATTATTCTTTGCAAAGTGACTTTTTATAGTAGTGAATTAGTGCCACATGAATATTTCGATGTCACATTTGCGAACAGGTTGTTAACGGCTTTTAATAACAATCGAATAAAAAATTGATATGGCACTGACCTTTAGAATTATCATCTCGACGATCTCAATAATATCAATTTAAGTACTTATCTTCCTATGACTAAGATCTCATGTCAATTCTTTCCAAATATTTCATTTCGTGTGCTCCGTTTTTATGGCAGAATATCACTAGAATTTTTTTTTATGTAGCTGAAATTTTGTGGATAGAGGCAACTTCTCATACTTGAGGCAAGTAATACCTTTGATAATTCATTTAATTTTTTTATTTTTTTGTGCCTTACTCCACGTGCTCCTCTCGTCCACATACTATGTTGGTAAAACACATCCTATGGTTATAAGCCATAAATGGCAACATAAAAATATTTCAGGTTCAAAAGTGTTATAAATTTATTTGGGTGCATCGCTTGTTAATTTCCAACGTAGCTTTGTTTAATTCATCTAGCTGAAAAGGTGATTTAAATCATAATTAAAAAACTATAATACATAAATATATTAATATGCATACATAAAGTGTGTGCATATAGTTTTTAATTTATTTAGTTAAAATGCTAGGTATAAGATGAAGCCATTATAACATAAGTCTTTAACACATAAGATAAAACTCAATCTCTCACACACAAGTTACACAACTTTGTTTTAGCTATATCTTTGATGTCAAATCTAGAATAGAGGTTGAAAAACAGTTAAATGCATACATAAAAACATATAACTAAATTTAATAAGAAAACAATTACAATAAATGAAAATTTTAGGCCTAACTAATTCCTAAAAACAAAGATAAAATAAGTCGAAGTATTTTGAAACTAATTCCAAACTATTCAATTTAAATTTCTAATTTCAAAATATTGAATTTTAATTTCAAGTGTAATTTTATAGATTATTCTTAATTCAAGAAAAATATCAGCTTTTGATAATATCATTTTTTTTTGAGCTTAAATTTATTTACATGGGATGGAAAAACAAGTATTTTTTTACAAAAATGACTTTTACCTAGCTTTTTCCAAAATGACATTTGTGTCTTTATTTTTTAAATTTAAATAGGAAAAAACATTGCACTTATTTTCTTGTTTGTTTACTGATATTTATAGTTATTATTTTAATAGAAATTTTATTTCCTATAACAAATAAGAAAACAATTGGATCACTTTGAAAATTTCTCAACTTTACGTCATATCAGGGAACAAGAATAAACAATATAAAAGGGGTTGCAGTGATTGTTAGTTTTGACGATTTGAAAAATTTTGTTATCTATGTGATAATCCCACCCAAGGTTCTCGTATGAGCTACATTTTGAAAATAATGTACATAAATTTCAATATTTGAAATAACAAAAAAAGTGGGACTGAGTATGGGGACATGGATTCTAGAGCTATGGATGGTGAATTCCTAGTAAGGATGATATGGTTTAATGTGCAAAGAAGAAATTTGAACTTGATGATAGGAATTAAATGTTGGTTAGTCCTTGAAGTAAAGGAGTTGGTTCCTTAAATTAAATGGTTTGATAAAAGTATTCAGGCCCATGCTTTCTTGAGATAATACAAGGAGAAAAAGAGGACAAAATTTATGGTGGGATTGCAACAACAAGGATGTAGCAATAATGGAGGGACAAGAAGCTTGCCCCAAAAGAAAGAGAGGAATTTGGAAAAGAGGGCATCGATATAAGGCCAAACTCAATTTCACTACAGACAAAAAGATAAATATTGTATGATTACTATTTTCAATTAATGGGTTATGATGCATTGTCATTGTAATATATATGGATAAACAAAAACTGCAATATGTGTTGTTGCGTATATATGTGATGAAAATGTGAAGGGATAGTTTCCTAATTTTTATATTGATTGTGGCTATGATTATGCATGGGTACATATGTCCTATGCTTGCATGAAAAAATAAATAAGTAAATATAGTAAAAAATAGTAATCAAAAGGTGTCTGAAGTTCAGAGTGGAGAAGAGTGTTGAAAAGTCAACAAGAAATGTGTGTCTAATTAAAATTTTCCCTTAATTAAATTGGACAATAAATTGTAATCTTATCTCATAATCACTTGTAATAGTTAACTGAGTGTGATAAACTCAGTTAGCTCATGAAATTCAAGTTGAGGGTTGTTTGTGAGGCATGAAGAGTGATTCTATTTGTTTTAGAGTCCAAGTTGCAGTTAGTGTATTGGTTTAATCCATGAGAAATCAGTTAAATCAATTAATTGAGTTAAAATCAGTTTAACTAGTTGTAACTGATTGTTGCAATAGTGAGAGGTCAAGTGAATTAAATCAGATTTAATTCACATGTAGTGATATGTCAAGTAACTGATGATTTACTATTAATAGCTGCATGCATGTCAGTTCTGATGAAGATCTAGTTGAGAGAGAGGTTAAAGGGATGTTAACTATCAGTTTGTTGAAGCCTCGAAAATCACTGCTTCAAACATCGGGGGATAACCACCCGGTCAGGACCTTAAGACAACTCCTTTTCCGTTTGGGATGGTGGCTCCAACTGGATTTATAGGACTAGTTTCCTACTAATTTGAATGGGTTGGTAATGAAATGGATGGATGAAGAGAAAATGGGACTAAATGACTGAAATGAAAATACTAACTAATCTAATTTAAATAATGATAAATAAATTCTAAAACTACCCGAGCATCATATATGAATACAACTTTAAATTGTTTCAATTGAACAATAACCATAAAAATGTATTACAGCTTAATTGAAATGTGCAGCAACAAATAAAGATAGCTCTGTTTAAGAAATTAAACAGAGTTATATTAACAATATTGTATTCATCATTTTTTATTGTTTGCATATACTATGAAAGATAAATATTTCCAATATACTCAGAAATGATATATATATAAAGAAATATTGTGAAAAGAAGTACATATAAACGATAGCAAATTTAAAAGAGAATATCATATAAAAATAGAAACTAACAATGAATAGATATAAATACCATATCCATCTTGAGACTTTCAAATGCAATCTAACACTCTAATCTAGCAATTCCAATGTAAAATCAACTTCAAGGTACAGAAATGCAATTCTTAAAGATAATTCCGCACAGAATCGCCAGATGTGATCCTTTATAAAAGAATATAGGAGTAAACAGAGTACAGAAATGTAATCCCCAAGTCAAAAATATTACAAATTAAGGACCCCTTTCTAAATGCATGAAAGGGGTTTAAATAGGTACTTAACAAAACAAAATAGCTAAAAATATTCCTATAATCTATCTAATATCAAAAAATCTAGAATAGAAATGTGATCTTGTAGTAGACTGGTTCATTGATCATCAGTTGAGGTGGATGTGCGAAGGTGGAAAATTTTGAGCATCTCCTTTACTTCTTCAGGATGACTAGGCTTCGAATGCAACCGCCCTATATACGTGGCATCTGAGAACTCGGGAAGGATGCAATCAATGGCATTTGAGAGAAATTTAATTGCAGTTTGTTGACTATATGGTTTGATGAGATAAGACCACATTGAATCCCACGATATTCCTTGTAACTGGCCGATTTGATGATTTTTATTACTGACCCCTTATTTCCATCTAAGATCAGTCTCTTTAACTTTGGGTAACTAGACGAGACAATAATATGTAATTAAATTGATTACATATAAATTATCATTTACCATTTGTGTCACATTGTTCATTATCCATTTAGATCTGGACATGGCCCTCTCTGCTCTAATCAAGCGATGTTCCCATTCTGAAAAGACAATTTCTTTATGCCTCTCCATAATTTTGGGAAGATCTGCTCTTTTCCTTGACTCTAAATCCTACCATAAAAGAAAATCGGAGATCTTTTCTTCAACTTCATCAAATTCAAACCTAAGAGTAACTCCCTCATCTATCAGGGAAGATGTTAGCTCATAGAGAGACTCTGCTTCTACAATCTTTAGACAAAATTCATTTAATTGTTGGGACAGAAATTTGTTTGTCTCCAAAGCTTCATTTTTAAATTGATCCAAAGTGGGATAATTCTTGACTTTGTCTAACTTAGATTGAAACATTTTTTCTTGTTCAATTTTGAGAGTCTGCTCATTTTGCAAAAGGGTTTGTAAATTTGTAATCTCCTGATTAAACTGCTGTTGTTTTTCAAGGGTCTGTTGATCAATATTTTCTTTTTCAAAAACCAGCTGCTCTTCTAATTGCTTAGTCCTGAGTTCTGCACCCTGTACTCGTTGTTCCAACTGAATAATCTTTTGTTGATTTCCTGCAACCTATTCTTCAAAAATAGCAATTTGCACATCCTTTTGTTTTACTAGATGTGTAACTTCAAAAGCTTTATCTATAGTGGCAGCACTATAGGCAACTGCATACTGAGACAATTTGGTGAGATCCTCAGATGGATCCACCTCAGCATTTTTATAAACAATATTTAGAAATTCCCCCTATGAAGCCAAAAGTGCATCTTGATATGTTCTCCTCCTTTTCCTTTGTTTTCTCACCATAGCCCTATGTTTGGGACTGAAGAATATATCTAAAGGAGGGATTTCTTCTATATTTAGCATAATTTCTCCTGTGGGTTTTTCAGGAATGATTTATACATCCTGATCTTTGGGATTATCAAATAGAGGAGTGTTTTGTTATCCTATATGCTGGGAAAATTGTTGATATTGGCTCAGCAAATGAGGAGAAACAACCAGTTCAGTATCTATTTGTCCTCCAAGTTGAGAACCTGCATTATTTTTTATATCATTCTTGGGTGCCTGTTCAGTGTTTTTACTTTCTGTGCTTCCGTTCTCAATATGTACATAGGCATCAGTACCCATGCTCTCTTTTTCTGTTTGAAATAAAGACTTCTGTGCATCTTTTTGAGCATTTGTTTCTATCTTGGCAGTGTCAGCTTTGTTGCTGTCATCCCTTTTCCCCAGAACATGATCATCTCCTATTACTTCTTTACCATAAGTACTTCCTGCTTCTTTCTGTTGTGATGCTTTCTCCTGTGTAGGAGCTCTCAACTGATCAAGAGGCACTTTAAGTAACCTCTGACTTCTAAAAAACAAAAACTTTTTCATGTCCTCGACCTGCAACTTGGACTTGGCTAAATAAAAAATTTGGGATATATCATCCACAGAAACAAATAAATCATCAAAAATGTCTAGTTCATGTTCGAACCAAGAAATCGAAACAGAGGTAGTAAAATCATACACCACTTGCCTTGGGTCATATTTCCTTCGAGGAATTGTTGAAAGCTTAAGATCAGAAATCTTACCAACTTCTTTCTCAGCGTGAGCAAAACTATTAAGAGTATAGTCAGCAGACTTAAAAGGGAAGGTAGGCCACATAAGCTTTTTATTGATTTTCAAAATTCTAGACATTCCTTCTACTGTCAGTTGATAAGAAATATCTTGAGCTAACAGCTTATCTGGAATGTATAGGGGAAGGATATGTGGCTCAACAATACTCCCAAAATTTTTGATATAAGTGAATTTTTCTTCCTCGAACGAATATCCCATAGAGGACAAATCAATCTTGGCTTTATTGGAGAGTCTAGGAGGGAAATAGCCAAAAATGGTTTGGTAAATTGGAATGAGGAAACCATGGCAGACTCTGTAAACATGATGTTTTCAATGTTCCTTCCATAATAATTTGTGATACACATGAATAGGGACTGGTTCTTTTGGAGTCCATTTCCAACCTAGCATGGGAAATTCAGAATTAAAACAAAGGGCATATAAGATATAAGAAAAAAAAAGGAAAGGGGTAGAATTCCCTGAATTCTTGTCTCTTCTGTACTCAAGAATTTGATTGGCTATCTTATCAGAAAAAATGACACCCCAATCCATAATTTCAGAACTAACAGCATAATGAATTAACAGACCATTTGAATAGAAAACCTAGCAGAGTTATCGTTTCCGAACAACCTACACATCATCGCTGCGACATAAAAATATGGAGGCGAGAGAGACTCCACAGAGTACATACCTGATGCCTCCTGCTTATGTTTCTCAGTATTATTCCTTCATTCTTTGATTGGCTCTGCCTAGTTTGGATGTTCTGCAACATATTCCTTAAGGAAGTCTTTGTTGTAAAAATTTTGCGGGTTGGGGAGGTGGTACATTGCTTTAATATCTTCTTCCCTGAATGACTCGAACACTGATCAAGAAGCATAAACAAAAGTCCTGTTTTGAATGGTCACATTTTCAATAACCCATCTGATAACATCATAGTAGGAAAAAATGTTTGCCCGGGTAGCAACTCGGTGTAAAAATGAATTTTCCAATTCACTGAGATGATTTTCAGAGTCAGAGTCTGAATCTTCTTCACCGGGAACAGTTGCCTTAAGCACAATAACCCTAGGTTTCTATTTTTCAATCAAATTGTATACATTCTCCCATGTCATCTTCCCTAGTCCTTGACAGGAGGTGTCTGTGACTAGCTTGAGCCTCGTCGGTTTCTCCCTGAGCATCATGGTTAATACAGGGGCTTTTACAACAAAAGGAGCTTTAGATTTTCTGCTTCTCTTTGAAATTTTAGTGTCCAGCAAATTCTCTCTGGTTCTGCGAATGAAAGGATTCAAATTTTTGTTCTGCAATTCAAATGAATGCCTTCAGCCGAAATAAAACACAATAATGAGAAAAGCTATCCAAAGATCTATTTATTTAATTACCATCTAATCTCCCCGTATTTAAAACATAAATGCTCTCCAAGGGGTCACATTCACGCATTGAAAACAAAATAACTCATGATATTTTGTTTGATTTTCAATTAATGGTAACGTACAATCAGAGATTGGTGCATCCTTGGAATAAATGTTAAAATTCACTTTTGATTCTTTGCGATGCGATGAATAAATATAAATGTGAAGTAACAATTGCATCGCAATTATTCAATGGTGCGCAAAATAATACAACATAATTCATGCCGATTTTACGATTGCGACAATCGCATCGCAATTTGTTTGAAAAGAAATGAGACATTGCTTTCTACCAAATCCCGATCGCATCAGAGATTTAAAATGAAATGGACCATTTAATACTATTTCCGAAAATTTGATTGCGATTGAGTGCAATCACATTGGAATTTATAACGAAAGGAATGCAATGTTTAACTTTCTTCCGAAACACGATTGCGATAAATTGCATCGCATCGGTCATAGATAGAAAAATGCAATACTTAACACTAATCTGAAATGCAATTGCGATTGAGCATGATTGCATCGGAACTTTTCAAAGCAAAAACAACTCTTTAAAATAACTTCTCTGAATTTCCGATTGCGATTACTGTTCATCTTAACATATTATTAAGTATAAAGTCTTTCTTATATGTTCAAAATATATTAAAAGGTCTTCTAGCTCATCGGATCGAAAAGTTTTTTAAAGTTTGTACACTTTGTGAATAAAAATGTGACATGCATCCTTTTATCCATGGATCTTTTATTTCTATTTAGGGAAAAATATATATAAAAGGGGACCTATTTTTAAATGGGATTTATTCTAAAATTTAAAAAATGGGGAGGGTTGTTGTACAGTACAACACAATTATGTTATTAGAAAACTACCTGCATGCAATTTAAATACACCCATAGGATTTCCCATGAGTATTGCATAGTTTTGGAAGGCTGAAATTCCTAAACAATATGGATTTAATTCTACAGGAATTGTGCAAGAAAGGCAGGCTAAGCAGAGGCAGGAAATTGGCTAAGTGTTGGTTGAATTTGTCTAGATCAGTGTGAGACAATTGGTAGAGTGCATTTTATTGTTTCATGATTCCTTGGTTGAATATACAATAGAAGATAGAGGGGTTTTGAGCAGCAAGCTTTCCCCAGTAAAATATCGATGTTGTGGATTGATTTTCTTCTTTCTTTTACTTGGTGTGATTGTGCGATCATGTTTATTTTCCGCAATTAATTTGTAAAAGGATTCAATATCTTGCTTTAGCATATCGCATGATTGGATTGAATCCATTGGTATACAAATTGTTTGTATAATTTCTACATAGTATCAGAGCGCAAGAAATCACTATAGTGGAGAAGAAATTAAGTTTGTGTTGAACAACATTCGAATTTTCAAAAACATTCTTTGGTGCGACAGGAGGATCAAGATGAATTTCAATGGCTTAAGATTGGAATATGCACTCGAGGGCACTTCTAATTATATTGCATTGAAGGACAGAATGGAGGCAGTTCTGGAGGACAACGAGTTGAAATAATTCATTGATAATGATATTCCCAAGCCCGCAATAGAAAACGTCGCTCTTCTTGATGCTTAGAAAAATAAGGTTGCAAAGGCGAGGAGGATCTTCTTATAGGGAGTTCAAGACGACATTGTCTTGAGTCTCCATGGAAAAGCGACTCCTTCTGCAATGTGGAAGGCTTTGACAGATCTGTTTCAGAGTAGCAGTGACCATAGAAAATTGGCACTAAAGGACAAGCTCGGGAAAATAAAAATGGAGAAAGGCAACACTATTCTGAAAAATTTGACCAAGTTCATCCAATGTCGAGACGAGCTTGGAAGTGTTGGGATTACTATAGCGGATGATGACTTGGTGAGCCTAGCACTTTTAGGCCTTCCCAAGAGTTGGCATCATTATCAAGACTCTTTCAATGGGAGGGAGAAAATAGCATATTGGGAGTGAATTTGGTTGGATTTGGTACAAGAAGAATTCAGGCGGAATACTAGGGATGGATCCTCATCCAAGATAGATGATGACGAAAATTGTGCCTTGGCTGGTAAGGCAAATAAGGGGAAGGGAAATAAATCCTATTCCAAATCTAAGATTGGAAAAGAAGGAAAGAAGCATGACATGTCCAGAGTGAAATTTTTTCACTGTCAGGAGCATGGACATTATGCCACTAATTTTCCACAGAAGAAGAATAACAAAAAGAAGGCTTCAGGATCCGGAGTGGGTGAAGCTTTAGCTTCACAATTTGAGTTGGACTTCTCACTCATCGCATGCATGGTGTATAGTGTGATGGGATCAGTGTGGTACTAGGATAGTGGTGCATCTTTCCACATGACGAGAGGCAAAGAAATCTTAGTAGCTTGGAGGAGAAGGATCCTCAAATGCACATCGAGATGGGTGATGACGGGAGGTCTAGCGATACCAATATTGGTACAGTTACTTTCCAGAGATAGTTAGGTAAACCTTTCTTATTAAAATATCTCATGCATGTACCACGCTTGAAAAATAATTTAGTTTCAGTTTGTATGTTTGAGGATAGAGGATATGATGTGGTTTCAGTGAAGGGAAAGCATTCCTTTGTCATAAATCCACATGACAAGTTGATCCAATTTTAGAATTATTAAAATTGTATTGAAATTACCCAAACAACCAAGATGGTTATTTGGAATTTGGTAATTGTCGATTATGTAATAATTCAGGTATTGGTCAAGATGGTCATCAAATTTGTTGAGTTCAAATGTTCGACATCGATCGACATCAAATTTAGTTTTGACACCAGCAAATATGTTTCAAAAGCGCCAATCAAGACATCTTCAAGTTGACCTGTGATAGAAACAACAAAGTTTGTTAAAAGACTTATGTGATAAAACTTGTCCTAAGTCTTAACTGTAAAGGTCAAAAATGTTTATAGTCCGCTTTTGTAAACCTTAATGGATAAACAGATCCTAAGGTAAAAAGGACTTAATTTAAATCCTAAATCCTAGGCTTAAGTCCTAAAGTCTAAGTGTCAAATGAAAATACACTTTGTAAAAGCCTTAATATATTCCTAGGGAAAAATGTCAAATTTAAGTCCTATTCCTAAGTTTCATAAACTTATGGACTTAAATTCCCCAGCGCAAAATGCATGTCATAAACCTTTGTAAATTTTTGGATTATGGGTAGGAAACCCATAGTATAAAGTTTTATATTAAATTTTAAAACCCTACCAAAAACCTTATTAAAGGTTCGGAGGTCAAAAACCTTTTAAAGGTTGAACCATCAGGTTTTAATACCATGGCTTTAACATTATTAAGGGTAGCGCATTATGTAATGGGTTTCAAAATATATTATAAAGTTCAGGTTTTGTAAAGTTTTGTTATCAAACTATGATAAAGTCGGGAGATTATTTATACAATTGTAAAAAAACCTTTGGAATAAGATCCACAGAGTTTAATGCAGCACCAGCGTTAAGTCCAGACCACGTGGTATTAAACCACGTCGGAAATGTTCAATGTGAACAGTTTTGAAGGCCGCCGCAGAGTTGTGGTATTAACCATGTGGTTCATAAAGACCGTGTCGAAGATTGACATGTGAATGCAATACCCACAACTCAGAGTTGGTAAAGCCATGTCAAAAGATTGCACGGGTTTAATAACAGAATTTGTTACACAAAAAATATTACCAGCGAATATCTCCAGCTCGAATGTCGAGATGTTGATGTGAATGTCGGGATAACTGCGAGATGCCAGCTGCCTGTTCACATGTTGCAGTCAGCATTCCCCGCGTAGTTAGCCTGACCGACGGATCCAGATTTATATTAAAGTCTATTTTGGGTTTTTTTTTTTTATTGCTGAAGAAAAGGCAATAAGCTTAATGACCTTATCATTAAAAGTATATGTGTCCACTAGACCGAGACCAGTAAACCATAATATCACAGAATTGGCTTCGAAGATCAAGCCAACATGACGTGGAATGATTTCTATGTGGGCTTTCGAAGTTATTTGAGCATAAAGATTTGGAACCTAATTGAGAAGGTTCATGAATTAAGATTAAATTCAAAGACCTCGTAATCTTAACGAAAAGCCTAGTTTGTTTTATTGAAGATTGAGGCAACATTATTTTTGCCATGAAATTATGAACTCCTATTATATAAAGGAAAGCATGTTTCTTTGTAAAGGAGGAACTTTTAGAGGGGGTGTTGAGAAGGAGATCTCAAGAGAGGAGAGACCTCAGAAAGAAGAAGGAGTTTAATCAACTTCAAGATGAAGTAAACTCCCTTATATTTTATGTCACATAATGTGGTAGTGAGTTTTGGTTTCGTTCAGGTTTATATGAAGGAGGAAAAACTCAGCATACTTGCATAAGCTTCAACATCAAAGTAAATTGATGGACGACGAGATCTACTTTGATTATGCCAAACTCAGTTTAGCTACCTTGAATTCAAAGAAGGAGAGACCTCATGAGAGGAGGTTAAGGAGAGTTTTCCCTACTTCAAGAAGAAGAAGGCACTCTTAAGAAGACAGATGATGTAATTGGTGGAGAGTTTCTTATTGTAGGTTATTGAAGGATCAAAGGCCATCCTACTTGCATAAAGACAGTATCGAAGTACGTTGATGATTGATGAGATCAACTTCGACTTTCAAAAACTCTTTCAGCCACCATGCAGTCAAAGGTCCATAAATCTTGAGTTCCTCTGTTTTGTTTTAATGTGCGAATCATCCATGTCTTTTCTTATGTGTTGAAAGAAAAGAGTTGTACCAGTTAGCCTATTCAAGGGATGGTCCATATCTGCAACATCAGTAGTGAAACTGATGATTCATTGTAGCATATTTCTCTTGGCTTGAAGAATACAACAAATGCACAATTCTGAGGCGGACCTGGAGACGTAGTCCAGGTGGGACCAACTCCATCACAAACTTCTTTGTCTTATGGTATTGCTTATGTGATTGATGTGAAATTGTTTAATCTAAACATACTTTGATTATTTCATGTCTAAATAGTTAATGCATATAATAATTGTTCAATAATACTGCCAATCACATGTTGTACAAGGACTAGGAAAGATCTTGGTGAATTTCTGCATTTTAATAACCTGAGTGTTAATCACTATAAAGTTCTATAGACAGAGTCTATAGAGGGCTAGGTAGCCTCTGGATCTCATCCTTTCTTTAAGGGTGACATATCCATTAAATTCCCCTACAGTCAATCTCTGAAATTGAACTAAGTAACTCAGGTCATTTTTCAGATCAAGTGGTATTAGAGCAAGCTAGTTCTTTGCAGGTACAAGATGGGCAAGGACACTCGCTAGCTGTCAACTTTTCAATTGTTAGGGCATGTCAAAGATAATTTCTCAATGCTTCCAAAGGAAATAGTACCAACATCAACAACCCAGGAAGAATTCAAGTCACCTGTTGGAGAAGAAACAAGTACTGAATGGAATTGGGTAGACTTCATGCCTTATGCTTAAATGATTTTGTAATATCTAGATCTAGTAAAGTTGTAACTAGGTTCTAGAATTGAATTTTCTTTTCAAAAGTATTGTAATAAAACTTTTGGAGAACCAAAAGTTCTTTTAGTTGGGAGGTGTGATCCAATTTTATAATTATTAAAATTGTATCGAAATTACCCAAACAGCCAAGATGGTTATTTGGAATTTGGTAATTGTCGATTATGTAATAATTCAGGTATTGATCAAGATGGTCATCAAATTTTTTGAATTCAAATGTTCGACATCGATCGACATAAAATTTAGTTTCGACACCAACAAATATGTTTAAAAAGTGCCAATCAAGAAATCTTCAAGTTGACCTGTGACAGAAACAACAAATTTTGTTGAAATACTTGTGTAATAAAACTTGTCCTAAGTCTTAACTATAAAGGTAAAAAATGTTTATAGTCCGCTTTTGTAAACCTTAATGGATAAACAGATCCTAAGGTAAAAAGGACTTAATTTAAATCCTAAATCCTAGGCTTAAGTCCTAAAGTCTAAGTGTCAAATGAAAACACACTTTGTAAAAGCCTAAATCTATTCCTAGGGAAAAATGTCAAATTTAAGTCCTATTCCTAAGTTTCATAAAATTATGGAATTAAAGTCCCTAGCTCAAAATGCATGCCATAAACCTTTGTAAAGGTTCGGATTATGGGTAGGAAACCCATAGTATAAAGTTTTATATTAAAGTTTAGAACCCTACCAAAAACCTTATTAAAGGTTTGAAGGTCAAAACCCTTTTAAAGGTTGAACCATCGGGTTTTAATACCATGGCTTTAACATTATTAAAGGTAGCGCATTACGTAATGGGTTTCGAACTATATTATAAAGTTAGGGTTTTGTAAAGTTCTTTTATCGAACTATGATAAAGTTCGGGAGATGATTTATACAGTTGTAAAAAACCTTTGGAATAAGATCCACAGAGTTTAATGCAGCACCAGCGTTAAGTCCAGACCGTGTGGTATTAAACCACATCGAAAATGTTCAATGTGAACAGTTTTGAAGACCGCAACATAGTTTTGGTATTAACTGTGCGGTTCATAAAGACTGTGTCGAAGATTGACATGTGAACGCAGTACCCACAACGCAGAGTTGGTAAAGCCAGGTCAGAAGACTCCATGGGTTTAATAAAAAAATTGGTTACACAGCAAAGATTTCCAGCGAAGATCGCCAGCTCGAATGTTGGGATGTTGATGTGAACGTCGGGATAAATACGAGATGTCAACCGCCTTTTCACACGTTGCAGTCAGCATTCCCCGCGTAGTTAGCCTGACCGATGGATCCAGATTTATATTAAAGTCTGTTTTGGTTTTTTTTTTACTGCTAAAGAAAAGGAGATAAGGTTAATGACCTTATCATTAAAAGTATATGTGTCCACTAGACTGAGACCATCAAACCATAATATCACATAATTGGCTTCGAAGATCAAGCCAACATGACGTGGAATGATTTCTATGTGGGCTTTCGAAGTTATTTGAGCATAAAGCTTTAGAACCTAATTGAGAAGGTTCATGAATTAAGATGAAATTCAAAGACCTCGTAATATTAACCAAAAGCTTAATTTGGTTGATTGAAGATCAAGGCAGCATTATTTCTTCCATGAAATTATGAACTCCTATTATATAAAGGAAAGTATGTTTCTTTATAAAGGAGGGACTTTTAGAGGGGGTGTTGAGAAGGAGATCTCAAGAGAGGAGAGACCTCAGAAAGAAGAAGGAGTTTAATCAACTTCAAGATGAAGTAAACTCCCTTATATTTTATGTCACATAATGTGGTAGTGAGTTTTGGTTTCATGCAGGTTTATATGAAGGAGGAAAAGCTCAACATACTTGAATAAGCTTCAGCATCAAAGTACGTTGATGAATGATGATATCTACTCTTATTATGCCAAAATCAGTTCAGCTACCTTGAAGTCAAAGAAAGAGGGACCTCATGAGAGGAGGTTAAGGAGAGTCTTCCCTACTTCAAGAAGAAGAAGGCACTTTTAAGAAGATAGATGATGCAATTGGTGGAGAGTTTCTTATTGCAGGTTTATTGAAGGATAAAAGGCCATCCTACTTGCATAAAGACAGTATCGAATTACGTTGATGATTGATGAGATCAACCTCGACTTTCCAAAACTCTTTCAGCCACCATGCAGTTAAAGGTCCATAAAGCTTCAGTTCCTCAGTTTTGTTTTAATGTGCAAATAATCCATGTCTTTTCTTATGTGTTAAAAGAAAAGAGTTGTACCAGTTAGCCTATTCAAGGGTTGGTCCATATCTGCAACATAAATAGTGCAATTGATGATTCATTGTAGCATATTTCTCTTGGCTTGAAGAATACAACGGATGCACAATTCTGAGGCAGACCCGGAGACGTAGTCCAGGTGGGACGAACTCCGTCACAAACTACTTTGTCTTATGCTATTGCTTATGTGATTGATGTGAAATTGTTTAATCTAAACATACATAGATTATTTCATGTGTAAACAGTTAATGCATATAATAACTGTTCAGTAATACTGCCAATCACATGTTGTACAAGGACTAGGAAATATCTTGGTGAATTTATGCATTTTAATAACCTAAGTGTTAATCACTATAAATTTCTATAGACAGAGTCTGTAGAGGGCTAGGTAGCCTCTGGATCTCATCCTTTCTTTAAAGGTGACATATCCAGTAAATTCCCCTACAGTCAATCTCTGAAATTGAACTAAGTAACTGAGGTCATTTTTTAGATCACAAGTTAAGAAGATTGGGGCTTGTGTGAAGAACCTCTACAAACTTGATGTAGATGGTTGCGTAGCATTGATGGGTAAAGTAGACAGAGTGGTGAGCCGGGATGAGTGTGAGTTATGGCACAGGAGATTGGGCTATCTACACCATGGTGCTTTGAAGGTCATGCAACAGATTTCTATGGGGATTCCAAAGGGTACTCTTGTGAATATAGACACATGCAAGGGATGTATCATGGGGAAGTATGCAAAAGCCACTTTTCATGAGAAGGATAACCAAGCAGCGCAAATCTTTGAGAGATTTCACTCAGATGTGTGTTGACCATTCTCTACAACTTCTACAACAAAGCACAGGTATTATGTGACTTTTGTAGATGATTTTTCTAGAAATTGTTGGATCTACTTCATGTAGAAGAAAGATGATACGTTCTCAAAATTTTTTGAGGTCAAAGCATTGGTTGAGAAATATACAGCAAAGAATGTGAAGGCTCTAAGGAGAAAAAATGGTGGTGAGTACATCTCCAATGAATTCAAGAACATCTATAGCAAAGAAGGAGTACAAAGAGAGTTGATTGCGCCTCATAACCCACAACAGAATGGGGTTACATAAAGAAATAACAGAACGAGTGTGGGTGTAGCACGAGTAATGTTACATGATCAGGGCCTACCATTGCATATCTCGGCAGAGGCATGCAACACCACAATATTTGTGCAGAATCGTAGTCCTCATTGGATACTTGGCATGAGTACACCAGAGGAGGATTTTCTGGTAAGAAACCTGATGTTTCATATTTTAAAATTTTTGGCTCATATGTCTATTGCCATGTGACCAAATATTCTAGAAAGAAGGTAGAACCAAAAACTGAGATTGGGATATTTGTGGGGTACACTGATACTCCCCACAACTATCGGGTGTATTTTTCGAACAACAGGATGAGGATGACTATTGTCAGACGGGATGCAAAATTTGATGAGGAGAAATTCATGTGATTGTCTCTTGAGAGGGAGATTAATTTGCATGCAGATGAGGAAATCTTGGTTCCAAAGGATGAACCTCAAGATGTGGAGAAGCCACATGTGGAGGACTATGGAGTGGCAGAAACCACTCATGTAGAGCCATCCACCAGACATGGTAGAAGGCGCACCACAGAAGATGACATATTGAGACTTGATGTGGCAGAACATGTAGGAGCACCTACTTCACTGCGTAGATAGAGATAGTCTCTAGATAGGTTTACTGGATACATGGCTCTTATGAGCAAGTGTATTGTGATAGAATCATCCTCTTTTTAGGAAGCAATGTAGCAACCAACTTGGGTTGATGCCATGGTTGAGGAGTATGACTCCAACATCAGGAACAGTGCATGGGAACTTGAACCAAGACCAGTCGGGATATCAGTGGTTGGATATAGATGGATCTATGAGGTGAAGCAAGAAGAAAATGGGAGTGTGTAGAGGTACAAGGCTAGATTTGTAGCTTGGGGATTCTCACAAGTTTAGGGGATTGACTATGAGGATAATTTTGCACCGGTTGCAATGTACTCATCAATTAGATCTATCCTTGCACTCTTTGTGTAGATGGGGTAGTGGATACATCAAATGGATGTGAATACTACATTTCTCAAAGGATTTAATGAGGAAGAAGTGTACATTGAGCAGCCAGAAGGTTTTGAGACCTTTGACAGTGAGTCACATGTGTGCAGACTCAAGAGAGCATTGTATTGGTTGAAGCAAGCACCTCGTACTTCGTACACTGGGATTGACAACTATTTCACCAGGCTGGGATCCACAAAGAGTGAAGCAGATGAAAACCTGTACCATATTGTGGATGATGGTAATATTTTGATTATCGTACTTTATTTTGATGATCTTATTCTGATAGGTGACGAGAAGGTCATAACTTCTTGCAAAGAGGATCTTGCAAGAGTTTGAGATGAAGGACATGGGACTCCTTCACTATTTTCTTGGTTTGGATATATTGCAGTGGGATGGGGAGCTATTTGTTTCTCAGGGAAAGTATGCCAAAAATATTATGAAGAAGTTCCACATGGAGAGCTGTAAACCCATGGAGACTCCTCTTGCAGGAAACTTGAGGAAGGAGGATGCTACTTTAGGTGAGGTAGTGGATGCTAATATTTACAGTAAACTTGTGGATGTTGGAAATACTGAGAGGGGGGGTGAATCAATATTCCTTTCAATTATAGCATTAGTTAATCTTAAATTATTATTAGTGTTTGTAAAATGATAACAGTAACCAAAAGGAACAAAAATGCACACAGTTTTTAAGGTGGAAACCCTCTCCAAGACAAAAACCACCTGAATTCTTTTCTAATAATTATTTAATATTCAACTCCAATTGATAATAAAGCTCCAACTTCCTAGAGTACAGAAAAGTATTCTTCTCCAGCTCCCACTGGAAGGATGCTCCAACGCCCGAGATTCTTCAGTAGTCAATTGAACGGATGCCCCAACACCCAATGAGCTATAACTCACGCTAGTGCCACCCTACCACCCTAAATTTTTCACAGGCTTGAACCTGTTGGTGACTTCATGCACCAGCCTAGCACCACCCTACCACCCTATAGAAGAATAAAGCAAGAATGGACTCCCATACCAGGGAAAATGGTCCACTTTACAATGATGTATAAGAAGAAGACACACTAGACCATAAACCCAACTATGACACAACCACCTAATGATGATTCTAGACCTCTCGACACCACCTCTTCAACTCTTGGTAGATAGACACTTGTAAAATTTTTACAGTGATGCATTTATAATGACTTAGTACAATGATACATTTGCAATGACTGTATGCATTGCTGCCCACTTAAAGACTTCATGTGTTGAACTTCTTGTTGTTGTTCTACATCTTGATTTCTGCTCTTGTCATGCTACCCTTTGCTACACCTTGCTTTGCTTTGCTGCCCTAGAAATTCTACTCCTTTTCAGCCCTTGACAACACATGATCTATCTTTTTCTTTCCTTCTAGGATCTTGATATTGAATCTGACGTATCTCTATTATTTCAGCTCCGCAATATGTGTTTTTTGGTTTTATAGTAGTACTCCGAGTCTTCTTTCCAATGCCACAGGTCTGATCTAATTTGGATTCTTCAAGAGAGAGTTATGCCTAATCTCTCACAATGACGTAATTATGTTGTTTCAGTAGAGAGAACTTGTGCGGTGTGCCACATGTCACTCTTTCTTCATTTGGCTCTGAAATTGATATAGCTAAAACTACAGTCTATGCACTATCTGCCAATTTTTATAGAATTCCAATCCTATACTCAGAGAGATAATTATGATGATTTTCCCAAGGTCAATTCTTTGAGATGAAGTTCAGGAGCTTGCAAAAATACTGACTTCCACAGATCATATCTCTGAAAATATTGTGCACCCTGATTTGAAATTTTTACAGGAGCTTCCTTAGGATTTCAGCTTCTCCTCATAAAAATTTCAGCTTATGAACCCTCGTAGAAAAAAATTTAGAGTGTAAATTCCACGATGACCTGTTTCAGGTAGTGAAATCCCTACATAAGGAGGATATGAGGATCACAATTTATATAAATGCTTAGGTTGAGAGGGGCTTAAACAAGTGAAGTTGGGAGGGATTTTAGGAGCCTAAAAATTATTAATTATTGACTTTTCAATGACCCATGCCACAAATCCATGGGGTTTTAGCCCACTAACTGGGGTTACAAACTTCAAACATGAATATCTCTCAAACAGTGAAAAATTACATGGTGTGCCATATATCAATGGAAACATCTCGACAAGTAGAAACCATTAAAATTATTCTTGACCCACAATATAGTAATTTGGTAGGTAAAAATTCCCATGCAATATTTAGGTAGCCCCTGGTGCTGCTTGGGTTGACATCAATGACAACCGTTGATCAACAATATCCCCCTTTGGAAATGATGGTAACACAAGTACTCCCCCTACGATCATGACACCTCTTCCTACAAAATTCTCTCCCCCTTTGACATCAATGGAAAAGGGTAACTCCCTATGACACACAACCATCCTGCAGACCTGTACAGACTTCCACTCCCCTTTTATATTCTAAATAAGGAAAATCTAATGAGAACTTGGGAGAATCCCAAGCTTCTAGTGAAGATATTCAAATGCTTCACGAGGTAAAGTTTTAGTGAAGATATTAGGGATTTTTTCTTTTGTAACAACATACTCAAGTTTGATATTCTTTTCAACGACTTGTTCTCTAACAAAATGATATTTGATTGGAATGTGTTTTGTTTTTGAATGCATGACAAGATTCTTGGAGATGCTGATGGCAATGGTGTTGTCACAGAATATGGGAATAGGCTCACTGAATTGTACTTGAAGATCTTGCAAAGTTTTTTTCATTCAAAGGACTTGAGTACAACATGGTGCCACTGCAATGTATTCTACTTCTGCTGTAGATAACGAGATTTAGGTTTTCTTTTTTCTCAACCATGATACGAGACAACCACCTAGATAGAATGTTACTCCACTAGAACTCTTACGATAATCAATGCTTCCTGCCCAATCTGCATCTGTAATGGCTTGAATAATGAGATTGTTACCCTTGGGATACCACAAGCCATATTCTTCTATGCATTTAGATATCGAAGAATTATTTTGACAACAATAATATGTGATTGTTTTGGTGCTACTTGGAATCTTTCTACTTGTCCAACTTCTTGCATAATATCTGGTTGGGAGGTTGTTACATATAGAATACTACCAATCATAGATCTGTACAACCTCTGATCCACATCCTTAGATAAGTCGTCTATGCTCAATTTGCAACCTGTTATCATCGGAGTAAGGATGGGTTTGCAATCTTCCATTTTGAATTTCTTGAGCATTTCCTTGATGTACTTGGCTTGACATATAAATATTCCCTTCTCTTTCTGAGATATTTGAATCCCTAATGTCAGCTCACCAAGTAAAGACATCTCAAACTCACTTTGCATATTTGTAGAAAATTTCTTACTTAGTTGATCATCATTGCTATCAAATATTATATCATCCACATATACCTCAATGGTTGTTAAATTATATTTATTTATTTGTACATAAATATTGTTATCAACAATACCTTTCTTGAACCCTTGTTGATGTATATATCCATCAAGATGAG
This sequence comes from Pinus albicaulis, assembly GCA_034641835.2. NCBI lineage: Eukaryota > Viridiplantae > Streptophyta > Pinopsida > Pinales > Pinaceae > Pinus > Pinus albicaulis. The sequence goes on from CM076582.1 coordinate 346,270,476, forward strand.
CATACCATGCTCTGGGAGCCTAATTGAGACCATATAGAGGCTTCTTTAAATTTCAAGCATAGTCTTCTTTTTCTGATAGTAGAAAACCTTAAAGTTGTTCGATGTAAACTTGTTCTTCTAATTCGCCATTCAGAAATGTTGACTTAACATCCATTTAGTAGACTGTAATATTCCCAATTAGCCTCAAGATAATTGGAATATTAAATTTTTCTTTACTTTTCTGTTCATGAATAAGTGTAAAAGGGAGGAACATAAAAACTCCTAAAATCAGTGAATAAATCAATGCCCCGTGTGAACAAGGCTAAATCTGGGCTACTTTAATAAAAAACCCTTATGTGTGAAAGGGGTTGAGACTTTTGATTGGGTCAGCAGGACCAAATCAACAGCGTTGACCAGATGCAATGAACCTCCCAGATGCACAACGTAGTTTTAGATGGAGGCCACACATGTGAAAGGAGCTAAATCATTGAGATGGTTTAGGGTTTTGCAAGATCTCAATATTATAAAAGGAAGAGGAGGACAACAAGAGAAGGGTTGTTGATGACCATATTATTTCTGAAGAATATTTCTATTTAGAATTTTCTCATTCTCTTGGCTGTTTAGCAGAGAATAGTGTTGTTTAGCACAAGGATCTCCTATTTAGGAATCCTTCTCTTTCCTTGAGTAGCTCTTGGAAGAGTCTTGTACTTCTTGACCACTATCAGGCTTATGGCCAAGCTTCTACTTCCAACTACAATGTAGATCATATTGAGGGTTTGGTTTTCTTTGTAAGCTGCAGCAAGTGGAGGCTAGATCTACTCAGATCTAGGCCAATATAGTGCCCCTTTTTAGTGGGAAAGGCTTCGATCCCATTGGCAAGAGTGTTCTAGATAATTTGAGCTTCATATCTACATCTTGGCATCAAGCCAAACTATTCTTCAAGCCTATAATGCAGTCCCTCTTCTAGTACTGCGTTATCTGTAAAGAGGAAAGTTGCAGGGTGTTTTGGAAAAGTTTGAGGAGTCATATCTAGTGTTGGGGATCTACCCTTCACTGTGGTGATCCATGTATTTCTGTTCTATTCCATGTCATATTTAGATCTGATCTGAATACTCCTATATATGCTTTAGAAATTCTGAATAGATCTACAAATCTACTACATAGAATCTCAGATCTACTCCATGTGCTTCATGATTTGTTGAAATCCCCAAGGGGAATTTAAAGTAGAGACATTATAGTGTATGGATCTGTCATAGATCTAACTGTTCATGCATTATTTTTCTCTAGATCTAAGTTGTAATCAACTGCTGCAGTACACTCAATAAAATAACACTATCAAGCCTTTTAAATCAATTATATGTGTTGCAGTACCTCTTTTTGAGGGTTTATTTCTGTATAAGTCTTTTATTTTCTATTCTAAGAATCATCAACTTCATTATATTTCTGATTTGCTGATATATATGACATTATTGAGCCTCCATATTGGCCTACTGTTGCTACCTTTCTGAACTACGTTATTTCTGAAGCAGTGTTGTTTAATCTTGTTGTAGTCCCATTTGGGGGCATTTTCCAAGCTATACTAGGTGTGGGAGACCTGTTTAACCCACCTAAAAGGATTTTTTTCTAATACCCTCTTGGATTTATGTCTTATATTGTCATATCTAAGGGATCCAAGGTTTGGTTTCCAATCCTATCACATATATTCCTGAAAAATGCATTTTTCAGGAATGCCTTGCTAAGCAGTCCCTTGTGGGGATGTTACATAGACTTTTATTTTTCTTGAACATGCATAGGAGAGAAGCATTCAGATGGCTTCCATTATGGAAATTGGTGCAAATTTTTCATCGAAATCAATTCCTTCCACTTGTGCATAGCCTTTGCAAACCAATATTTCTTTGTTTCTAGTAACCTGTCCATCTTCATTCAATTTGTTCCTTAAGACCCATTTAGTCCCAATGAAATTTTGATTTTTTGGTCGTGGACCTAATTCCCAGGTGTTATTCTTCTCGATTTGATCCAATTCTTCATTCATAGCTACTACCCAATGTTCATTCTGGTTGGCTTCCTCAAAACTACTAGGCTCAAAGGTTGCTAGAAAAGCAATGTGAGCTTGTTGTGATGAACGAAGTTGTCAACCTTCATTTATGTCACCAATGATTTGATTTGACGGATGGTTCTTTTGAATCCATTATTTTGTTCTCTTTGGAGGAGCTTCTTGTTGTTGTTCTTGTATATCTTGATGATCATTATTTACTTATTTCTGGTTGATAGTTGCTTCTTGTTCTAGAATTTTCTCTGTATCTTTTTCAGCCTCTATCTCAAGTTTCAAAGATTCTAGATCCTCATCATTATTTGTTAGAATGCCATCTTTGTCTAATGTAACATTTATGCTCTCCACTATATGTTTTTGTCTTAGATTATAGCATTTATAGGCCTTTATTTTGTGTGAGTAACCAACAAATATACATTCATCAACACGTGATTTAAACTTACCCAAAATTTGATCTTCTCTTTCTATATAACATTTCTTTCCGAAGATTCTGAAATATTTTACATTAGCTGGTTTTCCTTTCCATAATTCATATGGGATATTTTTGCAATTATTTCTGAGAAGACTTCAATTGATAATGAAGACTGTCGCATCAATTTCTTCAACCCAGAATTTTTCATCCAATTTTGAGTCCTTCAACATTTTTCTACCCATTTCCTATATGGTTCTGTTCTTTCTTTCAACAACTCCATTTTGTTGAGGTGTTAGTGCTATTGAAAATTGTCTTTTTATTCCATTTTCTTCACAGTATTTTTGAAATAATTTGGAAGTGAACTCTCCACCATTATATGATCTTAGACACTTTACTTTCAAATTAGTTTCATTTTCGACCAACTCCTTGTATATCTTAAACCACTCAAATGCTTTGGATTTTTTCTTTAGGAAACTAATGACTGTCATCTTGGTATAGTCATATATCATTAACATGAAATATAATTCTCCATCTAAGCCTTTTGTCCTCACAGTACCACATATATCAGTATGTATCAATTCCAATGGATGTGATACAAAGTGTTCTTTTGTTTTAAATTGGACCTTTTTTCTTCTTGCCATGCCGAAAGCCTCACATAATGTGTTGGAAGGTTTTGAGATTTTTGGCATTTCTCGTACTGCTTCCTTTTTTCTTATCATGACAAGATTGTCAAATTTTATGTGACCCATTTGTTTGTGCCATAACCAACTTTCATCTTATTTAGCTAGTAGACATGCTTTAGTTTCTTCATCCATAACATATATGTCGTTTGGAGCTCAACTTGCTGTAGCCACAATTTTACCATACCTGCCTTTCCTGATTTCATATTTTGTATAGTTGAATAGCATTGTGTGTCCTTGATCACACATTTGTCCAACACTGAGTAGATTGTGATTCATGTTTTCAACCAATTGAAAATTCTTGGCTATAACATATTTGCTTCAAAGAATGATGGTACCTGAACCTATAACATTTGAAGAACCATCATTTCCAAAGGATACGGTTCCATCCTTATTCTCTTACAGAGATACAAATTTCCTTCTATCTCTAGTCATATGCGTTGAGTAGCTGCTATCAACATACCACATATATTTGTTGTTTTGAGCCTTGAGAGCGAGAGAACAATTATCAGTGTTCTTCTTCTTCCATGTTCGTTCGTTCTGTGGCTTCAAAGATTCTTCTTGAGGATTTTCAAGTCTGCAATCTCTGGCTATGTGTCCAAAGTTCTGACATTTGTAACATTCCATATTATTTCTTAAATGTTCAAATCTATTGGTGTTTCATTGAGCCTTGGTAGGTTCATATTTGAAGGATCTCCTGGAATTGTATTGGTTCCTAGGGTACACGCGACATTCTATAGCTTTATGACCAAATTTTCCACAAGAATAACAATAGCCATGAAAAATATGTTCGTACCTGGATGGAAATATTCATCGAGGAATCATCTTCTAAGGATGTTCTTGTGAATCTTGTCCAGTGAAGTCTACATGCATGTCAGATCTCATAGGTTCATTGTATTTTGTTGTAGAAGGTCCCACTTCTTCTTCTTTGTAACCGAGGCTAGTTATTTCATTGTAAGATCGTTGATTACAGTTGATGAGTTCTTCCAATTCCCTTGAGCTATTGGCATAGTTTTGGACAATTTTTCCCTTCTTAACTTCCTTACACAATGAGACTACTTCGACTTCTAATGGCTCCCTTTCTTGGTTGCTTTCTTCCAACTTATTTTGAAGTGACTTTTCAATACATTTGTGTTCTTCAACTTCAATTTTGAGACCTTGAACTTGTTCTTCAAGAGTATTGGAATGGATCTTCTCAGCCTTGAGCTCTTTTATAAGCCTGATTGCCTCATAAAATTCTTCTATGGTTAACCCTTCTTCTTTGTTGTTTGATACCTCTTGTTTATTGTGCTTGGCCATAAACAATACTCTCTCATTGGCTTCTTCTTCACTGTCATTGTCTTCATCGAATGATGAGCTATCTTATTTAGAGAGAAAGTTCCTTTTGGATCCTTTTTTTTTGCTTGTTGAATTTCTTAAAGCCTTTATTTCCTTTTGAGTTGCCATCACTTCTGTTCGAACATTTTGCTCCGAAATTCCCAACCTCACAATAGCCCAAACATATCAATGGAATTTTATCTTTGAATTTTCCCTAACCAATTTTTATTTTTCTCGTAAAGTAAGCATATTCCTCATCTGAAATACCTTCTTCAACATCTCCTTTTTATTCACACTTGTAGGTGCATGTATTTTCAATTGAAGGTTGTTTGTCCTTATTGGTTTTCTTAGATGCAACAAACGCAGTTTCTAGATGCAAAGTACCCTCTTATTCATCAAGTCTCATCATATGCTATGATAACTCCATGTAATTCCTCTTTGCTGAGTTTGTCCAGATTTTCACTGTATTCTAAGACCGATACCTTTGGATTGAATCTCCCTGGTAACGTTCTAAGAATCTTTCATATAATAGTCTTCTCGTCAACTGGCTCTCCCAATCCTTCTAGAGTATTGGTTATTTCATCAACGTATTGGAAGTATGCAGCAATGTTACCATCTTCTTTCATTCTAAGTTGCTCAAATTTTTCTCTATAGATTTTAAGATTTGCTTCTTTGACATTTGAGTCACCTGCCTATATAGTCTCAAGCTTGTCCCATACATTTTTGGTGGTTTTACAACCTAACACCTTATGATAAGAAAATTCAATAAGTCCACTGATAATAATATTCTTTTATTTTGCATCATTTACCAAATTATTCTTACCTCGTTCATATGTGATTGATGTAAATCCATTTTGAACAGTGTCCCATACTTCATAACCTTGCACCAAGAGATAACCCTCCATTCTTCCTTTCCAGAGTGCATAATTATTTTCATTAAACATAGGTACACCATTATTGGTATTCTCCATGACCTCCTTCCAGCTGTTAAATTGCTACGAAAGGATCCAAGCTCTGATTCCAATTGTTGGAAATACTGAGAGGGGGGGGGGGGGGGGGGTGAATCAATATTCCTTTCAACTAGAGAATTAGTTAATCTTCAATTATTGTTAGTGTTTGTACAATGATAGCAGTAAGAAAAAGGAACACAAATGCACATATTTTTAAGGTGGAAACCCTCTCTGGGACAAAAACCACCTGAATTATTTTTTAATAATTCTTTAATATTCAAATCCAATTGAAAATAAAGCTCCAACTTCCTAGAATCTAGAAAAGAAATATTCTCCATCTCCCACTGGATGGACACTCCAATGCACGAGATTTTTCAGTAGTCAATTAAATGGATGCCCCAACACTCAATGAGCTACAAATCACCCTAGCGCTACCCTACCACCCTAAATTTTTCACAGGCTTGAACTTGTTGGTGACTTCATGCACCGGCCTAGCACCAACCTACAACCCTATAGAAGAATAAAACAAGAATGGACTCTCGTACTAGGGAAAATTGTCCACTTTCCAATGATATAGAATCATGTAGAAGAATAAGACACACTAGACCATAACCCCAACTATGACACAACCACCTAATGATGATCCTAGACCTCCTGACACCGCCTCTTCAACTCTTGGCAGATAGACACTTGTACAATTTTTACAATGATGCATTTACAATGACTTAGTACAATAATACCTTTACAATGACTGTATGCAGTGTTGCCCACTTGAAGACTTCATGTGCCGAACTTCTTGCCACTGTTCCGCACCTCGATTTTTTCTCTTGTCATGCTACCCTCTACTGCACCTTGCTTTTCTTTGCTGCCCTAGAAAGCCTGGTCCTTTGTAGCCCTTGACAACACATGATCTAGCTTTTTCTTTCCTTATAGGATCTCGATATTGAATCTGGTGTATCTTTGTTATTTCAGCTCCCCAATATGTGATTTTCGGTTATATAGTAGTACTATGAGTCTTCTTTCCAATGCCACGGGTCTGATCCAATTTGGATTCTTCAAGAGAGAGTTATGCTTGATCTCTGACAATGACCTAATTATGGACTGTTTAAGTAGAGAGAACTTGTATGGCATTCGACATGTCATTGTTTCTTCATTCAGCTCTAAATTTGCTACAACGAAAACTACAGTCTGTGCACTATTTGTTGATTTTTACAGAATTCCAATCTGATACTCAAAGAGAGAGTTATGACGATTTTTCCAAGGTCACTTATTTGAGATGAAGTTCAAAAGTCTGCAAAAACACTGATTTCCATAGAACATATCTCCGAAAATGTTGCACACCCTAATCAAAAAAAATTACAGGAGCTTCTGAACCTTCACATAAAAAAATTTAGAGCGCAAATTCCATGATGACCTGTTTCAGGTAGCGAAATCCCTACATAAGGAGGATATGAGGATCGCAATTTATATAAATGCTTAGGTTGAGAGGGGCTTCAACAAGTGAACGTGGGAGGGATTTTAAGAGCTTAAAAATTATTAATTTTTGGCTTTTCAATGACCCATGCCACAACCCCATGGGGTTTTAGCCCAGTAACTGGGGTTACAAACTTCAAACATGAATATCTCTCAAACCGTGAAGAATTACGTGGCATGCCATATATCAACGGAAACATATGAACAAGTAGAAACCCTCAAAAGCATTCTTGACCCAGAATATAGTAATTTGGTAGGTCAAAATTCCCATGCAATATTGGGTTAGCCTTTGGCGCTGCTTGGGTTGACATCAATGACAACTATTGATCAACAATGGATTCACTCATGTACGTGGTGAATGCACGACCAAACATATGCTACAGATTTAACCAAGTTAGTCAAGCTATGGTTAAGCTAACCAAGATCTTTTGGAAGGCGAGGAAGAATGTCTTGAGATATCTCAGGGGCACTACAAGGTATGGATTATGGTACAAACAGACAGAGGGAGTGAAGCTTCAATGCTTCATTGATGCAGATTCCATAGGCAGTCCATCAGACAGGAAGAGAAGATCAGGAGGGATCTTAAACATAGGATCGACAACAGTTTCTTGGTACACAGGATGTAGATATCAGTTGCACTCAGTTCAGCCAAGCTAGAGTACATGGTAGCTAGTTAGGCTGCATGTGAGGCCATCTAGACGAGTAATATTATTGTTTTTTTGTTTGATCATCAGATGGATCTGACGGTGATACATTGTGATAACCAGAGTTGCATAAAACTCTCGGTTAATCCAGTATTCCATGAGAGGTCCAAGCATATTTACATCCAGTACCACCATCTCAGATATTATGTTCAAATACGTATTATTTTACTTTAGTACATTCCCACGAAGGATCAATATGCAGATATTATGATGAAGGCGCTCGCCAAGAGAACATTTGAATACCACAGAGGCAGGATCGGGGTAGCTGATAATCCCTTTCTTGTTGAGAGGGAGTCTTGAAAAGTAAAAAGGAAATGTGTGCCTAATTTAAATTTTCCCTTAATTAAATTGGACAATAATTTGTAATCTTATCCCATAATCACTTGTAATAGGTAACTGAGTGTGATAAACTCATTTAGCTCATGAAATTTGAGTTGAGGGTGGTTGGTGAGGCATGCAGAGTGATTCTATTTGTTTTAGAGTCCAACTTGCAGTTAGTGTATTAGTTTAATGCATGAGAAATCATTTAACTCAATTAATTGAGTTAAAATCAATTTAACTAGTTGTAACTGATTTTTGCACTAGTGAGAGTTCAAGTGAATTAAATTAGATTTAATTCACATGCAATGATATGTCAAGTAACTAATGATTTACTATTAATAGCTACATGCATGTCATTTTTTATGAAGACCCAATTTAGGCAGAGGTTAAAGGGATGTTAACTATCAGTTGTATTATTAGAAAACTACCCCCATGTAGTAATACACCCATAGGATTTCCCATGAGTATTGCGCAGTTTTAGAAGGCTTAAATTCCTAAATAATAGGGATTTAATTCTACATGAATTGCGCAAGCAAGGCAAGCTGAGCAAAGGAAGGAAATTGGCTAAGTGTTGGTTGATTTTGTCCTGATATATGTGAGATAATTAGTAGAGTGTAGTAGACTCTTGTGAGAAGAGTGCATTGTATTTTCCATGATTCGTTGGTTGAATATACAATAGAAGATAGAGGGGTTTTGAGAAGCAAGCTTTCCCAAGGAAAAATATTTGTGTTGTGGATTGATTTTCTTCTTTCTTTTACTTGGTGTGACTATGCGATCGTGTTTATTTTCTGCAATTAATTTGTAGAAGGAATTAGTATATTTCTTTAGCATATCGAATGATTGGATTGAATCCATTGGTATCCACATTGTTTGTATAATTTCTATAAAGAGTCCCATAACAGTGTTTCCTAAATGCTTAACATCATCATAAATAATTCAACACCTAATGTTAAGGACCTCAATGATCTATTCTAATTGCAAAACATGATCAGTTAGAAGAATTTTATTCTAAGACCCTATGTATTAATGTACAAATTTATAACATAGATCCTCTGTTCACCAGAGTCGGTCAATGTGTACATCAGTATTTCTTTTTACAAAGTGTTTTGCTGACAGGAGATCAATATGTGAAAGATCAAGGGAATGTCTCGAGGCTGATCATGTCATGTTGTTATACTTCCTTAGGCTTTAGCCTTTATTGTGCACAATCCTCCATTCCCTCCACAGGGAATTTGGCAATGAGAGTCACGAGCCACTGCTAATAGCCAAATGTTTCAACTACCCATGAACAATCTCGAGGAGATGCTGAGAGAGCGTGTGAGCATTCTGGAATAGTTGGTGTGTGGCAGGTGAGGTGGCAGCCTCTTGTAAGGTGGTGCTAGGCTTCTATTCGATAAGATATGAAATAGAGCCTACACTACCATGCGAGGAATTTCCTACCTGAAGGTAGAGAAGCATCCCGGGATAGTAATCCCTCAATGCATATATCACCCAAGCTCAGAAGGGGTAACACCATGGAACGTCTTAGTATTACTTCAACAGAGTGGCCAGGTCCTAATTTATATATAGAAGCCAAACGGATCCTGAAGAGTAGGCCGTAGTGGAGAGGATTAGTTGTAGTTAGTTTGTGAAGTAGTAGACCTAGTCTGTGAGGAGAGCACATAAATATCTAGTGAATCCTTTGGATGGTGCAGAGCCAAAGAGCCATGACTAAGCTATTCTTGAATATTAAGGAAGGGTGTTTACTATGGAGAAAAAGGGTGAAATACAAAATTTAAAGAAATAATTGGATAAGGATTATCCTGTTTGATTCTAGACGTAGGTGGAAAATATTATGATTATAGAAAAAGGATTATCCTATTGTACAATTGTACATCAGACGTGGGTTATCCGTGGGGACCAAGCAACCATGAGGATAATTGAGAGTTCATAGGACAGAGTAATACCTGGATAATAGCACAAGAAAAGTGGTGCCGGAAGTGACTTATTCATAGTTCGGGAGGTCGGGTTGGATGCATAGTGGTAGTACATGCGGGTGTTATGCCGAACTGACTGAGTTGAAGGTCGAGGGTCTGCTGGTTAGAGAGAGCGCAAGTTACGAGCTTCAGGATAAGCTGATTATGATTAAGTCTGGAAGTCAGGATTCAAGAGGATCATGATGAAGTGAAATAACATACGGGTATGCCTCGACCATTCACATATTCATTCTATTGGTGAGCCCGTGGTGTACCACCATGTGGCAATATAAAATTGGTGATATCCATTCTCTATGAGTGAGAAAGGTAAGGATTGAAATGAATTTTATGTATCAGAGAAGATATAGATTATATTTTCCTTTATGGAAAATATAGAATAGGATCCCGCTTGTCCAACCCTTCAAGATTCTTTCTAGAGTGTAAGCTATTTTTTTTAATTGGTTTGGTGAAAAGTTCAATATTACTGTCCATACTGTAAGATAATTATTTTTTAATTGGTTTGGAAAATAGCTGAAGAATAAGCTCAGGTAATTGCTTGTTGTCATTATTGTTACATATTTAACCTATTTAAAACAAAGAGATGTGCAGTTTAAGAATATTAAGAAACTTGATACTGAATTGACTCAATATAAAAAACAAATGAAGAAGACTAGACTTGGCTCTATCGAGAAGTCTATTAAAATACTATATTGTGTGCACATTCACAATTATTTTCTTGACTCTCAGGTCAATTATGGATATCATCAGTGTATATGTTATGTGACACTATAAATTATTTCTATAATTTAGTAACTGATTCTCAAAGCCCACATTTCCTATTTGTTTGTGTCTACATCGATACCTAGCAATGCATTTCTACATTTTTATCATTTTTTATCAATCGAGCTAGAGAAGAAGATTTATCTAGTTGTATTTGTATTCAAAGCTATATAATTGACACATATGAATACAAGAACATAGTAAATGGAAGATAATTTTTTAACGAAATGTGCAAATATTTCCCCAACTCCTTGTGCTAGTTATGTGTATAATAACTATTCTACTGGAACTCTAGGCACACCGGGTGTCAAACCCAAGTTCAACATGAAATCAGGTGGCACATTTTTCTTCATCTCATAGGCATAAATTTTTTTATCAAAATAATGACACACATACATTACAAGAAACAATATTGCAACAAAAACTAATGGAATGCACCTTCTTGGGGAAACTTGTAGAACACCAGAAAAGAATAGTAACTCCATTACACCATATACAATGATAAAATTTATAAAAATAAATAGATGAGTCTACTATATTATAAGCATTACCAATGTGAAGAAGGATCAAGAGAAAATTATGATTGTAATAAATGCTACGCTTGCATCCAATTTAAATAACAAATTGTTGACAGGTGGAAAAAATCCTCTTGGAACAAGTGAGTATTTTTCTAATCAAAGTTCCAATTATATATATTTTTCATTTGTTATGGTTGTTGTTAGCATAAATTCTTAATGAAAGTGTATGAAAATAACTCACTTTAGTTGTGTGTGACAAACAACCCAAAAAACAGAAATGGTTGCTTAACTTCTTTAGATCTGCAATCGATAGTTAGAACAAATGCTGCAAAAACCAGATCTATGAAGTAAAAGAAGTTAAACAATAAGTACTTAATGCATCCAACAAATAAGACAATATTTAAATAATGTTCTTCATCATATTATATAAACAATTGTTGAAGGGAAAAAAATAAAAGTTACCATTCCCCCTCAATGGGATAGGTTCTTGGTTGTCCTCAACGCTTCAGTTCTAGAATTTTCTCTCTCTCAATGCTGCAGAAAACCAAGAATGTATTGAACTCTATGGGAGCTCAAGAAGAAAAATAAAATAGTAGGAGAAATGAGAATAATCTAAGCGTGACAATGAAAGTGATAAAATTCAAGAATGAATGGAAAACCCTCCTATTTATAACAAAATATTGAGTTATCCTCGATAATGGCGCATAATAAAATATTATTAACCAAGATATAGATCTAACCGCTTGGAATATTTTATTATATTTTGTTGGAGAGAAAAGATATTTAAATTGGTTAAATATATTTATTTAGAAACAATAGATAAATAAATTATTTATTTATCATTTCAAGAATGTGGTTAAAGAATAATAAACAAATAATGATTTTTTAAATTATTCTTAGGTGATTTACTCAAATTTAACAAGGAATAATAACTAAATAATGATTTAATTAATTATTCTTAGAGAAAAATAAGAAAAAAAAAGATTTATCTAATTATCTCTCATAATTTGGTTAAATATGATGATGAATATTATTTAAACATTGGTTTAACTAGTTATTCCTAGAGGAAAATCAAATAAATAAGGATTTATTTAATTATTCCTCATGGGGTTTCTTCTTTAAACCATAAATAACTTAATAAAATATGGTTTATTAAATTATTTATTATAGTGAAAGCAATTTTACTATGGTAAAATTGGTCTTACATGGTGTACTTTGATCCATCTAATTGTAAATAGTTAGATGACCTAATTTTGGTGATAACAGATTTCCCCCCAACGTGCAAGCATTAGGAGCTAATCATATGACTGAAGTATGTTGTAAGAACACAATCACTAAACACTGAAAGGTAGTTAGAGGGAGAGAGATATATACATAGATGGAGCGAAGCGAGAGAGGACACTGACTGAGGGGGCGAGAGCTACAAATGATATAAATCTCCTTTAATGTTGGGGCACATATTCTCAATGGGGCGAGGGAGGCATACCTATGCCTGTTAAGATGAAAAAGTACATAGAATGAAAATGGGCTCAACAACATGAGACAGAGAAATAAAATACATTATAAATGGTACCTAACATGTTGGCATAAAATGGGCTATAAAAAAATATAATAGATCCCACATACATACTGCACTTAGAGAAACATGAGCTAGGATTGAATACAATAATATCTGAGTACATGACACATAATAACAACAAAAAAATCCCTGCTAAAAAAGGAAAGGGCTCTGAAAATATGAATGGATCATCTGAATGATACATGCATGCTTTGGGAACTGCAAGTGGATGAAACGGAACCCATCAAATCTGTGGAGCTGCATCTGAGGTTGTAGCATAATCTGAGGTCATTTGGGCATGTGGGGGGCTACCTGAAGGGCCACCCCCTCATGATATTTGAAAAATATCTCACACACCCAGGAATCAATGTTACAATCTACTTGATTACTGGACCATTAAGTATACGAATCTAAATCATGCAATAATGAGCTGAGGCTGAGCGGATGAGAAAAAACCAAGTCTAAGGGTAATGATCATTCCATTTGCTCGATCTGAGGTACCAAAAAAGAATGGAAGCTGGAACCAAGGTACACTGCCCTCTAGACCTGTCTTCTGGAATGAATGTGTTGATGTCAACAGAAGGAGGTTTTCCATAGGTGAGGCAATGATGAATCTTCAACTAGGGCACAAGGGATTATAGTAAATTTACTGATGGGCTGCCACCATTGATGATGATGGAATAGGGGATACTAAGTAGCATACAGATGACTTCCCTTTTTAGAGCATAAAAAGCATGGATGACATGGAAACGACTGACTCGACTCCAGAGGGGATGGGGGACAGTATGATTGGAGGCAAAAATGGATGACACGAGAGGGATGCAAGTAAAAAATGGATGGAATATCATAACAAGAGGAAAAGGACCTCTTGACAGACTCCATGAATGTGATGATGACTCAACTCAGATGTTATGAATAACAGTCTCGATAATGCTGCCACATAGAATAGGCCCAATGGGGACCATAAAAACATGAGAAAAGGATGGCTACTCATGACAAAAATCAACACACACATTGAAAAGTATGAAGGCAAAGTGGAGCCCCAGGTACAAGTAGCGCATGTGAAATAATCAAATTTGAAGATGTGGGAAAATGACCCTTCTTGGAAAAATGGATTCTTGGTGAAGTTTCAAATTACCAAAAAAACGATGACCCATTATAGTGCTCGATGAGAGTTGTCCAATGTGTTGACAGTTTGTTAAACCAAGCTACGGTTTGGTCACAATTAGAGAAGGAAAATTTAGGGTTTTTCCTTTAATAGGGTGATTTGCCTCTAATTTAATTCATTTTGTAAGTGAGCTATGGTGAATTTGGAGACGAGGAGAAGGACCTAAATCTTGCGATGATTTTAGTAGAAAAACCGGCCGTGGGAAATAGTATCTATGAATTTCAGTAAGGTGGACTTACTTGTCTAAGGATGGCCTCAATGCTTCTTGGAAGGATGGTTCCTAGTGAAGAATGAAGGTGAGAAAGGAATATAGGAATGAACTGCTAGAGAAGGTATAGAATCATCCCTACTCACCAAGTCAAACATGGGGAACAAGTGGTAAGTGTGGTATATATAAATTAGAATATTTTAAGATATATTATCAAACATCTACGATATATGGCTTGTTGAAGAGGCCGGTAGGACAAACTATCCAAGGAATGGGAGGATAATTGACCATACCTAGGTTGGTGGAATCTAGGCCAAGACTTATGTTAATCAAGTAAGAAGGTGGCTAGGGGTTCCATCATGCCCCCAAGAACGTGATACTTCCCCCCAGCAAATGTGATGGAGGGGAGTGATCCGGTATGCTAAAGGTGGGAATGTTTCCCCTATATAGAGGAGTTTGTGGAGCGCCATGATTTTCCAAGTGTTGAAATAATGGATTGAAGCATTCAGTTTCATAGACACTAAACCCTCAAGAGAATGGTGAGAATATGTAGGGGCATAGGTGCCCCCAAGCATGTTATGGACATGCCAAATGTATTTAGGATAGTGGACTCTAAACACATTTTGATGATGTGGTTTGCCATTTTTTTATGTTATGGTTATCTTCTATGGAAAGAATTGATAGATACAATTAGAGAAAGGAAATGGTTGATTACCAATCTCATTTGGCACTACATATATGAAGAAAATGGACTAAATTTATGGGTTCGCATACATGGTGTCACTATCCCAAAGAGTGGATTTGGATATAATGAATTGGTGCTCACATAGAAAACATAGAGGTTGGTCAACAAAAATGTCTAAGGGACTAGGTTGTTGATGTAAGATGAAGGATTGATTAAGTGGATCATCCCTAGAGTGATTTGAAGTGATATGGGACTCTATATTTTCTTCTAAATGGGGAAGAATAAGGGGAATAGATTCGACACTATCAGATACACTAGGAGGGTTAGGGAGAATTTCTTCTCCTTGACTCTCAAAGATGGGTGCCCCCTTACCCAAACATTGGGTACAAATGTAATGGCCAGATGGTGTATGTGGTTAAAATGCATGGGTTCAAAGTAAGGGGTTATATAACCAATCAACCTCACTATCAATGAATTCTTTGGAATCCACAACATGTTGGTCATGGGTCTGTTGTGGAAGGAAATAAGCATGATGGTGCATATCATCCCAAGGTAAATTAGGGGTGGTCATGCCTTCCATAATGTCTTGATTTGAATGAATATGGGAATAATAGAGGAAGGGATACCACATGATGCAGTGGAGCTACCTGGTGCACCATCATGAGAAATACGGTTCAAATATGCATCATTACAGAGGATACATGAATGGGAGGTTCGATCGAAACAGAATGGGAAGCCCTAGAGGGGTCTTCCACCGTGGATCTCATGGATGATGACAGATAGACAATAACGATCGAAGAGCATGTCATATTGACATTGGGGGGAGGTATCACAATGGGTGCAGAAATGTCCTTTGGTTATGCTGGATCAAAACTCGCAAGCAGAGGAGTACATGATCCACTACGAGTAACCTCTACTTCGCAAATTGCCTCAATGGTATTGTGGAATTCATCAATATGGGGATAGTGACGAGAATAGTGGCCATAAATATTGCACAAAGCATAAGCGTGGTTCATGCACAATGATTTGAGTTTCTTAATTGAATCAGGTAAGGTAACATGGACCTCTGGGATGTCAAATTCAAGAAACGTTTCATTGACCACAGGTTTGAGATGAGGAGGCTTAGGATAGTTATGGGTGGCATGCCCAACAAAATCACACAAAGCACATGGAGGTGTTGACTTTGGAGGCTTAGGTGGATATGGAGTTGTTTGGGGAGCCTTTTACTTAGGTTACTTCTTTTTGGCTTTTCTCGCCTCACCAGATGCTTTTGCAACAGGTGTGGGTTCTTATTGAGGTGGTTGTGGCACTGAAGCAAAGGGAGGGGTCATGGTGGCTGGTTGGACCAGGGTCAAAGTGATATATTTTTTGAGTTGACCAGTTGGAGTGTTTTCCGAGGGATCAATATACCAAACTGGGATCCCCAGGGTCAAATTTGGTAGACTCAACGTAGTCATAATAGGCACTAAAAATACTGCAGAGGGAGGAGCTAAAAATGGTATCTAATAAGAAGGGTAATGGTCTGGTGGAATGGCTCCGAAATGGTTAAGGCTTGGGGGAACCATTCCTGGTTGAAAAATATTTAGACAGACACTATCAGAAGGATAAGGTCCTTGAGGAGATGGCCCTACAGGCTGTTTCGAGTGAAAAATAGTAGGTTACGAAGGCACTGGCTGCTAGCTAGTCAAACCAGGCTGCTTCTCGCTAGCCCAAGGTGCTTGTGATATGAAAACACTTGATGGGTTGGGCTTAGTGATAATGGGGGGGGGGGGGGGACTAGGGAATGAACCAAGTAAGGTGGAATATTTATAAACTCCTGGTGAAACACTGGTGAGAGTTGTGGCTAATTAGTTATCGGCCAACAAAGATATGATGGACTCAAGGAAGGTCTGAGACTTGTAATATGTCAACTAAACGATGGTGAAGATCTTTTCATTGTGGGGAAAACACATTTTGCGGTGAACTGCAGATGTGAAAACTGACATCGCATATTTGTAGCTACGACCCAAGAGGATATTATAATCCAAGGGGGAATCGATGACTTCTATGTCAATACAAACAATTTTTCCCGCAAGTGTGTTTGGATAATTGTGGAACATGCTAAGGGGATGAGAAGGGTGACTATACCACACACGCAAAGTGATGGTGGATGGGGCCAAGTCGGGTGAAACGAGCTTATTCAAAACATAGGCGGATATCACACAGGTGGATGTGCCCTCGTCATTGATACATCTCTGAACATGGAAATTACGAATCTTGACTGGTATTCGGAAGGAAACAGATGAAGGTAAAGCAGGATGTTCTGAATTTTCAACATCAAAGAAGATCAAACGATCATCTGAAGGATCCACATTGACCAAATCAGATAGTATATATTTTCATTGATATGGGCAGGTCTGGAGGAGTTCCAGCGTTAACATGGCAGCAAGAGACTGCACAAAGTAATCTACTATGTTGTAGGTGTGGGCATCTTTGGTAGAAGCAACATTTTAGCGTAATGGCCCTTTGGGGATCCTGTGAATGACATATGCCTTAGGAGGAGGGATTTTTAAGGAAAATTTGGTGTCAAAATGGACTCTATGGGTACTTTGGTTTGGGACTTGGTTGCTGATGTAGCGGGTTTCTTGTCATATTGGTGCGACCGAGTCTAAATGTTGACATCAACAGTATTGACCTCTTTAGAATTCATCATAAGAATATAGTAATCATGGGTACCAGGCTACGGGGGTTGAGGAGCAGCGTGACCTTGAGGTGGTTAGGCGAAAACATATCCTTGTTGAGGGAAATGATTGGTGAACACAACCGGTTGAGCTAACGTAGTGTTTGGAGGAAGCGAAGCGGTGGCTTGTTGTCCCCTAGAGGCTTCTTATGCTTCCCACAACTGGCACATTTGGGGTAAAAGGGGACAATAAAGGGTATAATATCCATGGACACCACAACATGAACAAGTATTGTTTGTACGAAGAGGCTTGTTCTGCTTGGGGTGATCACCTTGTTGTTGGTTTGCAGTGTTAGGCTAGTTCCCTTGGGGTGCGTTCAGTTGATTACCTTGGCAACCTTGGTTACCCTGTGCTTGTTGTTTCTAGTTACCTTTTCCCTTTTTATTTTTCTTTGAATTATGAGGATTAGTCACGCTTTTCTGCGCATAAACCTAACCTTGAGGATGCGGTGGATGCTATGGCAGAGGTTGATAAGGCATGGGAGGCTAAGGCGCTGATCAGGAGGGGTTGGAGTGTCGGACCATGCATAAGTATAGAAAGTAGGAGGCAAAAAATTTGGGTAAAGAGGTTGAGCAATAACTAGCCCTAGCATCGGTTGATGCTGGTGGGAAAATGCATAAGGCATGCTTTGACGAGGACACAAGTTTCCGGGAGGGGGATAGGTGTTGGAGGAACTGGTCCCCCTTGGGAGTAATCATAACCCATAGAAGGATGAGTATACAAATTTGAAAGAGATCCAATGATACCGTCGGTAACATGATATGCCCCTAGTGCGTTGGCACCAACAAGTCTGAGGATGCCACTAGCTTGAGGACTTGCACTTGCATTGTCACCTGACATGGTGACGGTATGAGGGTGAGGGGAACTGGGTTAAAAATCTTAGGAAGAACTTGATGAACCATAATCAAAGTCGGTATGGGGACTCAACGAAGGACTAACTTGGACTCTACGTGGTGGAGTAAGTATTCCTAACTGAAAATGAGGCTGTAGGTCTCTGCGATAAACCCCTTGGGGGTGAAATGATGGAAAGTCACAAATGACACAAAAGGTTTGAAGAGTGATAAAAAAAGGCTCTGTGATGTGTATTGATTAATTATGATGTTTGTGTCTTGGCTTGGCAGTGTAAACTAAGTGCTCTTCACTTTAGGTGTGGGTGTCTGAAAGTTGTGTGTTAATTTTAATTAAGCCCAGATGGTTGTGTAAAGAAAAAGAAAAAATGTTGAAGTACTGTAAATAAAATTGAAATGACAATAAAATAAAAAACTAATCATGCATAAATTCAATCCAAAAGGAGGCTTCCCAAATAACTAGTCTAAAAGGCGGGAGAAATTGAATCAAAACACATACGATAGCCAAAATATCTAAGGTCTAAGGAATGGGGATCTAATGACTCAGATCTACTGGAAATGACGCAGGAAACAACAAGAAACTGGAGGGGAAATTTGTTGAAAAATGTAAGGCGAAATTTTAAAACCCTACGGGAAACAAGGGTACCCTAAAGGAAAGACCAAAAAAAAAATCAAGAGGGGGTTTTGGATGGAATAATAACCTATCAAAAAGGATCTGAAAGAAGGATAGATCAAACCTTGAAACAATGGCTAAAAGTGTTGTAAATCTCAGACTACCTACTCAACTTAACCCCTCCTAGAAAGGTGGAACTGTACTGAAACCCTAGGGGCTTGGTTCTACTTCAAGGAGACAAAATGAGCATATACATGCCTAAGACAGGCTGAGACAGAGGTCAGACAACCCAAAATAATGCTCTCGACAAACCTTGATAGACACAGAAAAAATTCAGAAAAATGTTCCAGCTCTCAGATATTGACAAGTGGGCTACTGAAATTGCAGTTACTGGGTAGAAAATTGCAAGTTCTTGGATAAATCACACTTTTTGAGCCAAAAAGTGCGAGTTCATGTTCCTTAATCTTCGAGCAGCATGTTGCGGAAAATTTGTCGTCTATGGCGCCACTGATACTTGTTACCTATGGAAAACACCAAAAAACAGCTGGAAGTTATAATTTTGACTGATTTATGGCATAAAAATTTAAAAACAACATCAAGAGACTGAATATATTTGAATAAAAACCCTTGTCACTGAAGTTGCTAGTCACATAGGAATCTGAATTACAACAGTGGAGTCGCCATTTCTTGACAACAATGTGTAATAAAAAACACAACAAAGTCGCCATTTGTTAGCGTAAATTCTTAACGCAAGTGTACGAAAAGAGATTGCTTTAGCTATGTGTGACAAGAAGACCTAACAACATAAATGGATGCTTAAATTCTCTAGAACAACAATCGATAGTTAAAAAAAATGCTGCAAAAACCAGATCTATGTAGTAAAAGCAGTTAAACAGTAATTACTCCATGCATCAAATAGGTAAGACAAGATCTAAATAATGTTCTTCATTATATTATAACACCTGGTGAAGGGAAAAAATAAAATTCACCAGTTCGCCTCAATGGGATGGGTTCTTGGTTGTCCTCAATGCTTCAGTTCGAGAAGTTTCTCTCTTTGAATGGTGCAAAAGGCCCAGAATGTGTTGAGATATATGGGATCTCAGGAAGCAAAAGAATATAGTAGCAGCAATGCAAATGATCAAAATGCGACAATTAAAGTGATCAAAGTCAAGAATTAATGGAAAACCCTCATGTTTATAGAAAAATATTGAGTTATCCTCGATAATAGCGCATAATAAAATATTATTAACCAAGATCTAGATCTAACTACTTGGAATCTTTTATTATATTTTGTTGGAGGGAAAATATATTTAAATTGGTTAAATATATTTATTTAGAAATAATAGACAAATAAATGATTTATTTATCATTTCAAGAATTTAGTTAAATAATAATAAACAAATAATGATTTTTTTAATTAATCCTAGGTGATTTAGTCAAAATTAACAAGGAATAATAACTAAATTTGGATTTAATTAATTATTCCTAGAGAAAATTAAGATAAAAAATTATTTATCTAATTCTTTCTCATAATTAGGTTAAATATGACCAAGAATATTACTTAAATAGTGGTTTAATTAATTATTCCTATAGGACAATCTAATAAATAAGGATTTTTTTAATTATTTCTCATGGGGTTTCTTGCTTAAACTAGAAACTACTTAATAAAATATGGTTTATTAAATTATTTCTTATAGTGAAAGAAATTTTACTATGGTAAAATTGGTCTTACATGGTGTGCTTCGATCCATCTAATTGTAAATGGTTAGATGACCAAATTTTGGTGATAACAGTCATATACTTCCTATAACAAAGTTATATCTAACTATCTAAAACTAAAATTAAACTAAGTAAAACTATAATTAATTTAAGAAAAAATATGTAATATATTATAATAATTTACAAGATATGAACACAGTCTATTACAAAGATTTAGTCAATCTAAAGAGCAACAATTAAAGGATTTAAATCAGAAAAACACGAATCATAATATGATGAGATTTAAAATCATAATTGGAATTGAATTCAAAAAATTGAACAAATAAGTTTTGGCTGAAGATTTAAATAGAAACTTCAAAAATATTTTCGGGTTTTCATCCTATTCAAACAATTTTTTTGGTATTTTATGGAATATCTACACAGTCATAATTTAAATTAAATCAATAACAATTTATATCTCGTAGACGAGAGAAAATGTGCCTATATTTGAATACTAGATTGGAATGATCAACAATAAGTAAATTCACAATTTTTTAATTCCTGATCATGAAAATATGTAAATTACAAAATTGACATAAGGAATATTAAACAAAATTATCAAATATTAATTCAGAATCAAACAAAATAAGTCATAAGAGTACTATATGAGGCATTTATTAAGTAATTAAAATCATGTACTGACATAAATCCCATAGCTCATCACACACTAACAATGAAAAATGGTTTTAAAAAAAACTGGTACTTCAAAATTGATTAAAACATCCAAGTCTCTAGTCTTCACTGGTTCAAGACCCTTTGAACCAACGCATAAAGGTCTATAAATACTAAAAATAATAAAATAGGTCTTGAAACAAGAAAATCAACATATTTTCTGAAACTGAATACTCAATTCTAAAAATATCTTTGTTTAATTGATATCTCGTAGACAAGCAGACATCCTTTCCTCATATTCAGAATCTTTGTAATTGATACTAAGTAGCAGGTGAGGTGCATGTACTTGGATATAATTTTCCCATTGTGAATAAATCTCAGACAATGCAGAGAAATAAATGGAAGGAAATTTATTGATGTCGGTCTGGACCTAGCAATTAATCCTTGTACCTTTTTCTTCTTCTTGTAATATTTGACCTCAAACTTAGCAATAAGACTGATTTATTCAAAAGGAAGTTGTAGAAATTTTGGAAACTTTATTGTTTCCAAACTCTAATGTTTTTTTTTTTTTTAAATTTCTACCTAGTCCTTGGCAACAATATCTTCTGCATACTATTTTAATTCTCCTAGAACTGCTTCCTTTAATGAATCGACACCTGATAGGTCAAATTATTCTGTAAAGTATGTTCCTTTTCCCCAAATTGTTAAGCATTGCTCATATGTCATATTTATGGATGATCTGATTTCTTTTTCCTTTTTCTCCCTGAAACTTAAGGATGCAAGCATTAATATTTTATATCTCTTAGAAACTTTTGAAATTTCATTATATTGAAATTCATTTTCCTTGTCAAGAATAATTTTTTTTTTAATTGATTTATCTTCTTCTACCAATGAATAAACTATTTCATTTAATTTTTTAATTTCGTGATAAAATATTGAGATTTTATCCATCTTCATGTCAGTATGAATCTTAATCGCAAGCATACGAAAAAGGATCGCTTTAGCCGCACATAACAAACAGCCCTAAAAGAAAATATGGTTGCCGATATCTTTAGATCTACAATTAGTTGACCAAGATAAATGCTACAAAAATATAGATCTATGCATTAAAAGACATTAAGCAGTATATAAAAGAAAGAGTTGCTCCATGCATCCAATAGACAAGACAAGATATTTTTTTTTTTTTTTTTGTATTTATGACTCCTGGGAGGAGAACATAGAAAGATTTTACCAGTCCTCCCCAATGGGATGGGTTCTTGTAAGTCCTCAAAACTTCAGATCTAAAATCCCTCTCTCTTGATGGTGTAGAAAACCCAGAAAAAAAATGGAACTCAAATGGAGCTCACATGAAAAATGGTAGCAAAATATGACAATGATGGTGGATCAAAGTCAGAACAAAATTATAGATCCAGAGTGATCTTTAGGAAACAAAAGGTAGTGATTGAATGGAAAAAACCTTCTATTTATAACAAAATATTGAGTTAGTCTAGATATTGGTGCATAATTAAAATATTATTAACCAAATCAAGATCCAACTTTTATGGAATATTTTATTATATTTTTTGGAGGGAAAAAAAATTTGACTTGGGTCAAATCCCTTTATTTGTAAATAATAAATAAATAAATTATTTATTTATTATTTTAAGGATGTGGTTGAGTAATAATCAAATAAATAATGATTTATTTATTTATGAGTGATTTAATCAAACTTAACCAGGAATATTATTTAAATATGGTTTAAATAATTATTCCTAGAAAATAATAAGATAAATAATAATTTATCTAATTAATTTTCCTGTTTTGGGTTAAATATGACCAAGAATATTAATTAAACTATTGTTTAACTAATTATTCCTTGAGGAAAATCAAACAAATGTGGATTTATTTAATATTTCCTCATGGGGTTTCCTATTTAGACCATAAAGAACTTAATAAAGGTGGTTTACTAAGTTATTTTTCATAGTGAAAGAAATTTACTTAGGGTAAAATTGGTCTTACATGGTGTACTAAGGTCCATCTAATAGTAACATCTTAGATGAACAAAAAATGTTGTAATAGATTGCCCCCTAATGTGCGATTGTTAGGAGCTAATCGTATGACCGAAGTACGTTGAAAGAACTCAATCACTAGACACTGAAGGGGAAGTCAGGGAGAGAGAAATATAAGGTAGACCAAAGCACTAGTGGACTAGACCCTGAGGAGGCAAGACTTATAGGTGCAACAAGTCTCTTTTATGAGTGAGTACCAATGTTATAGGCGGCGGGGGAGGCATACTTATGCTCGCCGAGACAAAGTACAAAGAATAATGAATCCAGTAAAGAAGGGACTGTACACTATAGTACATGCTGGCATAAACATGAGCCAGGAAAAAACAAGATAATGAATCCCACATACATATTGTGCCTAGGATAACAGTCAAGACTTATACAATAATATCTGATTACATGAGATATAAGTACAACCAAAGTGCCCCTGTAAACAGGAAAGGGCTCTGAAAATCTTACTAATACATGAAAACTAAAAGGCGCTGCAAGCAGTGGAGGCTAACATCATCAAATCTATGGAGCTGCATTTAAGGTTGTACTAAGGAGTTCATCCGGGCATATGGGGGGCTACCTGAAGGGCCAACCCCTCATGACGTTTGAAACATCTCACACACACCGGGGAATCACTGGTACAATCTGTTGCAACACTGAACCATTAAGTATACAGATCTCGATCATGCTGTAAGGAGTTGGAGCTTAGAAACAATCAAGTCAAAGGGAAATAAGGAGTCCCTTTTCTTGATCTGAGGCACCGAAAAAGAGTGGAAGTTGGAACCAAGGTACACTGCCCTCTACATTTGTATTCTGGAATGAATGATCTGATGTCGACAGAAGGAGGTCTGCCATAGGTGAGGCAATAAAGGATCCTCAAGTAAGGCACGAGAGAAAAAAGTAGAGTGACCAATAGACTGACACTAGGGATGTTGATGAAATGGGAGGTACTGAGTAGCGGACGGACGACTTCCCTTATTAGAGCATAAAGGACATGGATGACCTAGTAGCAACTGACATAATATCCAAGGGGATAGGGGACAATATTATTGAAGGCCATGATGTGCGGAGTGAGAGAGGAACCAAGCAATGAAGGGTGGAGGACTATATCGAGATACAAAGGGACTCAGGATAGACTCCATGGATGCGATGATGACTCAACTCGGATGCTCTAAAAAAGGGTGACTCGATGATGTTGCCACATAGAAAAGGTCTGGTGGGGACTATAAAGACATGAGTACAAGATGGTTACTCATGATGAAATTAAACATGAGCATGGATAAGTATGGAGGTAAAGTGGTGCCCCAAGTACAAGTGTTGCAAGTGAAGAAATTTGATTTTTAGGAGTGGTTAAGTGACCCTTCTTGGACAAAATGTGTCCTAGTGAAGTATTAAATCACAAAAAACTAACAAATAGCCATTTTAGAACTCTGTGAGATCTTTCCAACGGTATGGACGGTTTGTCAAAATGAGCTACAGTTTGGCTGTAGCGGGTGAAAGAAAAATCAAGGGTTTTTCTTTAAGGCATTTTCCCTCCAAATTCACTCATTTGCAAGTGTAGTTGTGGTGAATATAGAAAGGAGAGAAGGCCCTAAATCTTGCAGCGATCGTAGTGGAAAAACCGACCATTGGAATCGATATTCGTTAGTTGCAGGTTAGAGGCCTAACCATACTCTTTCAATTAAGGGGATCAAAATTTCAGTTTAGGCACCCATAGCTCATGAACATGCCAGGTAGCACTTTTTGGGGTCTGTTCTGCAACTTGGGCAGTAGAAACTGGGAAAAAGACTGCGACCTGTCCCAGTAAATGACCTGAAAAGTGTGACCTATTAGAGAAAGGGGGTTTCAGTGCTGTTTTTGGCTGAGATATGGGATTTTTATGGTTGAGGGGCACAGGTGCCCCCAAGGATGCTATGGTCATGCCAAAATTTTATTTAGAACAAGGGGAATCTAAATACATTTTTATGATGTGGTGTGCCATTTGTTTTTGTTATGGTTATGCAGTTTGAGAAAGGAAATGGAGGATTACCAATCTCTTTTGGTACTACATATATGAAGCAAATGGACTTAAGTTTCTAGGTTGGCATACATGGTGTCACTATCCCAAAGAGAGGATTTGGAGATAATGAACCGGTGCTCTCCTAGAAAACCCATAGGTTGGTCAATAGCAATGTCTAGGGGATGCAGGAATGATGAGGAGTATCATACCTAGAGTGATATGAAGTGATATGGGACTCTATAGGTTCTTCTAAATGGTGAAGAATAATGGTACTAGAGTCGACATGACCAGATACATTAGGAGATTCATGGAGAATTGTTTCTCTTGGTCTCTTAAATATGGGTTCCCCCTTACCCAAACATTGTGTGTCAATGTAATGGCCATAAGGTGTATGTGGTTCGAATGCATGGATTCGATGTAAGGGGGGATAGATAAAGTCAGGGGTGGTGATTACTTCCATAATGTCATCATCGTAATAGAATATGGGGTGACTAGTGGAAGAAAGACCACCTGATGCGGCAAAGATACTTGACTCATCATCATGAGAAGAGAGGTTCACATGCGCATCGTCACAAGGGGTGATAGAAAAACAAGTAGATGAAGGATCCACCGGTGTTGAGCCCAAGGTGATTGCTGAAGGGAGATCAGGTGAAAATGAAGGGGAAGGCCCAGGGGGGTCTTCCACCGAGGATCTCATGGATGATGATAGGTAGAGGATGGTGGCCGCAGGCTCCGTCATATCGACATCGGGAGGGGGAATTTCAATGGGAGTAGGTAAATCCTCAAGCTGTCCTGCCGCATACTGAGTAAGGATGGGAGAGGTGGATTGGTTCTGTTCAACCTCGTACTCTCGAACTACCTCTAAAGAGGCACAATAATGCGTAAGGTGAGGAAAATGGTGAGAATAATGGCCATGGAGATCACACAAAGCACAAGGTTGGTTGGTGTGAATAGTCTTAGGGTTCTTAACTATAGTCGAGGAAGAAACAGAGGCTTCAAGGACCATAGACTCAGGGAACACAACATTAACCATGGGCTTGATATGGGACAACTCATAATAGGTGTGGGTGGCATGACCGACGAAATCACACAAAGCACAAGGCTTTGGAGGTGGAGAAAGAGTAGGGTCAGTTGGGGCAGCCTTGTCTTTTGATGCCCTCTTGTGACCTTTTCCCTTTTTACTCAAAGTTGTCGCAATAGGAGAAGGTTCCTGTTGAGGTGGCTGAGGCACTGTAGCAGTGAGAGAAGTCATGGGAACCAGTTGAACCGGGGTCAAAACAATATAATGTTTGGGTTGACTAGGTAGGGTAGTGGTTGGGGGATCTAGGTACCAGAAAAGAATCCCAAGGGTCAGGTTAGGAAGGGATAGGGTAGCCATGACAGGTATCGAGAACACTCCAGGAGGTGGAGCTAGGAATAGTATCTTACCAGAGGGGTAATGGCTAGGCAGGATAGCTCCAAGATGGTTAAGGCTTGGAGGAACCATTCCAGGAGGTTAGAGAGGCTCATGGATACCAGCTGCAGATGAAAGGCCAGGAGGAGGGGGTCCAGAAGGCTGAATCGAAGGGCTAGGAGTAGGTTGTGGAGGGCAAGGCCACTGACTATCCGAAGTGGGCCGCTTGAGGGAAGCCCGAGACAATTACATCATGCAAACATTCGATGAGCTGGGATCAAAGACAGGATGAGGAAGACCAGGGAATATACTAGGAAAAGAGGAGTCTTTTTAGACTCCGAGTGAGACACTGGTCAAGGGGTCGATGGTTTGCTTATTGGCCACCGAAGATATGATGGACTCAGGGGAGGTCTGAGACTTCGGTTCTTAATATGTCAACTGGTGACTATCTTTCTGTTATTGGGGAAGGAAATCTTGAGGTGAACCACAGATGGTACAACAAACATCGCATAGGTGTAGCTACGACCCAATAGAATGTTGTAATCTAAGGGGGCATCAATGAATTCTACGTAATCGCAAACAATATTTCCCGCAAGGGTAATAGGACAATTGCGGAATAGGCCAATGGGCTAGGAGGCATGGCCATCCCATGCTCAGAGAGTGATCGTGGAAGGGGAAAACTCAGGTGATCCAAGTTTCTTCCAATTCAAAGTGAACATCACATAGGTGGATGCCCCCTCATCAATGATACAACGGGAAGCGTTGGCGTTTCGGATCTTGATTGGGATTTGGAAGGAGACGGAAGCAGGAAGAGGAGGATGTTATAACCGGTCCACATCGAAGACGATCAATCAATCATTTGAAGGATCTACAATGCCCATGGTAGATAGTAGAGCTTTTCGTTGTGAAGGGCATGACTGGAGGAGTTCTAGCATTGAGATGGCAGCAGGAGATTGTGCCAAATAATCTACTATACTATATGAATGGGCAAGTTTTCCAGAAGCATAATTTTGGCATAGTGGTCCCTTAGGGATCTTAGTATGAACCTCTGCCTTAGGTTGAGGGATCTGCAAAGGACCATTAGTTGTCGAAAGAGGCTCTGTAGAACCTGAAGAAGGGGGCTCGGGGGCAGACGTAGCGGGAGCCTTGTTGTACTAATGGGACCAAGTCTGAAGGTTGAGGTCTATGGTTATAGGTTGGTCAAAGTTCATCATGAGAATCTGGTAATCGAAGGTACCATATGGATGAGGTTGAGTGGCTGCCTGACCTTCAAGTGGTGAGGTAGCCACAAATATTTGTTGAGGGAAAGGATTAGTAAACACAGTCAGGTGACTAGGCGTAGCATTAGGAGGGATGGAAGGGGAGGCTTTTTGCCCTCGCGATGCTGCTTGAGTCTCCCACATCTGTCGCATTTATGGTAAAAGAGGACAATCATGCGTGTAATGAAGATATACACTGCAACACGAAAAAGGCTTATTTGTGCGAACAGACCTATCCTGCTTGGGCTGAGTGCCCTGTTGCTGGTTAGCAGTGTTAGGTGCATTATTCCGAGGATTGGATCTGTTGGCTCTCTGTGATTTACAAGAACGACAAGAATAAATGCTGCAGGGGACCACATTAGAACCACTTTGGAATCTTAGGATCTAGCCTTCCTGGATTCAGAGAGCAATCTCTCTATATAGGTGTTTTTGAAAGATATATCTTTATGCTTTTGTTAAGATATTAGGCTAGTTATGAAGCTCTGAGAACTTTGTTTGGTTTTGGTTGGGTACTATTAATTGAGAAGGTCATGAGAAGGGTGGAGGTGAGAATAGATTGAAATAATGTTTCAGCTGGACAAATAGGTCATGGGACAGTATTAATCCATTGGGTTATGGAGTCACAAAAGGATTTAATTGTACAAAAATTCTTCAAGGGTCTCCATAGGGCAAGTCATCTAGATTAAAGGATATTTTTAGATTGAGTTGTGAAATGGAACATTAAAGTGTTGCAAAAGAAGAAAAGCTATATTCAATTGAGAATCTCCTAGCTCCACTAAATAGGAAAATCCTTTTAAAGTAACTGTTTGAAGAAAGCTAAAAGACAGGGAAAACCATAAACTTCTTTGGACAAACTTTTAATAAAGAAAACTTTTAATAAAACAATCTAGTAATCCTAAGACTACTTTCAGATAAAGAAAACATATAAGATGACAAAGAAAGCAACCTAAGATCAAACAGAAATAATCTAATCTTCTTTTGGAATACTCTCAAGGTATCTTTCAAAGCAACTTTTGAAGGCAGGCCAGAGGATAGAGCGTACCATAGACTTCCCTGGTTTAGACTCTACTTAGTAAGATTTGAAGAATATATTTAAAAACAATATCTCAAGTTGTACTCAGACAGACACGAGCTCACCAAAATTTCTCCCTAGTTATACTGTATTGAATCATTCTTAAAAAAAAAAGCTGGATAAAATAGGAGCACAATTAAGAATCCTCCAATCAGACCTTAGCAGAGGAAAACATAAAGATAAAGCTTTTAGACAGAAATAGGGCACTTTGACAGTAAATCCTAATCTACTTTTTCTGTTCTTTATCAGAGAAAATGGACAATATGAAAACATAAGAAAAGACAAATATAGAGAGAAAAAGCATCATCATTAACATAGAACAGGATCCTGTGAATTAGCTTGTTTTATTGATGTTCAAACCAATTACATACTCCAAGTCCAGCGAGTCTTTACAGCTCAAAACTTCTTTATCCAGACTAGCACTCTTCAACTACTCAGCAGCTCTTCAACAAAAATCAGTGACAACCCAACACTCAATAATAATCCAACCCTTTATAATGAGTTCCTCATATAGTATTTATAGATAAATGAGGAGGTGGGGTGAAAAAAGGGGTCTTAATTGTTCATAAATGACAGAGTAAATGTTTTTTACCTTTGATACCATGAAAGGCCCAAGGAAAAATGCATTTAATAGTCTGACTCTGCATAATGAATGTTACATTAACTTTTGAACCACTTGGTTGCATTTGTTGACTTTTAGGCTTATTTTGTAGGCTAGTAATAACTTATGAGCTGTCTATTCGAAATTTCTCTGACTGTAATAAATTATATCTTTTTTAGGGAATTTAGGCTAGCAGGTGGCATTTTCATATTTTGGAGAAGTAATTGCTTTGTTGGTTATGCATTCGAAGTAGTCTTCCTTGCTGATCTGTCCGATTTATGCTTCAAACTCTGATTAAGCCTCTAATATTGCTTTTTGGCCTTTATAATCATCTTCGTTGTCTTTGAAATTACTGACTGTATTTCTATTCTGTAATCCTTTGTTCACAATCTATGTCTTTGTCCTTAATCACTGTTTTAACCTTTACCCTTTATCTTCTTATCAAGCCTTTAATATTCTTCACTGGTTTTGTTTTGTTTCTGCATGCAGGTGTTTCTTCTATGCACTGGAGGGTTTCATGAATGCATTGATGTCCATGAAGCATCGATTGAAGTTTTGAATCGAACCCTTTATCCCATTTCTTTGTTTATCCGGTCCCATGGATCATCATCTGGAGACTGTAGCCACTTATATGACTGTTGGGTGGCCTTCTTAGTTCGCCTGCCATTAAACCTGCAACCATGAACAAAAACATTAAATAAAACCTACATTTTTTGTTTTAATTGCTTTCATAGGCTTGGGAAGGCGATGGAGCACTTGCGGAGGGAGGGACATACGCAGAGGAGAGGTTCCATGGACGGAACAAGGGGACAGGATGAAATTTTGAAGTTTGGTGCAAAATGGTGGAAAGGAGGTTTTGTGCGAAACCGGGTGGGTTTCACATGACAAATAAACGGTAAGCAATTTTGAGTGGATCAGACATGATTCCACTCATAATATGACACCTATCCAGGGTCAAACCACTTATTTCGTGTATAAATCAAGTGTTAAACCCTGACATAAAAATCCACGCGATATTGATTGCGGACCGTTGGATCTGAGGGAGCCAGATCAACGACGGAAGTTAGGCGTGATAGGGGAAGATGCACAGTAGAGGGAAATGGTGGAGGATAGGTGTCGAAGGGAGATTGGGCTGTGGTGAGGAATGGACGGTGGGCCAGCGGGTGATGTCATCTATTTTGTCGAAAGTGGAATTTTTATCGAGCGGGTTGGAAACTTAGGATCTGCGAGGGCCTTTATATTGATAAGTTCTACGGTCTAAATCCATTGCAGGGTGAATGAAAAGGTTTGTGATCGGGAGGAGGGAGGATGAGAGGGGAGGACGATCGCCATTAGATCCAAATGATCAACGGTTGAGATTGATTCGAAGAGAAAGTAAGGGTGTGGGGTAAAAGGATAAGAGAAGGGGATAAGAACAAAGGTGGGGGTAGATAGGACTAGGAGCTAAGATGAGAGGGATCTAGGGATAGCGGTGGTCATGACCTCGGGTCATATGAGGAAAGGGTGGATGGTTTAGGCCCAAAGGGGCTTGAGGCCTTATATTTATAAATGGGCTGATAATAGGCTAAAAAGAGGGTTTTAAAGCCTTTTTGAAGGTTCCGATAGGGTGAAAGAGGGTATAAGAAGGGAAAATGGGCCTTTTTAGAGGGGAAATGACTATTAGGATAGGTGAAAATGAGTAAAAATGGGCAGAGGAGATGGAGGTGGAAAATGGGGAATATAGCATGAGATCAGTATTTTTTTTTGAATCATTATGTTAACTTGGGATGATTTGAGTGAAGATTTTAATGAATGGGTAAGCTTGAGATAATGAAGGAAGTGAGATTTCCAAAATTCACAAGCTTTTCTCACAATTTTTTTTTTTTTGGAAATATAAAGACTCATTTAGCCATATTTAGATACAACAAATTTTACTGATAGCTAACAGTGGCTCCACTTGGCTAAGGCAGCTCCTTGGAGGTGTCAAGAACCTCAGAGAATAAATCTCTGGAAAGTAGATCAATGCCTTCTTTTTGCATTTTGAAAATCCTCTTTGAATTGACGATTTTGCTACTTTGAAGGTCTTTCAGCATCTGAATCATAACATGATTAATCTTGAACCCAAACTTATACCTACACAACATAATTTCCTAATATTTTTTCTTCAGTGGGTGCATTTAGACTTGCAAACCATTGTAACATTAAATTTTCTTTTATTTGAAAGCAGGAAACTATCTACTTCTACCCTTATATCACCCATGAGTTCAGATTGAACAGATGAACTCATTATTTCTTTACCTATTCTAGCTATTTGTCAAGATTAGACTGTTTGATAGATTTTCATTCTCTAATCTAAAACAGGAAATTGAAACATAATCAAATCAGAATTGGATAGTCTAATTTGTTATGGGGCTATGGAATTTTGTACAAGTTGCACATAGACTTTATTTGCAGAAATTTAAAACAAAACTGTGAAGGCTTAAGATCTGAAATTGATAAGCATCCTTGTTTCTTTCTTTGGTTCAGATTTCGATCTTTTTAGAACCATTTCTTTATTTTCCTTATCTATTCTACTAATAAGCGAAGTTTACATTGTTTGGCAGATGTTCATTCACTAACCTATCAGCAATAAATTTAAATCTATTCAATCATGATTACACTGTATGATTGAATAACAATTCTTCTTTTAAAGTAGTGGCATTTGGACTTTCACACTTCCAAATTTTTCTCTTTTTTGGTATGGGGATGTACCTATTCTTTTATATGCCCTCTTTTCTTATTTTATTTTGTTTTTGGTGTTTATTTCTTCAAGTCTTTTTCTTCAAGCAATGTTATTTACAATGGACAAATATTTGAACTGATTTTCTAAAAAAAATAATGTTTGAGCATCCTGCCATTGACGGGACCTCCAAAAAGTTCTATTCCATCCATATCCTGAAGAAAAAATGAATTTTTACCTATAACAGACTGAATGAGATAAGGGCCTTTCCATAAATTTTCAAACTTTCCATGTTTTCCCTTATCTTCCCTCCTAGAATCCCATTTTAGTACCTTGTCACCAATGTTAAAATCATTTGCCTTTGTTCTTTTATCAAACAACTTCTTGATGTTTTCTTGTACTTGTTGTTCTCTATTGTAGACTTCCTCTCTGGTTTGCTGCAACTAGACAGTCTTATTAATTATTCTCATCATGTCATCTTCTTCAGACTGTACTTCCTAGATCAACTTCATGATTGGCACTCCTAGACTAGTTGGAAATATCACATCTGCTCCATGAACTAGTTGATAAGGGGACATTCAAATTGACTTTTTAGTGGTCAATGTTTCTACCCAAAGTGCATGTACTAGCTTGTTGTGCCATGATTTTTTATTCTCTTCCAACAAATTCTTGATGATGTTTACCAAACTCTTGTTTGAGGATTTTTCCAACCCATTACCTTGAGGGTAATAAGTCGTGGAATGACCCAATGTAATCTGGTATTTATGGAAAAAATCAACCATATTTTTGGATCCAAAGGTAGCAACATTATCAGTGATAATCTTCCTAGGGCAGCCAAATCTAGACAGGATATAATCTTCAAGGAATTTAATGATTACTGAGTCTGTGGCATTCCTAGAAGGGATGGCCTCTATCCATTTGGTGAAGTAATATGTTGTTGTGAGGATACATTTATGTTGGGTAGATGAAGTAGGATGGATTTCCCCAATGAAGTCTATACCCCACTGTTGAAAAGGAGCTTCAACAGTGATTGGTTGCAGAGGTAAGGGTAGCAATTTTATTTTGCCTTCAAAGATTTGACACTTATGGAAGACAACTATCATTTTATGGACATCTTGAAATAGGGTGGGCCAATAATAACTAGTTCTAAGGATTTTGTTGACAATATTTTTCCAATAGAGGTGGCCTCCACATTCTCCTTCATGAAAGTCATGCTTGATCCTATCTGCATCATTCTCAGGAAAACATTTAAGCAATAATCCACTAGCATTTTTCCAATATAAAAATTTATCTAAAATGAAGTAATTAACAGCTTTTAACTTCAAAAACCTTGCCTTTTTTTTATACAAACCAGGAGGAACATTAATATTAAGAAGCACATACAAAATATCAGCATACCAAGATGAATTCAGAAAATAATATTCAATGGGTGGTGTTGCCCACTCCTCCTGTTCATCTAATGAATTAAACATGTTTATATCAAGTGCTTGTAAGTTGGTTTCAGCCATTAGTTTTTCTAGTCCTTGGCCTTTGATGAGCTTAGTGGGCTTAATCTCTAAATCATATTCTAATATTGCAACAATCCACTTTCCGCTTTTGCCATCAGGATCTTGTGTCAAGATGTCTTTCACCATTGAATGAGGCACAAATGCAATGATGTGTGAGTGTAAAATATAAACTCTAAAATATTTTAAGGCTTTGACTAAGGCAAAGGCCTGTTTTTCCATTATGTTGTATTTCAGAGGTGCATCTCTTAATGCCTTGCTAAAAAATGCAATAGGCTGCTCTTGTCCATTTATATTTTTTTGTAATAGGACAACAGCTACTGAATGTTCTGATGCAAAGGAGAATATGAAGAAATCTTTGGTAAAATCAGGACTAATAAGAATTGGTGTGTGGGTAAGTGCTTGGTTTACCAGTTCAAAGGATTTCTTTGCTTCTAAGGTCCATCTAACTCCTGTCTCTTTTTGGAGCATATTTTTGATGTTTCTAAGGAGTTCAACTAGGTTGGGTATGAACCTTCTTAAGAAATTAATCTTTCCAATGAAAGATTGAAGTTCTTTGATGTTTCTATGATGATTGATTTGCAATATACCTTCAATACTTTTTGGGTCTATCTTTATTCCCTCTTCAGATATGATATGACCAAGAAGTTTTCCTTCTTGGATACCAAACAATGTTTTCTTTGGGTTTAAGGATAAACCATATTTTCTGCATTTCTCAAAGACTTTTCTTAGGTGTATCAAGTGTTCTTCATCTATTTTGGAGTAAACTATTATGTCATCTAAGTAAATCACAATGAAGTAACCTATTTCTTATGAAAAAGAAATATCCATGTCTCTTTGGAATGTGGCACCAGAATTCATTAAACCAAAATTCATTTTCACATATATGAAAGTGCCCCAAGGTGTGATAAAATTTGTTTTTAGTTGATCATCAGGGTGTACCAATACTTGGTTGTATCATGAGAAGACATCTAGCAAAGAAATTCTTTTTGAACCTACTACCCTTTGTAAAATATGATCCATTTTGGGCAAGGGATAGTTGTCCTTTAATGAGGCCTTGTTTAAGTTTTTGAAGTCAATACAAAGCCTTATTTCTCCTATTTTCTTCCTTATAAATACAAGATTAGATACCAATTTTGAGTATCTCATAGGGACTATAATTCTAGCATCATAAATTTTCTTGATTTCTTTCTCAACTAGAGGTAATTGAATAGGGTTTATTCTGCATAATTTTTGTCGAAAAGGCTTCTAGTTTTCCTTGAGGGGTAACTTATGCTGCATTATTTCTGAACCATATGATTTCAAATCTTCATAAATCCAAGCAAACACATCAGAAAATTCTCTAAAAAGCTCAACATATTTCATTTTTACCTGAGCTGGCAGTGTCTTGGATAATTTGTGTTGAAGATTGCAATAAGAAATAGTGAAGGAGGCATCCTAAAACATCATTCCTGATCCTAGTTGGAAAATGATCACCTAAACTAGGTGGAGCTCACACAGGTGATTTTTGGCGCAAAGTCTATTTTTAGACATGTCGATCATATTCTATATGTAGCAGGAGGCTATTTGTGGATGGTTGGTCAAGTTGGAAAAATAGATGGATTTATATTTTTAGACATATTGGGCGGAGTCTATTTTTATACTGCTAGTCTAAAAATAGATATGTCGAATATTATTAGCTCTTAATAATATTTGGACTCTAAACAGTATCTTATTCTCTTGGAGCACTTCAGTTAAGTGCATAGATGTGGCATGGGAGCTGACAGAAGGAATTATGCTATTCCTGAGGGTTTACTAGAGCTATTGCATGGAGGACTTCAATTAGAACTCATGTGACAGAGTTTGGTGGAGTTGGAGAAGTAGTTGGTGGAGTTGTATTTAGTTTAACTCAGTTAGACTCAGTTGAGCTAGTTGTATCTAGTCTAACTGATTGATACACTAGTGAGAGTGGTGTGAATTAATTAGTTAATTAAGTCACTAAATAATAACTCATTAATCAACTGAAGAATACATCAGTTAACTACAGTGCATGGACAATTTCAGTGGAGACCAGTGGAGAGGTAGGTGAAAGGGCAAGATAGACTATCTGTTGTGACTATTAGTGATGCATGAATTGCATCTACATATACATTAGAGTTTCCAATGATAATAATGCATTCAATGAGAGTGGGATTACATTGAATTGGTATTTTTAATTAGCTTGGATTGTGCAGTGGAGGCAGGCTAGCAAGTGGCAAAGATCGGTGCATGGATTTGCAAGATTGGGCCTCATTAGTGTATGACGATTGTACTGTACTGAGAGATTGTGATAAGCTTTGTATGTTTGTATGAGATTTTCTTATGATATACATGTTACATAATATATATTTGGGGTTTTCAACTTCAGGATTTCCCGTTAAACAACTGTGTTATGTGTGTTTTTATTGCTTCATGTGTTTTGCAATAGTTGATTAAATTTCTGCAAGAATTATAGTGGAAGGATTTTGTATTTAGCAAGAAGATAAATATTGTTAGATCAGGAGAGTCCAGATATATACATGCATATTTTATATAATTTATACATGGTATCAGAGTTGTGTTATAGATTTTCTACATGGAATGAGAGAAGGAATTTTTGGGTGCGCGAGTTTGCAGAGAATATCTGAAAATTTGGGTGAAATATTTTCAGATAAAAATAGCATATTTGGATTCCTTGTGAAAAAATACCCAAATTGAAAAAAAAAAATCGGTCAAATCAGAGCTTGGATGAGGGAGATATCGTCGATTTAAAATCAACTCTTTTGTTAGAAAATTTTGCGACGGCGAGACAATTGCAATGTGCGCGAGCCAAGAATCTACATGCACTGAGGTACAAGATTCATGAAAAGCTTTAAGGAGAAAAGCAGAGGTTAGTGACTTGGTGGTTGAGAGGGAGCCTTTCAACATGCAGCCTGAGAAGCAGTCTCAGAAGGTGGTGGAGCAGCCACAACTAGAGATGCAGAAGAATCTTTATAGATTTGAAGTAGATGGGATTTCTACGGAGCTTCCTACTGTTGGGAAGTCTGAGAAAGCCATGCAATTGAAGCTTGAGAGAGAGCTAGATTTGCATGCAGGTAAGAGTGAACCTCGATATGTGGAGTAGCCACAAGATGAGGATCATGGAGTGGGAGTAACCACTCATGCAGAAAAATTTCGTGCCAGATGGGCAGAGGGAGTGCATGCAGCTATACCACCAGGTGAGAGGTGGGGCGACATGCATAAGTAATCCCAAGAGGATATTTCTGGGCAGGATTCATTGAGATGGTGTGGTTCTCATGAATTGAACCTGGCTACGAGGTGCCCATAGAGCAGCAGTAGCATAATCAGTTGGATTGATGTGGGAAGATCAAAGTGACAGTGTTAGATATTGGAGCATGGTTCAGAGTTGACAGCAAGTGTAGAGTGCATGGGTGCAGAGTTCAAAAACGCAGTGGTTCCTGAAGACATGTGTCATAGCTAATCAAATGTCTAAGACTTTGATGATAGATGCATTAGACTGATTGATTTTTTTGAAGCCTTTCAGTTTCGGAAGTGTTGCAACAATTGTTGCAGGGTGAATGCATGGAGTTGCATGTCGCATGCAAAGACAAACCTTTCTTTTTGAGAGGGAGTGTTGAAGATTGCAATAAGAAACAGTGAAGGAGGCATCCTAAAACATCATTCCTGATCCTAGTTGGAAAATGATCACCTAAACTAGGTGGGGCCCACACAGGTGATTTTTGGCACAAAGTCTATTTTTAGACATGTCGATCATATTCTATATGTAGCGGGAGGCTATTTGTGGATGGTTGGTCAAGTTGGAAAAATAGATGGATTTCCATTTTTAGACATATTGGGCGGAGTCTATTTTTAGACTGCTAGTCTAAAAATAGATATGTCGAATATTATTAGCTCTTAATAATATTTGGACTCTAAACATTATCTTATTCTCTTGGAGCACTTCAGTTAAGTGCACAGATGTGGCACAGGAGCTGAAAAAAGGAATTATGCTATTCCTGAGGGTTTACTAGAGCTATTGCATGGAGGACTTCAGTTAGAACTCATGTGACAGATTTTGGTGGAGTTGGAGAAGTAGTTGGTGGAGTTGTATTCAGTTTAACTCAGTTAGACTCAGTTGAGCTAGTTGTATCTAGTCTAAATTATTGATACACTAGTGAGAGTGGTGTGAATTAATTAGTTAATTAATTCACTAAATAATAACTCATTAATCAACTGAAGAATACATCAGTTAACTACAGTGCATGGATAGTTTCAATGGAGACCAGTGGAGAGGCAGGTGAAAGGGCAAGATAGACTATCTGTTGTGACTATTAGTGATGCATGAATTGCATCTACATATACATTGGAGTTTCCAATGATAATAATGCAGTCAATGAGAGTGGGATTACATTGAATTGGTCTTTGTAATCAGCTTGGATTGTGCAGTGGAGACAGGCTAGCAGGTGGCAAAGATCGGTGCATGGATTTGCAAGATTGGGCCTGATTAGTGCATGACGATTGTACTGTACTGAGAGCTTGTGATAAGCTTTGTATGTTTGTATGAGATTTTCATATGATCTCCATGTTACATAATATACAGTTGGGGTTTTTAGCTTCAATATTTCCCGTTAAACAACTGTGTTATGTGTGTTTTTATTACTTCATGTGTTTTGCAATTGTTGATTAAATTTCTGCAAGAATTATAGTGGAAGGATTATGTATTTAGCAAGAAGATAAATATTGTTAGATCAGGAGAGTCCGGATATATACTTGCATATTGTATATAATTTATACAATTTGATCATTTTAGGCTTTGATTCACTGCCTATATTACATTCTTCAACATCGGTTTCAGTGGGCTCTATTTTTGGCTTTTTGGCAACATCATTAAAGTCAAAAAATTCTTCTAGAGGCACTAGTCCTTTTGGCAAGTTTTCATTGAAAGAATGCAATACTTCTAGATCATCTTTTTCTAAATCAGTGCATATTTCTATTTTATGTTTGCATCCTTTGGTTAACAGATTTGTATTAGTAGCTTTAGGAGGCTCTTCTTGGCAAGATTGTTCCTCAGTAGGGCAGTCTTCTTCATATTCTGAATTTGAACTTGGCATTTCAAACTCGTTTCTAGACTGCAGGAAG
Organism: Pinus albicaulis; assembly: GCA_034641835.2. Classification (NCBI taxonomy): domain Eukaryota; kingdom Viridiplantae; phylum Streptophyta; class Pinopsida; order Pinales; family Pinaceae; genus Pinus; species Pinus albicaulis. The sequence continues at coordinate 346,309,484 of CM076582.1, forward strand.
TCTTCTATTTGTTTATCTACTTCAAAAACCTATTATTATTTTTCATTATCTGGGACTTCTGGTCTATATTTGACTTGGATTGAATATTGTTTGTTTTCATGGGGTCTCAGACATGTACTAGCAGCAAAGGCTAAACCATTGGCTAGAATGTTTTGGTTTCTAGGGACAAAGGTGAGTTGAAACTCTGCAAAAGTTTTTAGGAGGTCTATGGCATCATCTCTATAGGCTCTTAGTCTTGGATGTTTGGCAGTGTATTCTCCATTTACTTGCCTAATTATCATTTCCGAATATCCATGGACAGTTATCCTCTTGGCTCCTAATTTTTTCAGTAAATGCAGTCCTAAGAGGAGTGCTTCATACTCTGCTATGTTATTAGTGCATTGGAAATTTAGTCTATATGAATGGCCTTCAGCATGATTATTCTTTGTATTATGCATCCATATGCCTGCCCCTGCACTAGTCTTGCTACGAGACCCATCAAAATTCATACTCCAAAGAGGACTGTCTTCAGATTTTTTATGAATTTCCTCTCTATCCTCTCTATTTTGTTTATCTTGATTGCCACTATGTTTTGCTTTATGGTCTACACTATGTTTAGTTTTGTCTTGTTTCTCATGGTTTTCAATGTGTTGAGGATTTTTTCTTTGATTATCATAGTTAACACTATGTTGATGACTGTTTTGTAGCTCATGACCTTTATTTTGTTTGCTATGTTTTTCTAAATTAGCAAACTTTTTGGATGATTTTTCTTTCCCTTCCTCCTCTTCTATGACTGCCACTATGTTGGTTGATCTATCGTGTTCTAATCCTTGCTAATTAGGAATTTCATCATTGTAAAGAATAAATGAGTCAAGGTCAGTATGTATAGAATAAAGAGGGGAATTGTCTGGTCTTTCTTGACTCCTCACCATATATTTCATGTGTGTTTCCCTATAGAGTCTTCTAGGTTGATTGAAGACAGGGATGGTGGCATAAGTCATATCCATTTGCATAGTGCCTTGAAGCTTAGCACCCCAAGATCTTGAAAGGAGCATGACATACTTTGGAGGTATATCAGCCACTACAATGTCCATCACTAAACTTTTGGCTGGGATTTGTGCTAAGTTGACACATGGATCTTTTATTAGGCCTAGACATTTAACTCTACTAGAATCAAAGGAGTATAAATATTTATAAGGCCTGGTCACCTCAAGGCCTAATCTTTTCCATTATCACTTTGGGAATGAGATTATGTGATGCTCCTGAATCAAGCATGGAATTGTGCAAAATTTTATCATGGATGTCGAGACTGACATAAAATGGAGGAACGCCTCGTTCTTGAAATTTCCCTTCCACTTCTGGTCCAAACATAAGCTCGGGTTTGTCATCATTTAAGTTAATAGAATCATTATAGTCCCCTATGTTTAAGGCTCTTAACAGTTTGGATTTATATACATTTTGTGTAACTAACTCTGTGAGAGGAATAGAGATTTTAATTTTGGCAATTTCACTCTCTATGCTAAAAGGAGTCTGGTTTTTAGAAATGTTTAACTCAACCTTTTTAGTCATTGTTTTCTTAGAAAAATCAGTTTTCTAGTTTTTAATATGGACGGAAATCAGGATGGTTTTATCAGGAGCATTAGCTGAGGTACTAGTGCTACTAGGGTGACCATTCTGTTTGCTAAGAATTTGAGTGTTCTTCCCTTTGTTTTTATCAGAATTTTCAGCCACTGTTTTATGGTTTTCTGTTGTATTTTTGGGAGTGTTTACAGGGTTGTTTTTTGCAGAGATTTCAGGGGTATTTTTCTAGGGAACTTCTTGGCTATTTTTACTCCTTAAGTCATATTTTTTATGTATTTCTATTATGGCATTTTCAAAACCTTGTTGGTAGTCTGCAGATTCTAGGCTCTCTTCTTCATAAGGTGTATATATGACTTGTTCTTTCCTAGTGAGGAAGATAACATCCTCATCATTTGTTACCAACATCTTTATGTGATTTTCCCCTATTTCTTCAATCACTCTCTCATCTTCATCGGCATAATTCTGCTGGAAAGGAGGTCTAACTTGTTGATCAGGGCCTCTTTGTCTAATTTGAGGGGGATTCCTTCTAAAGTTCTGATTCTGATTTTGATTTTTGTTTTGAGGAGCTATTTGATTTTCTTTAGGATAAGCTCTCTCATTCATGTTTATTATTTCCATCATCGTCTCCATGGTTCTAACCAAATTATCAATTTTAGAATCTGATTTGGAAGGTCCAGCGTCATCTTTGTAGGCAACCTTTTTCTCTGTTTTCAATCTAGCTCTTCTGGCATTTAGGTTAGCCTCTACACTTACTGCCCCATTCTACATGTCTTCTAATGTGAGGGGTTCTCTCTCTCTCTTAATTGGTAGGAAATTTCAGTGTCAAATCCATCAGGGAATTTCATTAGAGCTAGGCCTTGTGGTGGTTTCATATGTATAGGTAGGGAATTGTACACACTATTAAATCTAGTGCAGTACTCTTGTACTCCTTCTCCAACATTCCTTTAATGTTCTCATATTCGGATAGAATTTGGAGAGGATTCTTCTTGACTTCCCATTTGTTTATGAATAACTTATGAAAAGTAGGGAGATCATTGATACTATTAGGGGTTAAGCCTTTAAACCATTTTCTTGCTTCTCCCCCTAAAATTTGAGCAAAAATTCTAAGTTTTACAGTTTCATCATCTATTTCTTGTCTGTCAAAGTAATAATTCATTATATCCACATGTTTTTGAGTTGTAGTAGAACTACTAGCATCATATAATGGAATCTTGGACTGATAGTCCTGTGGTAGAGCAGCTAAAGGTAAAGGAAGGAGTAAGGGAGAATACCATGTTGCTATGATATGGGCTTGTGGAAATAATGGGGGGTTTACAAGTGGAGGATTTGTGATAGGAGGTTGATGATGAGCTGAAGTGGTTTGAACTGTGGATGTGTGTGAGAGTGTAACAGGAGTACTAGGACCAACTAAGTACTGTTGAGCAAATTTAGGATGAGAGAAGCCAAAATTGTGAATGAAATGGAGATCATGAGGTGTGGAAAGGGAGGCTTATCTACTGCTAGTGTGTTGTGAATTTACAGGCTCAAAGTCTATCTGATCTATACCACTTTGTGACTTGGTTCTAGATAAGCTTTTGATATGAGGTATTTCAACTTGGGTATTCTGCAAGTTTATAAGGTTTTCAGGGAATGAAATTGATCTGTTGATTGATCTGAAAATAGTTGGGTTTTTAGATGAAGGAGACTTCCTAAGAATGTTTTCAGGATATCAACTATTGTAGGAGGATTTGGGTCTGGATGGGATCTAGTATGGATTCTTTTGGAAGCCAGGATTTAGATCCAAAGATAAGAAAAGTTAGCCAAATATGACAGTCTTTTAAAGAAAAACTAATCTGTGTCAGAAAACTTTTAATCCACCAAGTTTTCTTAACTAGGTTTTTTTATGTTCTAATGATCAAATAAGTTTCCTAGTGGAGTATTTGGACCACCAATGGGGTCAGAAGGCCTACTGAAAACCAGTGGAGTCACTAGGTGGAATATTTTTAATTATTTTATAGGACTGGTTGTTGTCCACCATCAACAATCAGGAACCACTCTTGGTAGACACTTGATTCATTTTAAGAGGGGGTTTTTCTGAGTTGTGAAGTTATTTATTACTCAGTTTATTTCCCTAGTATGGTCACCACTATGTTGGCTCTCTGTGATTTACAAGAATGGCAAGAATAAATGCTGCAGGGGGCCACATCAGAACCACTTTGGAATCCTAGGATCTAGCCTTCCTGCATTCAAAGAGGGATCTCTCTATATAGGTGTTTTTGAAAGATATATCTTTATGATTTTGTTAAGATATTAGGTTAGTTATGAAGCTCTGAGAACTTTGTTTGGTTTTGGTTGGGTACTATTAATTGAGAAGGTCTGAGAAGGGTGAAGGTGAGAATAGATTGAATGAATGTTTCAGTTGGACAGATAGGTCATGAGACAGTATTAATCCATTGGGTTATGGAGTCACAAAATGATTTAATTGTACAACAATTCTTCAAGGGTCTCCATAGGGTAATTCATCTAGATTAAAGGATATTTTTAGATGGATTTGTGAAATGGAACATTAAAGTGTTGTGAAAGAAGAAAAGCTATAGTCAATTAAGAATCTCCTAGCTCCACTAAACAGGAAAAGCATTTTAAAGTAATTGTTTGAAGAAAACCAAAGGACAGGGAAAACCATAAACTTATTTGGACAAAATTTTATTAAAGCAAACTTTTAAGAAAACAATCCAGTAATCCTAAGACTACTTTCAAATAAAGAAAACATATAATATGACAAAGAAAGTAGGCTAAGATCAAACAGAAACAATCTAATTTTCTTTTGGCATACTCTCAAGGGATCTTTCAAAGCAACTTTTGAAGGCAGGCCAGAGGACAGGGCATACCATAGACTTCCCTGGTTTAGAGTCTACTTAGCAAGCTTTGAAGCAGATCTTTAAAAACAATATCTGAAGTTGTACTCAGACAGACATGGGCTCACCAAAATTTATCCCTAGTTATATTCTTTTGAATCATTCTTAAAACAAAAAGCTGGATAAAACAGGAGGGCAATTAAGAATCCTCCAATCAGACCTTAGTAGAGGAAAACATAAAGATAAAGCTTTTAGACAGAAATAGGGTACTTTGACATTAAATCCTAATCTAAATTTTCTGTTCTTTATAAGAGAAAATGGACAATATGAAAACATAAGAAAAGAGGAATACAGAAAGAAAAAACATCACCATTAACATAGACCAAGATTCTATGAATCAACTTGTTTTATTGATGTTCAAACCAGTTACATACTCCAAGTCCTATGGGTCTTTACAACTCAAAACTTCTCTATCCAGCCTAGCACTATTCAACTACTCAGCAGCTCTTCAACAAAAATCAGTGACAACCCAACACTCAATAATAATCCAACCCTTTACAATGAGTTCCTCACATAGTATTTATAGATAAATGAGGAAGTGGGGTGAAAAAAGGGGTCTTGATTGTTCAAAAATAACATAGTAAATGTTTTTGATCTTTGAGATCATGCAAGGCCCAAGGAAAAATGCATTTAATAGTCTAACTCTGCATAATGAATGTTACATTAAATTTTGAACCACTTGGTTGCATTTGTTGACTTTTAGGCTTATTTGGTAGGCTAGTAATAACTTAAGCTGTCTATTGAAAATATCTCTAACTGTAATAACTTATATGTTTTTTAGGGAATTTAGTCTAGCAAGTGGCATTTTTTTCTTTTGGAGAAGTAATTGCTTTGTTGGTTATGCATTCGAAGCAGTCTTCCTTGTTGATCCGTCTGATTTATGCTTCAAACTCTGATCAGGCCTCTGATATTACTTTTTGGCCTTTATAATCATCTTCGTTGTATTTGACTTTATTGACTGTATTTATATTCTTTAATCCTTTGTTGACAGTCTTTGTCTTTGTCCTTAATCACTATTTTAACCTTTATCCTTTATCTTCTGATCAACCCTTTAATATTCTTCACTGATTTTGTTTTGTTTCTGCATGCAGGTGTTTCTTCTATGCGCTGGAGGGTTTCATGAATGCATCGATGGCCATGAAGCATCGATTGAAGTTTTTAATTGAACCCTTTATCCTATTTATTTGTTTATCCAGTCTCATGGATCATCATCCAGAGACTGTAGCCACTTATATGACTGTGGGGTGGCTGTCTTATTTTGCCTGCCATTAAACTTGCAACAATGAACAAAAAAATTAAATAAAACCTACATTTTTTGTTTTAATTGCTTTCAGAGGCTCGAGAAGGTGATGGAGCACTTGCGGAGGGAGGGACATATGAAGAGGAGAGGTTCCATGGATGGAGCCAGGGGAATGGATGAAATTTTGAAGTTTGGCATGAAATGGTGGAAGGGTGGTTTTGTGCGAAACCGGGTGGTTTTCGCACGAAAAATAAGCGATAAGCAGTTTTGAGTGGATCGGATGTGATTCCACTCAAAATATGACACTTGTCCAAGGTAAAACCACTTATTTCGCATAGAAATCAAGTGTTAAACCCTGACATAAAAATCCGCGCGATATCGATTGCGGACCGTTGGATCTGGGGGAGCCAGATCAACGACGGAAACTAGGCATGATCAAGGAAGATGCATGGTAGAGGGAAATGGTGGAGGACAGGTGTCGAAGGGAGATTGGGTTGTGGTGGAGAAATGGATGGTGTGCCAGCGGGTGACGTCATTTGTTTTGTCGAAAGTGGAATGTTTATCAGGTGGTTTGGAATCTTAGGATCTACGAGGGCCGTTAGATTGATAAGATCTACGGTCTAGATCCGTTGCGAGGTGAATAATAAGGTTTGTGAGCGAGAGGATTGAGGGTGAGAGGGGATGACGATCGTCATTAGATCTAGATGGTCAATGGTTGAGATTGATTCGAAGAGAAAGTAAGGGTGCGGGGTAAAAGGATAAGAGAAGGGGCTAAGAACAAAGGTGGGGGTATATAGGACTAGGAGCTGAGATGAGAGGGGTTTAGGGATAGTGGTAGTCATGCCCTCGGGTCATATGAGGAAAGGGCGGACGGTTTAGGCCCAAAGGGGCTTGAGGCCTTATATTTATAAATGGGCTGATAATAGGCTAAAAAGATGGTTTTTAAGCATTTTTGAAGGTTTTGGTAGGGTGAAAGAGGGTATAAGAAGGGAAAATGGGCCTTTTTAGAGGTGAAATGACTATTAGGATAGGTGAAAATGAGTGAAAATGGGTAGCGGAGATGGAGGTGGAAATGGGGAATATAGCCTGAGATCAGTCTTTTTTTTTTTGAATCAACAGGTTAACTTGGGATGATTTGAGTGAATATTTTAATGAATGGGTAAGCTTGAGATAATGAAGGTAGTGAAATTTCCAAAAATCACAAGCTTTTCTCACAAAAAATTTGTTTTTGGAAATATAAAGACTCATTTAGCCATCTTTAGATATAACAAATTTTACTGATGGCTAACAGGGTCCAGGATTACTTGGGGGAGATTGATTTTGAGTGCCTTTCCTCTTATTTTTGGAAGGAGGAGGATTAGTCATGCCCTGCTGTGCATACACCTGCTCCTAAGGAGGCGGGGACTGTTATTGCGGGGGTTGAGAAGGTAAGGGAGGCAGGTTTGATAATGATTGAGGAGTTGGAGAACCAGGTTGCGGATACAGATAATAAGGAGGTTGAGTAAAATTGTGGTAAACAGGTTGGGAAAAAGGAGTAGGCATGCCATATCCTGGATACATGCTACCGGGAGGAGGAAAAGTGCTATAGGTGCTGGCCCCTCCATGAGTGAAACCGTAGCCCATAGGAGGCTGAGCGTATGGATGATAAAGATCTCCAATGATACCGTTAGCGGCATGAGATGCCCCTGGTGCGTTGGCACCACCATGTCTTGGGAAATCATGTATAACGGTATAACATTACTCGACTGAGTGTAGATCAGATCATATTTTAACGCAATTTGGAGAGCGGCTTCTTCAGTTTAAGGGAAATGCAATGCGACATATTTGCCTATAGCAGGCAAAAGGTATCTAAGGAACTAGTCGATGTAGACACGGTCTTCGAAGGTAGGGGCTCGACATAGGCTCTTTCTTCTCCACCATTCCTGGACATGATCGGATAGGCGAGTCACAGAATATTAGTGGAAACAAGTCAAAAGTTTGGTACCAGTTTCACAATGACGGGGAAGCTGGAAATAAGACAGAAAAGCCCAGGCAAGAGTCGCAAAGGTGGTATGAGAGGATGAGGCCTGATCAACATACCACTTAGAAGCTTCACTAGTAAGCATACGTTGGAACAACCGAAGACGGACAGAGTCATCGATAATGGATTTAGACGAAAATCACATGTGGAAATATTGAACATGATTTGTAAGATCTTCTCCAGAAAGACCTTCAAACTTGGGGATGTTGGAAGGGAGCATGGTTGGCATAACAGGCCAACTAGCATCATGGCGTATAGGGTCATTGATCAACTGGTTAAAATCGGGAAGAATAAGGCCTGACATATAGGGGAGCAAGGGTGTAGTCAGGGTAGTTCTTATTGCGGTCCCACTAGTAGTATTCCTAGCATTAGGGTTGGGGCTACCACTAGCATTAGGTCCTAAACCAGACATGGTGAAGGTGACAAGGGGAGAACCGGGGGTAGAACTAGAAGGGGAACCCAATGAGCTAGAAGAGGAGTCATCGTGCGGACTTGGTGGAGGACTAACTCAAATCCTAAGCGGAGGAGTAATTATTTCTATCGGAAACTGAGGGTGAAGGCCAAGAAGTCTTCGAGATAAATGCCTTGGTGGCGCAATGATGAAGGCACAAACATGGATCAAAGGGAAGAGAGACCAACAAGAGCGAGGAGGTGTAGGACCAAATGATTATAATGTCTAAACAAGGGTAGAGAGGTGCAAGATCAATTGATTTAAATGTTTTAAAGTCTTTGCTTGGTGGTGTTAACCAGGCTCTTCTTCGCTTAGGGTGTGTGTGTTAAGTGTGTTAATTTTACATTTTAAACCCAAATGTTTGTAGAGAAAAAGAAAAAGTGTGTTGTATAACTGTAAATAAACCTACAGATAACAGTATATGAAACTAAAATAATAGAAAATAAACAACTAATTATGTATTAATTTAAACCCAAGGAGGCGGGCCTCTCAACAACTAGTCTGTAGGTGGGAAAAAATCTAGTCAAAACACACCAAAATAGCCAATAGATCTAAATTTGGGAGGGACAATGATCTAAAGGTCAGATTTGCTGGAAATAGGTGCAGAAAAACAACAAGAAATAAGAGGAACAATTATTGTAACTAAGGTGGCGAAGGGCTATAACCTGGAGGGAAGTGGATGGGACCCTAGAGGAAAACCAAAAAAAAAACTAAATGGAGGTGTTTTGGATGGATAAATAACCAATATGAAGTGGATATGTAGGTAAGGGATCAGATCTAAAAAATGGTTGAACAATCTGAAATTTTAGACAATGTGCAGTAGCTAAAACTCTTCCATAAAATGTGGAGGGTACTGAAGCCCTAGGGGGTTAGGTTCCCACTTTGATGAGAAAAACAGAACAAGTACAGTTCCAAAATGGGCAGAGATGGAGGTGAAACAACCCTGAACAGAGGCCCAAAAAAACCCAGAAAAATCTCAGAAAAGCTCCCACAAAAAGTCTAGGTCGTAGTTTTTGACCTGTTTTCTGCAGAGGTCACAGGTTTTTTCTTGTTTTATGCACCTTGGAGGTTCAGGTTGCAAGTTTTGGCCCAAAAAGTGCGACCTGTACTTCTGGCACTCTCGGGAGTAGGTTTCAGAAAATTTTTTCATCTCATCTGTAGCTGATGCCAGTCACCTGCGCAATAGGTCCGAAAACACATGCAAGGTAAAATTTTCAATGTTTTAGGGTTTGAAGTAGCTGGATATGAAGGGATCTGAAAAACGATAGAGGTCGTAATCATAAACCCTTGTGGAGTCTCCAGTTGTTAGTATGAATCTTAATCGCAAGCAATAATAAGGCTCACTTTAGCCGCACATAACAAACAACCCTAACAAAAAATATGGCTGCCAATATCTTTATATCTGCAATTAGTTGACCAAGATAAATGCTGCAAAAATCTAGATCTGTGCATTAAAATACATTAAGCAGTAAATAAAAGCAAAAGTTGCTCCATGCATCCAATAGACAAGACAATATTGTTTTAAATAATTTTTGTATTTTTTGACACCTAGGAAGGGAACAAAGAAAGATGTTACCAATCCCCCTCAATGGGACGGGTTCTTGCAAGTCCTCAGCACTTTAGATCTAAAATCCCTCTCTCTTGATGGTGTAAAAAACTCAAACAAAAATGGAACTCAAAGGGAACTCACAAGAAAAATGGTAGCAAAATATGACAATGATGGTGGATCAAAATCAGACCAAAAGTATAGATCTAGAGTGATCTTTAGGCAACAAAAGGTAGTGAGTGAATGGAAAAACCCTTCTATTTATAACAAAATATTGAGTTAGTCTAGATATTGGTGCATAATTAAAATATTATTAACCAAATCAAGATCCCACTTTTATGGAATATTTTATTATATTTGTTGGAGGGAAAAGGAATTTGACTTGGGTCAAATCCCTTTATTTGTAAATAATAAATAAATAAATGATTTATTTATCATTTTAAGGATGTAGTTGAGTAATAATCAAATAAATAATGATTTATTTAATTATTAATGAATGATTTAGTCAAATTTAACAAGGAATATTATTTAAATAAGGTTTAAATAATTATTCCTAGAAAATAATAAGATAAATAATAATTTATGTAATTAATTTTCCCGTTTTGGGTTAAATATGATCAGGAATATTAATTAAACTATTGTTTAACTAGTCATTCCTTGAGGAAAACCAAACAAATGTGGATTTATTTAATATTTCCTCATGGGGTTTCTTGTTTAGACCATAAACAACTTAATAAAGGTGGTTTACTAAGTTATTTTTCATAGTGAAAGCAATTTTACTTAGGGTAAAATTGGTCTTACATGGTGTACTTAGGTCCATATAATAGTAATAGGTTAGATGACCAAAAAATGGTGTAACACTTCGTATATAATTTTGTTTATTCTTCCTTAAAATTAGAAAAATTTGTAAACCTTGATCCTTGAAAACTTCAAGAACTTGTGTTTCCTGTTGATTCTCATTCAGTTGATATTTTAGAGATTCAATTTTCTCATTGAAAGTTGTGACCATAATCTCATAATTTTTTTGTACTTCGTTCTTCAAGATGTGGGTTTGATCTTCATGTAATTTTCCCAATTATTTAATCTCATGATCATGTTTTACATTTTCTTCTTTCAACTCTTTAGGTAGGTTTTCTCTTTCTACAACAAAGACTTGAACTAAAGTGAAATAATTCTGCTGCTAGTTTTCTTCATTGAACAATTCATTTTTATTCAATTTTTCCTCCAAAACTTTAATTTTCTGCAAACTATTATCATATGAAGTTGTAAGCTCATTCAAATGATTTTGATTATAATTAACAAAAGCTCCTAAATCTTCAGAGGACACTTGATATTTTTATTTTACATATCCCTAACCCTGCCAGCTAAATTCAGATACAGTCTCCAGAGTATCATGTTTCATTTTCTTTTTTCTTTTGACAATTGAGTTTGTTTCAATATTAAACTAATAATCTGTCAAAGAAGGGACAATATCTACACTTGGCTCTAACTCAGAAACTAGTTTTAACAAATTATTCACAAGGAATCTTAGTAGAAATGGGTGTTACCGATGATTGAGGAGATACAATAGATATAATATCCATATTGTTATATGATTCCATTTTTTCCTCATTTTCCTTAGTGTTGGTTTCAATATATAACTTCTTTTCTTTCTCCTTATCTACTTCCATTTCTTTGACTTCTATAGTTTTTGGTTTCTTTTGCTTTGTTTTCTTAGGAGAATTAATCATAATAATATTTTGTTCATATGATTTTTATTTTTTTGGAGTCTTTGCTCTTTTGTACTTTCCTACTTCTCTTTCAAATTTTTTATTGTTATGACTTCAACTTATTTACTTCTGACAACAAAACCTTTTTTTATTCAATTTCTACTCCTTGTTCCTTTTGCAAAACAATAGAAGGTTCTAAAGTGAGTTCGCTAAAATAAAACTTTAAATATTCCGTAGAATTTAACTTTTAAAATGAAATGTTCAGGTGGAAAGTCTTTTCCTTTAGGAAATTTTTGAAGAGTTTCTCCCTAAATTATTGTAATTGTTGTCTTGTTTGAATATTTAAGAGTTTTCCTCCTTCAATAGCCTACTGGAAATCATCAATGTTTATAAAATCTCATAGAAAGGGGGTTTCTGATGTTTTTTTTTATTATATAAATGACTGTTATGTAATGAATTTGAATGAGACCTCTAGGATCATAGTGATAATGAGGAAAATGAAATAACCAAATTTACTGAAAATCTTCAGCTTCTTTGAATATATGTCCTTTGTCTCGGATATTGATGTCACCAAACTTGATGGAAAATTACGCTAGAGTTTATTTTGCATCTTACTCGACTTTTTGGCTTCTCCATTCAAAATAGATTGATTAGACACTTCTCTCAAAGAAATTATTTTCAGGATATATCAGGGAAAAATATGGGGACCAACTTCACTTCCAAAAACTTTGACGTATGAATATAATTCCTTAACAAACCATTCCCCTATTGATTCTAGGCCTTCTTTCAAATTACCACTTATTTTGGGAGGTATTGTTCCAAACAGGATTTCATAGAAAGGAATCAAAACATAATGGAAAATATCATAAAAATGGTATTTAAAATTAGACTCCCATAGAAGAGGAGAATAATTTTGAATGGGTAGTTGCTGGTCAGACAGGAAATTCCATTTAATGAGTGGGAATGGAATCAAGGCAATAAAAATATTTATCAAATAGGCAGACATATAGAAAATATATTTGAACCCCAAGGGAGATGATAATGAAAATTTTAATGAATATGTGATATTCTGCGACAAGATGTCAACCACTTTAGGCTTTTCCCCTCATTAAAAATGCTATGGATTATTGGGATCCATTTAATTTATCAATGCTCAAGATCTTGTTCCCCATATAATTTGGTTAGAATTTTAATAAGAAATATAACATGCTTCTTTAAAATAGCTATCAGATATTCCTCCTTTGCTTTGAGCTTGAAAACTTGCTCTTCTTCTCTCAACCAATCCTCAATTAATATATCATAATTCTCTTGACATTTATTCAAGAAATTAGTTTGAAACTTATAAAGGAAGTCAACATTAAGGTGGATTTCCATGGGACTGAGCTTGTATATGGTCGATAAGACTTCAAGTTTCCAAGAATTTATGACAATTTCTTGATGGTCTGATATTTTTCAGGGTTTTATATCAACGTGATAGATAATCCATGAAACCATGTCATAATAGGGAAACGTTTTGGCCCTAGTTGATACTTTATGTAACTATGTTTCTCTAATTACTTCAAACCAATTGTTCTTTGTTTCAATAGTTCTTGTGTTTTTTAACCATTCTCTTTGCTGAAAGAATTGAAATATCTCCTCCCATCTCATCGTACCTAGTTTTTGTGTTTTTTAAGTTGAATATGAGATGAGGAATGGGTTGAAGTTGAGTTGCTCTGGTAGTGGATCATCCATCCCATTAATCTTTCCCTATTTTGCTCCATTTTTTGATTTGTCATTGGAGATTTTCCCCTTCTTCCTATTTTATGACATGTATAAAATAACAGAGGATATCTAAGTTTTTCTTATTTAAAATTTGAAATTGAATTTAGGAATTTCTAAAAAAAATAACGTTATGCTTACACAATTTTTTTTTGAAACTAGTACTATGTATCCATAATTCGGTTCTTCTTTGAACAAGACTTAAGAAAAGAGAATGCAGGCAAAGCACTCTAAAATCTTAAATTTTCCATTGGATATGTTCCATTTTTTGGCATTTTATGAGTTGTAAACACTAAGAGAGAATATATAAGTTTTTCTTATTTAAAATTTGAAATTGAATTAAGGAATTTCTAAAAAAAAAAAAAATTATACTTACACAGATTATTTTCAAAGGAGCATGCAGGAAAAACACCCTAAAATATTAAATTTTATACTAGAGAGTTTCCATTTTTTTTCCATTTTATGACCTGTAAACGCTAATAGAACATATATAAGTTTTTCTTATTTAAAACTTGAAATTGAATTCAAGAATTTCTAAAAAAATTAAAATTATGCTTACATAGAATATTTTGAAACTTGTACTATGTTTCCTTAATTCATTTTTTCTTTGAACAAGAATTAAGAAAAGAGCATGCAAGAAGAATAACTTAAAATCTTAAAATTTTGTTTAGAAAAGTGCAAAAACTACAATTGAACGTGTTCATTTATTTCTTGTAAACATGAGAGCTATTTTTCTTTTCAAGAATCAAGAAAGCATTAGAAAATTTATTATTGATTTAACAAATAATCAATTGAATGTGAAATGAGAAATTTTGAAAATATTTTATAAAAAGAGGACTACAAAAAATATTATTTTAGTCGGATGATCATATTGTTGGGAGGTCGGGCAGCCATGCCTTTTCTTATTTTACGATTGATTTGTTCTATCCCAACTCCGACTATACCATAGTCAGGTTTATTCTTTAGGTCGAGTAGTCGGGCAGTCGAGTATTTTTTCCGCAATTAATCACCCATGAATAGTAACAAAGTATATATATGTTTCTCTTGATTAAAATTTGAAATTGAATTCAGGAATTTGTAAAATAATATTTTGGTTACAAAAATTGTTTTTAAACTTGTACTATATTTCCTTAATTCAATGTCTCTTCAAACCAGATTCAAGAAAAGAACATGCAGGGAAAACACTCTAAACTCTTAAAATAAAAAAAATAAAAAAATAACAACTAAACTTGTTCATTAATTTCACGTAAGCATACCAATTTTGTTTCTTTTTGTGAATCGAGAAAGCAGGAGGACATTTATTATTGTATTAACAAAGAATCAATTGAACTTGAAACAAAGTTTTTTGAATATCTATATAAAAAAGCGCACTACACACAAATCAAGGGATTTTTTGTTGTTGTTGGGTTGATCATACAGTCGGGAGGTGGGACAGTTAGGCGCATTTTTATTATTTATGGTTTATTTATTCTATCCTTACCCTGATTATACCATACTCGGGTGTTCTCATTAGGTCAAGTAGTTGGACAGTTGGGAAATGCTAAGGTTGGGTAGTCAAGAGGTTATAATTTTATTTACAAATCCTTTCTATATTTGACCTACATCTTAAGTCTTAAAAAATATATATATATATTTTTTAAGTTTTTTGTTTTTTTGGTTTTTATTCATTTCATGATGCACAAAAGAAAAATGCGTTCTTGTAAACCTAATAATAGGAATGCAAATGATTCCGTAAATTTTTAAATTATATTTTTCATATCAAAAAATTCCATAACATGGGTCATTGAATGAACAGGCATTAGATTTTTATTTCGAAGCATAAAAAACATTAGAATTAACATAGTTCCATTCTATTCCTCTTACATTCAATTAATTTATGATAATGTCTCAAGTACATATGAGAATGAAAAATGACTCATATATGCAATCCTAGCTTCAATTCTTGATTGCTACATACTTAATATTATCAATAAAGATGAGATTTATCAATGTATAAATAATTTTTTGCATTCTACTTACTTGAAGCTAGCAATGAAGACTAGGTTCGTTAATTTCTAAATAATTGTTTACATGTTTCATATTTAATGTTACCAATGTAGACTGCATTTGATAATATCTAAGAAAATTCTTCAGGCGGTTGGAAGCATGCTACATACCTACTATGCATAGAACTATTCCTCGAAGTAAAAAACAAGGATGTTTTAATTTTCTTTGAAAGTAATTAAATATGTTTTTGGGATAAAACTCTCTGAATATGCTAGTATCATGTCTCGCAATATCCCAATGAAGGAAATAAATAAGAACCATATCAAAATAGTAGGGAAAAATGAGTAATTAATGTTTTGGATTCTGAATCTCTGAACATAGAAGAGTATAACTAAGATCACCATAGATATCATAGTTATCATGTTTTTCATTTTTTTTCTCTCCGGTGGTAGACATTTGAGGGTATCTTGCAAATTTCATAATTTCCAAGTCAACAAGAGTAAATATATGAACATTGACTAGATGCTTGAAAGGAAATAGCAACGCTAACATTTTCCTCTATTTCAATTAGAAATGTGGAAAACGAGTAGGAAAATGGAATTTTTCCTAATGATTGGAATATATATGTTGTATCCTTGTTAACAAAAAAATATTAATAAGTACTTTTGTTAGGGTTGCATAGAGATTATTTCTTTTGCAAGGATCATTATATTCACTTTATGTTAGTTAATGTGTTTCTTATTCATAGCTTAGTCAAAAAATACCATCTTTATAGTTGTAGTTAAATTGGATGAGAAAATAAAAAGAGAGGCATGAAAAAAAGGAAAACCTGCAAATTTTGTTATGCTAAGAGCAATCGCAATAGAAGAGTATCCAAAAGACATGGTGGATGTAGTGGTCGAAAGCTGTGAAATTTCTTGCAAGGTTGCGAGCTAAGACAATACAATATTTAACACATCAAACATAACCATGATTAGATTACTTGATATATGACAAGAAAAAATTTTCCCTTGTTCATACAAGCATTTATCCTTTTTTATTGTTCTATTACAACAACAATATTTAGACTTCACCAGATATCAAAATAATCTCCACCCTAACCAAAACATACCCTGAAACTATTTAAGCAGATGCCCGATGCTGTTAGCCCGATGCTGTTAGGATAAAATTGGTGCTTAGATCATGTTGATAGCTTCTGTAATTGTGTAGGCAAATAGAAACCCATAAATATTTGAATATTGAGCCCAAGCACATAGGGAGACCTTGTAGCCACCTAGTGAAAAAAATAAATATATCATAATTTTTCTTGTGGAAAAAAATACATTAGTATGAATGTAAAGAAAAAAAATTCAAAAATGATAAGAGTAAAGCATGCTATTTACTGAGCCCTAGTATTGCAACAAGAATGGTGCGACTCCCAAGGCTACAAACTTAAAATATCAACCCGGGGTTCATAAAAAATTAAGAGGTATTGAAACTATATGTGAAGCATAAAATGTGTCCTTGTTTCATTGATCTAATGTAATGGATTGAATTTCGTGAAATCAAAGCCTAAAATAATTGCAGAAACGAAAATGTTAGTCTATTTGCAAGAAATGGAAATTCTACTTGCTCAAATGTAAACACTAATCCTAATGTCAAAAAGGTAACTGTTATGCTATTTGTAGGGATGAAAATAACTTGCCTATTTTCAGAATGTAAACCTTGTGCTACTTTCAAAATGTGAAAATTTTCTTTGAAATAAATTAATCCTATGCAAAAAGAACAAATTTTAATTGAAATCCTAAGAGCATGAATTCAAAGAAATAGGCCTAATATACTTTGTAAAATGGAAATTCCTAAGTAGTGATTATTCTTACCCAGTCATATATTTATATCCTAGGGGTTATTATTCAAGCATAAGGGACAAAAACAAAGATTTTGGAGTAGATATAATCAAGTTTTCACGTGCTATAGGAGAGCTACACGAGAATTACAGGAGGTGCTACAGGAGGGGATAACTTATCGAATTCCAAAGTAAATAAAATTAAAATGGGATGGGAATTTTTTATTTATTAAGTGGGATATATTAGGGCTCCATTACAAGTGGAATCACTCCAAAATAACCCTGTTAACATGTGCTAAAAAATAGCATAAAATTACTAGTCTAAAAACTGAAAATTCAAGAATTAGTGAGCTAGTTAACCTACCAAATGTCTAACCTAATCAAGTGAAAATTCCATAGGGTAAATTTTTTTATTAAATTTAATTTTTTTATGATCCAATACAAGTGGAAAAAACTCAAATTAATCTCATTAACAATTTCTAAAAATTATCATAAAATTACAACTATTTTTCTTAAGGGACTTCCATAAAATTCTAGATTTGTGAACTAGTAAACCAATCCAAGTAGCTCAATGATGAAGATGAATTTTAAAATATTTTACAAGGATACATCATTCTTGTGAATTTTAAAATAGACTACAAAATATTGAATCATTTAACCAAATCCTACATCAAAAGAATCATAAATAGTAAATGTAGAAATAGGAAATCAAGAATAGGAGATGCATGTGAATAAGAAGTGAAAAGAAGAAAATAAAATTGTAAAAAAGGGATATGAGGCTCCTAGGATGGCCAAGCCCAAGGATACTCAGAGTCATATGAAGGATACCAAGCTTTAGAAGCTAAAAATGGCACCAACCTTCATTATTTGAATCAATTCAAGTACATCCCTGCTAGAAATGAAAATGGTGTTACTAAATAACAAGTTTTCTCCACAAGAAGACTAAGAAATGCATCGCCCTAGAGGCCAATTCAAATTGGTACTTAAATAAAGTGATGAGGAATCATTCTCCTCAAAAGGGTGAAGATTTCCCCTCAAAAATCCCTCAAATAGTGGATCTAGTTCCCAACACTAGGAATCTGCATTAAATAACAGGGAACACATTCCTAGATTTCTCAATCACTGAAGCTCAAACATTTGTCATAAATTGGTGTGAAACCAGCTCCAAAAATAGAAGAAAAGAGAGATCAACGCCTTAGAAATCAGCCACTTCGAATGGGAAACCTCCAATACATTACATAAATGAACAATTCTTGAATGCTACAAATGACAAAACCTCCTTTCTATATATAGGAGTCCATGGGGCCACAATGTAATCCTAGTGGGGCCACAATGTAATCCTAACTGACCTAACAATAATAATGTAAGGGCACAATAATAACAATATGGGGGTTACAAGGGTACAACAATAACAAAAAGGGGGTTACACTGACAACAATAAGGGACTACACTAGTAATATAGGGACCTAGCATGCTCCTCTCCTTCAAAAAAAGTGTTGTCCTCAACGCTTTAGTAGCTCTAGGTGCTTTTGTATAAAATTCTCATCCTCCCATGTAGAATCTTCAGTGGGTAAGTTCTTCCATTTGATTAGATACTCTGAAATTGATCGACTTCGTAGCTATCGAGTTCTTGTTTCCGTGACTGCTTCAGATTCCAATATGGTTTTTCCTTCTTCATCAAGTTCTGGAAATATTGTTTGAAATGGAAGTTTGTCCCCTATAACTTTTTTTAAGCATGAAACATGGAAAAATGGATGCACTCGCGAAGAATCAGGAAGCTCCAATTTGTATGCCATAGTACCAATACTTTGCAACACCTTGTAAGGACCATAGTACTTTGGTGATAATTTATTATTCTTCTTAGCTTGCTTGAGGGACATTTTTTTGTATGGTTGTAGCTGTAAAAATACCCAACCTCCCACATCAAAACTTATCTCACTATGATGTTGATCTGCATGTTGTTTCATTCAATTTTGTGCCAAATTTAGGTTATCCTTTAAGAGTTGGAGAACTTCTTGTTGATGCTCGATGTGATCCTCCACTACTTGAACCCTAGAATTTTCCCTTAAAGAAGATGTGATGGATGGTGGATGATATCCATAAAGTGCCATAAATGGGGTCGTTTTGGAAGGAAGTGTTATACCACCATTCAGTGAGAGGTAACCACTTGACCCATTATGCTTGCTTATCAGATACAAAACAATGAAGATATCCTTCCAAACATTTATTCACTATGTTTGTTTGACCATCGGATTGAGGATGATAAGATGAGCTATGAGCTAGTCAAGTACCCAAACAAGAAAATAATTCTGTCCAAAAATTTCCTGTAAAAATGGGATGTCTATCACTTACAATAATCTTCAGGTTTCCATGTATCTTTTGAATTGTTTCCATAAATGAAGTAGCAATTGTACTCGCTTTAAATGGATGAGATAATGCACAAAAGTGTGCATAATTGGTAAGTCTATCAACTACCACCATGATGACACTCCTTCCTTCGGACTTAGGTAAACCTGTGATAAAATCCATTGAAATCTCCTCCCAACGTTGACTTGGAATGGATAAAGGTTGTAGAACACCGAGGGTCTTAATTTTCTCAACTTTATTTTGTTGGAAAACCAAAAATTCCACCACAAGCTTTTGAATATCAAATTTAAGGCCATCCCAAAAAAATTCTTTCTTCACCCTGTGATAAGTTTTTAAAAATCCAGAGTGTCCTCCTAAAGGGAAGTGTGCAATTCCAAAAGAATATTTTTTTTAGTTGGGAATTCTTGCAAATATATAAGTGATATTTGTACCATAAGGAATCATTTTTCCAACTAAATGTATCAGATGTACTAGGATCTTGCTACATCCTTTGAATGAGTGTCCATACTTCTTCGTTCTTATTCCATTCGTCCCTAGCTTCAGTTATCCAATTTGGTTGGATAATTGAAATGGCACAAAGCAATGCTTCCACCTCTTCATCCTTTCTTGAGAGTGCATCTGCAACAAAATTTATCTTCCCTTTTTTGTAGATGATTTCAAATTCATAACCCAACATCTTTGTGACCCATTTTTACTGCTCTTCTGAAGATATTCTTTGTTCCAAAAAGTTTTTAAGATTATCATGATCAATTTTTACCTTGAAGTGTCTTTCCATTAGGTAAGGTATCCATTTCTTTAGTGCATGTAGTATTGCCAATATTTCCTTCTCATAAATATCCTTTTGTAAATACTTTCCTTTGATTGAATGACTTTCAAAAGCAATGGGTCTTCCTTATTGCATTAAAACAACACCATTTCCATTTCTTGAGGCATCACATTCCACAATAAAGGTTTTTGTGAAGTCTGTCGTAGCTAAGACTAGTGCTAGGCACATTGCCTCTTTAAAATGTTCAAAGGCCTTAGTTTCTTTAGGAGTCCATGAAAATGCATCTTTCTTCAATAATGTTGTTATAGGTGTTGCTATTCTCCTATAATCCTTAACAAACTTGCGATAATACCCTGTTAACCTGAGAAATCCACGCAACTACTTTATGGTTGTGGGGACTTTCCATTCCTTAATGGCTTTAATTTTGTTAGGGTCTACCTTAAAACCCTCGTGAGATACAATTTGACCCAAATAATCCACCTCTTGTACTCCAAAGAAAAATTTGGATGTTTTTGCATATATTTGTTTCTCCTCCAATATTTTGAGCACCCTGTCAACATGTTGAACATGATCCTTCCAAGACCTATTGTAGATTAGTATATCATCAAAAAATACTGGAAAAACTTTTCTAAGGAAGGATTAGAAAATGGAATTCATCAACCCTTGAAATGTAGAAGGTGCATTGGTAAGGCCAAAAAGCATGACCAAAAATTCATAATGACCCTCATGAGTTCGAAATGTTGTTTTTAGAATAACTTCAGTCTTCATTCTAATTTGATGATATACTAAACGAAGATCCAACTTGGTAAAATAAATTTATCTATGTAATTCATCCAATAATTCATCAATGACAGGAATAGGAAATTTATCTTTAATAGTGATCTTATTCATCTCCCTATAAACCGAACACATGTGCCATGATCCATCTTTCTTGTGCACCAATAATACTGGAGTAGAGAAAGAACTTTGACTAGGTTGAATTATACCAGCCTCTAACATTTCTATAATAATACATTCAATTTCGCTCTTTTGGACATAAGGATATCTGTAAGGCCTGATGTTTTGAGGAACACCTCCTGGAATCAAATGAATAGCATGATCATGATCACGAATAGGTGGGAGTCCTTTGGGAGTATCAAACACCTTGGAATGACTATCCAAGACTTTTTAGAGATCTGGAGAAATAGATTATTTTGATGTTGGAACTTCTAGTGAGCATAATTATGCAATTACACCTCGTTTTTCTTTCTTAAAAATATTTGTCATGAAATTAGAGCTTATTATCTTTCCTGGCTTCCCTGTGATACCCCGTAATTCGATTTCCTTTCCTTCCGAAAAAAATTTCAAGAAAATTTCTTGAAAATTAAAAGCTATCGTCCCCAAAGATTGTAACCATTGTACTCTTAGTACAACATCAACACCTCACATTGGGATGGAAAGCATTGGAATACTCAATACATATTCCCCCATGGCTAGCTTGATATCATGGCATTTTCTAGAGAAATTTATACTTCCTCCATTTGCAACCATCACTTGACATTTTGGTGCTGGGTATAGGAAACAATTCAATTCCTTGGCTACCTTACAATGAATAAAATCATAGGTACTAACCGAATCAATAAACACTATTACCTTTTTCTTCTTGATATGTCCTTCTATCTTGAGAGTTTGAGGAGTGGTAATTCCTGCCAATGCATTGCATGATATGGTTGGACTCGTTTCTTCTTCTTCTAGGGTTGCTTCTTGGTGTATATCCTCTACTTTTGAAGTTTCTTGTTCATTTTCTTCCTTCTCTTCACAATATATGTAAAATAATTTCTTCTCAGTGCACTTATGATCTTTAGTGTATTTGCTATCACAACTATATCAAAGCCATTTTTTTATTTTTTCTTCCAATTGTTGTGGTGTCAACCTTGTAGGTTGCGGAAGTCTAGGAGTAGCAACACTTCCATCTTTATAGATGTGAGTGGTAGTATTCATTGTCGCCATAATTTTACATTCAATTTTTATTGCCAACCTGAATTCCTTCTCCAATGTATCAGATTACCAAACGCGAAATTCATGTTGGATGTTATCCTTTAAAGTTCCTATGAAGACATCAATCCTGTGTTCCTCTAGAATATCAATTACCCTTATATTCAATTTTTGGAAGTCCTCAATGTGCTCCCCCACTGAACCATTTTGTTTAAGATTTATCAATTGGCTAAAGAAGGTGTTTCTCTTTGTATGCTATCATTTCCTCCATAAAAATTGACCAAGTGACAATTTTTTTATGAGAGCAAAGCCATCGATACCATACAAATGTATTTTATTCTAAATGTAAAGTTGCAATGCATACCTTTTGTGCGTTTTTCACATTATTGAGATCAAAATATTGCTCCATCTGTAGTATCCATGTTACGGGATCCTTTCCATCAAACTTCCTCATATCCATTTTTTGAATATTGTGGTTCTTCCCTCCAACATTAGAATTTATGAAATCACGGTTAACATTTATTTTGTTCTCATCATGAGTTTCCTCTACTATATTTTCACCATTAGGAAACATTTATTGTATCAACTTTGTCAAACCTTCCATGTTTTCTTTTAGATCATTCTTCATGTTTTCCATTTTTTCATCGATCTTAGCTTCCATGTCATCCATCTTAGATTCCATGCCAGCTTCCATGCCATCCATATTAGCTTCCATGTCATTCTTAAAACCATCCATCTTAGATTCCACGCCTTTCTTCAAACCATCCATCTTAGATTCCATGCCTTTCTTCAAACCATCCATCTTAGTTTCCACGCCTTTCTTCAAAACTTCCATGTCATTTTTTGTTGCTCTTTGCGAGAGCGGAATTTGTTGCACTTGCTCTTGTAATTTTGATATGTCATGTTTCCATTCTTCGTCTTCATGAGTCATAGTAGAGCCTTATAAAGGCTTAATGGGTGTTGAATTATTTTTAGGGGGAATTTTAGAACCCAATGCTGATATACATGCTCAATAGGCCCTTGGAATTACTTCAAACTGATTTTTTTCACAAGACTTATGCAATTCCGAAAACAATATACACCTTTTTCTTGCTTTTGAGGAGCTCGATATTGAAACTGAATTATCTATATCATTTTGGATCTTCAATATCTAAAATTTTTCCCTAAGGTAGCCCTATGAATCCTATTTCGAATTCCATAGGTTTGACCAGATTTGGATTCTTCAAGACAAAGTTATGTCCAATCTCCCACAATGACCTAATTATGGACTAATTTGATAGAGATAACTTGTATGGCTTGCCACATGTGACCTTTTCCTTCTTCAGCTCTGAAATTGATAGAAAATAAATGAAATTATATGCAATTGCAGAGACTCTTTACAGAATTCCAATCCGATGCTCAGAGAGAGAGTTATGAATATTTCCCCATGATCACCTCTTTGAGATGAAATTCAGGAGCTTGAAAAAACCATAAATTCCATAGATCCTACCTCCAAAAATAATGTGAATAAATATCTGAAAATTTTCCACAATGTTCCCCGAGATTGTAGCTTCACTCTGTGAAAATTTCAACTTCTAAACCCTCGTAGAAAAAAATTTATAGTGAAAATTTTGCGATGACATGTTTAGGTTAAATTCAGGAGCCTGCAAAAAGCCCTAACTTCCACAGACCATATCTCCAAAATAGTTACGAACCAAGCTCTAAAATTTTGCGACGATGTTTCTCAGGATTTCAGATTCACACTTTAAAAATTTCATCTTTTTAACCTTCATAGAAAAAAAGTTATAGCAAAAATTCCACGCTGACCTGTTTGGAGCAGCAAAACCCTAGAATCCAAATCTATGATACCAAATGTTGCGAAACCAACTCTGAAAATAGAAGAAAAGAGAGATCAACACCTTTGAAATCAGCGACTTCGAGGGGGAAACCTCCAATAAATTACATAAATGAAAAATTCTTGAATGCTACAAATGACAAAACCTCCTTTCTATATATAGGAGTCCATGGGGCCATAATGTAATCCTAGCTGACCTAACAATAATAATGTAAGGGAACAATAAAAACAATATGGGGGTTACAGGGGTACAAAAATAACAATAAGGGGGTTACACTGACAACAATAAGGGACTATACTAGTAATATAAGGACCTAACATAAATTTCATTATATTTTTTTCATTTATTATCTACTATTGATCCTCCTATAGCAAAGAGCAAGTCCCTAGATTATCTCCTCCTCCAAATCTTCATCATTTTCCCAATATTCTACAAAAATAAATACTATTAGGCACAAATATGAGATTATCTCTAAACCTTCCTAATGAACATATTAAAGTTAAAAATATGTCATATAATGAAAAAAAAAGAGGTTTAATGTGTTGAAGGATGGTAATATGGGCCTTAATTTATGTCTAATTTAGAGGCCCATTATACCCCCCTGATGTAAGTGTTTCTCATCCTATGGGAAACTTAGTGACATAATTGTGCCTCTTTAATAGCCTTGGTGGCCTCCCTTATCTGCCCTATAGCTGTCCAACACTTTCATGTAGCAAGTTTTTTCTTTCTTATAGCAGCTTTCTTCCTTCCTGTAGCAACTTTCTGCCCTTCTGTAATAGGACATATTTCTCTTTATTTGTTTGGTAATGAATCCCCTGATGCTTGGATTCTTCTGAGAGGCTCGAGGATCCTTTATTTTGGATTAGAGGGAGTTTATATCTTTAGTTTTCTTGTTATTATCCTTATATCCTTTGTTCTAATTTTTTTTTTCCAGAACTTTTTCTTCTATTTCAACCTTTTCTTTTTCTTTTCCACCCTCTTCTTCTTCTACAGATCCATCCTTCACTATCTCTTCAAGTCCAGAAAATATTCTTTATCCATTTCAAGAAAAGTTTTCCAGGTGTTCTCAAGGTTTGTGCAAGTTAACCCTATTTCCAATTACCAATTTCAGATCACTTAGGATTTCAACTTATGGCAAGAGGAGGAGTGCTTCTTGTTGATGAGTGAGGTGAAAAATGGTATGTCAATTTAAAATCAAGTTAATTATCCCATCATAATGCCCATCCTCACAAGAAAACATCACGCTTCAATTTTTTTTGTTCTGAAGGTTCTACTACAAAGTGTTTCAGGGAGGAATTTTGCAAAATTTCACAGAATTATTTTTTGTAAGAGGTGAGAGATCGAGAACTTACCATTCCTTGCATGTTCCTTCAAATTTCTATGGTTTTTTTTCCAATAATGCTCAATATAGGGCCCCTTTTCTCTTCTTGGGACAATCCTGTAGTAGAAATACCATATCCTATAACATCTATTTTTCTCTTCTAGAACACAACCTGTATCTCTTGTAGAAACCCTATTTCTCCTATAGAAACTTAGTTTCTCTTGTAGAAGCTATACGTGATCCTGTAGAACCTACAAATAAACTCTATATCTCTTCTATAATGCCCCAGAAAACTGCTGGTATCAGCTAGCTTGACCCTCAATGCCTTAATGAGCCTCTCTAACTATTTTTGGAATGAGCATTGATATAGCTGAAATTGAGCCTTGTTCTTCTATTTATTTCTATGATAGTGGGCTCAGTGTGCTTGGGTGACTTGGACTTGCATGAATTTCCTATTTTAACCATTTTCCCCACTCCTCATAATCATCACCCTTCTTAATTTGTCTCTTCCACGTTGCATGAGAGAGGGAGTTAGCTTCACTTAATTGGTTGAGGGTGGCTGAGATAGTTGACCCATCCTTAGCTTATAAAACCTCATCTCTCATTCATTGACAACAAATTTCTAACCATAACATGATCAAGAGAAGAGGCGAAGAATATTTCATTCTTGTACCTACCTCATGGTTTTTGGAGAGGCATGAATATTGCTTATGTGTTGTTGATTGATCCATGCTTCTCTGGAGGTGCTAATTTCCTTTTCTTGCTTCTGCGCAGGTATTAATAACTTGATTATTATTTTAATGATAAGGTTGTTATGTGCATGTTTCTTTCTAGTGTCCAATCTCCTGCTGGTGGAGTGGATGGATTGCTTCCTAAGGAGGGTGTGCCCCTTCTCAACTTTAGAAATGGCTTTATGATGCTCAAGGTGGCTATATATTTTGTTGTGTCGGTGAACAAAGAATTGATGTCGAGTTCTGTTATAAATGTATCGGATGCTACATGAGGAATCCTATTCCTATAGAATTCATTTAATTCCTCTTTGATACCTCATTAATTCATGTGGGATTGATGGAAAGTCATAGGAGGTATAAGGATAGGCATAAAATCATCAAGAGGTGGTGTAGGTGGTGGAAAAGTTGAAGACAAATTTTTTTCTAATTTTTTTTCATGTAAGGAAGAGTGGAATTTAAAGATGAATTTTGACTAGATGGAGTGGATGGGTGATGTATGGGTGATGAGTAAATAATTGGAGGTCCCTCTTCATCATTTACTTGAGGCATAATGGAGTTTTGGATTGTTATTCTCGTTGGATACCCCTCATGTAACTGCACAGACTCGTCCCGTAGCATTGCAAGACCTTCCTACAACATTACAGTGAGAAGGTGAAATTTCAATTTCTAGTTGACTAGAGGGTGGAGAGAGATGGTTATATGTGTTATGGATATGGAGATGAGATGGTTTGGGTGGAAGGATGGAAGAGAGGTTGTAAGTGAGATCATGTAGCAATTCTAGTCCCTCATGTGGCATTTTAGGACAATCTCCTGAAGCAAAATTGTTTTATTCATATCTCTCAAAGAGTATACTGGCTTGACCAGAAATGTTTTGATCATCTTTCCATCATCCTTATGCACCTTCCCATCAAAAATATTAGCCAATCGAAGCACTAATATCGAGAAAACTTAAAAATGGTTGTAAGTTATGGAGGCAAATTTATCGAACAGTGTGAACTAGAATTTGTTGAAATTGCTTGATCATGTTACCATCATCCATATGCATCCCCACATGAAACAACTCAAGTAATGGATCCACGATTTTCGAGATATAGTAAAAACAATTTCTACCCTGTGTATTTTTGCCTCCTATAGCAAAACATAAACCTCCTATATAATTTTAGGACAATGAGGAAAATGAATGGAAAAGGCTTGGAAATGATGGGTGGATGATGGAAGTGGATGAGGGATATGGATTGACATGGCCTTGGTCCTATTGGAGCATCTAAAAAAAGGAGGAGAAAGCCCAAGTTTGACTTCGTTTGACTATATTCTTTACCATCTTTTTCTTTTGGTGCTAACTTCTTTTTTCTCCTTGCAAAGGTTGGATTGCACCTACATTCATCAAAGAGAGATACATGGAGAAAACACGTTTTTTCATTTTTCATTTTTCATTTTTGTCTTTTAGGCCTACTAGTTGCCTCAATGATATTTTTAAATAGTAGGTCTGCCTAGGTGCCTCAAAGGAGGTTTTCACCAGCTAACATTTTTTTTTCTCTTTTTTTTTTTCCAAACCATTGACTACCTCATGGAGGTTTTCAATCAACGAGCTAATATCACGAGCCTAAAAGGAGGTTTTCACCTGAGATTTTGTTATTTTCCTCTTATTTTTTCTTTTTATTTTATTTATTTATTTTTTTCTATCCTACTATACCTGAAAAAAAATATTTTTCAAGTATAGGAATACTTCCAATGGAGCCATGTGAACATCAAAATGATAGATAATTAGCTCATGGGTAGGCTTGAAATACATGATTTGACATGTACCTGAATGTGAGAGACCAACTACTTTGGCTGAGATGAGATCAAAATTTTTTGAATAAGATTGTTTTGCTGCAACTTAATGATTTTATAGAACCATATTTCAATATAGTTCTGATGCCCTTGGTCCGCTTGCTGATTTGGATAATCCTGTATGTTTTCTTCTTCCATGAAATTCAAATATTCTTTTTTTTGTTGATTATTCTATTGAACACATAGAGGATCTGATGGTGAACATGATGGAACTTCCTCAATCTCTGATTCTAATGTCTTTTTATGTCAAGTGTAGCCCATGATCCTTTGGTATCGTAATTTGAATCTTCTTCTTCTGGATGTTTTCATTTAATGGCATCAATAGAATATTTTTTTTGAAATACCTTTCTTGAGATAAGATGAATACCATTTATATCAGGAGGAGATGTTTGGAAAATCTTAACATCAGCATTGTAAGCGGACTAAGGTACTTATTTTTGTGGATTTGGAAATGGTGGTACATGTAGTTGAGTGGGAGTGGATCTATGAGATGGATGTGGTTGTGGTGGAGGTGGATGGTAGATATAGCATGGAGTTGGGTATGGAGGATATTGAGGAAAATATTGAGGATATTATGGATTCCTCCCATAAGGTTCTTGCCAACCTTGTTTCCAAGATTGGTTTTGGGGTTGAGATGACCAAGGTTTCCAAGGAAAGGGTGTGTTCCACTTACTTTGATATTGTTATGGGATAAAACACCCTAGGGTATGTCTGGGAAACCCCAATAGAGTGAATGCCATTAAAAAACAAGAAGCAAGGAAATAAGTAGTCCTAATGCTTAAAATACGAAAGTGGGATGAAGGAATATTACCTATAGGTCCTATGTTTTAAGGAGATCCCGTATGGTTCAAACCCTCTACTTCTTCCAATACTTCAAAACCTATAACTAATTCAAGAAAAGCATATATACTAGAAATATTTCAAAGCATGTTGAAGATATTAACGTTAGATCATATAAACATATAGTTATAAAACATGAAATCATTCATAATAAGATTATAACATGAGTTAAAGAATAAATATCATAACTATCGTGAACAAGACATAGCTTCTTTATTGATGTTTGCAAAGAAATGTCGAGGAATACCACCTTATTTAGGCACGGCTCCAAGAAAAACCATCCTCTAGATCTGTCGAGCCCAAGCCTAAAAAATACTCTTCCAAATGCATACACATAGATGTCATATAAAGGAGATGAGCATCTCTATGAAGAAACGTGGGTTTCCTATACCTGGGAGTGCCAGAGGCATAGGGGTAAATCGGACTTGATCAAGGACAAATTGGCTATAATATAAATATATATATTTCTCTCCCTTCAGGCCTTCCCATGAGGTGTATTTATACCACCCGAAAATATTTGGTTCAATAGGGATATAGTTAGGCCACGAGCTCCTATAGATAGGCTTCTGGTGTAACCTGTAAACCCCTCCCAAAAAATAGGGATTTTTATCTTTTTCCATATTTCAAATTATATACGCGGGTTGGATATAGATGGACCCACATGTGTACGCAATTTTTGGAGGATAGAGTCATGTATTGAATTTAAAATATTGTTTTTTTGTAAAAGGAACAAGCCTGAAAGGAAAAGGATGCCTAAGGACATAACTTAGACCATCAAGTATTCAAGGGTGGAAAATGATGTTATAACATAGATGGATGTGCATAACCTTGAAATTGTGAATTACGCTCTTTCATTATACTAGGTTGACTAGGTTTCCATAGTCTTCTTCGAGCTACATAACATAACTACTTTGGTGATAACTCACTCCATTGTCCTCTTGGTAAAGTTCCTGTTAGAGTCGGTATCTTCATCCCTCCGTCAGAGATCAAATTTCTCTTGTTGCATCTCATTTTAGGTGTCTCACTCAGTTCAGTCAGCTGCATTCCATTAGGAGCATGGATCATTTGACAGTAGGGTCTTGTCACTCATATCCCTCATGTCTTGTACCTGTTGGTTTATTTTTGTTCATTAAAATCATGTATAGTCATGTTTGGTCTCCTAGTTGGAAAAAATTCATTTTAGGGTTTTTAGTCTCATTAGGTCTAGGGTTTTATTAATCAGGTCTCCAAATTCCTAA
Organism: Pinus albicaulis; assembly: GCA_034641835.2. Taxonomy (NCBI): domain Eukaryota; kingdom Viridiplantae; phylum Streptophyta; class Pinopsida; order Pinales; family Pinaceae; genus Pinus; species Pinus albicaulis. The sequence continues at coordinate 346,339,378 of CM076582.1, forward strand.
TAATGGTCAGCATGCACATGAGGAAGCTTCAAATAAGGTTTCAGTGCAAAAATTTTCATCATCATAATGCTTGATAATGATTTTTCTTCAAAACTCTGTTTTGAAGAAAAATAGTCTATTTCATCTTTTTGTAATAAATCCAATGTAATTTTCATGTTTTTCAGTTGTAATAACACTCCACTCGCAACCCTAGTCACCTTTTCCAAAGCTCCATGCCATTCATTCCCCTGCAAGACAGAAAAACAGCTCATCATTTAGTTCAAAAGCCAAAAGCAAACAAAACAGAGTTTTAAAGTGAAATGTCAAGTTTTCAACATTACAAAGTGGGTTTTTTCAAATGAAAAAATTAACTTCTTGGCATATAAGATATTTTCAAGTTTAAAACTCCATTTTCATGCCAAGAGATAGAAGTGAACAAAGGAGAACCCGTGAGGAGTGAAGCTAGTGATTGGAGGGCGGACTGTGTGCAAATTGCCAAGCGCGACGCATTGGGCAGCCGGCGCGATGCATTGGAAGAGTGCGGCGCATAGGGTCATTTTACGGTGTATTAACTTGCTCCAGCGTGGCGCATCAGAAGGGCGCGACGCACTGGGTTGGCTACATGGCGTATTGGGCCAGAACATAAGATTTTGGCCATTCCTTTCAACCATCAAATTTTTCTCGGTCTCTCCTTGTTCGAGTAAGTCAAAGCCACTTCCTCATTGCTCTTAACAAGTGTTTGGTGTGGATATGAGAATTTAAATACAAATATTCAAACCCTATTGTCTTATTTAATAATTCTCCTAGGGTTTTGAAATTAGTTTTGGTGTCAAATCATTTCCTTTCCTCCACCCCTCCTCACTGTTTATTTTCTCACCACAGTCCCCTTTTCCTATTCACCTTATATCCCCAAGTCAATCATCCCCTATCCCTTTACATCCCCACAGTCACTTATTCCTCTCCCATTCCCATTATTCCCATACCACTTGTAAAATTTCCCCAAATCCCAAGTTATCCCAAAAAAGCTAAGTGGTTGTCCCAACACACTGTTTTCAAACTCACAATTTCACTTGACTATAACCCATTATTCCCATTACCCTATTCCTCCATATTCCTTCCCATTTGACACATATTTGGCGATCCAATCAAAAACACCAAAAATTCTCATACAACACAACATAGACCTTGCATAGACCTTGAATATCATGGAGACAGATACTGATACATCCTATGACCGAGACAGTGATTCCACCACTAAACTACATGCACCTAGAAGGCCTCATAAGGGTGGCAGAAATGTGAGAGAGGAGCTCACCTCATTGGCTGAATTGCAGGCTTGTCCACTTGCCATGGCATGTTTCCAACAACAATCATGTTATCAATTTTGTGAAATGATTGCTAGGATCCATTATCATCAGGAGCTGGCTCGTTTTTTTGTGTTGCATTTACATGATGGTTAGGTCACCCTTGCCGGTGTAACATTGACTCTAACACCGAAAACTATCTCTCAAGCAACCAGAATACCAAATGTGGGAGAGCAATGCAACAAAATATATCAGGTGGATAGAGTGCATTATGAACCATATATCAGGCCTAGCTTTGTGAAACAACTCAGCAGAGTGTTTCCTTTCTGGTTCCTAAAGGATTCCTATGCGCCTCTGATGAAACTCATTATCAGATATTTCAGTTGTGAGGGCCGGTTTTCACGACTCTATGCCTTTCATATTAGGTTATTGATGCATTTTACCAGGGTGAGGATGATGAACCTCCCTTATTTCATGTGCTGGAATATCGAGAGAATGACCACTCTTGTGCAGAGGAAAACTCCTGAGTAGCAGTACAACAGTATTTATCACTATGCACTCAATAAGATCGTGGTTGTGCATCAGCTCGGCTTGCAGGGTATTTCATGGGAGGATTTCATTTCTAATTATTTCTTCATAGTGCCTCAGGTTCCTCCGGAGGTTTTTCATGATGCAGGTGAACCTTCATATCAGCATGGAGGTCAAGAGACAGAGACTACTAGTGTGCCGACGTATGTCACTTATCAGAGAGGCACTAGAGGATTATTTGCAGCAGCCCGATGAGTATTATCTCCACCTGGGGTGGAAGGGGTCTCGCTTCCATCATCAGTAGCACTAGTACAGGTACAGGACAGAGGTAAGAGGCCCATGTAGGATGAGGGGCCTTCAGGAGGCCAAGATACAAGTTTCATACTCATTGATGAGGATTTGAGCTCTCCAAGCTCAAAGTTGAAAGAGACTATTCAGGATCAAAAGGCGGAGATAGACAACTTGACCGTCAAGTTGCAAAGATCCCAATGGACTATAAACTACCTTGAGCAGCAAAACAAATAGTTGGAAGATCAGCAAACAATCATGGAGTTGTAAAACATCCGTGAAGACCGGCAAGCCGCCCAAAGAAGCCAAACCGAGATGACATCCATTGAGCGAGAGATTGAGGCTGATAGAGAGACTTGGCTTGAGAGGGTCGATATTCATCTGGAGAAGGTCAAAAAGGAAAAGAACATGCTCAGGAACATGAAGAATCATTATTGGGCGAGGAATCATGTTTGCAAAGCGCGAATCAAGATCCTGAAGGAAAAGTTAGTGAGGGCATTAAAGCGTCGCAAAAGGCATGATAGACTCAAAATTTTGGCTGAAGCTTATTTAGCTCAGCATAGCGCTTGATGGTGGAAATTCAACCCAAATTTCAAGAAATTTGGGAAACTTTTTGTCAATTTTGATTTTTTTGGCCTTAACACAGATTTGCCTTCCTGACGCGTAGCGCCACTTGGCGCGTGCTTATAATTGGCAGCTCCTCTTGAAGAAAAAATTATATTTCTGGATTTTTCATCAAAATCTATGCATGCCTACCCATTACCTAAAGATTTTGATAAGTTTTGGGTTGCCTGAGGGGTCAAAAACACCTTAAAAATGGCCTTTCTGCCACTTTTTGGACACACAGGAAGCAGTGTTGGGAAAACTCATTTCTGGAGGGGCAAAGGGCAACGAAATTAAGAAATTCCACTTGAGTTGGAAATTAGACAAGTACAGATTTCCAACGAGCTATCCTAAACTCAATTTGGACTCCGGGAAGGCCCTCAAAATCATCTCCAAAGTGGCGCGACGCATAGAGATTTCAGGCGCGGCGCATTGGGAATTTTGGCCTATTTTTCACTCAGTAACTCAGTTTTTTGCCTAGTTTTGGCCAGTTTGAATTTTTTATCTTCAAATGTACAGATCTTGATGTAAATTGATTTAATTTCATTTTTTTGATGTAATTTTTACTAATTTTCACTCATGTAAGTAGATTCATTCACCAAAAAGTGAATTGTAACTGAATGAATCAGTTTCCTATCTTATAGAGGCAAGTTGTTCCACTGCCTATTTTCTAGTTCTTAGTTTAGATCTTGTTGAAACAACTCCTAAACTAGTGAGCTCGACCCCTAGAGGCATGGGGATGAGTTATGCTTGTCTGTATCTTGTATTTTCTCAGTCATTTTCAGGGTTGGACACTTGGGATTGCTTTGAGCTTAATTATACATTTCATCTCTGCATTTTGGAAAAGGAATAGACCAGGGTTTGTAGCACTCTTTGGGATCCATGTGGCTCTATTTTTTGATGGTTTATTTCTCTTTGTGATTGTAAGTTTACTGAAGTTTCATTTGTATCATTTCCCTTCTCCTTTCTTCTTAAGTTAAACAAACAAGTATTAAAGGTGGAATTCATTAGATTTGTAGTGCTTTGCCTTGAGTTTTGTTTAATTTTCTATGTTTTCAACTGTTTGAAGAGGATTCCTGAAAGCCTCTTGCCCTCTTCAACTCCTCACCAGTCTGAGCTATCCATTTCAATCAAATTTGAAGCATCAAAACATTTTCCTTTCTTTCCCCATTTAGCCCTCTACAAAACTGATCATTTCCCAGACCCAAAATCTGCCTTTCCCTTTGATTCCAAAAAAACCCCCAAAATCAAATAAAACTCTTTCACATATATACCTAGCCTAAAATCAACCTTTATTTCAAGTCATCTCAAGCCTTACTGATCATTTTTGCTGAGATTGACCCAGAGAGAGCCCTCTCCTGATCTGGTAGGGCTAGCTACTAGATTAAGCGTGGTTTGATGTTACCCTAGACTCTACCTTCCTTCAGCCTGAGGTAGATTTAGGCAATAACATAGTGGAAACCATACTGGGGAACAAAATGGTTTTCTTGTTAGTGTTATTCGTTTTATAAGCTACAGACAGAGCCTGAAGTTATGCCAGGTAGCATTCGAAACACTCTTGCTTTGCATTAGCGAAAGTAGATGAACACTACTTCAGTCAATCTCCGGTCTAGTTTGTAAACGTAAAATCTGACTTGTAAATTTCCCCAGTACATCAGATCATTCTAGACTTTGGATGATGAGTTTAGAATTTGATAGGCTGAACAAGTTGGTTTTGTCCCTTTGATTTTTGAGAATAATTCAACACACTGGCTTCCAAACGACATACCAGAAAAAATCTGGATCCCGATCCACCTCCTATGTATGAAAATCCCAATCTTATTTTGATAATCCTTCGTCAAGAAAGTCTTATGATTCCTCTGTTTAAATATCATTCATGTCTTGTTGTTTTTGAGTATCTTGAAGATCTTGAGTTTGACGAACAATTTGAGTTTTCTTTGTTTGAGACTAAGTCTGAAAGTGCTATTGGTTCTACTGTCATAAATCCCGATTTTATCAAGTATCTTGAAATTGAACAGGCTAATAGATCCATTGAAAATTAATTTTTGAACATTCAAAATTCCATTGTGGCAACAAATATTCCTGAATTCATAGAGTCTGCATCTGCAACTCTTGGGTCATCAGCAGTTACATCTGGTTCATAAATTCATGCCGAGCCTCCTTTCATTCCTACCATTCTCGTGCAACCATCTATCTCTGATCAACAATCTGTAGTAGTATCGCCTCCATCCACACCACATACATCTCATACATCAACTGCTCCGACTCCTCCTATATCCCCAAGGCCGGTTGTAAATCCACCCAGAGCAATGGCTTCCCGATTTTCACCTCTCGTGTTGCCTCAAAACTTAGATTACATGCCCGCAGATTATCAAATAAAAATTCCATTGTTTGATGGCACTCCTCAAAGTGTCACTGCTCAGCAACATGTGGATAGAATGACAGATTTCTTTGACCTTCATGAGATTGATGAGGAAAATGTGACTATGAGATTGTTTGTACAAACCTTTGGAGGAGAAGTCAGAAAGTGGTTTAGAGCTTTGCTGCCTAGAAGTATTTATACACTGCCTAATCTTCAAAGACAATTCTTGGATCGATGGGAAGTGCAGAAAGATCCTCTTTCAATCCTTTCCGAATATGACAATATCAAGCGGAATGTTGGTGAGTCTATCCAAGATTATTGTATTAGATTCAATTCTGTTTACAATGCAATTCCTGCTGATATAAAGCCACCTAGGGGGTCAGCTTTGATTAAGTTTCTATATGGATTCGATCCTGATATGGCTTATAAATTGAGAGAAAGAAGTCCGGCCACTTTAGAGGATATGCAGAAAATTGCAGTCAGTGTTGAAGCTAATTTGAATGCCAGGAGAGCTAGAATGAGAGTTGAAAAGAAAGTAGCAATAAAGGAAGAGGTTTCCACGTCATATCAAATGCTTCGGAAGATGGAAAATATGTTTGAAATATTAGCACTTGATAATCCTGAACTGCAGATTAGAAATCCTAACTTCCGTGGTCAACAACAACCGCAATTCAGAATCAAGCAGAGAGAGCAACGAGCATAAGAACCGATAGTACAACAGCAAGTGAAGACACCCTTACAGCAGAATTTTGTTGTTCCAGAATCAGATGATGAGGAGAATGTAATAGGAGAAGAGAATCATTTCTTTACACCTAATGATATGCCAATTTTTATCATTGAATATGAGGAGTATTCCGAAAGTTCAGCTATACAAAAAGATGAGGATTTCATCTTGGAAAATGAGAAATCTCTTGAAGAAGAGTCTGATGAGTATCAGAGGGGATACATGAATGCCTTGACTACCCAGCAGCGACAATATTCATTCAGAAATAGAGATGTACCCATTAATCCGATTCAAAAGAGAAATGAAGTTTCAACACCAAAGAATGATTCACCTGTTGTGCAGAAGAAGGGAAAAGAGATAGCTGATCCCACTAATAGCAAATCCCCATCAGCAAATGAAAGATCCAATCAACCAATTGTATCAAAGGATAAAACTGAAAATAAGGATGTTCCAGCTAAAGAGGTAGAGAAAATTTCAATTTTTAACTTAGAAAATGAAATTTCTAAGTTAAAAGTATCCATTCCTTTGACTGAATTGATGAAGAACAACAACTATAAGGGTCAGGTGTCTAAGATTTTGAATTTAGATCCATTGTCTGATATGGTAAATGTGGAAGATGATCCCCCAGAGTGGATTTTTGGTCCAACATTGGATGGTGAGTCTCCGGATAGTGATGTGCCTCCTTTTTATATCAGCCTTAGATTGCATGATTTTGTGTTACAAAATGCTATGTTTGATTCCGGAGCCTCTCATAATCTCATGCCGAGGGAAATCATGGAGAAATTGGGATTGGATATCACTAGAAAGTATCATGATCTTTACTCTTTCGATTCCAGTAGAGTAATATGCATTGGGATTATCAAGGATTTGGTGGTTAGTTTGGATCAGATTCCTACTAAAAGTGTTTTGATGGATGTGGTTGTGGCGGATATTCTTCCTAGATTTGGCATGCTTCTTTCCAGATCTTGGGGAGCGAAACTTAAAGGGACATTGCAGCTTGATTTCTTCTATGCTACTATTCCTGTGTTTGGTCAGATGAGGAAATTATATCGGGAGAAAAATATGAAGTATATGATCACCAGCAAGGACAAACCGGTAAATCATCCAATCAACTATGTACATACTGATTTAGAATCATTTGTTTTATATTCAGATAGTTTCAATGATGTAAATAGCCAATTAGTTGAAGTAGAAGACATTCCAGAAATCACTGAGAATTTCAGAGAGGTCTTAAAGAAAGAGAGACAAAATCTTGAAAGTACTGTTGAACAATTAGCCTTCCGATAACAGCAAAAAGTTGATGGACAAAAAGAAGAAATAACAGAGCAAACAAAATTTCAACACTTGGAAGAGGATGAAGATGGTTTGTGGACCATGGATTTTGATGGTACAGTAGGAAATGGCAGTGCTGGAATTGGCATTTGGGTATGCAGCCCTTTTTCCGCTCCAAACAAAGTGCTGAGCAATGTAAGGGTCTGTTCTTATAAATTGGCTTTTGATTGTTGAAATAATGAGGCTGAATACAAAGCTTTAATTGCTGGTCTGAAAATTCTTAGAAAGTTTAATGCTAAGAGGATTGTAGTGTATGGTGACTCCGAGTTGGTTATCAAGCAAGTGAAAGGTGAATATCAAGCTAAGCATCCTCGAATGCGGGCTTACCGAAATGCGGTACTAGATATCTTGAGGTTGTTTTCATATTATACTTTGACTTGTGTCCCTCGAATTCATAATGGTATTGCAGATGCACTTGAAAAGGAAGCAAGTAATTTGAAAATTCCGATGAACTCAAGTAACAAATTTGAAATTCATGTAAATCATTGTCCGACTATCCTATACAATCAAAGGTATTGGCAAGTGTTTCAAGATGATGAAGAAATTTATGAATTTATGAAAAATGAAGGCAAATTCAAAGACACTTCTATTGATGTGGAACATGATGATGGTGGGGCTGATGTGCAAGTAAATTAGATGGAGGTTTTTCAACTGAAGGATAATGCCATTCCTAAAGGTCTAATATCTTTAGAGGAGCTTTTCGATCAAGATGACGTAGCTCGAAAACCAACCTTGCAGCCAACCAAAAAAGGAGTTGAGGATGTGAACATTGGATCAGCGGAAAATCCAAAAATGATCAAATTTTCCAAAGCATTGCCACCACAGGTAAAAGCAAAGTATATCATTTTGTTGTCTTCTTTTGCTGATGTATTTTCTTGGGACTATTCAGATTTGAAGACATATGACAAAAACATAATTTAGCACACCATTCTGATCAAGCCTAATCAAAAGCCCTTCAGGTAGAATTTGAGAAGAATGAATCCAAAGTTGCTGCCCTCAATAGAGAAGGAAGTGAATCAGTTGTACAAGGCTGGTATCATCGTTCCCATAATATTTTCAAATTGGATTTCTAATTTGGTTCCCGTACGCAAGAAAACAGGTGAGATTCAGTTATGCATTGATTTTAGGAATCTGAATAAGGTTTCTTTGAAAGATAATTATCCATTGCCCAAAATGGATCACATACTTTAGTGAGTGGTTGGAGCATCTCTTATGTCGCTACTCAATGGTTATTCTGGTTATAATCAAATTCTGGTCCATGAGTATGATAGAGACAAAATAGCGTTCACCACTCCATGGGGAACTTTCCATTATGCTAAAATGCCTTTCGATTTGAAGAATGCTGGTGCGACTTTTCAGTGGGCAATGGATATGGAATTTTCAAATAAGAAGGATGTTTTTCTAGTCGTGTATCTTGATGATTTGACCGTATTTTCTAATTCTGATGAAGAGCACCTTTACCATTTGAAATTTTTTTTTCAGCGGTGTAGAAAGTATGGTGTGTCTCTCAATTCGAAGAAGAGTTTGTTTGCCATGGATGAGGGCAAGCTTCTTGGTCATATTATATCAAAATATGGCATCCGCATTGATCCATCTCTAGTAGAAGCTATTCAGAAAATTGATCTTCCCTGAAACAAAAAGGAGATCCAATCATTCAATGGTAAGATGAATTTCTTACGCCACTTTGTGGCCAATCTTGCAGAACATTTAAGGGAGATTACAAAAATGCTTAAGAAAGATAGTGTAGTGAAGTGGACTGAGGAGGCTATAAATTCTTTCAATTTAGTGAAGTTGGCTTTTTTTTCAGCTCCGGTGTTGATCAACCCGGATTATACTCAGGATTTTATTTTGTTTTCATTTGCCTCGGAGCATATTATGGCAGCAGTATTGATGCAGAAAAGAGATCAGCATGAAAAACCAATTTCTTTTTTCAGTTGAACCATAAGAGATGCAGCCTTAAAGTATAATATTATTGAAAAGAAAGCTCTTAAGATTTTCGAGTATATATTCTGCATTCTCACATTCTTGCTTATGTTCCTAATGCTGTTGTTAAGGATGTTTTAGTGCAAACAGATCCAGAGGGGAGACGAGGAAAATGGATTGCTGCCTTGTTGGAGTATGATGTGGAGATAAAGCCTACAAATCTTATAAAAGGACAAGGGTTGGCTAAGCTAATGGCTGAGTCAAATTTACATGCCTTGGAAATTAATCTCATTGCTACTATGTCCGAGGAAAATGAAGAAAGTTCGCTAATTCAGGTATCAGAAATATTTGTTTTTTCTCCTTGGTATTCAGATATTATATATGTGCTTCAAAATTTGTCACCACCGCCAAGAATGCCTAAAAACAAAAGTAGAACTCTGAAATTGAAGGCTGCCAAGTTTTGTATCATGAGTAATTCACTCTATTGGAAAGATCCCAGTGGTGTTTTGCTAAATTGTTTGGTGGAAGAAGAAGCAAAGTAGGTTATGGAGGATTTTCATAAGGGAGATTGCAGAGGTCACCTTTTCTAGAAAACAACGGCCAAATTTTTTTTGAGAGTGGGATATTATTGGCCGAATCTCTTTGAATATGTATATAAAACTGTTAAAAGATGTCATGAATGTCAGATTTTTGAAGGGAGGAAGAAATTACAACCTTTGCCGCTTAAGCCCATTGAAGTAAGTGCTCCTTTTCAGCAGTGGGGTTTGGATTTCATTGGTGAAATTCATCCTACTTCTTTAGCTCAGCATAATTGGATCCTCATAGCGACCGATTATTTCACAAAATGGATTGAAGCGATTCCCACCAGGCAGGCCACAGATTTGGTAATAATTTCATTTCCTAAGAATAATATTCTGTCTCGTTTTGGTTGTCCGAACAAGTTGATTACTGATAATGCAACAGCTTTAAAATAAAAAATAATGATTCAGTTTTGTGAAAATTATCAAATCACTTTGGGACACTCAACTGCTTATCATCGACAAGGCAACGGATTGGCTGAGTCCTCGAACAAATCTTTGGTCAACATTATTAAAAAGCTGTTGGAAATAAACAAGAAAAGTTGGCATAAGAATTTGGTCAATGCACTTTCGGAAAACAGAGTGAGTCAAAATAAATCTATTGGTATGTCCCCCTTTGAGGTAGTATATGGTGTTTACATGGTATTTCCTACCTCTCTCGCAGTTCTAGTGGTCAAACTTCTGCAGGAAGCTAGTAGTGAAGATGATCATATGCAAAGGAGAATAAATCAAATGATCCATTTACAGCAGACTAGAGAGGAGGTTTTTCAAAACACGTTCAAGCTACAAGAGAGAATTAAGAAAATATATGACAGGAAATCAAAAGCGGACAAATTTCAATTGGAAGAAGTAGTGCTGAAATGGGATGCAAGAAACGAGGAAAAAGGTAAGCATGGTAAGTTCGAAAATCTCTGGAAAGGACCCTTCAAAATTGTTGAATATCGGGGTCAGAATGCTTTTCTTCTAAAAGAAATGAACAAAGAAGATTGTCCAGGAGGGCTAGTCAATGGTCGGTTGCTCAAGCGGTATCATTTCTGAAATGTTTTCTGTTGTTTTAAATTGTCAATGTACATACCTATTTATTTCAGTTTCATTGAAAGTGTGTGCTGTCATCATTCCTTTAGTTTGGGGCCCGAGTTGAAGGTTATAACTCTGAATATTGATTTCATCTTTAATTTGAGTTTATTGAGTTAGGTCTATCAGTTATTTTTGGTTTCTAAATTGAGTTGGTTTAAGTCAATTTTCAGTCAATAAAATGAGTCAAGAGTATTGTGTTGGTTTGTTGAATTTATTGACTCCATAGCCCAATGGACGAAGGCACTACCTACTCTCCCAGAAATCTGTAGTTCTTGGCACCTCCAAGGAGCTACCATCCCCATTGGAGCCAATGTTAGAGTCGGTATCTTCATCCCTCCGTCAGAGATCAAATTTCTCTTGTTGCATCTCATTTTAGGTGTCTCACTCAGTTCAGTCAGCTGCATTCCATTAGGAGCATGGATCATTTGACAGTAGGGTCTTGTCACTCATATCCGTCATGTCTTGTACCTGTTGGTTTATTTTTGTTCATTAAAATCATGTATAGTCATGTTTGGTCTCCTAGTTGGAAAAAATTCATTTTAGGGTTTTTAGTCTCATTAGGTCTAGGGTTTTATTAATCAGGTCTCCAAATGCCTAATAATGGTCAGCATGCACATGAGGAAGCTTCAAATAAGGTTTCAGTGCAAAAATTTTCATCATCATAATGCTTGATAATGATTTTTCTTCAAAACTCTGTTTTGAAGAAAAATAGTCTATTTCATCTTTTTATAATAAATCCAATGTAATTTTCAAGTTTTTCCACTCGCAACCCCGGTCGCCTTTGCCAAATCTCCATGCCATTCATTCCCCTGCAAGATAGACATACAACTCATCATTCAGTTCAAAAGCCAAAAGCAAGCAAAACAGAGTTTTAAAGTGAAATGTCAAGTTTTCAACATTACAAAGTGGGTTTTTTCAAATGAAAAATTTAACTTCTTGGAATATAAGATATTTTCAAGTTTAAAACTCCATTTGCATGCCAAGAGATAGCAGTGAACAAAGGAGAACCTGTGAGGAGTGAAGCTAGTGATTGGAGGGCGGACTGTGTGAAAATTGCCAAGCGCGACGCATTGGGCAGCCGACGTGACGCATTGGAAGAGTGCGGTGCATAGGGTCATTTTCCGGTGTGTTAACTTGCTCCAGCGTGACGCATCAGAAGGGCACTGCGCACTGGGTTGGCTGCGCGACACATTGGGCCGGAACACAAGATTTTTTCCATTCCTTTCAACCATCAAATTTTGCTCAGTCTCTCCTTGTTTGAGTAAGTCAAAGCCACTTCCTCATTGCTCTTAACAAGTTTTTGGTGTGGATATGAGAATTTAAATGCAAAGATTCAAACCCTATTGTCTTATTTAAGAATGCTCCTAGGGTTTTGAAATTAGTTTTGGTGTCAAATCATTTCCTTTCCTCCACCCCTCCTCACTGTTTATTTGCTCACCATAGTCCCCTTTTCCTATTCACCTTATATCCCCAAGTCAATCATCCCCTATCCCTTTACATCCGCACAGTCACTTATTCCTCTCCCATTCCCATTATCCCCATCCCACTTGTAAAATTTCCCCAAATCCCAAGTTATCCCAAAAAAGTTAAGTGGTTGTCCCAACACACAGTTTTCAAACTCACAATTTCACTTGACTATAACCCATTATTCCCATTACCCTATTCCTCCATATTCCCTCCCATTTGACACATATTTGGCGATCCAATAAAAAACACCAAAAAATATCATACAACACAACATAGACCTTGCATAGACCTTGAATATCATGGAGACAGATACTGATACATGCTTTGACCGAGACAATGATTCTACCACTGAACTACATGCACCTAGAAGGCCTCATAAGGGTGGCAGACATGTGAGAGAGGAGCCCACCTCATTGGCTGAATTGCAGGCTTGTCTACTTGCCATGGCATGTTTCCAACAATAGTCATGTTATCAATTTTGTGAAATGATTGCTAGGATCCATTATCATCAGGAGCTGGCTCATTTGTTTGTGTTGCATTTACATGATGGTTAGGTCACCCTTGTCGGTGTAACATTCACTCTAACACCGGAAACAATCTCTCAAGCAACCGGAATACCAAATGTGGGAGAACAGTGGAAAAAAAGACAGTAGGTGGACAGAGTGCATTATGAACCATATATCAGGCCTAGCTTTGTGAAACAAATCAGTAGAGTGTTTCCTTTCCGGTTCCTAGAGGATTCCTATGCGCCTTTGATGAAACTCATTATCAGATATTTCAGTTGTGAGGGCCATTTTTCATGACTCTATGCCTATCATATCAGGTTATTGATGCATTTTACGAGGGTGAGGATGATGAATCTCCCTTATTTCATGTGCTGGAATATCGAGAGAATGACCACTCTTGTGTAGAGGAAAACTCCTGAGCAACAGTACAACAATAATTATCACTATGCATTCATTAAGATCGTGGTTGTGCATGAGCTCAGCTTGCAGGGTATTTCATGGGAGGATTTCATTTCTAATGATTTCTTCACAGAGCCTCAGGTTCCTCCGAAGGTTTTTCATGATGCAATTGAACCTTCATATCAGCATGGAGGTTAGGAGACAGAGACTACTAGTGTGTCGACATATGTCACTTATCAGAGAGGCACTATAGGATTATTTGGAGTAGCCCGGTGAGTATTATCTCCACCTGGGGTGGAAGGGGTCTCACTTCCATCATCAGCAGCATAGGTACAAGTACAAGACAGATGTGAGAAGCCCATGTAGGATGAGGGGCCTTCAGGAGGCCAAGATACAGGTTTCATACTCATTGATGAGGATTTGAGCTCTCCAAGCTCAAAGTTGAGAGAGACTATTCAGGAGTAGAAGGCGGAGATAGACACCTTGACTATCAAGTTACAAAGAGCCCAGTGGATTATAAACTACCTTGAGCAGCGAAAAAAATAGTTGGAAGATCAGCAAACAATCATGGAGTTGCAAAACATCCGTGAAGACCGGCAAGCTGCCCAAAGAAGCCAAACCGAGATGACATCCATTGAGCAAGAGATTGAGGCTGATAGAGAGAATTGGCTTGAGGGCGTCAATATTAATCTGGAGAAGCTATTGGAGAAGGCCAAAAAGGAAAAGAACATGCTCAGGCACATGAAGAATCATTATTGGGCGAGGAATCATGTTTGCAAGGCGCGAATCAAGATCTTGAAGGCAAAGTTAAAGAGGGCATTAAAGCGTCGCAGAAGGCATGATAGACTCCAAATTTTGACTGAAGCTTCTTTGGCTCAGCATAGCACTTTATGGTGTAAATTCAGCCCAAATTTCAAGAAATTTGGGAAACTTTTTGTCAATTTTGATTTTTTTGGCCTTAACACAGATTTTCCTGCCCGACGCGTAGCGCCACTTGGCACACGCTTATAATTGGCAGCTCCTCTTGAAAAAACTTTGTATTTCTAGATTTTTCAACAAAATATATGCATTCCTACCCATTAAATAAATATTTTGATAAGTTTTGGGTTGCCTGAGGGGTCAAAAACACCTTAAAAATGGCCTTTCTGCCACTTTTTGGACACACGGGAAGCAGTGTTGGGACAAATCATTTTTGGAGGGGAAAATGGAAACCAAATTCATAAATTCCACTTGGTTTGGAAATTATACAGGTATAGCTTTCCAAAAAGCTATCATACACTCAATTTGGACTCCAGGAAGGCCCTCAAAATCAGCTCCAAAGTGGAGCGACGCATAGAGATTTCAGGCGCGGTGCATTGGAAATTTTGGCCTAGTTTTCACTTTGTAACTCAGTTTTTTGCCTATTTTTGGCCAGTTTGACTTTTTTAACTTCAAATGTAAATATATTGATGTAAATTGATGTAATTTCATGGTTTTGATGTAATTTTGACTAATTTTCTCTCATGTAAGTAGATTCATTCACTAAAAAGTGAATTGTAACTGAATGAATCAGTTTCCTATCTTATAGAGGCAAGCTGTTCCACTGCCAAATTTCCAGTTCTTAGTTTATATCTTGTTGAAACAGTTCCTAAAATAGTGAGCTCTACCCCTAGAGGCATGGGGATGAGTTATGCTTGTCTATATCTTGTATTTTCTCAGTCATTTTCACGGTTGGACACTTGGGATTGCTTTGAGCTTCATTGTACATTTCATCTCTGCATTTTGGCAAAGGAATAGACCAGGGTTTGCATCACTCTTTTGGATCCATGTGGCTCTATGTTTTTATGGTGTGTTTCTCTCTATGATTGTAAGTTTACTGAAGTTTCATGTGTATCATTTCCCTTCTCCTTTCTTCTTAAGTTAAAAAAAACAAGTATTAAAGGTGGAATTCATTAGATTTGTAGTGCTCTGCCTTGAGTTTTGTTTAATTTTCTATGTTTTCAACTATTTGAAGAGGATTCCTGAAAGCCTCTTGCCCTCTTCAACTCCTCACCAGTCTGAGCTATCCATTTCATTCAAATTTGAAGCATCAAAACATTTTCCTTTCTTGCCCCATTCAGCCCTCTGCAAAACTGATCATTTCCTGGACCCAAAATCTGCCTTTCCCTTTGATTCCAAAAAAAACCCCAAAATCAAATCAAACTCTTTCACATATATACCTAGCCTAAAATCAACCTTTATTTCAGGTCATCTCAAGCCTTACTAATCATTTTTGCTGAGATTGACCCAGAGAGAGCCCTCTCTTGATCTGGTAGGGCTAGCTACCAGATTAAGCATGGTTTGATGTTACCCTAGACTCTGCCTTCCTTCAGCCTGAGGTAGATTTAGGAAATAACACTTCCTTCAACCTTGGTAATGATGTGAAATATTTAATAGCATGTGATTTTTCATGGACAACACAAATATCAACATCTTATTTTTCCTCATATTGTATTCTTAACATTTCTACTTTTTCTCTTTGATTACTAAGAATTTATGTTTTAAAGTTATCAAGAAAATTTCCAAGTCCAGCTTGACTTACTAATCTTGATGTTGATTTACTTACTCTTTCACTTCCTCTTGATATGCACTTGCATGTTTCAAATTTTTTTTCAAATGATATTTGGTATACATCACCTCGACTCATGAGATCAAGGATATCAATCCACTCATCCCTAATTTTTCTAAGTAAGAGGGTTTTTAGTGTGTCAAATCCTAAATGAAGTGATTTTTCCCTCTTAAAATTATACATTAATCTTTCTATTACATCCTCAAGGCTCTCATCTTCTTTTTGAGTCATTCTAAATATTTATATTTTAATATCATGATCTTTATATTTTTAAAAAATATCTTTTTCGTATCATTCCATGATCTTATTCAATTAGTCCCTAAACTCATGAACAATTTAATAGCTTTATCCTTCAATGTTGCTTGAAATAATCTCAAATTTTGAGTGTTTAGTAACTAAACATAAAATTTACAAAGGTTTTCAAATTCAAATAGAAAGGTTTCCAAATCCTTTGAGCTCATACTATGGAACATAGGCAGAAAATATGCAGGGATGTTCTTCATATGCACACTAAAAACAATATATTTAATGGGAAATCCAAGAGGATCTTCTTCATTGTCATCATCTCCATCTATTTCTTCTTCCTTCTCTGCCAAATATTCTTATTCTTCCTATAGAAGTGGATGGTGATGTGGTTCTTACTAGACCACGTGATCAAATGCGGGGGGTTGGTGTTGGAGAAGTATTTTTTTTGTTTTAATAAAAAAAAATTGAAATAAGTGCTAATGTAATGAAATTTTTTGTTCCTAAAATGAAAGATGCCTAATGCAAATTTTTTTCTTCATAAAGTAGAAGAAAGGAATCAACTATGGAAGAAAACAATGAATAATTTGACACCTCCCTGGAAATGACGCCAAAGAGTCATGAGCCCAAATATTGCAACAAGAATGATGCAACTCCAAAGACTAACAACTTAAATTATCAACCCTGGGTTTGTACATACTTAAGACGTATCAACACTTATGTGCAACATAAAATGTGTCATTTTTTCATTGATCTGATGTAATGGAGTGAATGTCATGAAATCAAAGCCTAAACTATTTTCAGAAATGGAAATGTTATTCTATTTTCAAGAAATGGAAATTCTACTTACTCAAATGTAAACATCAATCCTAATTGCAAGAAGGTAAATAACATGTTTTCTCCACGATAATACTAAGAAATACATCCCCCTAGAGGATAATTTGAATTGGTACATATACAAAGTGATGAGGAAGCACTTTTCTTAAAAGGAGGAAGCTTTCCCCTCCAAAATCCTTCAACTAGTGGATCTGGTTCCCAACACTAGGAATCTGCATTAAATGAGAGGGATCACATTCCTATATTTTATTAATCACTAGTGCTCCAAAGTTTTTCAATAATTTCATGATATTTTGTTCATTTATTATAGACTAATCTTGATCCTCCTTTAGTAGGAAAAAAGTACCTAGATTATCTCCTCCTCCAAATCTTCATAATTTTCCCAATATTCTCACAATGTTTTACAAAAATAAGTAATATTAGGCACAAATATACAATTATCTCTAAGCCTTCCTAATGAACATATTAAAGCTAGAAATATGTCATATAATGAAAAAAAAGAGGTTTAATGTGCTGAAGGATGGTCATATGAGCCTTAATTTATGTCTAATTTAGAGGCCCATCACTATTTATGACTTGTTGGTTTACTTAGAAATGACCTTCACATCATCCTTGTTTTTGTAGTTTCTGGATTCAATGACCAAGTGTGACAACTTGTAACATTATACAAGTAGAAGAATAATATAATACACAACCCATAAGAAATCCAACATAATGGATTATTTTCAAAAGAACATGATAAAAGAAATATTAAGATTGAAAATCACAAAATTATACGAAAATTTACCTATGACGAGATTAATTATCATATTAACATTAAATTATTAAAATCTACAATGCATGGAGACTAGTTTCAGCTTCAAGAATGACTACATGTTTAACTGTACCATGACTATCTGGGTGCATAATATGGGCATACTAAGCACATCAATTTTCATATCAATGTACTCAAAGTGCATTTGATAAAACTTCCCAATAATATTAAATAATAATTAAGAAGTTCCTAAAAAACACATACCTATTTATTCATAAATTTATGATTTGTTGTTCTCTTAGTCACTGCATTATTTGAAGTGCGTGGCATGTGATTTAGATAGTAATTGAGCTCAGTTCATTGATTCATTGATAATATTGGAGCAAGAAGAACAAGTGGATGAAGAGAAATTGTAGACAGACTCTTTGTTACACTCTGTAACTATGTTTTAAAACTATCATCTGACATATGTTTGGTCATTCTTTTATTCATGGAAATAGCAGTTTCTCCCTTGAATTCAGGGCTAAAAGAAACTAAATTAACATTGGAAATAGTTCTATTATGCTTAATAAATAAAGGGATAAATGCACTTGCCTCAATGGTTTAAGAGGCTTGCAATATTTCGGAAGTAGGTGAGTCCAAATATATAATTTTAGTGATATTTGTATAAATGATACTAATTAGCTATTGTTACAGTAAAATCATACAACCTAAAGTGACATGAGAGAAGTATTCACATCAAAAAAATTTACAAATTTATCAAGATATTTTTTTACAATATATCTGAAGTAGTAAATTGCATATGTTAAATAATAAATATATAAAATACCTAAGAGAATATTTTTAGGAAAAAAAATTATGCTAGTGAGAGATTAAAATTTTTCATAATTTCCAAGTAAAATTGACTATATAGGTCTATGAAAAATTTATCATAAGAGTTCAAAGTTCAAAATAACTAATAAATTTATTATTCATATCAGTGACATTCTGCTATAAAAAATGGATGATTGAATCAAAATAGTACATATATCCTTCACCATTCACTAAATATTCATTATCACAGGAAAACCATTCAAAACTCTTCACATGTGCTATGATAAATAGGAATCGAAATAGCTTGCAATGGAAAAACAAGTGGCTACAGAAACCACACATGCTCGTTACCATTTATCGCTAGGGACAAAGAGCCAAAAAATTATTTGGCACCATCATTATAGCACTTAGGATTATAAGAACCACAATTTCCTTACACTATAGTTAAATTTTCAATTTTTTGCAAGTTTATATGCATTATAAGAGAAAACAAAAAATAGAAAACATAAATAAGATGTACATTTTGTTAATTCATTACATCAAAAATTTGCAATTATATATAATTTAAATCCACCACTATATATCGTAGGAAACAAAAACCTTTGTACAAGAAAGCCAATCAACAAAAGCACACAACCTGAAAAAAACACTTGTGCAAATAGAAAATTAATTTTTTGGAAGATTTAATATATGCGAACAAAAAAAGAGAACACATATGTCTCAATTCTCCTATACAATTTTTTTTTTACGTAGATAATTTCATTGAACATATACATAAATTAAGCAATTGAGATACTTGCAGCTTCTTTTTTTTCCTTTTGTTCCTTAAGACAATAGAATTTCAGAATTTATAGAAAATGAGAATTCAAGTTAATAATGCAATAGTAGAAAGAAAAACAAGGGTATGTATATAATATGGTATAATATTTTTTTGGAATTATACAATGTTTTTTTACAACTAAGATATTATGGTCTTATTAACAAAATGATGCAATAGTTTGGAAATTGTTTTCGAAAGAACAAGTGTTTGTAGTAACTATGCACATTTGTTTCCATCTATGCCTCTGGAAAAACAAGAACAAAATTATTAAGCACCATAGTAGAAGCATTTAGCATCTATAAAACCAAAATGTTCTTAGTTTATAGTTGAATTTGCAAAAAAAAAATTGAGTTGAAATGCATTTTAAGAGACAAGAAAACTAGAAAACATAATGAGATACAAATTTTCTTAATTCATAGGGCAATAAATTTTCAATTGTAAATAACTTCAACGTAACACTATATAGCTCAGAAAACTTGAAAAAAAAAATCTAATCATCAAATGAAAAGAACATAAAAAATCATTATGCAAATAGGAAAATAAGGAGGAATGGATGTATGGGAAAAGAAAAGAAGAACACAAATATCTCAATTCTCCTGTAGTGCCTTCTTTTAACATAGAGGATATAATTGAGAATATACATAAATCAAGACGTTGATACACATACAACTCTTTTTTCCTTTTTTTTTTCCCTAACACAACACAATTCCAGAATTCACAACAAATAGGAATCGAAGTTAATATTCAACAATGGAGAGAAAAACATGGGCATTGTATAATATGGTATAATAAATATTTTGGAGCTACATTATGTTATTGTGGAACTGAGATATTATTTTCTTATTAACAAAACGATACAATATCCTAACGTATTTTTTGATATAACTGAGTTATTATATTGCATAATATGCATCTTCATCTTTGTTTTCATTTGCAACATAAAAATATGTTTGATTCAAAAGTTATAGGAAAAATAAAACAAGAAATAGTTATAAAAAAATATATTGATTCGAGTATTGTAGCAAATATCAAGAAAGCACTAAACAACATGTTTTTTTTTGTTTTTCAATTCTAGAACTAACAACAAAATAAAAAATATACATTATTGTTTGTGCAAGAATTGTGAATTATGAGGTAGTTAAATACAAGAAGTAAAAATGGAAAGAGGAAGAATATCTTAATTGTCAAAATGTATAAACTTGATGTACAGAGGAAGCATTTTTTTGTTGGTCACATCCATGATTACTTATGACGCAAGCATGGAGCTTGTAATATCCAGGATCCTCCATCTCCCATTCTTGTAAAACATGCGCCCAAACTCTTACTCAATTCAAAATCAATACATGGCAAATTCCCACTTAAATTTGCGGAAGCTTGTTTCATGATTAACAAAAACCATGCTTGGAATTAAACTCAATTTATAAACTCAAATACTTTCCCTCTAAAATAATTCCAAGACAACAAGCTTTTCAATCTGAATATACAAATGCATAAATTCCATTCAACTCCAATATCACTTGCCTGCACAAATTTACCTGTTTCAACCAGTCAAGCACCAAATATATGTGCGCTCTTTCTCTTACAGCGTACCCAGTGATACACAAGTACTAGGCCTGCAAATACTCCAGAATCTTTATTCTCTGTGCTCTTAACCATACATTGCATTTACTGTCCAATTATTCACAAAACAATCTGACAATTTCATACACTGAAGCTTATTTCAAATTTATGGCAAATTCAACATCTGTGCCATTTGCATGCGGAAGCATAACTCACAATCAAAATAACTCACAATTTAATTCTAATCCACCTGACTTGGATACAACCCAAAATCCCAATTTAAATAACTTCAGTCCTAAACTTGGAATTCGTCCACAAATAAACCCAATAATCTTCCCATTTATATGTGACCGGATTAAAAGAGTGCGCTCATGCCATCATATCATGCGGAACTATATATTTCAATGTGATTGATTTTTACAGCCATTCATTATTTTCATATCGCATCACACAAGTTGACACACCTTTACAGTCACACATTGATTCAAGACTATATTCAAGATTCAGACATAGCGCTCTGAATTTTGGCAAACCTCCACGCAGATCTGGCAATTACAAAGTTCAGACATAGCGTTCTTCCACGATTCTTCACTTCTACAGTTGAATTTCTTCAACTATCTGGCTCACGATGGATCGGCAACATTTCTCCGTGCCTGATTTACAATTCCGTTGGCCCTTACAAACTGCCATAGGCTTACAGCCTTGGCTATTCAAGCCTACTCTCACACCCTTTCACAATCTCTCATAGTTTCTCTCACAAAAAGCCCTCCTATTTATACAATTTTTTAAAAATCATTACATTAAATGCTCAATCCCTTAAAATCCTTAACAAACCCCTAAATTCCTCAACATCCCTAAGGAATAGGTTTTTATCCCTAAAATCCTTCAATTTATTAAATTTCCTCATATCCTTTTATTAATAAAAAGATGTTTACATAAATCCTCACCTTCTCCTATTTAATTCAAATTAATTAATAAAATATTAAAATCATCACACCCCATATTTACAAATTAATATTGTCACACCCCATATTTACAAATGGAGAAAAAGGTCTTGATGCTCCTGCATCAGACTCCCCATGTAAGAAAATTCATGACCACCTGGTCATAAGTCTGGATATCTCCTCCTGGATCCCAAATTTTATTTTGTAATCCTTCCGGGCTTGTCGATTGCTTCACTGCTGTTGCTATCTGCTGTTGTCTTCCAGGTTTCCATATTTTGTGTTGTAGTGCTCCACCTGCTCTGCTCTTGCAGTCTTTCACTGTCATTCTCTTGTTGTCGTTCATTTTCTTTCTTTCGGTTGTCTTTCTCTGGGATGGTTTTACCATTAATTTCCTTATCAATTCAATTTCTCTATCCAGTATGTCCTCTGTCTGCTGATTGTTTCCATCTGTTGATTGCTGAACTCCCATTCTTGCTTGTTCTTCACTTGTTTTGATTGCTTCCTTTTCTGCTGCTGCTACTATAAATGTCGCCTCGAATGTTGCGGCCTCCCAATCTTCCTTTCCCTCTGCAACATTCCTTTGCTTGTCACCTACAATTTTATCTGCAATTTCTTCTTGATTATCATTTATGACAACTGCTTTGTCATCCTTCTTCAGCAATCTATCCTGGACATCCTTCAGTAGATGTTCTTCCTCTCCTTCTTCCATTTGACTATCCACCTGTGCCAAATATGTTCTAGCGTCTGCAACAACATCTTCAATCATAAGACAATCATTATAAAAAAAATAAGGCCTCTGTACCTTTTTTCCCTTTAGCAACACTTCAGTATGTTGCGTTGATTTCTCTTCTTCTGTCAGCATATCAGTATGCTGATCCAAACTCAAAGAACTCTTGAGACTGTCAGCTAGTCTCCACTTCTCATCAGCTATTTCAATGATGTCTTCCAGCATTTGTCCACTGTAGTGAACTGATTCTTTCCCAGCCTCTGCTTCAAAACTTTCATCTTCTGGAAGGTACTCTTTCACATATTTGACAACTTTAAAAGATTGTCTATCTTCTTCCAAACCTGCAATCACACACAAATCATTAGTTTTAAAATCACAATACCTTACGGTCTTATTTGATGCTTCAGTCATCAAATCTTCGGGCTGCTTTGAATCATTCATATGATTCAACTCCTCCAGCTCTTCATCACTTTCAAAAAGTAATGGTCCACTCTCTGGGTAACATATTGAAACTTCAACATCTTCTTCAGCATCTTCCTTTTGCTGTAGCTCAACTGTTTCGAGCTTCTCTATCCTCTGTCTGGCATCTATAACCTGTTCAAGTTCCCTTAGTTCCTTTATCAACTGCAAATTCACCTGATGATTCCACTTCTCTTGTAGCCTCTGCCACCTCAGCTTCTTTCTCATGACATAACCACGCTTCTGGTCTTCCTCATTTCTTTGCAACATCTCCATCAACACCTCAAGCTGAACTGCTATCTCAGCCTTCTCCCTCTCATATTCCTCTTTGCTTAACTGTCTCTGTATGCCAACTGCCTTGGCACCCTTCTCCTTTTGTCTTCTGCTATGGTTGATTTCAGAACCTTTGTTATGACTGTCACTAGTCATCATCCTTTCCATCTCTATGAGTTCCTCACTCACTTTACTATGAGTTGCACTAAAGCCTGTTCAGCAGCAAGTCCTGTTTTGCCGCCACTTACCTCACCAAGCCCTCCTCACTCGGTCTTTTGGCAAGCAATTGGTTCTACCTCTGGAACCTCCTTTGAGCACTTCTCTTTGCTCTTCTTGGCTTCAACTCATCTGCCTGTTCACAACTGTCCTCCTTATCCAATCTCTATTGGATTTCCTCAGGTTCTGCCACCTATGCTTTCACCAGTTTTCTGTTAGCAATTTTAAACATGTCTTCTATGGATTTTCCTTTTGGGAGTTGCAAAAATACTTCTGCTTTAATGCAAAGACTACAATCTTCAAATTCAAATAAACCCAGATCACCTTACCTTCAAGATCTCGGCTGATCTTGTCCTTCCATTCTCCTGCCCTTCAGTCTCATCATTATGCTTCCTCTGCAAAATTTCACTGTCAATCAGATTTTAAAATCTGATTCTCTCTTCCAACCTTCTGGCTTGATCTGGCAACTTTAGCTGTCAGCAAAAATTCCTTCCTTGCTGAGTTTGCTGCAATCATCAATTCTTCAGCTGTACTCTGGTTTGCTTTGACTGTCAGATTAGAATCTGACCTCCTTTGCCTGCATGCACATCTGCTACTTCATCATTCATCACACATTCAGAAATATATTCCAGTTCAACAAAAACCTTCTTGTCATCATTCAGAAGATAAACATTCCAACAGAGCATTCCGGCTCTGATACCAAAAATGATGCAAGCCTAGTGCTTGCAATACTCAGGATCCTCCATCAAACATTCTTGTAAAACAATACGCCCAAACTTTTCCTCAATTCAAAATCAATACATGGCAAATTCCCACTTAAATTTGCGGAAGCTTGTTTCATGATTAACAAAAACCATGCTTGGAATTAAAACTCAATTTATAAACTCAAATAATTTCCTCTAAAATAATTCCAAGACAACAAGCTTTTCATAAATTCCACTCAACTCCAATATCACTTGCATGCACAAATTTACCTGTTCAACCAGTCAAAGCACCAAATATATGTGCGCTCTTTCTCTTACAGCGCACCCAGTGATACACAAGTACTAGGCCTGCAATTACTCCAGAATCTTTATTCTCTGTGCTCTTAAGCATACATTGCATTTACTGTCCAATTATTCACAAAACAATCTGACAATTTCATACACTGAAGCTTATTTCAAATTTATGGCAAATTCAACATCTGTGCCATTTGCATGCGGAAGCATAACTCACAATCAAAATAACTCACAATTTAATTCTAATCCACCTGACTTGGATACAACCCAAAAGCCCAATTTAAATAACTTCAGTCCTAAACTTGAATTCGTCCACAAATAAACCCAATAATCTTCCCATTTATATGTGACCGGATAAAAAGAGTGCGCTCATGCCATCATATCATGCAGAACTATATATTTCAATGTGATTGATTTTTACAGCCATTCATTATTTTCATATCGCATCACACAAGTTGACACACCTTTACAGCCACACATTGATTCAAGACTATATTCAAGATTCAGACATAGCGCTCTGAATTCTGGCAAACCTCAACGCAGATCTGGCAATTACAAAGTTCAGACATAGCGCTCTTCCACGATTCTTCACTTCTGCAGTTGAATTTCTTCAACTATCTGGCCCACGATGGATCCACAACATTTCTCCGTGCCTGATTTACAATTCCGTTGGCCCTTACAAACTGCCATAGGCTTACAGCCTTGGCTATTCAAGCCTACTCTCACACCCTTTCACAATCTCTCATAGTTTCTCTCACAAAAAGCCCTCCTATTTATACAATTTTTTAAAAATCATTACATTAAATGCTCAATCCCTTAAAATCCTTAACAAACCCCTAAATTCCTCAACATCCCTAAGGAATAGGTTTTTATCCCTAAAATCCTTCAATTTATTAAATTTCCTCATATCCTTTTATTAATAAAAAGATGTTTACATAAATCCTCACCTTCTCCTATTTAATTCAAATTAATTAATAAAATATTAAAATCATCACACCCCATATTTACAAATTAATATTGTCACACCCCATATTTATAAATGGAAAGAAAAGGTCTTGATGCTCTGCATCATCTTAGAAATAATTTTGTTAAATATTAAAGTGAAAATACCTCGAATACAAATTTTTCTTAAATTGAAAATTGTAGATGATATGCTTTGCATGTAGTGATGAAATTTTGTCTCCACAATAACTAGGAAATTTTCTTTTAGCTGCGACATTTACAACATAAAATCAATTTTGTAACTATCTTTTTCTAGTGCACATTCAACCCTCTGCTTATAGTTAAATGTTGTGTCATATTTATAGATGTGCATTTAACTGTGTTTGGATGAAAAAGTTGTTTGCATTACTGCACATTCGCTGAAAAGGAGGAGAGAAAACATTTTTGGTTTTCAACACACCTTCGATCTCCATTTTTTCTCTCTTTTTTTTTCTAGAAAATTGAATTGTTAGGCTCAAATATGTTTCACCAATATGCAATAATTTTTGACATAAAAGTAAAAATATTGTTACTTGAACAAAGAAGCTATTAGGAAATATACATGTGTTCTTGACATGACAAAATATAATAGATTCACTCTTGCAAATTCATCATTCAATGGGTCAATAAAATTTTTTGATCCAAAGCACAACTATTGACTGCCTTTCACTTCATTTCTAACAAATATTTTTGATCAAGTAGAGAAGATTAATCTTTGATTCCAATTCATATTGTATTTTGAAAAAATGGTCTCTATGATTATAATTCAATAACAACTGCATTGAATTATATAACATATTTTTTGTTAAGAAATTTGTGTAAGAAATGATGAGATAATTTCTACCTTGATAAGAATGGAACACAAAGATACAAGAACAAAGTTTAAAAGAAACTATTAACTTTTATTGAAAATTCAAGTATAATTATTGTGGCAATAAACTTACAATTGAATTGTCATCTGTAGCCTCGCCATATTTCATATTGAGTTCCAGTTGCTTGTTATTTTTCTGAAAGCCTATCACTATTTCTCCTATTGAACCAATTGCATATGTATCACTTGAGAGAATAAGACTATGTATTGTTGTATCTAGAGCTAGTTTTCATTTTTTGTAAACCTGTGCAATTCATTCAATGATGGTTTTCTCCTGTAACACTATACAACATTTTGCGTCTTCTCGTTAATAAATTCCCTTTCTTCTTAGCACACAATATGTAATTTGAACATTCTTTCCATTAGTAAATATGTTTTGGAAACACTATATAAGATTGTTTCTCATGTTCACTATGAGATTCAGTTGGTTGTGGCTATCAATCAAATCAGCATGGAGCAACCACGCCTTTAAAGGAGAGTTAGGGATTTTAGTTTGTGCCGACCCATAAATAACCAAGATATCACCTTCAAAAGTATTTTCATATTCTCCTGATCATATTTCAATGATTGACGAGGATTTTGGTTCCATTGTTTTTGGTTTGTTTATATGAAAATTTAGAAAAATATGATTTAAAAAACATTACCATTGATTTAATGCAATAATTCCATTTGAATATAGAAATTTTCAAGGAAACACAAATCTAACCTCTTTGGATTATATTCCACTATTTATTCTTTGAATGATTTTTTGTTGGAGCTAGGTGTTTCCATGATGTTGTTCCAAATGACTTGATCAATTGTTTCCAGAAAATGAAAAATGCAAGTGATTAAGTTTGAAACAAGTGTATATTAGAGAACCTTAAAAACAATGTAAGATCTACAATGATACATTATATGTGTGTGTGTGTGTGTTATATTTTTATACTACTATTAGCCATTTTTGGTGTTTATGTAGTAAATTTTCATAAATTACAATAAATAAATGTTTTGTAGATTTCATTGACAAGTACACATAAATTTCATTCCTAGAATGTGTTATTAAGAATCACTATGGCCACAAAAAAAAAAAAAAATCAAAGGAAGTTGGACAAGAAATATGAAATATGAACTAGAATCCAAAGAAAATAGTAGTATTCAATATATAGAACAAAATGTCAAAAAGTGAAAACCAAAATTCACAAATTCCATGCTAACTATGTCATTAAAAATTACAGTTATGTAAGACAAACTGAACAAATTTATGTTGATGGTTCAAAGACTTACATGAATTCGATATTAGCAGTTTTTTTGTTTTCTTGTTTCTTGTTGTGCAAAATTCCTTTGTCTTTCAATGTTTGTGAATCAAATCATATGTCAAAGGTGCACATTTTCAAATGTGACAAGTATTGTAACAAGATAACAGTGAAATTGTAGGACATGAATATTGGAAAAATGACTCAATTTGGCAACAAAGATATGGTAAGATGAATTGTATGATGATATTTCCAATAAGCATCAAAGAGACGGAAAGAAACAGTACTAACTGAAATTTTTGTCCAAACGTGCCCTAGTATTAAGCTATAATTAGTGGTTGTTCTTTTGTATGAAAATTGAATCCATTACTTTGCATAAATGAAAGTATTTTTCTTTATTTATGGCTATTTTTCAACATTTCCAAATTGAAATCACAAAAAATCACAGTTAGGTAGTTTTTACATGTGTTATCTAAAATGAACTTGATGAAATTAATTATTTATTCAATGCTTGCATTTGGTGCAACGTATACATTTGCAAGTGTAATGGTTTTTTTTTCAACATGTAATGTTGCAATTGTTGATGCAATTTGGCTTCTTGTATAAGTGAAATGATTTTCAACTACAATATTTTTTGTGTAGTATGTGAGAATTCCATGTAAATGGTATAAATGTATGTAGTGATATTTTCTTGACAAAATGGATTTGATGGAGGCAATTTTGTTTTTGTTTCTTGGAAACAATGAATGTGAACACTAATTGGATCATATTCAACAATGATATCCTAAAAATGCAAGGAGAAACTACGAGTGTTCAATGAAGATATTTTCAAATCGTCATTTGTTTTATTTTGATATATGCTATATTCAAGCTATTAAGAGGAATTTTGTCTGTCTGTTTAGCTCAACATAAAATTTTTCATTGAGGCAAAAGTTTCCATGTTACAATTTGTTTAAAAAATACAAGGATTTAATATCTTTGACATGAGAAATTGCAGTATATACGAGTTGATTTTACCTCACTCATTTTGGATCAAAATACAATTTGTCCATTGTCAAGCCTCGTAGTCGATGTATAGTTCATGCACATTCCAGTTGAATAGGGAATTGTTCTCATGTAAAACTAATTTTATTGTTTGGTTCGTTATTCCTACAAACTCTAGTAATAGGTTTCCTGGTAGACATTATTCCATATTTGTAGAGATGTGCCATTTTTTTTTGTTGAATAGTTCCAACAACTAGATCAGAAAATTCAATCCAAATTGCACCATTTTTCAAATGTTGTGGATGCTCTAAAACTTCCTTCAGCATCATTGACCAGGCCATCCTAAATATTGTAATTTCCGCTAATTAGTTAAATAAGCATATTTTATTTGAGCACAATGGTAGATGGAAATGGAATTTTGATGTTTTTTTATTGTGATTTATATTTGTTGATTCAATTTTTCTATCATATGCATTTAATATGATTGCTTCTTTGTTGATGAGAGACAACATTTTTTCATTATGTTCATGTACATTCTCGTTTAAATAGAATAGGTATGGAAAAGTTGGATCATTTGTTGTCGATCTATAACATTGTTTTTTAAAGAATGCAAGATCATCATCAATATGTGAACATTTCCTAATTCTATTTAACATGCATACAAATTATTTCTTGTCATGTTGCATTACTTGTTTTAGTTCATAAGTTTTCACTTTGTCTTTCCATAATTTGTAAGGAACACTAGTTCCTTTAGGACACGACTGTTCAAATATCCAAAAATCATGTACAAGTTGTGCTCTACATAGTTCACCACATAATATTATGTTGATGATCCCAAACGGGGAAGCTGGAGTGTGCATGATTTCATGAAGTAGCTTGTCAATGTTATATATCAATGGAGAGCCAATTATTGAAGCGTAATCTATTAACAAAAAAATAAATTTTTCATATTTTTTCTCAATATATCAAGCATGTTAGAAGCCAATGGCACCACGTGACATGGTGAAAATGGAAAATGCAAAGTTGAATGGACTGTGATACCATGTGCAATATATTCATTTTTTCTAGTAGATGCAAGTATTAAACACTTTTTTTCAAGGGTAACTTTGTAAGTATTTTTATAAAGACGCAATAGTGCATGGTAAATTTATTATGAAATGAATGTCTTTCCTATACCTGCACCTCCAGTGATGAAAAAATATAAGTGCTTACTAGGATTATTTTTTTTCCATAGAACTATTTTTATTATTATTGATTGTTTCCCTTGATTTAATCGTCTCATAATTTCATGGTATTCCAATGTGTCCAAAACAAAGGGATTCTTAATGAATTCATTATTTTTGTATATTTAGTTTGAGTTTTTTTCAGTTGCATTTTTTCCTCCAAGTATTGTTGAATGTCATATTTTTCATTAGAACAATTCATGTTACTAGTTTCAAATGGAAACTGAAGCATAAATATTTTTTCACTTTGGGATGAAATTGTAGTAGAAGAATTTTCAATATCATTCCATGGTGTGATTAAACGAGATTTTTTTTTAGTGACATCGACAATGTGTTTATGACATAAGTATGCTTCAACCCATGTCTGTTCATTTTTCTTTAATGTGTATTCAGACTCTCTATGTGCGATGTAGAGCATAATTGTTTCTCTATAATGGTTTTCTTGTTCCATGTTTTATTTTTATCGAATGAATCTTATGAAACATGGATGTTTTCTCCTTTTTTTATGTTGTTTTTGTGATTGAATAAGGGGAAACATATTCTTCCAATAAAACTTGGTAAAGGAAACAAGACGTGCAACATAATTATGAATGCTTTGCATGCAAACAATATCTTCAAAGTTATCAAGTTCTTGTTCTAACAAGGTAGGTATTTTTAGAACATTTTTTTTTAGTTGGAGTAGTGCTAATGAAATTTTTGTTTCTAGAAGTTGAATACAAAGGAAAAGATAGAGCAATGTGGAATTCTTGTCAAATTAACATTTGTTGCATATTTAGCAATGTGTTTCCAAGTTTGTGAATATTTTCAATTTTGTTGTCTCCACAAGATGCAATTTCTTGAATTTTTTTTAATGCAGTTGTCATGGAGCGATCCATGTTTGTTATATAAGAGCTACAATATGTTGCTGCAGCATAGGAATCTAAAATAAAATGAGAATTTGTGTTTTCTTACCACAACGAAGGGAATTTTTTGCAAATGCATATATCCACACATTGAAAGGATTTATTTTGAGTAGTATAATTGGCCGAGTAATAAAAAATTGTAATAGCATGATGTATTCTTGTTTTTTAGTTCCAAGGTAGACTAAAAACATGTCAAATGTTATGCTTTTTGAATAGGGTTTGTTCTGGAGAAGAAATGAAAGTTTATTTTGCATTGTTCGGATCTCATTGTTGTCACTACACAAAGGGTGTAAGATACAAGTTTCATCAATGGGTGGAATAGGGAAACAAAATATACAAGTATATTTTTATGTTTTTCGCAAGTTTTTGTGTGCTGATGAGTTTGAAATTGAATC
Organism: Pinus albicaulis; assembly: GCA_034641835.2. Taxonomy (NCBI): domain Eukaryota; kingdom Viridiplantae; phylum Streptophyta; class Pinopsida; order Pinales; family Pinaceae; genus Pinus; species Pinus albicaulis. The sequence goes on from CM076582.1 coordinate 346,370,267, forward strand.
ATTTGATTTGAAAAAAATGTTGAATCAGAATTCAAATATTGATTAATGAAACCTATGACATCGACATCAGGGGAATGTTGATATCTTGGTGCATCTTGAATCCAAATTAATCCATGATCTTCCTCTATTCTCTACTTTGGAACTCTATAATAAAAAAATAATCTTCCACTCGACCAAATAATTCATTGCTTTTTGTTATCAACGAACATAGTGGTGAGATTCTATGCATATAATATCGACTACAGATGATCGATTCGATTTTGATAAATGTGTCAATTCATTCATCATCAAAGTTGTTAGTCTTATTTTTTATGGAGTCAGGGCTTTGTATTTCTAGTGCATTTATAAATGGATCTCAAAGATGGTCAACACTAGTGAATCTGACAAAGAAATTCAGTGGGATAAGTTGTCATATCATTGCAAATATATATTTTCGTAAATGTTCAAAATAGTCAGGGGATGTGAAAATTATTCTTATAAATTGATCTCCAATTGGTTATTTTAATAATTTATTAATATTTCTTTTATTTTTGACATCTTTAGCAACTAGTTTTCGTCCTTTCTATTCTCCTTTGCGAATAGAAATACAAAATGAGATAGAAACCTAGTTTATCAAAATGTGGATTGCTTTAAAAAATATGTTTTTAATATGTGTTGAAAACTCACCATACATGTGCAATGGTTCCCATTGTGAAATTGTTTGATAGGAAAATCAATTGATAACATTAGTAGAGTGACTTGATCCAAAGAAAAATGTTGGGAAGTTCAGTTCTTCAGAGAATTTGTCTTGAAAAATGCCTATGGGATGAAACCCTCATAAGGTTCAATTTTTATTATTCTTGTATCAATATCATGGATGAGGTGGGCCTCTAAATAACCATGTACAAGTGTTTCAGTTTCTGGCTTTATATCACTATCTGGATTTAGTGAGTCTAGTTCCTTCATTTTTGGACTAGTGTTCTGACAATTTTTCCTACTTTGCTCAAAAAAAAATTCCATTCATGGTTGATTACTATCTATTCACTCTTGTATATAGATGTGTTGCAAAATTCATGCAATGCAGAAATCACATTTTTAGGTCGAATATTTTCAGACAAATAAGCTTTCTTGTATTCCATTTTTCTTTTTACCATAACTCCCGATGTCATATTGTCATCAATATATCTAGGTAGTGTTGTTTGAATTCTATCTACATTTGAAGGAACATTTATGATTGTTCCTATTAATCTAATTTGTGATATTTTGTAACCAAGTTGCTTATTTGTGAAAAATCAATTCTTGGTGCCACTAATCTCTCTTCCATATGTCAATTGTGCAATGGAGATCAATTTTTCATCTTATCGAATATGAAGAGGTGATGCAAATGTAGGCACTTTTTCATTGATTATTTCATTATTATAAGATTTTCATATTTCTTCAATGATTTTGATGGATTTGAGGTTTGATACAGGCATCAGATAGAAAATAGTAGATAATCTGAGTTTTTCAATAGGTTGCATGGCTTTCCAAAGGACAATCTATCACAAATGCAACATGCATATGTAGGTGTGTCCTGGATTGATTGCAAATATGCCTTGATTGATTTATTTGAATTTACATGTCACTTTTGTGCTTATTTTATTAGAGAACCTTGTGCTCATATTTCATATTTAAATTGATGTAAGTGAGTGTATCACTTACTATATCCATTGGAAAAAGAGGTATATATTTCTTTGTTATTTCATGTCTCCATTGAAAAAGGATTATTGTCTTGATTTGATGATGTTAAATCCTTCAATACTTAAACTAAATTTTTTATTTTTTATATTGTATTTCCAATTGGAAAATGCTTTTGTTGAGTACAAGATCTAGTAAACTAGATTCTTTTCTAACAAGATATCTACAAGGCACACTTGAGATTGACTTGCAGCTTTCTCTTTCCAAGATTATTTTGAGTGCTTGTGGTATCTTGTCATTGTGATAATATTTTCAACATTCTGAATTCCATAAGTGCATGGAAATGTGCATGTTATGTGGATATTGGTACATTCATAATGTATAATACTTTGGAGAAAGTATTTGATGAATAGAATCTCAAGGAAATATATTTTGTTTTTGTATTCCAGATATATATATGTTAACATCCAGTAGTTCACATATCCATTGTATTGCAAAAAATTTTCCCTCTATATGTTCAAATGCATATGGCATTGATAAGTTTATAATCTAATATTTTCAATCATTGATACATTGATCTTGTTAAATGTTTCTATCATTTAGTTTTTGTTTTAAGAAATTGGTAGCTATATTGTCATTGAAAATGAAATAATTGTAAAAAGTTTGTGAATTTTTTTTTCTCATATTAGACATATCAAATCATCATGCAAGTGAAAAAATAGACTCAAACAAAGAGTCATGACAATCATTGAAATTTTGTTGATAGATCAAGAAGCCTTGTTCAGATAAGATTTTCTCAATTGAAAATATGTCAAAGTGTCCAAGTGAGAATTGGTATGGACAAATTCATGAGCCAATTGCTTTATCTATTGATGCTACAATATCTATTGTGCTATGTAACATGATCGGTTCAAAATTTCCACATGCAGGATGTTGGCTATGTATCAAAATATTATATTGATAACCATCAATGTCTGGATTGAACAGTAGATATGCTTGGACATTTGTAAATATCCAAACATTGACTAGAACTGACAACCATTTCGAGAACCATTTGATACAAAATGCATCCCCCCATAATCTAATTATAGATGGAGCACAAATATAAGAAGGTGTAGACAATCCTTCCAAATACATTTCAAGATCATTAACATGATGAAGATCCTGAAGATATCCAAGTTTCAATTCTATATGCAATGAGTGCAAAGCATCATCATTTCCATGAGATAAGTAATGTAGAAAGTGGTTTATAATCCCATGTTGTATTTCAGTTGAAGTATAGAAAGAATGAATAATAACAACAAATGAGTCAAATAAACAATCACCATGATAATAGAAGAAATGTTGTAATCTATGTAAATTGAATCTAGATAACTTGTGATCAATTTCTTGAAATTTTGATCCATTTAACACAAAACCAATTTTCATTCCCATGAATTCCATTGAGATAATGTGAAAAATTGTCCAAATGTGACAATTATTTATGGCATTAAGAGCATGGATCACATTGAATGTTCAATTACCAGGTATCGTAGTAGAGCATTTTTATATGTCTTATATATTATATAGTCTACTTTGTCTTTGTGACTATATTTTTTTCTTGGTTTTTGTTTGAAAATACTCCAAAAATGAGTACGTAGCATTGTGGCAAAATAAGTAGAGGAAATGGGCATAAGAAAATTTGAATATTTCATTCTTTGCAATCAAAACATAATTTAAAACTGAATATATTTATATAATTTAAAAAATACCAATAAAAATGTTATTATCATTTTAACAAATTTCGAAAAACTATATTTAAATTGTAAAATTCCATTAAAAACTTTGACAATTTCCATAAATTATTTTCAAAATGTATAAATAAAATAGAATCCAAACATTAGTTTCAAAACCAATAAAAATATATCTTTCTATAATAAACGACTTTAATTTAAAATAACAAGCATAAAGCTATATAAACCTTGACCTTCTTTCCTTCTTTAATTATTCATTCAACATCTTATCCTGAATATGGATCCCCATTGGGATCCGAAACGTCAACCGTTGTTTTATAATACTGTGGATAATGCAGAGATTTATTCAACAAACAATAACCACAAAAGCTTGAAAACCATAATTATATCCTTGCACGGAGGGGATTCTTGGGAAGATATTTTTTATCTAGAAAAATCTTAAATTAATATTGAAAGAAGGGCTGCAGACCTCCATTTTCTCAAAGAATTTTGTGACTACAATCTTATCCCCGCCTTCGCTCACATTAAACCTATTTTCCACCCTCACAGATACAGTAGATATTTTTTAAAGCTTATTTTTAGGCTAATTCACAGTGAAATCAGATGCACTCATGATGCATTGGATAATCTTGGGCGCTCTATTCTATCTTTTCATTTGAAACTTGATAATTAAATTAATCCTAATATTTGGAGAACCATCTATGCATGAGCTGCTCTCAGAGCTCAGAAGCAGGGTCAGCTGGCTCGTGACACACATTCTAGAAAGCTAGTAAAATTCAAGAAGTTGGCTCTCAATGAGAATCGATTTTCTGGTACTGATGAGTGCCATTTTTTAGATAAAGATCCGCGGTCATATATAAGATACTATAGGCTGTTTGGCTTCGTTAAAAATGCAAGTGTGTTTTCACATCTTGTTGATGCGTTCAACACTGAGGAGAACCATAGCTCTGATAGGAATTTGTTGTTATCGAGAATATATTTATTTTTGTCTGGCAATGTCCAAAATCCCCATGGCTTTATGCGGTCAGTAGGTACATATTCATAGAAAGATGCGTGTGACTGTGAGGTGTTGATTGACGACTCTTTGCATTCGAGTATGATGTGTGCAAATGGCTGCTCTAGCAGTTTAATTTTAGCATCTGAAAGTGAGAATAAGGTTCCAGCAAATGTTGACCATATTTCTGGAAGCTCCTCTATCAAAAATTCTTCGATGATGGAGGTTCTTGATGGTTGAAACAGTGCAGGAGTTGGTTTGATCAATTACCAGGTCAGTGAGTCTTCTGATATTGGAGCTAATGATTAGTTCTGTTAGTGTGGATATCTATCCCTCAGTAAGTACTGCATTTTCTTACAGCCTTAATGAGCTTCTCAGACTCAGAGATTGTGCTTCCTCTACGAGGTTACCTCTTCCATTGTCTTTTTCGTTGAGCTTGTGTGATTACAGAGGTGTTTTGGCTGTGTTCTCGAACCTTTCATCAGCATTGGATGGTTCAGGATCAGGGAATGTTTTGAGTTTTCTTTAGGAAGGGGCCAGTTACGCATCCCTTGACTCTCAATTCAGTTCATAAAATGGGTTGGATGAGTCTGACTCAACTAACTGTTGTTTTAACCCTAATCCTCCCATTGAGATGTTGTCCATGAGTCCTGATGATGATATCGGTAACCTCGATAGCATTGTAGAGAGTTTGAGTGGTGAATTTTGTGACAGAAACCCTCCCTCCAACCCCATAGGAAGCATTCTCCATCGTAGTTTTCTGGGTATAGGCTGTGACTATAGTGATGCTCTTGGTCACTGGTTGAGTGTAGACACAAATAAAGATATTGATTTGAGTCATGATCTCTTATATAATTTCGATGGGTGTAGTGATAAGAGGCTTTATAAGTGGCACAATAATGATATTGATTTGAGCCATGATCTCTTATATAATTTCGATGGGTGTAGTGATAAGAGCCTTGATAAGAGGCACAATAATACGAGCCTAAAAGGAAAAGGAAAGTATGAAGTGGGCCATGGCCTCACTAATTCTTTTAGTAGGAATTTATCGAGCATGGTAGGAAAAAGGCTAGGGAGCATGGAGGACAAGAGTATTATAAAGAATCACTTAAATGATGATTCCAATGGAACCATTAACAAGATGGTTGGGAACCTATCCTCAGTGGATTTAAGTCAGGAAACCCTTAGGATTCTCAGCAAAGGTTTAGGTTTTTTTGTTGCTCATAAAGGCATTCCAAAAGACATCATTGTTTGTAGCATTGAGGAAGGCATTCAAAGTTTGCCTTTGGATGATAAAGAAGCTCTTAGACAAGAATTATCTTTTATTCTAAGGAAATCAAGAGCCCCTAAGAGTAACCTTAGCAAGGATGAGATGGGTGCTCTTAGATTCCTTCACAATAATGAAAAAATTATTTTCCTTAAGGCAAAGAAGGGAGGAGCAATGGTCATTTTAGATAAAGTTTATTATATTAGAAAAATGAATGATAATATTGATTGTAGCAGCTATAAGAAGCTAAATTCCAACCCTTTGCTGAGGTTTTAAGAGAAGTCAATAAGGCAACCTAGAACTCTCATCTCGATGACACGTTAAAAAACAAATTGACCCCTTCATGTGAGGTCATTCCGAGAATTTATGGGCTACCCAATATTCATAAAGAGGGGGTTCCCCTTAGACCAATTATTAATACCATTGGATCCCCCACCTATGAATTGGCGAAATACGTTGCCAAAATTTTGAAGCCTCTTGTTGGAAACATCGATTCCTTCATTAAGGACTCTAATGATTTTGTTAAACTTATTAAGGAGGAAAGGGTGGAGAAGAGTCACATCTTGGTAAGATTTAATCTAGTTTCATTTTTTATCAAAATTCCATTAGATGAAGCAATGCAGGTTATTATTGACTTTACGGATCTAGAAACAACTAAGCTTGTTGAGATTTGTTTACGATTCACCTTATTCAACTTCAAAGGAGAATACTATGAACATGTATCAGGTGTTGCAATGGGATCGCCACTCTCACCTATTGTCACCAGATTATTTATGGAGCACTTCAAGAAGAAAGCCCTTTCCTCTTTTCCCTTAAGTCTAGCTTGGTGGAAAATATTTGTAGATGACACCAACATAAAGTGGACGCATGGTAGGGAAAATCTCGAGAGATTCTTTAATCACCTCAACTCAATTTCCTCGGAGATTAAGTTTACTATGGAGATTGAAGAAAACAGGAACATTCCTTTCTTGGATTTCCTTGTTACCATAAAGGAGGATGGATCATTGGGGCATCAGGTGTTTATGAAGAAAACCCATACTGATAGTTACCTTCATGTTGAGTCTTGCCATCATCCTACTCAGAAATTTAGTGTCCTTAATACTCTTGCTATAAGAGCCTTGAGGATATCTAATGAGGAGCACCTGAAATAGGAAATCACTCACTTGACATCTATTTTAATGGGTATAGGATATAAAGATAAATAAATTAGAAAATCCATAAAAAGAGCCAAGGGTTCAGTCATATCCAAGAAGCACCAAGGACCTCAAGAAAGTTGTGGTAGGGTGTTTCTACCATACATTAAGGGTGTTACGGATAATATCGCCAAGGTTCTGGGAATGAATGACATTTTCACAAAATTTTCAGTAGCATGGACCATAAGACAGAAAATGTTGTCAATTAAAGACAATATTAGTCATGAGCATCTTAAAGGTGTTTACAAGATTGATTTTTCATGCGATAAGAGTTATATTGGTGAAACCAGGCACTCTCTTCAAAAAATACTTAAAGAGCATGGTGCCGATATTAAACATGAGTGATATCACACCTCGGCCCTTGTTGATCACTCCTCAAAACTAAACATCACTTGCGTCTTGAGGATTCTAAAATCATTGATAGATAGGAACACTATCGAAGAAGAAAAATCAAAGAAGCGCTTGAGATTATAAAACACCTTCATAACATTAAGAGGGATGGAGGATACAATATTAGTGACAGTCGGTGGCCTCTAATTCGACAGATGTGCTCCTAGAGTTCGTCTTCATCCCAGGTATAGTATTGCATGTTTGATTCTCCTCTAAAAAAAAAAATTTTTAGTGTTTGGTCGTTGCAAACAACTAATTGAATTATTTACTTTTAATAATTATCACTATTAATTAAATTTTATTTTCTATTAATAAAAATTAATTAATTAATAATTATTATTTGTATCTAAAGTTTTTAATAAAAATTATAATTAATAATGATCAAATTCAATTTTGATTTTTATTATAATATTAGATTAATTAGGATGGAATTAAAAAAAATATTCCTAATTTTGTTTTCTTCCTAATAAAAGATATGAATAATGATGATGATGTTGGTTAACGTCCACTGAGACCAATATTTGGTCTATCAGACATAAAGAAAATAGTTATTTAATTTGATTTAAGATTTTATTCCTATGCTCAAAAAGCTTGGAGAGAAGCCTCCCAAGCTCATTATAATTTTTACATCTTAAAAGGCTAGGAAGGTTAGTATTGAAACAAAGATTATGAAATTGAGCTCTAATGTGGTTGTACGTGGGGCACTCTAAGAGGAAGTGATTTTCATCCTCGATGTTCATATTCTCACATAGATGGCAGATCCTTTCCATCCATGGTGTTTTAGGAACTATCCAACGACCTGTTTCACTATGGAGCTCATGAGAGTTCGTTCTAATCTTGGCTATATTAATTTTCTTCTTTGAGCTACTTAAAACAGAGAGATACTTTTGATCTTATAAGGTGGGGTTGATGACCTCCTTATAATACCTTAATTTTATTTTAGCTGTTATATCTTTCTCACACCACATTTTTTCTTTGAACTTAGAAGTAACAATTTTTTTAATGTTATTTATGTTTTGCAATGCAACATTCTTGTTGATATCCCAATGGCTTGACCAGGCCCTGGTGTCTTTATACGAACCTCATTTAAGCCTTAGCTAGTTTTGGTTGGAATTTAAAGCTAGCTTAGGAATTCTATGGTCTCCTATGCTATTGAGCTTGTGCTTGTACAACAGAATCCTAGTCATAGCTAGGCTCTCGATAAGGGAAAGACCCACTTCTATAAGGAGAATAGGATAGGATGTATTAATTTTAATTTTAAGGTTATACGTTATAAAAGGCTTCTGTATTTGCTCAATATTTGTCCAAGATTTTCCAGAGATGCTGCAACCCCAAACCTCACATCCATATAAGATAACAGGAGTGAATAAATTTTCAAAGAGGAACTTCTTTCTATCCCACATTACAAGGTTTGCAGTTTTACAATTATTTTCAAGAACAAAATAAGCTTTCCACCCCCCATTAATCCTTTTATGAATGTTATAGTTCCAGTTGAGCTTGTGATGAATATCAATTCCTAGGTACTTTTAAGAAGTAACTTCCTCCAAGTTACTATTTTCATACATAAAATTAGGTAAGAGTCCTTCTTGGATTTGATAATCATAACTTTTGTTTTTCCAGTGTTAGCAGACATACCGATGGTAGAGCAGAAATCCTTAAGAAGTATAAGTTGCTTATCAAGATTATATGGGAACCTTGCAAGAAGAACAATATCATCAGCATAGAGAAGAAGGATGATGCCTATCCCAATGAAGATCGTGCCAGTAAATCCTGCTTCTTCTAAACAACCTTCTAGCTTGTCGATGTAAATGCCAAATAGGGTAGGGGAGAGGGGGCAACCTGTTTAACTTTGATATTACACTTAATATCTTTCGACCACCCCTAATTTCTCTTTAAATTGGAAATTACATTCTCGTATAACCTTATAGCGGCCACTCTTAGCTCGAAAGGAACATTTAGCTCTTCTAATCTATTCCATAGGTTATTTCTAGGAACCGTATTGAAAGCCTTTATAAAGTTCACAAAGAAACAAAAGAGATTGGATTTATCATTGCAGCATTCCTCCACAATGTTCCTAAGCATAACGAGGTGGTTCGTTGTTGAGTGTAGCCTTCTAAAACCTGCTTGGCCTTTAGCCTGCTTACCTTCACTTTCAAGCCAAATGCTCAGCTTCTTTTCCAAAATAATACCATATAACTTGGCTAAGAGAGGGATGATCATAATTGTTCAATAATTAGAGGGGTTATTTGTATCCCCAATTTTAAAAATAGGGATAATGAGGCACTGAGTCCAAGGTTTAGAGAACCCTTGCTTGACCGCTTGGTTGAAAATCTTGTGGATGTGGGGGATGAGGACAGGACCTCCAATTTTTAAGATTTCCACCTAGTAACCTTCAATGTCTTTAGCTTTCCAATTTTCCAGGCGTTTAACCCCAAAATAAATTTCTTCTAATGAGAAAAATTCTTTCGTTGTGAGCAGGGTTTCAAAATCCCTAGCATTTGGAGATTCATAAAGCTTTTTAAGATAGGAATTCCAGTCGCGTAAAGAAATTTTATTATTATCTTTAGTTTTCCTAGTTAGAATTTTCCTCCATAATTTCTTAGGAGCCACCTTAGAGAGGTGTAAGAGATTCTCTTGTCTTTTATGACTATATTGCCTATTTTTCCTTTTAGTTAGGGCTTTGTAGATTTTTATCTTGTTAATTTTGAGAGATTCATTAATAGCTTCCTTAATTTCTCTCCTCACACTTTTACAATCTTTGTCATACCATGGGTTGGTTTTGCTATTTCTTTTATTACTTGACACTTCAATTGAGAAATTGTTAATAGAATATGAGAGGGTTGTGGTAAAATTATGATAGAGGTCATCTATGTTGTCTATACTACATAAAGGAAGAAAATTAGTTTTTAATTCATTTAGAAAAAGATCGTTTTTATTTCTATCAAAGATTAAGTTATTTTGACTATAAGGATTATCTTCTATGGAATCTCTATGCATGAAAAAATTGAGAGTTATGATTAAAGGCCTATGATCAGAGTGAGGCTCGTGGTCGTCTAAGATGTCAAAATTTATTATTTTGTTGTATAAAGAGAGATCGGAAATAATATGGTCTACTACGCTCCTACCAAGCCCATGGATGCAGGTCATCTTGCTAGAATTGGGCCACTTCTTTAGACCATTGCAAATTATGAGATCCTGAGCACTACATAGCTTCACTAGCTCCGACCCAAACAAATTATCCCCGAGGTCTTCAGAGCTCCTTTTGTACCGGCTAGCCAGAGCAAGGTCTTCGTATAACCAAAGAGGATTGGGGTTGGAATGATTACTTAGAAGAATAACTTTTTTTCTTGAAGTTCGAGCATTAAAGTCACCCATTAAAAGGATATTACCTTCATTCCTTAGGCTATACATATCATTCTCTAAACCATTGTAAGGACTATTTTTATCTAGATTCTTTTTCTTATAGAAGTTAGAATTAATGGGGGGGAAATAATAGATTGCTATGTAGGTATTTTTATCATTAATGTCAGTAATCTCAATCCAACTATATTGGTTTTAAGGGTCATTTTTATAAATCCTAGCATGGGGGGAGATGTTCTTCTTAATGTAGCAAGCTATGCCCTCAATGCCTCTACTAGAGGATCAGTTGTTCCAAGTAGACCATAGTGTAAAGCCATCTATGTTAGGGACCTTAGATTCTTCGTGCTCCCAAGTTTCAACAAGAAAAATAATATAAACATCATTTGAGATCCAACTTATCTTGGGGCCTTTGTTCCATGGAAAGCCCCAACAGTTCTAAGAAAGAATTCGGAGCATGTTGAATTGCTATTTATTACTATATTTTTGGTTTCTATCTCGAATAACAACTTTTCTATTTCTGATTATTGCCCATTTTCCTTCCTTCCTAGCTTCTTTTACCTTTTGAACCTCCTTTCTTAATTCTGCTTGATCTTCTGGAATGAGATCTTCGTTTATAATATTCCTGTTCCTTTTAGACTTGAGGTTTTACTAAGTATGTCATACTTATGGTCAATAGAGCTCACCTTTATTCAAATCAACCTTCCTTTTTTCTCAGTTAATTTCCCTAACCTTGTTGCTTTTGTGAGACATGTGGTTTCAATTTGTAATCTAATATGTAATTCTATTTGGGCTATGGCTAAATTATCCTCTTCTACATCCTCTATCAAACCGAAGATTATAAGGTTCAAGGCCCTTTTATTACGCTCATGGTCTAATTCGATCAAGTTTTTCATTTCATCTTTAATTGGTTTGATATATAATTTACCTGCCCCACTATTTAGGGTGAGATTGTTGTTAACTTTCTCTTCTAGTTCTTTAATCATGTCCTTCATTTTAAGATTCTCTATATTATCAGCATTTCCTTGCTGTGATGTTTGGTTCGTATCTTGGTTTTGTTTTTCTATGACTTGCAACCTAGTTTCCATTGCCTCCATTTTATTCTCCAATAGTTATATTTTATTTTCTATTTTTTTGGATCTTTTCTTCAAGAGATGTGAATTTGTTTTCTAGCATGGCTTCTAACTCGGTTTGTAGCTTGACTTCTCTTTCTTCTCTACATTTCTCTAAAGACTCTATATACTCATAAAGGCTCTATAGAGTAACTGTGCTAGTTCTACCTTTGGTAATCTTTGGTAGCTGTGGTGAATTATTCATACTTGAGAATATATGAGCAGATATGTATTAGAAAAAGATAAGGAATGTGTGCACCTAAATATCAGCAAACCAAACAGCAGACCTCAAGTGCCCAGGTCCAAAAATTTATCGAGAAAAAAATCACCGCAGATCCAATTAGTAATGGAGAAAATTCACTGCAAAATTTTCACCGTAGAATTTTACAGCAGACCCAAGTATTAATCAATAATAATTATAAATAATAACTAATATTTATAAACATTTATTTACTCGTTTTGATAAATGAATTTTAATATTAATTAAGTAAAATATTGTTTATTAATTATTAACTTTGTAAATAATTCTAACTATTATTATTACCATCTAGGGTTATCACATATTCTAGGGGATTATAGTTTAATATTCTTCACTAAATTAAAGATTAAGAATTAACCCTTATATTATTAATTTAATTAGATAATTTTAAGTTAGTAATAATTATAATTTCATAAAAATTAAAAAAAGAAGTAACATTTAGGTTTTATCACTTAAAATTAAAAAATTAATATAATTATTTAAACTATTTAAATTTATTAAATTTTTTATTAAAATTTATTAAAATAAATTATTTATTTATTAAAATAAAATTAATAATAATTATTATTAAATTAATGATTATATGATATTATATATATTATTAAAATTATAATTTATTATAATTTATTAAAATAATTTATTTATTTATTAAAATAAAATTCATTAAATAAATTAATAGAATATTAATTATTTAGTTCTTGTTGGCTCTTCTTCTTCCTTTCTCACTCTATAAACCTTGAACTTTTGTCCTTCTTTAATTCTTCATTCAACATCTTGTCTTGAATATGGATCCCCGTTGGGATTCGAAATGTCGACCATTGTTTTATATTAATCCGGAGATTTCTTCAACAAACGATAACCATAGAAGCTTGAAAACCATAAGCATAGAACTACTTAAAATAATTACCACAGTCAAAAGTTTATTGAAATAATAAACATATTAAAATTCTTATTACTATAAAGCTATCAATTGCACCATGTCTAAGTTACTTACCTAATACTTCATTATAAAGTCATTGTGCTATCAAATAAAATGTAAAGTGTTTAGGTTCCTAGCGTAATGTAGTATTTATTTTTTAAGACTTGGTGGAAAAGAATATAATTCCAATTGATTGAGAATGCCTATGGTTAACACATAAACATTGTAGTATTTTGACATATGCACATCATAGAATTGGGAGTGAGTGTCCTAGCTAGTGTGTGCATATGGGAGAACAAAAAAAAAACATAATTGATGGACAAAAACAATGCACAGAGTTAATGGAAAAAGTGATAAAAGTAATAATTGATATTTCTATGTAGCAAGAAGAACCAAAGAAACATTGTACATGTTTTGATTAATAAAACGCACCATGCATTGTTGTTTTTTGCACAAATATGTGTGGATTTCTTTTTCATAAAAATTATAGTATTTTTACTATATATATGATTTTAGAATTCTTCTATGTAAGTTGTCTCTTTATGATTTATGATACAATTGAATTAATCACATCAATTCTATATACTTTTCCTTCATGCATTTCTTATACATAGTTCTAATGTATTCTTGATAGACCATCAATCATTAATAGATTGAAATAATTAGAATGAGAGCACATGAGAACAATAGTGCTTTCAAAAGTAGCATTATTTGCGTTTTTAATAGTAGCATGTATAACATTGTAGCCATCAATTTATACAAGGCACATAGGGCTTGTGTACAAAGACAAAGTAACATTGCATTCAATGCTACTGGAGAATATATGTGTGTGTGTGTGCAAATAAAAATGACCAAAAGTTTGAATAACTATGTGGATGCTTGGCATGGCTGGTGTAATTTTGTCTCTAATGAAAATTTGAGGAATATCCCTTTAATTATTTCTTGGGGAGTTTGGTTGGCTAGAAATAGGGGTGTTTTTAATGATTCACTCATCTCTCCCTTGGTGGTTGTTGTTGAATGTGATTCAATATTCTCTTTGGTCCCTACAACTAATCATGTCATTCATCCTCGAGACATCACCACATAACAAATTAATCATGACATTCCCTGGGCCTATTTTGATGGTGGCTCAAATGATCAAAATAGACTTGGTGCAGGAATGGTTGTCCACCTAAATCACAATTGGAAAACTGAAGCTTTTGTGGGTATTGGCACTAGCACAAACAAATTTGCAGAACTTGTCACTACAAAACTTCTTTATGTTGCCTCATCCATTTGGGTGTTGGTTTTATTCAGATTTTTGGAGACTCCGTGAATGTTATTAACTGTTTGAACACCTCTCAAAGATTTCAAAATTATATTTTGGCTCTGATACTTGAATAAATACACGTTTTAAAGTTATCTTTTGATTTTACTACTCTATGCCACATTTACAGGGAACACAACTCCTCAGCTGATAGGCTTTCTAAATATGGAACTCAATAGGTTCTGGACACATGGAGTATAATAGAAATGCTGGATGGATTAGTCCATGTGTCAGACACTCGGATATACTAAACCAAGACATTTGTTTTTATTTATTTTGTTTATCTTTATTTTATGTACATAGAAGCTATATATATAAAAATTTAATGGTTCCATTGGAAAATGTTTTTTGAGACTAGTTCTATTTTTTGTGGTTATTATGGGTTGTTTTCCCCTATGGGGAAACCATTATTTTGGTATTTTTTCCTAGTTACTATATATAGTGCTTCTTGTTTGGATTTTCACATTCTTATGGTCAGTTTGGTCTCCTACCTTAAATGGTGATCAACCTTTCATACAGAATGCTTAAGTGAATATATGAAGTAACTTTTTATTATTAATGGAAATTTTTATTTTTTCCTTGGAAAAAAAAATAATTACCAAAGGTGGCCAATGTGGCTTTGTATCGTCTTGTTTTCTAGCCATTGAAATTATTATATACTATGTCATAAATAACAAATAACATTCTACTCACACATGACTAAAGAAATTGCAAATAAAAATCATCGCTCAATTGTACTCATAGTACTATAACTCCATTAAATTGCATATGAAGGTTGGCAATGTGGCTTTGTATCATATTGTTTGTTAGCCGTTGCAATCATTATCTACTATCTCATAAATAAAAATTAACATTCTAGCCAGACATGACTAAAGAAATTGCAATAAAAACCACCGCTCAAATGTAGTCATAGTACTATATACATTAAATTACATATGTACTTTAGTAAATGTGTCAATTTGAATGAAATATATTTCACCAAAATTGACTAAAAATGCAATAATTTAAGCTTCTATAGCCACTCATCTTAGAATTAATATTCCAAGTAGACATACACAAAACAAATGAGTATGAGATTTAGAGGTGCATGCTATATTTGTTGATTTTAGCATTATAATTTGTGAAAATTCTTTCTCGCATGACAGTTAGTGAATCACAAAATTTATCATTTAAATCACATAAAAAAATTATTACATGTTGGCCTTTTACACTCGTTCAGTTTTCTTTGGATTTGAACAAAGATATTGCATGGAACATCACCAACATTTGCACGAATTTAAAATGCACCTAATCAACCTACCACAGAAATTGCATTTAAAACACTCATTAGTTTTTTTTTTTTTTCTAGAATCCAATTTGTGATTATCGGTCTCATCCTATTCTATAAGTTGTTGCAATGATTTTGATAATTGCACAACTACACATTTCATGACTCGAAATTGTTCACAATTGCATAACATTGTTTTTTAACAAATTCCACCCAAACTAGTAGACATCACCTGAAAACAATATATAATCAAGTAAAATAATAATTCAACAATCTAAATAATATTTCTCTTTAAAGGATTTTTAGTATGAACTACAATAAATATTACCAGGAAAAAGTGTTCCAAAAACTAATTCTGTTAGTCGAAGATTTTCAAATGCAATCAGATTAAATATTGTACTTCCAATCATACCAAATGTCAATTGACCAAAAATTCAAATGTAAGTATCTAAAAATGTTTGAAACAAACTACAATTTTCTAGTTTTTATACATTAAATGCTATTAATTACGACAATTGTAAATAGTAAAGGTTGTAAGGTTATTTAATTCCTTCTAGTTCTCATTTGTCTTTTATTTCTTTTCACTTGTTTTGAAAAGAGAATGCACATAATGGCTACATAAAAACATTAATATTATTCCATTATTAAAAAAAAAATTAAAGTTTATCTTGCCACATAGACATGAATAACGTGTAATTTAACCCAAAATTAATGGACACTAATAAAGTTCATTTAAAATTCTAAAAATCCTATCAACTTTTGGATATTTCTTTGTCTAGATAAAAGTATTTAGCAATTTAAAATTTAGAGAAAATTCAAACTTGCATAAATATCTACAACATCTCAATCATTAGGATCTCATGTTTATAAAATAAGAAGCACACACAGAATCAATTATTTTGTAACTAATATAGCAATAACTTTAAGGAATCCTAAAAATGCATATTTCAAATGCCCGTGATAAATGTTATAGAGGAAATAAATTAGTGCATCATCTATTTACATAAAATACTTAGGTAAAATAATTTATACTAGTGATTCTTATTTATGATTCTATATTTTTATTTCTTAAATCAATTACATTTTTTTAGATAATCTCTTCTCATTGAATATCTATCAATGCATCATGATTTACAAAAAGCACTAATAAAAACAATAAAAGGTTTCTAACCATACACCATTAAATAATAATCAAAATATATAAGTAACAAAAAACAATTATAGCCCAATAATATATATTAATATATATATATATATATATATATTAACTATAAGATTATTGTAATTTTCATGTTTATTTAAAAAAAAAAATTTCTTAATTTCAATATAAATGAAACCACATCCTCCAAAAATACTAGTTGAATAAGAAATTTTAACATCCATGAAATTTAAAATAAGAAAACATAAAATGACTTAATGTAATAATTTAATACTCTATTTATTTATATATAAAACAATACCTACTCTATAATTTGATAATAATTTATTTTAGCATTATGTAAACAATATAAAGAATATAACATTATTGAAATTTTAATACATGTATTTTTTCATATATATATATATATATATATATAATATTTCAAATAATTAATTTGTAAAATATATTATTTCAATTCACATTCACATTGCTTTAAACCAAGTCACTTTTCCTCCTATAAATTTTAGTCAAAATAATTAAAATAGTCATTGAAACTTTAATTGATTTTGCAACTATCCACAATTTTAAGTAAAATCAATAAAACTTAACAATTTAATCGTTTCATACAATTTAAGATTGTTAACACCAAAAAAAAGAAAAAAGATGGTCAGCAAATATAGTAAAAAATATCTTCATATAAAATGTATTATAAAACAAAATTTGAATATACTGAAAAGATTTATTTTAAATATAAATTGATAAAATAATTAAAAGTATAAATGAGTTTAATTATTTTATATACATTTTTAATTAATTTGGTTGTATATTTTTTGACAAGATTATAAAAGTATATTTTTAAGACTTTCATTTTAGACAATGTATTCTAAAATATTAAATTTATTTAGATACTTAAAAATTATAATTATAATTATATATATATATATATAAAATTTTTAACTATCTAAATAAATTTTAAAATTTTAGAGATTGTAATTTAAATAAATAATTTTCAAATTTAAAACAAAATTGATTTAAAAAAAAAAAAAAAAAGACTCAAACATAGAAAAGTATAATTTCCAAAAACAAATTGATAAAACCATGTACCAAAATAAATTGAACATAAAACTACAGTTTCAAATAAAACTGATCAAGATGGCTTAGAAAAAACCCAAAAATAAAAGAAAAATACACTAAAATAACTCAAACATAGAAATAATTTCAAATAAAATTGAATCACTCAAAATACCAAAATGCATTCCTCAAAAAACCCAAACATAAAAGAATTAAGTCAACGTATTGAAAATTTTAATTCAAATCTATTTTCAACAAATATCTCCTCAAATACAAATTCTTCCAAAACAAATACTACTAACAGCTATCTCATCAGTGTATAATATTGTAAATACATGCAAACATGTTCCTTGCAATGTCCCGACTATTTAAAAAAACGCGATATGGAGTCGGGCTCGGTACCTTGCTCATGGGTCTTGTGGAAATGGAAAGATATGCCGACTTCCGACTTCACAAATTTTACAAAGCTAAAATGCTGAAAAAAATCATCTTGAAAATTATAGGAAGACATGGACTTTTTATAATGACTATTAAACAAAATTCTTTACAAGATCACATTTTCAATAAAATTATTTTAGTTGTGGTCAGATCCTACCTTGCAATTTCATATAACTTCATATTTTAACTTGGTTTTTGCATGTGCAGACATTTATAAGCATGTATGCCAATTTTAATATATATATATATATATATATATATATATATATATATATGCAGACATGCTTCTTTACTTCTCGTGATTCCTCAATTCATAAATAGTTGAATATACTCTATTTATTTTTTTGATTCCTCTAAATTTGACTAATATTTTTCACTTTTCATGAAATAATGGATTTAAAGTCATTGCAACCCAGTGTGAACAATTATTTTTGTATTCATTTTTTAATAATTAACAACTACTTGTGTTTATGCGCTAGGCCCGATTGAGGCCAAGCTTATTTCATTTGCTAGCTAAATGTGCATACCAATATAAATATGACACTTGATTATTTAAAACACCATGATATGTAGTCGCAATCATCACCTTTCTTGTTAAGCTCTTCGAATTGGAAATATGGGCCAAGTTCCGACTTCACAAATTTTAGAAACTTAAAATGCTGGAAAATTCCGCTGTAAACATTATAGGAAAACATGAAATTTTTATATTGATTATTAAACAAAATTCCCTACAAATTTGTATTTTGAATAAATTTCAATTACTTGTATTCAGTTTCTACCTTGCAATTTCATACAACTTCATATTTTAACTTGCCTTATGTGTCTGAAAACATTTATAACCAGGTATCCTAGTTCTGATTCCACTATAAAAATTTATATATCTTCACATGCAAATATCATTATTTTCTTCTCATGATTCCTAAATCCATAAATATTTCAATATACTATATTTCTCTGTCTACTTCCTCAAAATTTGACTAATAGTTTTCACTTTGCATGAAATTTTTATTTATCTACAATAATTAACATGTGCTTTTGTGTATGCATCATGCCCGACTATGGTCGGCGTTATTTTCTTCGGCAACTAAATGTTTATGCCCATAAAATTTTGATCCCTACAGCTATTTAAAATACCACGATATGGAGAGGGGTTCAGAACCCTGCTCACATTTCTTGTGGAGATCAAAAAATGGACCAAACTATGACTTCACAAATTTTAGAAACTTAAAAATGCTAAAAAATCTCATCATAAATGTTATAGGAAAACATGGAGTTTCTATATTGATTATTAAATAAAATCCCCTACAAGATTACATTTTGAATAAAATCTTATTACTTGTGTGTGAACAATTGTTTTTTAGTGTTTTTTTTTATTTTTTATAATTAGCACATGCGTGTGTTTATGCGTTGGCCCTTCTTCGACAGCTAGATATTTCTGCCAATATAAGTCTGAATCACCAAATATTTAAAAGACCATAACATGGATTCAGGGTCGAGACCTTGCTCACGAGTCTTGTGGAAATGGAAATATCAGTCAAATTCTAACATCGCAAATTTTAGAAACTTAAAATGCTAAAAAAATTTGTTATAAATGTAATAGGAAAAAATGGACTTTTATATTGATTATTAAACAAGAAACCCTACAAAATTGCATTTTGAATAAATATTTATTATTTGCGTGTGAATTTTTTTTTTAAAATAATTAACACATCCTTGTGTCTATGTGTCATTCCTGACTGAGCTCAGAGTTATTCTCTTCGCTAACTACATGTTTATGCCAATATAACTTTGACCCCGTAACTATCTAAAACACCACGATATGGATTTAGGGCTAGAACCTCACCTAGAAGTCTTTTAAAAATGAAAAGGTTGGTATATTTCTGACCTCACAAATTTTAGAGACTTAAATTCCTGAAAAAAATCATCATAAATGTTATAGAAAAACATGCAGCTTTTATATTAATTATTAAACAAAATTCCCTACAAGATTTCATTTTGAATTCCAATAGAACTTTGAACCCCCAAATATTGATGGGCTAACTTCTGAACTACTTGTGCTCAGTATCTACTTGTCTACTTCTATAAAATTGTATTTAAAGCATCCAAAATTGACACCACAACATTGGATTGATATTATTCATGTTTTCTCCCATTTGACTTAATTACATGTCCACCTCAATTTAACACTGAAACTTTGGCATTAATTTTATATTTACCCACAAAATCCATAACGTTTCGTTAAGAAATAAAATCATGACTTAAACCAGCTTTTTCTCGTAGGGAGATCTTAGAAAACCTCATCAAGCATTACTCTTCAGATCCAAATTAAAAAGTGTATCAATATTAATATGCAAAATTAACAAAACCAACATTCTTTTTTAATAATTAACACATGCTTGTGTCTATGCATCGGGTCTAACTGAGGTCGATGTTATTTTCTTCGCCAGCTAGATATTTATGCCAATAGAACTCTAACTCCCCGACTATTTAAAATACCATGATATGGAGTCAAGGTCGAGACCTTGCTCATGGGTCTTGTGGAAACGAACACATGCGTCAACTTTTGACATCTCAAATTTTATAAAGTTAATAATTAACACATCCTTATCTCTATGTGTCACGCCCGACCGATCTCAAAGTTATTTTCTTCACCAGCTAGATGTTTATTTCAATAGAACTCTGACCTCCCGACTATCTAAAACACCACGATATGGAGTCAGGGTCAACACCTTGCTCATGAATCTTTTGAAAATGAAAATATGTGTATACTTTCAACTTCGCAAATTCTAGAGAGTTAAATTCCTAAAAAAATATGACATAAATGTTACAGAAAAAAATTGAGCTTTTATATTTATTATCAAACAAAATTCCCTACAAGATTACATTTTGAATTCCAATAGAAATCTGAACCCTCGACTATTTAAAAGCATATGATATGGAGTCGGGGTTGGCATCTTGCTCACAGGAATTGTGGAAATGGAAAGATGGGTCGACTTCCAAATTAGTTGTGGTAATTTTCTACTGGTCTACTCCTACAAGATTGCATTCAAAGCATCAAAACTCGACCTTGCAAAATTGCATTGATATTATTTATGTTTTCTCACATTTGACCGAGTCCATATCATGGTGTTCTAGATAGTCACGGGGTTGGTACCTTTCTCACAAGTCTTCTGAAAATGTAAAGATGATTATACTTCTGAATTCACAAATTTCATAGTGTTAAATTCCTATAAAAAATCTGCGTAACCACTATAGGAAAACATAGAATTAGGGTCAACAGATTATTTAAAAGCAGAACATATGGAATTGGGGTCAGTACCCTGCTCACAAGACTTGTGGAAATGAAATTATGGGACGAATTTCGAGTTATTTATGGTTATTTACTATTGGTTTACTCCTATAGGATTGCATTCAAAGCATCGAAACTCATCCCTACAATGTCCACCTCGATTTAACACTAAAAATTTGGCATTACTTTTATATTTACCCACAAAATCCATAATTTTTTGTTAAGAAATAAAACCATGAATTAAACCAAAGTTTTCTCACAGGGATATCTCAAAAACTCACCAGGTTTTTATTGGTAGAATTGATCAATATTCTTACCTGAACAATTTTGGTTATCACCAAATCCTCTATCCTCGTAAGGGAAAAGTCTAAATTCTAAAGTCTAACCTGCAAATTCTGTGAAATAGTGAACCATTAGAAGTCAAAATTATGCACCATGAGGATTAAACCATATATTTAAGTTCATACATTTATCTATTAGGTGGTCATCAAGGAGGTCAGTAATACTGCGACCTATCACATAACCAAACAACTTAAGGGTTCCATAGAGAAAGTTTACTGATCGCATATGGTGAATTAAAAAAAAATATGCAATGGGTAACTTACTTGGTAGAAACAACAGAAGCCTGAGATGGAGGATTTATGTCGCAAATAAAATGAAGGTACAAAAATGGGAATCCCAACCTCAGTGAGCACCACAATTCAAAGAAAATAATGTAGAGCCTTTGAACACAAAAAATAACTCGAAACTAGAAAAAACTAGTTCCATTCATAGGCTCTGACTAACTAGAAATATGCTTGTCAATAACCCCTCAATAAATTTTCCACCAACACTCTTAAAACCAAATTTATGGCACCAGATCTCAAAGCAAGTTGAGCTTAACTCCTAGTTGTAAGAAAAATCACTCTTTGTAGTACCTCCTCTATACTATCCAATCAACCTGGTCAATTGTGCATGGAAGCATGATGTCCACCCTCAAAGCTCAGAGTCGGGGATGTGGCAGTGGGCTGACATCACCCAAAAATTTCAAGGAAAAGCATAGTGTTCATTTTACAAAATTGAAAATTGTTCGCAGTATAGACTAACTAATTTTTAGGTCCCTATATCGTCCCTTATTATTACTAGTGTAACCCCCTTATTGTTATTGTTGTACCCCTGTAACCCCAATATTGTTATTACTATGCCCTTACATTATTATTGTTAGGTCGACTATGATTATATTGTGATCCCATGGACTCCTATATATAGAAGGAGGTTTTTTCATTTGTATCATCCAAGAATTTTTCATTTATGTAATGTATTGGAGGTTTCCCCCTTGAAGTAGTTGATTTATAAGGCGTTTATCTCTCTTTTCTTCTATTTTTGGAGTTGGTTTCATAAAATTTGGTATCAGAGCTTTGGATTCTAGGGTTTCACTGCTCCAAACAAGTCATCGTGGAATTTTTGCTATAAATATGTTTCTACAAAGGTTCAAAAGATGAAATTGTTACAGATCAAAGCAGAAATCCTGAGGAATGTTGTCTAAACATTTCAGATCTCAGTTCACAATATTTTCGGAGATATGATCTATGGAAGTTAGGGTTTTTTCAGGCTCCCGAATTTCACCGAAAACTGGTCATCGTGGTAGTTTCGCTATAAAATTTTTTATAATTAGGTTCAGAAGCTAAAAATTTTATAAAGTGAAGCCGAAATTCCGAGGAATGTTGTGTAAAAATTTCATAGCTTAGTTCACAATTTTTTAGGATATATGATCTGTGGAAGTTATGGTTTTTTCATGCTCTCGAATTTCATCTCAAAGAGGCGACCGTGGGAAAATCGTCATAAATATCTCTCTGAGAATTAGATTGGAATTCTGTAAAAAGTGACCATAATCACACGAACTATAGTTTCTTATGTATTAATTTCAAATCCGTAGGAGAAAACAGTGACACATGGCATGTCGTACAATTTTTCTCTATTGAACCAGTCCATAATTAGATCATTGTGGGAGATTGGGCATAACATTTCCTTGAAGAATCCAAATCAGGTCAGACCTATGGAATTTAAAATAAGCTTCATAGGGCTACTACAGGGCTGAATTTCGGATATTGAAGATCCGAAATTATAGAGATAGTTCAGTTTCATTATCTAGCTCCTTAAAAGCAAGAAAAAGCTGTGTATTTTTTTTTTTTCAAATTGCATAAGTCTTGTATGAAAAATCAATGTGAATTGATTCCAACGGCATATTTTAGAGTAGATATCAGTATTAGGTTCTAAAATTCTCCCTAAAAATAATTTGACACCCATTAATCCTTTAGAAGGCTCTACTATGGCTCATGAAGATGAAGAATTGCAACATGACGTCAAAATTACAAGAGCAAGCGCACCAAATTTCGCTCTCGCAAAGAGAAATAAAAATTGAAATGGAAGTTTTGAAGAAAGGCATGGAAGCTAAGATGGATGGTTTTAAGAAAGGCAGGAAGCTAAGATGGATGGTTTGAAGAAAGACATGGAAGCTAAGATGGATGACATGGAAGAAAAAATGAAAGATAACATGGAAAACATGAAGAATGATCTAAAAGCAGACATGGAAGGTTTGACAAATTCGATACAAGAAATGTTTCCTAATGCAAAAAAGATAGTAGAGGAAACTCATGATGAGAAAAAAATAAATGTTAATCATGATTTTATAAAATCTAATGTTGGATGGAAGAACCACCATATTCCAAAGATGTATATGAGGAATTTTGATGGAAAGGATCCCGTAACATGGATACTACAGATGGAGAAATATTTTGATCTCAATAATGTGCAAAACACACAAAAGGTACACATTGCAACTTTACATTTAGAACAAAATCCATTTGTATGGTATTGATGGTTTTTCTCCCATAAAAAATTGTCACTTGGTCAATTTTTATGGAGGAAATGATAGCACATTATCAGGATACAAAGAGCAACACATTCTTTAGCCAATTGATAAATCTCAAACAAAATGGTTCAGTGGTGGAGCACATTTAGGACTTCCAAAAATTGAATATAAGGGTAATTGATATTCCAGAGGAACACAGGATTGATGTCTTCATAGGGACTTTAAAGGATAACATCCAACATGAAGTTTGCATTTGGGAACCTGATTCATTAGAGAAGGAATTCCGATTGGCAAGAAAAATTGAATCTAAAATTATGGTGACAAGGAAGCCTACCACTCACATCTATAAAGACGGAAGTGTTGGTACTCCTAGACTTCCACAACCTACAAGATTGACACCACAACAATTGGAAGAAAAAAAAGCAAAAGGGCTTTGCTATATTTGTGATAGAAAATACATTAAAGGTCATAAGTGTGCTGAGAAGAAATTATTTTACATAGATTGTGAAGAGGAGGGAGAAAATGAACAAGAAACTTCAAAAGAAGAGGATATACACTAGAAACCAACCCTAGAAGAAGAAGAAAAGAGTCCGACCATATTGTGTAATGCATTGGAAGGTATTACCACTCCTCAAACTCTCAAGATAGAAGGACATATCATGAAGAAAAAGGTAACAGTGTTGATTGATTCAGGTAGTACCCATAATTTTATTCATTGTAAGGTAGCCAAGGAATTGAATTTTTTCCTATACCCAGCACTAGAATGTCAAGTGATGGTTGCAAATGGAGGAACTATAAATTGCTCTAGAAAATTTCATAATATCAAGCTAACCATGGGGGAATACGTATTTAATACTCCAATTATTTCCATTCCAATGGGAGGTTTTTATGTTGTACTAGGAGTAAAATGGTTACAATCTTTGGGGACGATATCTTTTAATTTTCAAGAACTTTTCTTGAAATTTTTTTCGGAAGGAAAGGAATTCGAATTACAATGTATCGCAGGGAAGTCGGGAAATATAATAAGCTCTAATTTCATGACAAAGGTTCTGAAGAAAGAAAAATGAGGCGTAATTGCATAATTATTCTTACTAGAAGTTCCAACATCAAAATCATCTATTTCTCTAGATATTCAAAAAGTCTTGGAAAATCATTCCAAGGTGTTTGAAACCCCCAAAGGACTACCACCTATTGGTGATCATGATTATGTTATTTATTTGATTCCGGAAGTGTTCCTCCAAACATCAGGCCTTACAGATATCCTTATGTCCAAAAGAGAGAAATTGAACATATCACTGAAGAAATGTTAGAGCATAGTATAATTCAACCTAGTCAAAGTTCTTTCTCTGCTCTAGTAGTATTGTTGCACAAGGAGGACAGATCATGGCACATGTGTCCGAATTATAGGGAGCTCAATAAGCTCACTATTAAAGATAAATTTCTCATTCCTGTGATTGATGAATTACTGGATGAATTACATGGACCAATTTATTTTACCAAGTTGGATATTCGTTCAGGATATCATCAAATTAGAATGAAGACGGAAGATATTCCAAAAAAAACATTTCGAACTCATGAGGGTCATTATGAATTTTTTTCATGCCTTTTGGCCTTACCAATGCACCTTATACATTTCAAGGGTTGATGAATTCCATTTTAAAACCCTTCCTTAGAAAATTTGTGCTAGTATTTTTTGATGATATAATAGTCTACAACAAGTCTTGGAAGGATCATGTTCAACATGTTGACAGGGTGCTCAAACTATTGGAGGAGAAACAATTATATGAAAAAACATCCAAATTTTTCTTTGGAGTACAAGAGGTGGAATTTATGGGTCATATTGTATCTCATGAGGGTGTTAAGGTAGACCCTAACAAAATTAAATCCATTAAGGAATTGAAATTCCCCACAACCATAAAGTAGTTTCGAGGATTTCTCAGGTTACCAGGGTATTATCGCAAGTTTGTAAATAATTATGGGAGAATATCAGCACATCTAACAACATTATTGAAGAAAGATTCATTTTCATGGAATCCTGAAGCAACCAAGGCCTTTAAACATCTTAAAGAGGCAATGTACCTAGCACCGGTATTAGCTACACCAGACTTCACAAAAACCTTTATTGTGGAATGTGATGCCTTGGGAAATGGAATTGGTGCTATTTTAATGCAAGAAGGAAGGCCCATTTCTTTTGAAAGTTGTCCAATCAAAGGAAAGTATTTACATAAAGCTATTTATGAGAAGGAAATGTTGGCAATACTACATGCACTAAAGAAATGGCGACCTTACCTAATGGGAAGGCACTTTAAGGTAAAAACTAAACATGATAGTCTTAAACACTTTTTGGAACAAACACTATCTTCAGAAGAGCAACAAAAATGGGTCACAAATATGTTGGGTTATGACTTTGAAATCATCTACAAAAAAGGGCAGCATGAAAGGATGCACTCTCAAGAAAGGATGAAGAGGTGGAAGCATTTTTCTATTATCTAGCCAGTTTGGATAATCGAATCAAGGGATGAATGGAAGAAGGAAAAAGAAGTGTGGACACTCATTCAAAATTTGCAGCAAGATCCTAGTACATCTGATACATTTAGTTGGAAAAATGATTCCTTATGGTACAAAGATCGCTTATATATTTGTAATAATTCCCAACTAAAACAAAATATTCTTTTGGAATTACACACTTCTCCTTTAGGAGGACACTTAGGATTTTTAAAAATTCACCACAGGGTGAAGAATTTTTTTTTTGGGGATGGCCTTAAATCTGATATTCAAAATTTTGTGATAGAATGTTTAGTTTTCCAGCAAAATAAAGTTGAGACAATTATGACCCCGAGTCTTCAACAACCTTTACCCATTCCAAGTCAATGTTGGGAGGATATTCAATGGATTTTATCATAGGTTTACCTAAGTCCGATGGAAAGAGTGTGATCATGGTGTTAGTTGATAGAATTACCAATTATGTACACTTTTGTGCATTATCTCATCCATTTAAAGCAAGTACAATTGCTACTGCATTTATGGAAACAATTCAAAAGCTACATGGAAACCCAAAGATTATTATAAGTGAGAGAGATCTCATTTTTACTAGAAATTTTTGGACGGAATTATTTTCTTATTTGGGTACTAAAATAGCTCATATCTCATCTTATCATCCTCAATCTGATGGTCAAACTAAGATAGTGAATAACTTTTTGAAAGTATATCTTCATTGTTTTGTATCTGATAAGAAAACACAATGGGTCAAGTGGTTACCTCTCGCTGAATGGTGGTATAAAAATTCCTTTCATACTGTAGCAAAAATGACCCCATTTATGGCACTTTATGGATATCATCCACCGTCCATCACATCATCTTTAAAATAAAATTCTAAGGTTCAAGCAGTGGAATATGACATCAAGCATCAACAAGAAGTTCTCCAACTCTTAAAGGATAACCTAAATTTGGCATAAAATCAAATGAAACAATAGACAGATCAACATCACAGCGAGAGAATTTTTATTGTAGGAGACTGGGTATTTTTACGGATGTAGCCATATAAAAAAATGTCCCTCAAGCAAGCTAAGAAGGATAATAAATTATCGCAAAATTACTATGGTCCTTACAAGGTTTTTCTAAAGATTGGTACTATGGTATACAAATTGGAGCTTCGTGCTTATTCGCGAGTGCATCCATTTTTCCATGTTTCATGCTTAAAGAAGGTTATAGGTGACAAAATTCCAGTTCAAACAATATTTCCATAACTTGATGAGGAAGGAAAAATCATATTGGAACTTGAAGAAGTCACGGAAACAAGAACTCGATAGCTACGAAATAAATCAATTTCAGAGTATCTCATCAAGTGGAAGAACTTACCTACTGAAGATTCTACATGGGAGGATGAGAATTTTATAAGAAAGCGTTGAGGATAACACTTTTTTGAAGGAGAGGGGCATGTTAGGTCCCTATATTAATATTATAGTCCCTTATTATTGTTAGTTTAACCCCCTTATTATTATTTTTGTACCCCTGTAACCCCAATATTGTTATTATTGTGCCCTTACATTATTATTTTAGATCAGCTAGGATTATATTTTGATCCCATGGACTCTTATATATAGAAGGAGGTTTTTTCATTTGTATCATCCAATAATTGTTCATTTATGTAATTTATTGAAGGTTTCCCCCTCAAATTAGATTATTTCTAAGGTGTTGATCTCTCTTTTCTTCTATTTTTGGAGATGGTTTCATAACACTAATAGCTACAAACTGATCATAGGCATCACTATGTAAGCAGTGACATAATAATACAATGGTAGGTTACATGAGAATTTTATTATTTCATAATGCATAGGAAAAGTATGTATTTATATCTTTCCAATTGGTTTATTTTTTCATGACGTGCGACATGTAACTATTTTACAACATAAAATGTTTGTGATTTGGCATGTCATTGATTGTGGTGATATTTGGGAAAAGGTGCCAGGTGTAAAGTTAGTCAATTGGATGACGTGGATAACAAATAGTTGCAATACATAAGCTGAAATCTCATATTCCTATCTGTGTGCAATCAAAAGGTTGAATATATATCTATCATGAATTTTATACACCTAGGTGATTCTTATGGAACCAAATTTCATTAAAAATTGTGTTTGTAACGACAGTTTTCCCAAATTAAACCACTAATGATGTGTTCCTATGCATAAAATTCATCTATTTAATCTTCACAAGGCTCGTGGGCCACATTCCAAACATATACATGTGATTTTAAATCAACCTACTTTTTATTTCTTTTGTTATAAATTTTATATCTACAAAAATTAAATTAAATCTTCAATGTATTTTAATATCACCGAAAAAGGATTACATAATATAATTATAGGGTCTAATAATATATATACATGTGGTGAGTTAAAAAATACATAAATATATATGTATATGGTCTATTATAATCACAACAAGATATAATGACTTATATATGTGTTATATATATTTTATATTGAGTTAACATACCAACCTAGATCTATCTTAATTTTGTATGTACCAAGATCTTAGAGGGATCAAATCTCTTTTGCATCTCAAGAGATTTGATCCCTCTCGGCACTTGGTAGATCCGAAGTTAAGATGGATTTGGGTTGGACTAATTTTCCCCTTTAAATATTCTATATTACACATGAATAACATGGGTTAATACCATGGGTCTATACCATAAATTTATTTTTATTTTAACGTAATTTTTTTTATTTATTTTTTATTTTTTAATTTTGATCGAGTAAAAATATTTTCAAAGTTAAAATGATACATTATATTACATTAAACATTTTTTTATTTTTTTATTCTTTCTTGTGTAATTTTTCTAAATCAATATGTTTACTGGATAGGACATTACAACATCTCTTGCATATTGGGCTTGAGAACACCTCTCAGTGCAATAATTATAAAATTTAATCATTATATTGAGATAATTAATCTAGGTGTATTTACAAATAAATATGTACATAAATTCATAATGGAAGAGAATGTATTCAAGCTCAACACAATTATGAATTTTTAGATGAGGCACCTAAGAAATCAAATTATAAATCATGGGAGAGATTTTGAAGAAATGATTGCAGATGAGGTGATCGTAAATGATGTGAAAAAAATTCAATAACAAGCAATCGAAGCAACAAACAAAACAAAATATGTATCAAGAAATGATAAAATCTCGAAGGAGAAAGAATCATCAAATCCAAACAATGAGGATAAGGGAGACCATTGATTAATCAAGTGCAAATAGAAGGGATTTTTATTCAAAAAATTTAATTGGGGCCACTTCATTTTTGTCAAAATGTAGGGGAGGTGTTGGTGGCAAAGCACCTCTATAGGAGAAAAATCATTAGTTCTAAGAATAAAATGAAGTATTACTTTAGCTTATCTAAATTTCATTGAGATATTATTAATGTTGTTTCATCCCTCTTATTTCAAGCTTTCTTAAACTTATTATATTTGGATTATTATTATTAATTTATCCCACAAAGAGTTATTCAAGTTTCATGTTGTTTTCATGAATCTATATGGTTGATGTATTAATAGATCCCTAAGCACATGATGCTTTGGAAACTCTTTTGACATTAACGAAATAGCCCTTTAAATTTCATTTAAGACTTTTCCATTTTATTTTTATTTAAATAGGTAACATATATAACCCCTAAATCACCTTTAGATGGTAGGATTATTAAAAATACTCTTCCTTCAACCACATTAAACCATATTATTTAGACCACCATCACATTTTTGTATCCAAGGGATTTTGAATGATATAAATTTCATTAAAATATGACCTCTAAACACAAGTTATGGCCTCTTTAATATTTTACCTTCGAAGTTTGACATCATCCCCTAATAATATTGTATCAACATTACATGGCTAGCACATGGTAGTCCTTTCCCATGTGTCACCACCATGCGAGACACATCCTCATTGAACACATCAACACCCTTTTTCATTGAAACTAGGGATTTACAATAGTTCCCCATTCAAAAAAAAATAGGGGTGAAAGTTTTCCAACTTCCTATTTTTTGGCCATTTTGAAAAAGAAAAAAAATTGCCAATTTGGTTAAAAATTCATCATTTATTTACATGGATATGATATCATTGATTATATTTGCAAATAAACTTACCAATTTTAATATTAAATTACATTTTTTTATTGAATATTATCCTACATTTTATATGTATGATTTTTTAGTCTGGAATACTCACATAGAATACTATTCATAGGTATAACAATTGAATCCTTAAAAGTTAACCTATCCCCATTATAATATTTATTGGATTCCTAGTTTTATGTATCACTATAGAACCTAGATAACCATTCTACCACTCAATATATATTATATATCTATGATCTTACAAGAATATCATCTGGCCATTAAGCCAGTACTCTAAGAGGAGAAACCAAAGTGGTCTTTTTCTCTTGCCTTGTATAATATTCAAATATTGATTGAGAAGCATATTTGCATCACATGATGGAGATATAGTTCTCCTCAAATCTAGAAAATTCCAAAAGGGATCATTCTAGAACATTTTCTATTCCATGTCATTATTGTGATGTTAAATCTTGGGATCCACATCAATTCCAAGACATTATTCCAATTCTCATTAGTAGCCACTGTGTCAAGCTAGTTCCATGCAGTCAACCCCCACTCACTAAATATTCATGCTTTCACACTTTCGGGATTTATCTCAAATCCTATCCAAATTTAAAATATTCCATAAGTAATCATCTAGAAAAAATTCATATTTGTAAATATTTATATCCCGCGTCACCTACCATGATATATAACATGTCATCAACCATGTCATCTCACTTGAACAACCTGTTAGACTCCTATACCAATAGGTGTCATATTTCATGATTGACTTGATGAGCTATGTAATATGTTCATACCTTTTCTTGTTGCAAAGGTTTTCCATATTTTCAAAAAATAAAAAAAAATAAAAAAATGTAAAGAGGGTATACCCTAAAAGAAAAATCAAAGGGTGAAAAAATAAAAATGGCCAAAAAAGTGAAAGAAAATGAACCCCACCAAAAGAAATGCCAAGGAAAGGGTGCAAATCTAAACGCCACTACCTTTTTTTCTGATGTAATAAATAAATTGTGTGCAGATTGTATTTTATGCCATAATTGATGAATAGTCAAACAGTTTAAGCTTGGCTAGTTCATCTTTCAATTTCATGTTTTAGAAATAGAGAATAAAATCTGACCAAACTGTTTAATTTTGGCAAATAAGTAGATAGGTAGAGTAAATAAAAGGAGCTCAACAGTTTAATATGAGCCCTTGGATGTCATAAGACTATAATTAGATAGGTTTCCATATGTAAAAGAAAAGTGTGATAAGGGTTTGCTAGTCTAAGTGCACCCTAATAAAGAAGAGAAAATGATAGGGTAAAGTAGGTACGGTAGGTAGATATTGTTGTAGAATTATATGTGATGAATGATGGTTCTAAATGTGCTCAATCGTACTTTCATCACAAGTGCAAAGGCAGATACTACATTGGAAAATATTTACAGCAAAGCAAAGTCAAGATTATTAACTTCCCCTTCATTTTTCCCTAAAGAATTCACTAATTTCCCTAGATACTAAGGTATTTGAAGATTAAAGGGGCTCAAGGCATTTCCTTGACTTTTGGAGGGACCGGACCCTCAGCCTAATAATTGGAAAAGCCTAAGTACTTAACATTCATTCACCTTCAAAAAATATTTTCTTAAGTAAAATCCCATTTTACTTAGGAAAATCATGCAATAGTTCATAAAAAACCCTCAAAATCACTTTTTATTCTAAGTCTAAGTGATGAAATGATTATAATACAATTTGCTTCTAAAAACTTCACTTTCTTAGCTATATTAATGTATTTTGAAGTTTACCTTGTCCCCTTGTCATATTAACATTGATTTTATTTATTAACTCCTTATAGAAATGACCTTGTCCTATTATATATAATTCCTTTTGTATAATATCCCAAAAACCCATGTATTATGATTGTAACCAAAGTATTTATTCCTCACTCGTTCAAATAAAAAACCCACTTTATACCCCCTTTGGTTAAAATATATCATTATATGTTAATCTCGCCCCCTATGGTAATTGGATTAATCTAATTCAATTATCATATAATAAAAATATATGAAAAACATTTAAACATATTAGATATGTGTTTAAAACAAAAATTCCCGAAGTTTGTTTAAACCTAACTTCAAAAAAAATAATCCCATTCCCTTTCGTATTTTTCCCCTCGCCTGATCACGTTTACGCTTTTTAAAACAAAGGAATTAATTAATCCTCACGACTAATTAAGAACCTAACTCCGCCAATCAAAACGCTCCCGCTGTGATTAATCAATAATAAAACGCGTCGGGCCTGCACCATTAAAACCCCGTCATCTCCCTGTCCCGTCAACCGTTCGATCGACCTGTTCAAGATTAACGGCTGTTAATAATTTTGCCGGTCGTCCTCGATCCAAACAATAACGCGCGAAATGACGGTGGTTTTCAAACAGTACCATGGCCACGTGTCATTCGTTCTGTGGAATCTCTACCCATCTGCTCAATACCGCCTTCCCTCAAACGTGGTGTGGAAAAAACCGCTTACCACCTTCCCCCCCGTGACTCATCTGTCGTACATACTGACGTCATTTATTAAAATAATAAAAAAATCCACCACCATTTGACTTTGCCAATAAAACAAAAACCCGCGTATTTTTCATCATTTTGTACGCAGAAAACGACTTCACCCTCCATGCAAAGAATTTCAAAAATCAACTATTGAAGTCTACCGACCGTTACCTTGCTGAAGAGAATTGTAGTCGAGTATTCCAAGGTTCTTCTACCATAAACAGTACCTGTTCGAAACACTGTTCATTCAAAACTTACCCGCCAATATCAACCGTTTACCCGTTTAAACACAATCACCCTAGTATTGCTCATTTTCACCTGATTGTGCAGTAAAACCCTTTGTAACCCAGCTGCACCACCTGAAGCCTCTGTTAACCGATTCGAGCATGGTTTACCTCCCAAAAATCATTCTAGATTCACTCCATAGACCTCTCAAAATAAAATGAAACCTTTTCGACCTCCCCTGCAAACCAATGCTTTCTTAACAATTTGTTTTGTTTTACAGGTGATCAAAAGACCACATCCTTGGATAAACAGTCTTAATACTAATCATAAGACTTGTTTACTCCAAGAGTGTTATCAAATCTATTCAAACAGAGATGGAAGATAAAACATACAGTTGAAAGACAAGCAAAGGAAACATGATATTAAACGATTTATTGTTGAAACAGACAGTAAAAACCTAAACTACACATTGAAGGTACAAGGACACAGTAAAGAACAGTTAAAGTGTATCAGGTAAAAGTCAGAGTGAAAGTTAAAATGAAGTTACAGAGCGGTCAAAGGTAAACCGTAAAAGTAATTACAAAGGCAGTAAAATGGTAAAAAGAGATGAAAATAATTTCACCAACATTGAAGTTTATCTAAAGTGAAAGTAAAACAGTTAAAAGAACAAAAAGGTGAAAAGATGAAAAACACAACAAGAAGGAACATTTTTGCAGAAATTTCATGCTTTAGTCATTGTTTTACAGAAACTATTTTGATCAATATAAGATGAATTTTGAAAAACTGAAGGAGGTTTATGTTCTTAAGAGGACCATCTACAAAAACCTCTCTCACTTTCCTAACAGCTATTATGGTTTTGGAAATATTAAACAATGTTGGAAAGAACTTTTTGCGGAAAATTCCAGTTAATTCATTATTTTGCAGAGAATATTTTGGCCAATTAGAAATACATTTCACAAAACTGACGAAGTTTTATGTTCCTAAGGGACCCATCTACAAAAACCTATCTCACTTTTTTCACAGTGATTTCAGAATCATAGATACATGCACATATTTACAGGTTATTTTTCAGACTCTGTAAAACTCTATTTTACACATATTTTTACAGAGCCTATTGTGCACAGCTGGAGAAGAATTTTAGGAAAATGAAAGAGGTTTATCTCACAAAAATATTAATCCACAATAAAATCTTTCAATTTTTACATATCTATTACGGATTGAGAAATAAAAAGATATGATTTGACCCCAAGTTTGCATAATTGTTGGAGCATAATGCACAAAGAAAGGAAGCAGTTAGTGACTTGGATGCCTCATCATCAACTAAGAGTAGGATAAAATTTGAATTCTCATCTTTTTCATCACCTATCCATACAAAATAGTTCCAAATAGATGCATTAGTTTGAGTGTACTTTACTTAAGTTCTATTTATGTAAAATAGTTGGAGAGATTTGTGAACCAATATTGATATTTTTTCAAGATATTTTAGTTTAGAATTTGTATAAATACTTCACTCTTGGAAGTATTTTGGTGGATTCTCATACTAGGATGTAACATTGAATATTTTGGAATAAAGAGCTTTGGAGAAATTTTTCGTGGCAAAACTGGACAAGGAATTGAGGCAAAAGACTTTTCTCAGGATTCATGTGTCAAATGAAGGATCAATAAGTCATCTCTATCCCATGTTTTGAAGTTTTATATTTGTTTACAATATCATCTATGTTCATTATCTTAATATTTAACGAAAAGGATTAAATCATAAAGTACTTAGGTGTAATCTGATTTCAGTCATTATTATTCTAAATGTTTTCTTCTAAACTGGTTTAAACAACAAATTCTTTATTGCTCCTGTTTGTCTAGTTCATACATCTTTGGTTATTTAGTAAAGAATACTTAACTGCTCTTTATTGATAATATATCTATTTCTCTTCTCTCGAATGTGTTGAAAGATTCTTTATTGCCTTTCATTCGTTTGAATTCCATTCCATTCACTTTAGATCTATAATTGATTCTAGTTTGATTATATTGCCCTGATAAACCATCTTTTGTTAAAAAACTTAAGCCAGTGCAACCAATACTTTGACTCCATTAGCCCAATGGACTAAAACTAATTGATCCTAATCTCAGCTAAATAATTCCATCAACCCAAACAAAATCAAAACCCTTGGAATTTATAACTAGCCTAATATTTTCAAGAACAAAGCTAAATTTTATAGAGAGAGCCCTCTCTGGGTACAGATTGGCTAGATTCTATACCTAAAGGTTGGTTTGTGGTTACCTCGGACCCCTTTCCTCTTCCAACAACTTCAAGGAAAATCTGAGTGATAACACAACCATGCCACATCATCTCACCTTTTGACATGCCAATTCATCAACATGTCATCATGTCATGTCACCAAGAACCCACCTTCATGCCACATCATTGTGATATGCCATATTTCTGTGTCATTTCCCACCATAAAGTGGGGTCTAGTAGTTTCCATGTGGGATCCAAAAAATATCTACATGGCATAATGCACCAACATCTAGATATAGGTTTTTCATTAACTATTAATTATTAAAACAACTAAATGTTTGGATGTCTAAATATTGACATGCACCAAATCCCCACTCTTAGTAAGTTGAAAAATCCTGCTACTTCTATTAAAGACTTGGAAAATTTTAGTTCCCATATCTCTCTCCTAATATGATTAGTAAATCGTTAGGTAATTAGTAATAACTTCACTACGTTCACCTTGGTTTTGACCTATCTGATTGGTGCATTTTCAATAAACAAATATCCATTTCTATGTTTGCTAACTTCTCTATCAACTACCCACTGGCCACTAGGAGTTCTAATAAATTATCTAAGAGACAATAGGTTGGTACGGTGGATGGATACCATGCCTAAGTCTCTCCTTGACAACTAGCCCTTAGTTTACATAACTGTTAGCCATGTGATTTAGGTTTTGGAAAGCTCTATTGGTTGTGCACTTTGGGACTAATCACCATGGAATTCAAAGAATTATACTTGAGATGTATTAAATAAGGGAATAAACATATGCTCAAGGGGATTACATTTGGTTCCTCTAAAATTATCACCTCTCATTGTATGAATTTTTTTTAAATAAATTCCACTTAGATGGTATTACATAATTCAACACCTTACATGTAATTGACACCACACCATAGGAAATTCACCTTGATTTGCAGCTAGATCTCTCTAAGCATCAATAAGTATTTTAAGCACCACAATATTTTATTAGATTCATAATTACAGTAAGAGGGGGTGAATATATATAATTAAAAATTTTACATATTTATAATTTCAACATCATAAAACATCAACCTCGTAAATTTAACAAGTAAGACAAGATATATGTGGAAACCCTTATAGGAGAAAACTAAAAAACTTCATTATATTAAAGATATTGTAGGAACCAACTATAACACCCTCCTCCCACACTTACCCAAGCTTACCATTCCATCAGGTTAAATATGTGACGAAGAGTAACTATGATAAGTTTCAACTCCCTAAGTACAATTAAGGAAGCGGATCCGACGAACCAAAACTTTACTAACCTCCCTTAGGTGCTTAGGACCCTCATGAGCTAACCAAACATTCTAGGTGCCTAACCCATTATTTAACTTAGATATTCAGTGACCTGGGATCTCAGTCACTCCCATGAAAAGGAAATCCAACAACTGAGACCCTTCAGTCGCTCTCATGAGCCTCCATTCTAGTGACTGTAGAATTTTTCACTGAGTTTTGTGCTAACAACCCTGAGATATAAGCCAATTTTTAGGGCTAGTCTCTAGAACACTTCCCAGAACTTAATGAAACTTTTAGAAATTGTAAATGACATAGGGGAAAAGCCATCCATACAAACTTAGATAAGAACTTGATCTAACCATGCTTAACCGTGATAGACATTTCATCAAACACATCATGAACATGTGATGTACAGGTTGTAAATGCATAATTGAACATAGGGATATCATACTTATATGAGAAACACAAAGAAGGTTTGATTCCCTCTCAAAAATTTTGCATTATCATTTATTACGTCATACATTCATTAAGCATTCATTTACTAGAATATTTCATAGAACCATGCTTATAACCAACATATAACCATAATAATAACAATGATAGAACAACCATTAAAGACACATAATAACAAATACATTTACTCATAAAATACAAGAGGAAAGGAGCTCTTATTAACATATTCAAAATCCAACCAAGTCAGGGACTTCCACGTACCACCCGAACATAGATCGGGTTGAACCAAATATTTCTTTCAGCCAATCACCCTCGTGCCATATTCCAAGCATGAATGTGGGAATAAAAAAAAACAACCATGGCTTCTTCAAGACTTACCATGTATCCCTCCATTACCATTCAAGGGATTCCTAGGCCTGAAACCCTCATTTATACAACCAGGATTTACCTCAATCCCACCATTACCAATTAAGGGATTCTTATGACAAACACTAAACATACACTTGCAGGATTTACCACAATCCCACCAAAACCATTCAAGGGATTACCGTGCCCTAAAAAATCATGGATGCCTCTAGATTTCTTCACAAATACCTTGAATAATTTTCCTGTCTCCACCCTCAAACTTTACTGTGTATCCCACCATTACTGAACAAGGGATTCCTAGGCCCTTAAGTATTTTCTTGAGACCACCTCACCTAGTTCCAAAAACATTCGAAAATCCATCTCAACCAATTGAAAAAACCCCATCACACAATGGCTATCCAGAAATGGAAAGGAATTATTGAAAACCACTGTCACACCTAGAAAACCCCATGCCAATGAAATCAACAAAACCAAATACACATATGCATATACCATGCATGAAAAAAATATCAAGTAAATCATATGTGAAAATCGATATCTAAAATTAATCCTATTATAGTTTCTTGATCAAGAGAACCAAATACACACATGCATATACCATGCATGCAAAAACTAATAAGAAAATCATATGTGCAACTCGATACCTACAATTAATCCTACTATAGTTTCTTGATCCAACTCTTCCTTGCTTTATCTTGTCTTCCCTTTGCTTTCTTGTCCTTCCTTTTTCTTCCTTTCTCCAATGCTAGAGTGCTACAAGAACTCTCTAAGCGTGCAAGAGTATGACAGAGAGAGAATAGGGAGAGAGCTCCAAAACATAGCTAAAAAAAGTTTAACTGTCAAAAGACGTGAACTAATCCTCATAAGCCTTTTTATCAACGATGCCTCTATTTTCTTCAATTTCCATTATTTTCATTCAATTTATTCCTTTTCTCCTAGTTTCCTTTATTTTCATAAATAAAAATCCAATTAATTCATATTTTCCTTTTCAAATCATTTTCCGTTGCCTTTGTTAATTTCATTTACCATAATAACCAAATGAACACCTGCTAGGAAGTTTTTCCCAACATTAAGCTTGTAATGTGTCCCGTGACCTCGATCTTATTTTTTTTCATTATTAACTTTATATTATGGATTTTAACCTAGGTATGTTACACCAACCTACTAGTGTATCAATTTTTAGGCACCAACCTATAGCAGACACCAATCCCCTTTGTTTATTTATAGGAACCAACCTACAAGAGACACAAATTCCCTCTATTGCTTTGTAGGCAGTGATGAGCCCCAATATCTCACCAAGAATTTTGAGACTTCTAGGACTACCAACCTTAAATTATTAGCCTAGGATTCATACAAACTTAGAGGTGACAGTGTTATATGCATAGTACGTTAAGCTCTACTCATGTCAGGTTTAGTTACTGAATCAGATCAAGTAATTTAGAGACCATTCCTCCATATATTGCAAATAAAGCTTACATGAAGAGATAAGAATCTATTCTAAGACATCATCCTATTTGTAGATTGGTAAGTATCATTCATCAAATTAAAATATTAACTACCATTGTAGGAAGGAAAGGACTACACTAATTGCAAAAACAAATCATCAGATGTAATGAAAAACTGCAAGAAGAAAATATCTATGCTAATTTCAAAAACCAACCATGATATTCTACTTGCAAGAATCGAATCAAAATTATTCTTGCAATATGTAAATAATAACTCTACTAAAATTTAATCTATGATTGTAGTGAAGGAGGAATGGGTCTGGAGTAGTCTTTGATCCTCCTCAATAATGGATTCAGGGCCGGGAGTTCATTATTCAATCCCAAAATGAAAATACCAAGGTTTAGAGGCAAATCTAGCTGAGTTTAGACAGTGTTACAAGATACTCAAGACTGCTACAGGATTGCCCTGATTTGCTACAGAATCATATCTAAGAGCACCCTAAGGGCATAAAAAGTGTAATAAAGGTGGAAAAAGGTTGATGAAGTTGTATGAAGGATATGTGTATCCTTTTTCCAACCTTATCACCCCTTAGAGGCCCATATTGCACAAAAGGGCATACTCATGTTGTCATCCAATGGCCTTGAAAAATATAATCTCAATGGCAGAGTTTAGGAACAATACAAGGGATCTAGGGGGAGAACGGGAATGAAAAAGTGGATGTAGGATTAAATGTGCTAGTCACTAAAAATCATTGTTAGTTCATGAAACCCAACAATAAACCCATGTTTATTCTTGGAAATAAAATCAATCTAGTATTCAAGTTGCAGCAAAAGCAAATCAAGGTGGAAATGGTGTGTTGATTTTTATAAGAACTATTCTAACCTACAACATACATCTAATCCTTATGTAAGGACATGCTTGTATCCTCTATAATACATAAATAGAGTGTACAAGAAACCATGAACCAAATCCAAACAACTTTCAAAGTAAAGAAAACATGTATTTTTGGCTTGTTGTTGTAGGTTTTGCAACCACACTTCTAAAAGGAGAGGTGGTACTCAGGCTTGAAACCACAAATTTTGTAATTTAACTTCTACTAAAACAAAGAAAAATAAATAATACTATGCAAGTGATAAAATAAAACACATGAGAGATACTAGAGCCTATGGGTTGGGCCCTAACCTAAGGGTGTCAATCCTCTAAAATTAACTAAGTTATAAACCAACAATAAACCTTTCATTAACAGAAAATAGAGTTCAAGTACATCACATCAAAAATGGAAATAGCAGTCTTAAGCACTTGGCTCTCAGTAACTCTGCCTAGCTCTTCTAAGGTCGAATCCTAATGATCTCTTAGGCTCATTTATTTATAAAAAAATATTATTGACAGAAACTCCCTTGAAAGGAGGACGACTTCCCTCCAAACCCTCAAAATTAGTGGATCTTGTCCCCTTAGGTCCTTACATGCACTTGATTTCATCGGCTGCCAGTGGGATTTGAGTTGTTGGTGAGGAATCTTGCAGCTCAAGTCGAGTTGAAGAGTTAATGTAGTGGAAAAGACTTATATATTCTCTCTAAATGCCACCAATGTGCCTATGCATAGTAAATGTATACAAAAATTTTTCTTTTGCTTTAATATTAACCAAATTAGGCCTTGAAATATGGCAAGCACCCTTTAGTCTTCCTACTAAGAACATTATGGCTAATTAATGTAAATTAATGTGAGAAAAAGAGAATTTAAGGGCTTGGGGATAGCACAATTAGCGTCAAAATATACCTATTGATGGGACCCATCACCACCCCTATTAACACCAGAAAATCCTAAGAGAAAAATACATTAGAATATGTCAAGAAACAGTAAAAATAAATATTTTCTAGCATAAATTCATTGAGAAGGACAAACATTTTAAAATTTCCTATGGTTTAGTCAGAAATTGGTGGACAACACAATAACAACAAAGAAGTTTTGCACACAACGCACTTTTTCCTTCGATAGTCGTGCGGTCTTGGGGATGGCGAAAAGTTGCCATCCGAGACCACTTCCCACGCTTGATGAAGATGATTCTCTATCATTAACAGTCAAGGACAATTGAATTTGAGCCACCCTAAAGAGATATGCATCCCTCAAAGGAATCTCTTGTCCTGCTCTTCAGTCACTATCAATCTTGGGCTAAGAGAGGGAAGAGGAGTTTAAAAATTTCTATATAAAATGGCCGCGGGAAGAGAAAAAAATACACATTGTTATGTTGGCCAAATTTCTACCATACCAACACCAACTTTCAATTTTTGAAGCAAGAGGATTGAAGGCACTAGCGTGTTATCCATTCAACATCCTAGTGAAGAAGAGAACTCCACCTATCAAGAGTTGTCACATTACATTTTGAGAGCGGGAGGATAATATTGCAATGAAACCAAGGAAAGAGAACCCATTGCTGAGAGTATTTCAGCTCCATAGCTCAAAGGACTCACTCCAAGTGTTTTAGCATTGAATTATTCTACTACCAGCAAACAATAGAGGGAGTTTTATCCATTATTGTATTGGTTTGTTTGCTCCATTTCATCTTACTGTATTGTGTTTTTCTTTTTGAGTTTACGTTATTATATGAATTACTTCCACTATGAGTTTTTCTTTACTTTTTGGATGCAA
Organism: Pinus albicaulis; assembly: GCA_034641835.2. Lineage (NCBI taxonomy): Eukaryota > Viridiplantae > Streptophyta > Pinopsida > Pinales > Pinaceae > Pinus > Pinus albicaulis. The sequence goes on from CM076582.1 coordinate 346,412,315, forward strand.
AAGCATTAGACACTAGCCAGCAATGTAGGAGGTTTTTCCACATGTTGTGGCTAGGAGGGTTGAAAACATTTGAATTTTAATAGCTAGGTGTCAATAACTCAGCTGATTGTATTATTTTAGATCAGTTAGAGTCGTAGAAGTCGAATAGCTCAGTTAGTCTAGCTGTCATATTTCAGTTAGGTGAGTTATTTTAATTAGGCTGTTGATCTTCTAAAACGGTCCTTCAATGAGAGCTGAACAGATAAATGTTCATGTATATAAATGTAATCCCTCATATGTGTATAAGCAGAGCAAGAGAGGAAGGAGAAGAGAGATTCTGCAATAAAATCTATGTTCACAATTGCTTCCAATTAAACATTTCTGTCCGCGTCTGCCATAGAGACGTTTCAAATCCATGATTGTAAAGAGATTGTTTAATTGCGAGGTGATTGAACTCTATGCATATGTATCTACTGGATCGAACTGTTGTATAGATTCTGTATGTCTCTGTCTATTGTTTCCCTCAATTTTCTCGAGTAGAGAAGCCTGTGGAAACCCGTGGTCATGAACTCTGTTTTAAAATAGTGGAAGTCCACTTAATAAGGAGATAACCTTGCTTTATTGTTAATTGAATCTTGAACCGGCCAGACCCGAGTTAAATGGATAAGAAGGCTAGCGCAACCCCACATTAACCCTGGTCAATCACTGTAGCAAAACCACGAGTGGATTTGTGAAGGCGGATTGCCCATATCGCACTGCTTTTGGTGTATAAGTGGTATTCCCCGGTCGAGGAGCGATTCCATAGAGGAGTCGACGCGTGGCAGGGTGGACCCGTGGAAAACCGCTGTCAGAGTGCGCCATCACACGTTAATGTTCGTACTAGGATTCTGAGTGATATGCGTGCACGCCATCGATCTGGAGCCTTGCGATCTAACAGTGGTCGCACGATGGACTTGCTCGACGTTTAACTAAGGTATGGTGTGGTTGATTGGACGATTGGTCGTAGAAGTGGGGCCTAGGGCTAAAGGTTTATTACCCAGTTATTTATTTGAAGCAGAGCGTTGGATATATATATATAAAGCGCGAAGGTATAACCATTGGTTATAAAGTTGGAGGTATATATATATATATATATATATATATATATAAGAAAGGGAAATATAATATAACATTCGAAAGTTGTGAATACATTTATTTGTCAATCTCTTTGAGATTGATAAAGAGCCACGTGGGATAAAACAAAGGGAGACGGGACAGAGCCACAATGACGGTTGACCACCTCTCCTCAGGGCTGACTTTCAGTTGTTGTTGCGTCATTTGTGGTATCAGAGCCATTTTTTAAGGTTGTTTTTGCAGAAGAGCTGACATGGCAATCCGAGTTGTAGAGGTGCTGGCAGAAGGAGGCCTGTTGCAAACGCTGAGGTGTTGGAGATGTTGTAGAGGGTCGAAGCCAGAATGGATGCCATGGAGTGAAGACAACCCAGAGATCCGGAAGACATCAGTGAACCTGAAACAGAAGAAGCTGAAGAAAATGTTGAAATTCCTCCTGACATGAGGCTCCTCAGAACTGTTCTGGGATCTGTAGTTAAGCCCAGAATTGAAGTGTCGAGTTATGCAGGGGGAATGAATCCAGAGGAACTAGTGGATTGGATAAATGAAATGAATAAGTGCTTTGATTATGAAGAAATAAGAGAAGATAAAAGGGTCAAGTTTGCAGAGACAAAGCTGAAAGGACATGCTGCACTTTGGTGGGATGGAGTGCAGGCATAAAGGAGGAAAGTTGGCAAGCAACCTATCAAAAGCTAGACCAGAATGATGGCTAAATTAAAAGGTAAATTCTTGCCTAGTGATTACCAGCTGACATTGTATAAGAAAATGTAGAACCTGAGACAGAGGTTGCTAAGAGTAAAAGAATACACAGAGGAATTCTACAGAGTAAGCATAAGGGCTAGGCAATTCCAAGACACGCTTGAGAAGACTGCCAGATATGTGAATGGTCTCAAGCTGGAGATCCAAGATGAGATTGGTCTCCTGTCTCCTAAGACAGTGGAAGAGGCCTATCATATGGCCTTGAAAGCAGAGGAGAAACTCCTGAGGAAACAGTCTGCCAAGAAGAGAGGTACTTTCCGTGGGAAGGGAAGTCAAGGTGGTAAAGGAAAGCATACTACACCCAGGGATGGAGCTAATAGTAGCTCACCTCAGAATGCATCTACAAAGGATGATGCAAGGGGTAGAAGGGGTTCTTACAAAGGAAAAGGAAGAGGAGGCAGAGACAGAGGCAGGGGTAGAGAAATGAGGTGTTATAGATGTCAGCAAGTGGGACATAAGCACTATGAGTGTCCAGAGAATGTGGGTGCTGGTCCAAGGAATGTTGTTGTTTCCCAGGCTAGAGAAGAGGCAGAAATTGAAGAAGAAATTCTTGCAGAGAGGGGAGAGTCCTTGGTGGTAAATAAGGTCCTGTTGAAGCAAGCCAAAAAGATCACTGAGCCTGCACAAAGGAATACTTTGTTTAGGAGCATATGCAAAGTCCAAGGGAAGTGCTGCCAGCTAGTCATTGATAGTGGCAGCACAGACAATCTAGTTTCCACTGAGGTAATAGAAAAGTTGATGTTGAAGACAAGGGAGCATCCAACTCCCTACAGGGTGTCCTGGCTACACAAAGGGCACCAGTTGGTTGTGAAAGAACAGTGTGAGATAGAGCTGCAAATGGGAAAATACAAAGATAAGGTCCTGTGTGATGTAATGCCCATGGATGTGTGTCATATACTACTAGGTATACCTTGGCAGTTTGACAAAGCAGCAGTGCATGATGGAAAGAAGAACACTTACAAGTTCTTCAAGGATGGGGTACATCATACATTGATACCCATGGAAGAAGGAGAGCCATCCAGCAGAGTGATTGATCCAAAGACCTTGTTGCTGAGCGGGAAGGAATATCTACAACAGATAGAAGAAGAAGAGGTAATTTTTGCTTTAGTTTGCAAACCTAAGGTACTTCTTACTTCTACAAATATTTCTGATTTACCAGTAGAAATCCAAGAAATGTTAGATGATTACTGTGACATTGTTGTGGATGATTTACCTGATGATCTACCACCTGTGAGAAAGATCAGCCATTAGATAGATTTTATCCCTGGTTCAAATCTGCCAAATAAGGAAGCCTATAGAATGACTCCCAATTAAAATGAGGAAATCAGGAGAAAAGTACAGGAGTTGGTGGACAAGGGGCTGATTAGAGAAAGTTTGAGTCCATGTGATGTACCAGCGGTATTGAGCCCAAAGAAAGATGGAGGCTGGAGGATGTGTACTGATTCCAGAGAAATTAATAAGATCACAATCAAGTATAGATTCCCTTTGCCCAAAGTTGAGGACTTAATGGACTGTTTGAGTGGTGCTAAATATTTCTCAAAGATAGATTTGAAAAGTGGATACCATCAGATTAGAATAAGAGAGGGTGATGAGTGGAAAACTGCCTTTAAAACAAATGAAGGACTGTATGAATGGATGGTAATGCCTTTTGGGTTGTAAAATGAACCTAGCACTTTTATGATACTTATGAATGAGGTATTGAAAGAGTTCATTGGTAGATTTGTGATAGTGTATCTGGATGATATATTAGTTTTCAGCATAACTAAAGAAGAACATTTAAGGCATCTTAACCATGTCTTGAAGAAGCTGCACCAAGAGAAACTGCTGATAAATTTGAAGAAATGCTCATTCATGAAGGAAGAGTTGGTGTATTTTGGATTTTTTGTTTCTACAGAAGGATTGAAGATGGACCCAGAAAAGGTTAAGGCAATTGTGGAGTGGCCTTCACCCAATAATGTCTTTGAGGTAAGAATTTTCCATGGACTTGCTAGTTTTTACAGAAATTTTATAAGAAACTTCAGTAAGATCAATGCACCCATAATTGAGACAATAAAGAAGAGCAAACAACCATTTAAGTGGACTGTTGAAGCAGAAAGAAATTTTAAAATTTTGAAGCAAAAGATAACTGAGAAGCCTGTTTTGATTATGCCTGATTTTACTAAACCATTTCAAGTAAAATGTGATGCCAGTGGAGAGACCATTGGAGCTGTGTTGAGTCAGGATGATAGGCCTGTAGCCTATTTCAGTGAGAAGCTAAATGACACCAGAAGAAAGTATTCCTCTTACGAGAAGGAATTCTATGCAATTGTTTAGGCACTGAAGAAGTGGAGACATTATTTGATGTCCAGGGACTTTGTATTATATTCTGACAATCATTCTTTGCAGTACATTGTACAGCAGCCCAAGTTGAAACATAAGCATGCTAAATGGGTTGAGTATCTCCAAGGTTTTGATTTTGTTTTGAAACATATAAGTGGCCAAGCCAATAAAGTAGCTGATGCTTTGAGTAGGAGGCACATGCTTGTTCAAAGGCATGTAGTAACCCTGTTTTAACAGATAGAAGCTAGTGGCTGGATTATTTCCTCCAGGAGGACTTGTTATTTAGAAGAAGCCAACTGTGTGAACCAAAATGTTCCATGAGAGAAAACTTGATCAAATAAAAACATAGTGGTGGACTTGTTGGACACTTTGGTACTGATAAGACTTATGAGCAGCTGAGTCATTTCTATTACTAGCCCAAGATGAGAGCAGAAGTGGATAAGTTTGTGAATAATTGCAAGATTTGCCAATATGGTAAAGGAAGGAGCCAGAATGCAGGATTGTACACTCCCTTGCCTATTCCAGACAGGCCTTGGGACATGGTGAGCATGGATTTTATTCTAGGATTTCCCAAGACACAGAGAGGGAGTGATGCAGTCTTTGTTGTAGTGGACAGATTCTCCAAAATGGCACATTTTATTCCATGCTATAAAACTAGTGATGCCACCCATGTTGCCAACTTGTTTTTCAAAGAAGTTGTTAGATTGCATGGGTTGCCTAGGAGTATTGTTTCAGACAAAGATACCAGATTTGTGGGTCATTTTTGGAGGACATTGTGGAAGAAACTTGGTACTAAACTGAGTTTTATCTCAACTTATCATCCTCAGACTAATGGAAAAACTAAGGTAGTGAATAGGGGTCTGGGAAATTTGTTGAGAAGTCTTGCAGGAGAGCATCCCAAGCAGTGGGACCATATTTTTCCCCAGGCAGAATATGCATATAATGACTCACCAAACAGGAGCACAGGGCAGAGTCCATTTCATATTGTTTATGGAATGCACCCCAGAGGAATATCAGAGTTAAGAAATCTAGGAAAGGCAGAGCTGAGGAGTGCAGATGGTGAGGAATTTTCTTCAGAGATCCAGGCCATACATGAACAAGTGAAACAAAAACTACAAGGTAGCAACATCAGATACAAAAGAAGAGCAGACTTGAGCAGAAAATAAGTTTATTTTGAAGTAGGAGATTAGGTTTTGGCACACTTGAGAAAGGAGAGATTCCCAAAGAATCAGTACAACAAATTGAAGTTCAAAAAGATTGGGCCATGCAAGATACTTAGGAAGTTTTCTGCAAATTCTTATGAGATTGAATTACCTCCTGATGTTGGAATATCTCCCATTTTTAATGTTGCATATTTTTACAAGTATAAAGATGATGGTGCAGAAGAAATATCAGCTGACGAGGAACAGATTGAGTGGAGGGAACAACTACCTCCAGCACAACCATTGCAACTAGAGAAGATATTGGACAAAAGACCATTCATAAGGACCAGAGGACAAGAGTAATTTCAGTACTTGATCAAATGGAAGGACAAGGCAGAGGAAGATGCCACTTGGATGACTGAAGAAATGTTGCAGAAGATGGGCAGATCAGTGGAGGAGCTCATGGACAGGAGTCCATGAAGAAAATTTCCCTTAGGAGTCTGATGCAGGGGCATTAGACACTAGCTAGCAATGTAGGAGGTTTTTTCCAGATGTTGTGGCTAGGAGGGTTCGAAATCACTTGAATTATAATAGCTAGGTGTCAATACCTTAACTGATTGTATTATTTTAGATCATTTAGAGTCGTAGAAGTCGAATAGCTCAGCTAGTCTAGCTGTCATGTTTCAGCTAGTTGAGTTATTTTAATTAGGTTGTTGATCTTCTAAAACGGTCCTCTCAGAGGAGCTGAACAGATAAATGTTCATGTATATAAATTTAATCCCTCGGATGTGTATAGCAGAGCAGAGAGGAAGGAGAAGAGAGATTCTGCAATAAAATCTGTGTTCACAATTGCTTCCAATTAAATAGTTTTTGTCCGCATCTACCATAGAGACGTTTCGAATCCATGATTGTAAAGAGATTGTTTAATTTTGAGGTGATTGAAATCTGTGCATATGTATCTACTGGATCGAACTGTTGTATAGATTCGGCATGTCTTTGTCTATTTTTTCCCTCAATTTTCTTGAGTAGAGAAGACTGTGGAAACCCGTGGTCATTAACTCTGTTTTAAAATAGTGGAAGTCCGCTTAATAAGGAGATAACCTTGCCTTATTGTTAATTGAATCCTGAACTGGCCAGACCTGAGTTAAATGGATAAGAAGGCCAGCGCGACCCCGCATTAACCCTGGTCAATCACTGTAGCAAAACCACGAGTGGATTTTTGAAGGCAGATTGCCCATATCGCACCGCTTTTGGTGTATAAGAAGTATTCCCCGGTCGAGGAGCAATTCCATAGAGGATTCGACGCATGGCAGGGTGGACCCGTGGAAAACCGCTGTCAGAGCGCGCCATCACACGTTAATGTTCGTACTAGGATTTCGAGTGATATGCGTGCGCGCCGTCGATCTGGAGCCTTGCGATCTAACAGTGGTCGCACGATGGACTTGCCCGACGTTTAAATAAGGTATGGTGTGGTTGATTGGACGATTGGTCGTAGAAGTGGGGCCCAGGGCTAAAGGTTTATTACCCAGATATTTATTTGAAGCAGAGCGTTGGATATATATATATAAAGCGCGAAGGTATAACCATTGGTTATAAAGTTGGAGGTATATATATATATAAGAAAGGGAAATATAATATAACATTCGAAAGTTGTGAATACATTTATTTGTCAATCTCTTTGAGATTGATAAATAAATATAAAGGAAGATAAAGAGCCACGTGGGATAAAACAAAGGGAGATGGGACAGAGCCACAACGACGGTTGACCACCTCTCCTCAGGGCTGACTTTCAGTTGTTGTTGCATCACTTTTTTTTTGAGTCTATCCATTAATAGCACCATAATACTCTCAGTGATATTTTCATGAAACAAGCTACTGGTAAGGATGTGTCTTTTGGTACAATAGTGTGACAAAAATGCTACCACAATATTGGTGAGTCCACTAGTTTATTTTTCTTGTTTTAATGGTTGTTTTGCAGGACCTCCTCTCTCCATAACTAGTTACAAGGCACTCAAGGCCTCTCTGTCAAGTATTCAGGACATTATGTTCCTGTTCTGAGAGCTAGAGAGCTCAAATTATTATTTTTGTTTTTCACGACAGCGCACCTTTCTCTCATAAAAACGTGGACACCGTGCCCGTGTTTGAAAAAACCCACTGTATTCAAGAAAGAAAAAAATCCTTTTATTTTTTAAAATTTTCAGGTGATTCGAAACTAGTATTAAATTTCCTTCACAATTGTTCTGCATTTTTCTATTTTTTAGTTTGACTAGTTGACGCATTGAATTTCCTTCACAATTGTTTTGCATTTTTCTATTTTTTAGTTTGACTAGTTGACGCACTAACCACTATTAGTATAGAAATTAAGTGTTTTTATTTTTATTTTACATTTTCAAAACACATATCTAAACTAGGAAGAAGAGTATGTAGCCAAATTCCGGACATATTTTTCAAACTATTTTTTGTTGAAGTTTATGTAGAACACATAGTTTAATTACTAAAGGAGTAATTGGCCCATTATCCACAAATATTTTTACTAGACAAGTTATTTCTTTTCATTTTTTGGATTAGGCTTGGGACTAGGGTCAAAGTGTTCTTAAAGAAAACAAGTAATCTCTTCTTCCCTTTCACCTCTGGGTGAACTTGGGCTTGCATAAGAATGTTTTCTCAAATAATTTTGAACTACCATATCCCTTTAGTTCTACATAGTCTAACTAGGAAAAGTGTAAGCAAGCCATTATTCACAAATCATTTAAATTTTTGCAAGGGACAATCAAAACACATAGTGTAATTAGAGGGGTATAGTAAAGGATCATCGGATATCCACATCTTATCACACTCTTGGTTGTTCACTCTAAACACACGCTAATAATTGGTAATATTTGAACCAAAACACACCCAATTTTTTGGGCTTTTATTCATATCTTACATTTTCTTAGAATATCACACCCTAAATAAAATTAAGACTCTTAAAAAATAATTATAACTTGAGCTCACTAAATTGTCCCCACAGGGGCCACAAAAGAAGTTATAGTTCAGGTTAAGACTATTAGGGGTAGCATAAAATAAGCCTCCATTGTCATATTAAATTTTGAAACATATATGTTGATAGTTTAGGGAGCTTAAAATCCATCTATAATCCCACAAAAAATATTTCTCAAGAATTATAGAGACCTAATTCAGAGGGGGCTCAGCTTAGGTCTAGTGTGTGCAGTACTATTTGGGGCTAACTAACCCATCTAGTGCTCAGTACTGATAACTGACTACCAATATTATAAATACTTGAATTTTCATGTGGGCTGAAGGTACTTTAGTTGCCAAAATATAGGGTATCATTTACCTATAGTGACGGTGCAGGCAACACTAGATCCTCATTACCACTACCTTGGTTGATTCTTCGGCTGTTGGAAGTCATTGCCAGTTCTTTCGAGATGTAGGCCCAAGTACCCATCAAAGGATATATTCACAAGGCCTAGTTAATTTGAGAGTGTGAATACGATCAGGTCTATATAGTATTTGGGTATTGCACGCCGCAACAAACAAATAACCATATTTTTTTCTTGATTGATCACATAGTTTGAATCTAAAGAGAAAAATTACCTTTATGTTTTTTTCTTTGTTTTTTCTATGTGATTACGTTATTGCATTGATAGATATATTCCTCCCTCCAAATTAAAAAAGAAGAAGGTTACACTAATCGTCACCATAGGGGGGCCAATGACACCCCTTCGATCTAGTTGTTTCTTAAACCTCCCACAATTACTAGGAGGAGTGTCATGCCTCCCGTCATTCAGGCGTAGAGGACGTCACACTACCACCATTATAGGATCTTACTTTATCATGGAATATTTTATTGGAACCCCCCAAGGGTCACCAATCACCACACCAGATGGGACCCCCCATGGGTCATGACCCACAAACCCTGTTACAACCCCTCAAGGTCAAAATTTCACTACCCCTTTGCTGAGCCAGCATATCACCCCTCAGAATATGCCACAGGGAAATATTCCCGAGGCATCCCACCCAGGGACCCCCATACACATACACATTCCACATCATCATACAATGGAAATCAATCCCGAATTTAATAAATGACCATATTGAACATGAACTTAACTAGCCACCCATGCCCAAAAAAATCCCTTCAGGTATTCCAAAATTTGAAGGTAAGCAAGCAGAAGACCCATTAAATCACATCATGACTTTCCACATATGGTGTTTGTCAAATAGTATCATAGATGATACCATTTTACTATGACTATTTCAATGCATTCATATAGGGCCTGCAGCGAAATGGTATGTTGAACAACCTCGTGCATCACTTGGAACCTTTAGTGTCCTCGCAATAGTGTTCCTCACCTTTTTCCATCTCCCAATCCATCATGATTCATGGATGTAACTCCTCACCCATTTCAGAAAAAACACCCACCATTCACATATATGACCACCTCCATGAATGGTGAAGACATCATAGCTTGTGAAAATATAATCTCGACGATAGAGTTCTCTTGGGCTTTTTTTTTAAAAACTTTCACAACGAAAAATTTCAAAATATGTGGCAATGAAAAACCCTCGTAGCGAGGAAGAAGCCATTAGTAAATCCCAATAGCTAGAGCTCATTTACACCCAATCCAGAGATATCTACCATATCCTTCTGAATTCCCCATGCCTGCAAAATTATAGAGTTACCAGGTCCATCAAATATTGTTGATCGTTTGATAGGATCCTTAGCCCAAATTCAACCAAACAACAATTACCATTATCCTGCATATTCATATGATAATACACCGAAAGTATCACAACCAAGGTACTACCATTGTCAATTTGCACCTCTGCTAAACATGACTAACAAGGCAACTCCATACCACCAGCCACAAGGAGGTCCATACTGTCCCTTGCACGAGACTCATTACTCAACTAGGAATTCTAATACTAGAGAGTCATCCCAACATACATACGTCAACCAGGGGAAAGGAAACATTAGGGGAATTTTGAGGTCTAAAATGGGCCTCCTAAGAAAAATGTACAACAAAAATAAACTTTATAAGAACCAATAGGATTCAAGATGATGATGCAACCATGGGGGATGATTGACCACTTTTTAAGTAAAAGGGTAAAAATATTAAAAAATAATAAAACTACTTTTTCAACTCATATTTTCAACTTATCTCCCAAATTTTTTACTCAAATTTAGAGTGGGAGTACTCGTTGGATGAAAAAATTAATTCCTCATCTAAGGAGTACCCATGTGCATACTTTCAATGGACCCTACTACACGAAAAATGAGAAATACATAAAAAAATGTGATTACAATCACGCTTTTCATGTATTTCTCATTTTTCATGTAGCAGGACCCATCGAAAGTATCCAACATGGGTACTCCTTGGATGCGGAATTAAATTTTTCATCCAAAGAGTAATCCTGCTCGAAATATGAGTAAAAACTTTGGGAGATAATTTGAAAATATGAGTTGAAAAAGTAGTTTTTTTCTTTTTTCCCTCTAACATTTGATGATGTAATCAAATCTTATTTTCTTATTTCCACTATTATTTTATAATTTCCTTAGGAGGCCCATTTTAGATCTCAAAATTCCCCTAATTCCAATACTCTCCTTTCCACTCACAAAATCTATCACCAGTACAGAACAACGCACTGATTAATCTAGTGCAATCCTCCCAAGATGAGTAAAAACCTCCATATAATGAGGAGACTAATAATAATCATCTGAAATTTGCGAAGAAAAAACCAAAGTATAGTCCAAGGGGAGACCTTGGATAGGGGGGTACAATCAGCAATGCGCCCTATGATATCAAGCTAGGGGCAATCCCAACCAAAATAAAAAATAGGAACCAATCAACAACTCTCAAAGACAAAAAAAGACAATCATTCTAAGGCCAAATCATTCTTGTGCCATATGTGGGGAGTACATTAATTACACCCACCACTACCCCCGAACTCCCTAAGTTGAAACGACTTCAGGGTAATCGATGACAACGAGGGAAAAACTAGTAGCTTGCAGTCATGCAGTAACCCTTCCGCCATAAAGGAGTGGTTAACATCCAGGAGCAACAACCACCCCAAAAAAACAATGTCAGAGGAAACACTCAAAATAGCCACGATATCTTCATGGTTGAAGAAGACCTATTCTTCCAAACACAGAACAAAAATTACAAAGCACCCCCGGATACCAACCCTTCACGTACAAGCACGAGTGCACCAATAGCACCGTTAACCATATCTAGGGTACCTATCCAGCACATGCTAAAAATGGTAAAATGGTCGGTAAGGTGCACAATACATCATTCCAAAGCTGCTCATAGCTACACTATAGTGGACAACTTGGCTCAGTCTCCCTTAGCTATGTTAGGAATAGAAGTCCTGTAATCTTTCCCAATCTAGCAGAAAGCCTTACTTTCCACATTAGGCACAATGGACCCTTGTGATTCTTGCTTAATGGTATTCGATCTAGACAAAGAAAGCTCAAGGATTCCTTCACTAGTCACTTTAGGGTGATGATGTTCCCCCACGAGGGGAAATTTATCACCATCGACCAACTTATGTATTAAAAAGAGAAACATGTGACTACTCTAGATGTCGTACTAACATATGTAGATACATAGGCTGAGTTGATCACAACATTTATGGAATTTGGTCCTAGCCAATTCAAGCCAACCACTCTCCTTGGATTGTATCCAGGATACCCTCATGTATTACCAGGATAATCTTCAACAACTACAGGAGCTACGGTGTGCATGATGAGTTCATCAGACACTGAACCAAGTTAGGAACCCGAGGCTAATACCATAGATATAGTCACTACTGACTCAGCATTTCTACCATATTCCATCATAGGGGACCTGTTATTGCACCCACTGCTTGCTTATCTATCACACCAGGTCGTGGAAACCCTTACATTACCTAACATGGCCCTAGCAATGTTGGTCTGGTATTTGGCCCCATCGTCCATGTCAGGAAACTCAGGAATTGCCTCTATAAGTATCATACCTATCACCTTTGAAAAGGCCACCATAACTCTAGAAACCCCCATAGCGACACCAGCCGATGCTACCAAGAGGGGAAAGAGAATAGGGAAGAAGGTGGATACTCCCAAAGTCCCTAGGACATCCCCACCTTGTGCATTGTGCAATAAAATTGGCCCTCCTACCAACATTTTCCCAGAGTTAGATGAGTGAAAGTCTCTTCAGCATGCCAAAAGAATGACTATGAGCCCAACTCCAAACAAATGAGAAAATTTTGCAAACAACTAAGGCAAGGCATTGCACACAAACCTTGCATGCACTATATGTGAGTAGTACGGTCACTACACCCATTTTTGCTCATAAATACCCTGATATAGATATGTGTTACACGCATTAGCATAACCCAATTCCTAGGATCTGTCCATCCAAACAAGGGAATATAGATCTAGGACCATATTATACATATGAGAAAAACCAGCATCATGATCATAGCCAACCAACCCAAATACACAAGCACCAAGAAGGAAAACAGAGGCCATGCCTCACGTCCGGGTCTGCACATTATGCGAAGAACCTGAACGTTTAACCACTGGGAATTTAATCGTTGGTACCCAATACCTCACATTTCACAGAGAAACTTATCTAGGCATAGATGAAATACATTTTAGGTCTGTTGAAGTAACCACTATCTACATCATTATCCTCATATAAATCATTTCTGATCTATGTTATATTTCATGTGTCGCTTTATCACTGAAAATTTTGATTTAGAAAATTTGGACTCAGAATCCACAGACAGTAGCACAACTCAAGGGAATGGAGCATCTAGGACCATTTTTTGTATATCAGAAGAGAGGTGGAAGTGGATAATGTTTCCTCCCTCCCGTTACCATCACCAACATCATGTCCCTATCTATGCATTGTGAAACGCAGCTAATCATTTGATTTCTCAATGCTCGAATTTAAGGTCATTTATTCGTTGGTACCCAATCACCACTATGGTCCAAATAAATTTGGCCAGACACAGATGACACACTTGTTTAATATTTCAAGATAATGGCCATGTTCTCCATTGTCACCATGTTCTCAATTCTACTTGGTTTTAGATTCCATGTGCATTTTCATCACCAAAAATCCAGACTTGGATAGTTAAGATTCAAAATTGGGAAGGTAAACAAATGCCCCATTAGGGTAGGGTCTAACACCCACTTCCCATGTGCCATGTGTGATAAACCCAAACACATGGTTAACCAATGTCAGGAGCTACCCAGGTTCACCAACATTCTTCTCATAGCCACCCCCATCCCTCGTATACATCTCTCTAATCAAGAGAAAATCACTCACTGCTATTGTCACATTTTCTCCCAGTTTCATCATACAAGGCATTGTTAATATCTTCCACGATTGAGAGAAAACAGAGCAGTGCTAATCCAAAACCACCTGAGGGAGTGCCAAAAAGAGGACTCAAATATGGCCTAAGCATATAAGTGCACCATATCACGACCACAATCAAGTGTCGTCATCTTATGTCATAGGTATTACTGGCTCGTATACTATTTACATTGTAAGTACCTTCACTGTGTGTGACATTTTCACCAGACACTCTCATGGTAAAAAATCATGCCCTGTGTTACAAAAATTTTGGTATCATTGCATACAATTCCATTTCCTATCAGAGAAAAATTATTGTACCCCTTGTACACCAACAATGTCACACATACCCCCTCTTACTCATAAAAAACCAAAAATCGTAGAAATCCTTCCGCCATCTAATGTTGATGCACACACCATCACATACGATTCATATCATCATCTGTGGGAACCATGATTTATGTTCTCTTCTCATCATTTTTTTGTAACGAGATCAGTGCAATTACCACAATAGTAGTAGTACCTTCAACGGTTCAGACCCATCCCATCTGCGCTTTGTCAAACCCATCAGGTTTTATGACATCAACCAGCGAATCGTATTCTTACTTTTCGACCAACACTACTAGGCCTGAATCCACTCCTCAGGGCCTCACGCAAAAAAATTCCCCCTTAGACATCATGTTTCACTATGATGAGGATATATTAGATGAAGGAACCTAAATGTCCATGAGATGACATGCACCACCGCTCTTTTTTTCTAGCTAAAAAAAAATTCATGCCTAGCAACACAACAAACCATGATATTTATGCCATTAAATCTAAATATTTTCTTCCATCATGAAAATTATATTGGTTCAAAAATCATATCTTAGCGCCCGATGTGTTTGAGGAAGGGAATATGTTGAATATATCACATACCATCAAGGTGAATATTTAGAAAAAAACCTATAAATATTGAAGAAATATCTCTAGGGACAGCATGCTTTCCAGAAGAAGTAGCCACATATACTGCCCTATTATAGGATTATAGAGATATCTTTGCATGGGACTGCTAAAAAATTCTAGGTCTATGTCCCACTATTGTGGATCATCATATTGACACATGAACCAACGCGTCCCTCGTCCACCAAAAACAACGTCAATTACACCCATCTAAAGTTGAAGCAATCAAACAAAACATAGACAAACTCCACAAATCTATATTCATATACCTAATTTCTTATGTCTTGGGTTTCCAACCCTGTACCCATCAAGAAAAAATAAGGCACTATTCAAGTTTGTACTGATATTTGGGATCTAAATAAAGCATTTCCCAAGGATAGCTACCCCACTCCATTCATCAACCATGTCATTGACGCTTATGTCGGTCATGAGGCCTTGTACTTCATGTATGGTTTCTCGGGGTATAATCAAATTCAGATTCAGCACACATATTAGTAGAAAACCACATTAAGCACCCCTTGGGGTACCTTCGCATACCAAGTTATGCCATTTGGCCTAACAAATGATGGTGCCACCTTCTAGCGGGCCATGAACTATATCTTTCATGACTTAGCTCATCTCATCCTCATTTATTTGGATGACCTCGCGGTGCGGTCCAAGATGCGTGCTAACCATTTAGAAGATCTGTGTCTAGTTTTCAGAGATGCAAAAAATATAACCTACGCTTGAACCCCCTCAAGTGTGTCTTCTGCGTCAATGCTGGAAGATTGCTAGGATTCATTGTTTCCCAGCGAGGTATTCGAGTCGATCCTCTCAAAGTCCAAGAAATCAAAAAGGTACCACCTCCCAAAACATTGAAGTAATTATAAATATTTTAGGGTAAGGCCAACATCTTACGACATTTCATTCCCGACTATACCACTAGCACGCAGGGCTTCCTATGCCTACTTCATTAGAATATCCCTTTCGAATGGGATCAGCATGCCCAGATATCATTCGAACCATTAAAAGACGTTTATTTTTTCCATGCCTTTGATCAACCCACCGAACCACAAAAAATATTACACCCTATACCTATATGTGTCTAACATTTCCATTGCAGGGCTGCTAGTCCAGGATGAACCAAACAATAAGGAACATGTAATCTATTACATAAGCAAGAAATTAGTCGGGCCTACACTCATGTATGACCCAGAAGAGAAAACATCCTTACCCTATTACATGCATTACAAAAGCTTCAAAATTATATCATCCTTAAAATGACCACCATCGTAGCAGATATCAACCCCATGAGATATTTTCTCACTCGCAAAATGATAAACCATAAATACGCCCGATGGGTAGTTATATTGCAAAAATTTTATCTATAGTTTACCTCCCCTAAGATCACAAAGGCTCTCATCCTATCCTAATTCATCACAGGTCTCCCAAAAGAGACTTAAGGATCCCCCCGTTAATGATGCACTACCTAATGAAGACTTGTTCTTAGTGAAAATGGAGGACCCTTGGTATGGTGATATCCTCCTCTTCTTATGAAATGAGAAGTTCAAATCCCATCTCGCTCATGTCAATAGAAAGCACATACACCATCAAGTGCCCTGATACCTTTGATTAGGGGACATCCTATATCAACGAGGCGTCAACACCATCTTACGTTGATGCCTTACTCAAAACCAAGTCGATCAAGTCCTAAATGACTACTATAATGGGGCTTGCGGAGGCCACTTATCAAGAATGGCCACCACCCAAAAATTCCTACATTCTAGTTATTTCTAGCCCACCATATTTCATGATTACATTGAGGCAGTCAAGACCTATGAGCGATGCCAACGCTATGCTCATAAAGCACGAGTCCTTCCATCTCCCTTGCACCCCAGCATTGTAGCAGAACCCTTTTGAAAATGGGGCATTGACTTCATGACATGCAACCCTACATCATCCGGCAACCACAAGTATATAGTTGTGGGTGTCATTTATTTCACCAAATGAGCAGAATCCATGCCCACATATAACAACACCGTAGAAACTTTCGCATGGTTTTTCTTCAACCATGTCATTACATAGTTCGTTGTTCCCAAGGATATCGTATCAAACCATGGGAAGAATTTCGAAAACAAAATATTCCAAGAACTATCCCAACACCTTGGTTTCACACATGATTTTGCATCACCATACTACCCCCAGTATAATGGAATGTTGCAACGTATGATGAAAAACCACAAAATCAATTTGAACCATATGGTTTTTCAACCTTGTGGGCATATCGCACAACGGTCAAGGCCTCAACCGGCTTCACACATGTAGATGATCGCATAGATAACCATATCCTAAACTAGAATACATTGCATATATACCATCATCCATGAGAAACATTAAAATACATTATAAACATACAAAGCATCATAAAAATATCCAAAAACATATCATCGGATCTGTCGCATATATTAGAAAAATATGTATGTGTCCCAATATAACAAAAAGAGTCCACTAGCCCACCACCAGGAAAAAAAATACATGTCATAAAAAAGGGAAAGAAGCATCCTCATAATGGGTGCTTGCCCTCATATATACATAAAAAAATATATAGGGCTGAGACCCTACAAGAGGATCCTATGGACCCACATCCAAACTTGGAGCAATAATAGGAGCAGCAACAGCCACAACAAGAGCTTCTCGGTGCAACACTGGATGATGAGTGGTGAGCCCTGGTATTGCAACAAGAGTGATGCAACTCCAAGGGGCTGCCCTACTTTACTTTATCAAGATGGGGTTCATACAAACTTGGAGGCGACAGTGCTATATACACAACATATGCATTATTTTCATGTCATCCTCTTCTGCTTTACAAAAGGGTGCTATTTCTTAAACTATGATAAAAATTGAAAATTAAATTGCTGAAAGGAAATGACAGAAAGGAAACTAAACTAAATTGTTGAAAGGAAATGATAAGAATGAAACTAATTTAACTTGCAAAAAAGAAATGACAGAAATGAAACTAATTTAACTAATTCTAAACCAAACTTAACTCGACCAAATAGCTAAATGCACTCTAATTATCTTAGGTTCTATCTATCATGCTTCTATCCATGAATCTAAGTTATCATGACTTAATTCTGATTGAAAAAGAGTGTTGATTTGCAGCTTGGAGGAAAGAAAATGGCTAAAGTGGCTAATGGAGGGCTTAACGCATGAGAAAAGGATTAGAAGTGGAAATAAGGGGTTTAAACCTTACAAAACCTTATTATAGAGCATAAATGGCTTTGGAGAAGAATGAATTGAAAAATGTGATGGCAGAGATGTGATGGAGTCAAGAGTTTCGATATGTGATATCGCAATCGGCAAAAAGAGCGGTAAGTATTAATGAAAACCAACAAAATGGTGTGAAGTGTGAAATGCGATAGCTGGCATGGTGGTGGGACCGATGGCGGAGCACGATTGCAATATTTCAATCAGTAATTGGATCAGTAAGAGTTAAAGGGAAAAGGGAAAACGATGTGAAGTGTGATGTGCGATGCAGCGTAGTTATCGCATCAGTGAAACGAGCGATAGGTGTTGAAAGAAAAAGGGAAAACAGTGCGATTTGCAATTTCACAATATCTCAATCGGTGAAAACAAGCAGTAAGTCTTGAAGAAAAAGGAAAAATGTGTGAAATGTGATTTGTGATGCGGCAGATTTATCGCATCGGTGGAATGAGCGGTAAGTGTAAAAATAAAAAGGGAAAATGTTGTGATGTGTGATATTCAATATTGCAATATCGTAATCGGAAAAAATGAGGGATAAGTGTTAAAAAAAAAGGAAGAGACTGCGGAGTATGATTGCCAAAAGGGATTGTTGTAATTCTTGAAGAAAAAGGGGAAAATATGCGAAGTGTGATTGCGATAGCGGAGGTTTTGAGGAGAAATGGCAGAAGGTCAAATTTCAATGGTTTTCAAGCATTTTCGTTAAAAAGGTAAGGCAGACGTGAATAACAAAAGACAAAGGAATGAGGTGGGATGAAGGGTTTTTTAAGTGTCTTTTGGGAATAAAAGGTGGGTGCAGCAGTAAAAAGAAGCAAAAAATAGGAGGGATTGGACGTGCACCAGCAGTGCTTAGAAGTGTAACACACCTACGGATTCATGTACGGAAAGCAGCCAAAAATGCATGATAAAAAAAACTGAAAGAGAGACTCGGACTTGGTAATGCAGTTTCTTCCCTAAACTCAAACAGAAAGAAATTTTCAGCATGCGAGAAGGTCTACCCTACTCAAATTATATTGACAGAGATGAGAGGGGGAGGCTTGACAAGAGCTTTTGGATTTTTTCCTCTATTTTACTACTCACAATCAAATTAAACTACAGGAGCCAAATGAAAGAAAAACTAAAAAAAAACTTGATACATAAACAAATTTATCAGAAGAGGAGCTAATGAAATGACAGAAAGCAGAGAAAAAATATAGCAGAGAGGTTGAGGCACATGTATTGGGCCCTAACCCACGAACCTAGCTCTCTGAAACTTAAATGAGTAAAATGAAATCAGACTTCTCATTTCATAAAGGAATAACCCCATACATTTCTGAAAGTTTTATCCCTGAGTAAAATGATAAAAATCTCAATATCTTTCAATAGAGTTATGACTGGAATCGATTAGTATTGACTAACTCTTCCTAGCTCTAGCTTTTCTCTATTTATTCTACAAGGAAGCTACCAACAGCTCCCTAGAAAATAGTGATTGAGTCCACTTGACTCCAATTAAACAAAGATTGAGGGCTTAGCTGCCTCTGGAATTTGAATTGTTGGAGAGAATCCTTGGGAATCCTTTGTCTTCCTTTGGAATTCGAATTTCTGGAGAGAATATTTGGGATCTTTTGGCTTCCTTTGAGAGTTAAGGAGGATGGAAAATCCTCCAATAATTTCTCCTTGTTGTCTCCTCCAAATCTTTATGATAAAATCTCTATAAAAATTCTTCATAAATCATGATTTTCTGCACTCAACCTCATATTAGGAACTAAAAGTATTTTAGCCTTAATCACCACTTATACTAGGATCATGAAACCAAATAATAATAAAAATGCAAGAAAATGAGATCTAAGAAGGCAAAATGGTGACCATTAACCCCTCCAAATATTTCTAATGATCGAACTCATCATCACCCCCCTACTGAATGGTTACTCATCCCTAAGAAAATAATCCTCCTCCTGCATTTCCTTTAAGGATCTAATAGCCCCCATGATTTCTTGAGGAAGAAGTGTGGGATTTTACCGAAGAGGGTAAAAACCATTATTATTTTTTGCATTCTCCCATTCTCTATCTTGTGCATCTGTGTCCTTTTCATCATTCAGCCCCGACAGAAAAGGTGGGTTGAGATTTAGTCCCAACCATTGGATATTTTTGGCATGCATGGCCCTCTTGTATAATGGTTCCCTTTCCAATGCACCCCTCAGTCTTTCTGGAGTATGGTACTCCTTGTTCTTGAGGCTATGAGGGAGGATGTTCCATCTCCTCTGGCTAGCCATAATGCACTCATATTCTATCTTCCTAGAAACATTATCAAAGTGGCCCATCACGTGGGTTTGAGTCTAAAGGTAGCTTTCAACCAGTGCAAGGTCCCTTTCATTCTCTCGATAGTTAAGGATGACTCCTCTTGGGTTGAACAATTCTAGTTTGATATATAAGGGTTCTTTATTTCTTCTTCCCATTACCCTCCATATCTCTTTTTCTCTAGTGTCTTCATTCATCATCCAAGATATTAGAGCCATCAACTGCATATCCCCCATTGTAGGATTTGGGTCCCAAATATCCAATTTTTTTAGCACAAGGTTATGCACATAAAACTTTCCCATCTTTTTCTGATCATCCATGTTAGCTTGCTTGTAGAAATTCATGAATTCCTTACAATATTGGAAATGTAGTGATCCATGGGAGCTAGAGTTTTGATTTTAAATAGAATAAATTTATCCTTGAGGTACTTAGCATATGATTCAAAAAGGATTTGTGCTAAAGGGATTCTATGCATACTTTTTCCATAGTGGCTACTTTCTCCCCTTTTTGCTACATTTTCTCCTTTAATTCTACATTCTCTGCCTGTGCCTTCTACAGTTGCTCCTTCAGAACTATTTCTTCGATTTGTTCCTCCTCCCTTGGTGATTATTCAATGATAATTGGGCTTGTGGGAGGAGTTTTTGGCTCTCTCTGACTTTTCCTCTAACTCTTGTTAGCTCTGAGATACATAGAGGTCTGCATTTTTCTCTTTGTGCTCAGAGGAGCTAAAATGGCAACTACCTCTTTTTATTGAGGGGATGTGGTGTTGTATTGTGATTCTGCTTCTTGCCCACTTTCTGCTATCTCTATGAATTCTATGGCCATCTCTTCTATTTTTCCTTGGCCCTTTGGCTCTTCCTCTTCTTCTTCGTGTTCCTCTTCTAGTTATTTTTTTGGCTCTTCTTCCTCTTTTTTTGGTTCTTCTTCCTCTACCGGTTCCTCTTCTTCTTCTCTAAGGATAGAAGTGGAATTCAGCCTTGTTTGGTTTTCCTATAAAAGCTTCCCTACTCATATTTATGAAAGAGGACTAGGCCATGGGTAGGGTGACGTTGTTCTGTTGTTTTCACTACATGTTGTACCAAAATACGCGGTTGAGGCTCACTGTTGTTGCAATGTGACCTTTCATCAGTCTCTCTCCCTTTAATTTTTTTTTAATTTACTGGTTTGGATGAGACAGTCCCTCTTTATTATTAGACAACGTAGCTACTTCTAGAGTGCTTATGTAACTCAGCCTTAGCTCCAGTTTTCATTATAGACTTTTTCTTCCTTATCCCCGTTAATTCATGATGGAGTGTGTGTTTACTCCCCTCGTTATCCTCAAATCCACTTGATTTAAATTCCTTTCTTTTGCATGCCTAGGTGGTGTGACTTTTCAGTTCTCCCTAGTCATACTTAACGATGGTGGCCAAGCTAACTGGCCGCCTTTCTGCCCCTTAAACCCTAAGTCTGCAAATTTAATTATTTTTGGCTATTATGGATGCATAGTGAGGGGTGAGAATCTATACCTAATTTTACTTGTTGTTTTCCAGGTGTTTGCAGGAGCTGGATTGAGGATACAAGCCTTTTAGATGTTATGTTATTCACTGTTTTCCTGTTCTCTGAGTGAGCTGCTGATATTTCCTTGATGTTTCTTCCTGATGGAGATGTTGCGGGGGGATGATCCAAATGCCATGGGTGGCACTCCTACCTTGCCTAGGGTCTTCTTTGTCAACTCCTCTCTTTTTATTCTTGTTGTTCAAGAACTGGATTTTTTCGCTGTAGGAATTCCCTAATGTCTGTAGAATTCTCAAGCATCAGATGTCTGTAGGAATTTCCTTGCTTCAATATGCTCGGGAATGGAGGAATGTGGTGCATGGAGGTGATTGAGGAATTTATGAAAATGAATTGAGTGAATGATGGGATGGATACTAAAATAGAAGAAGGGAAAAGAAGATGAATGTTTCCCTTTTTTTTCAGAAACCATTAATAACCTGTAAAACAACAAACATAGAAAAACAGAGATGCAGATGTATATTTTTTTCTTTTTTCTTTTTCCTTTTTTGAAATCAAGTGGGCTTCCTATTGGACATTGGGTTCAAATTTCCCTATGTGTTTTGCGACATGGGTCAGACTTGTGGCATTGGAAAGAAGACTTAGAGGAAGAATACATGATTGAAAATAACATATTGGGGATCTGAAATAACAGAGATACACCAAATTCAATATCGAGCTCCTAGAAGGCAAGAAACTGCTAGATCATGTGTTGTCAAGGGCTGCAAAGGACAAGACTTTCTAGGGCAGCAAAGCAAAGCAAGGTGCAACAGAGGTAAGCTCCAGGTAAGTATATTCTGTATATGCATGTTTATCTCTTAATTGCATTAGGTTCTTTGTATTCTATTTTTTGTTTTTAGCACTGACATATGCTCTGTAGGATGAGATAAGTTTTTCTATTATCATGTCATGGGTATTTCCTTGAAGACTTTTTTCAGGTATTATATATTCATCAAGATAAGACTCAATGCATGATCTAATGTTCTGAAGAGTGAGAAAGTGTATCATGAAAAGAGCAGAAATTGAGGTATCAAACAACGAAGAAGAAGGGTTTACCATAGAAGAATTTTCTAAGGAAGCAATCAAGTTTATAAAAGAGCTCAAGGCTGAGAAGATCTGTTCCAATACTATTGAAGAACAAGTTCAAGGTCTCAAAATTGAAGTTTAAGAACAAAAATCTATTGAAGAGTCACTTCAAAAGAATTTGGAAGAAATCAACCAAGAAAGGGAAGCATTAGAAGTCGAAGTAGTCTCGTTGCGTAGGAAGTCAAGAAGGGAAAAATTGTCCAAAACTATGCCAACAGCTCAAGGGAATTGAAATAACTTATCAAAAATCAATGATCTTACAATGACAGAACTGGCCTCGGTTACAAAGAAGAAGAAGCAAGTGTTGAGATTCAACAAGATGATGAGCTTAGTGAAAAGAGTCGCCTTCACTAAGTGGGCTCGCAGGCTATTTTTGGCGCAAGTCTATTTTTAGACTATGTCTATTTTTATACATGATGATCATATTTTAGAAGTTGCGGGATGTTATTTGTGGATGGTTGGTCAAGTTGGAAAAATAGATGAAATTCTATTTTTAGAATATTGGTGAAGTCTATTTATAGATCGTCAATCTAAAAATAGATGCATGTCAATTATTATTAGCTCTTAATAATAATCAGACTCTAAACAAGAACTCATTCTCTTGGAGAACTTCAGTTCAGTGCACATATGTGGCACATCAGCTGACAGAAGGAATTACTTTATTCCTAAGGGTTTACTAGAGCTAATGCATGGAGGACTCAGTTATAACTCAAGTGGCAGAGTTATGACATAGTTGGAAGAAGTAGTTATGGAGTTGTATTCAGTGTAACTCAATTAGACTCAGTTGAGCTAGTTGTATCTAGTCTAACTGATTGATACACTAGTGAGAGTGGAGTGAATTAATTAGTTAATTAATTCACAAATAATAACTCATTAATCAACTAAACAATACATCAGTTAACTATAGTGCATGGTAGTTTCAGTGGAGACCAGTGGAGAGATAGGTGAAAGTGCAAGATATACTATCTGTTGTGACTATAGTGATGCATTGATTGCATCACACACTAAGTGGAGATGCCAATGAGGATTGCGCAGTCAAGGATGGTGTAATTCGAATTCATTCAGAGCTATTCTTCAGCAGAGATTGCACAGTGGAGGCAGGCTATCAGGTGGCAAAGATCGGTGCATGGATTTTTAATATTGGTCCTGATTAGTGTATGAAGATTGTATGGTACTGAGGGCTTGTGATAATATTTTTATGCTTGTATGAGATTCTCATATGATCTCCATGTTACATAATAAATATTTGGGGTTTTTAGCTTCAGGCTTTCCCGGTTAAAAATTGTGTTATGTGCGATTGAATATTTTTGTTTATGCTTCACATGTGTGTGCAATTAATTTTTCCGCAAAAGATTAACATGTGGAATAGATTTAGTATATTGCATAAAGTTAAATAGTGTGAGATTAGGTGGATCTTGGACATATGCATTCTTAGTGCATATAATTTCTACAACAGGACCTACAACAAAATACAATGAACCTATGAGATCTGACACACATGTAGACTTCATTGGACAAGATTCGCAAGAACAACCTTGGAAGACAATTGCTCGATGAATATTTCCATCCAGTTACCAACATATTTTTCATGGATATTGTTATTCATGTGGAAAATTTGGTCATAAAGTTGTAGAATGTCACACGTACCCTAGGAAAAAATACAATTCCAGGAGATCCTTCAAATATGAACCTCCTAGGGCTCAACGAAACATACATAGATTTGAACATTTAAGAAATAATATGGAATGTTACAAATGTCAGAAATTTGGACACATAGCCAAAGGCTGCAGACTTGAAAATCCTCCAAAAGAATCTACGAAGCCACAGAACGAATGAACATGGGAGAAGAAGAAGATTGATAATTGTGCGCTTTCTCTCAAGCCTCAAAGCAACAATGATGTCTGGCATGTTAATAGTGGTTGATCAATGCATATTACTGGAGATAGAAATAAATTTTTATCTCTGAAAGAGAAGAAGGATGGAACCGTATCCTTTGGAAATGATGGATCTTCAAATGTTATAGGATCAGGTACCATCAATCTCGGAAGAAAATATGTTCTAGCCAAGAATTTTCTATTGGTTGAAAACATGAATCACAATCTTCTTAGTGTTGGAAAAATGTGTGATTAAGGACACCCAATGCTATTCAACTCCACAAAATGTGAAATCTAGAAAGGAAAGTATGGTAAAATTGTGGCTACATCAAGTCGAACTCGAAATGAAATATATGTTCTGGATGAAGCAACTAAACCATGTCTACTAGCTAAATAATATGAAAGATGGTTATGACACAAACGAATGGGTCACATAAACCTTGACAATATTGTCAGGATAAGCAAAAAGGAAGATGTATGAGAAATGCCAAAAATCTCAAAACCTTCCAACACACTATGTGAGGCCTGTCAGCACGGCAAGCAGACAAAAGTCCAATTTAAAACAAAAGAACACTTTGCATCACATCCATTGGAATCGATACATAATAATCTATGTGTTCCTATGAGAACAAAAGGCTTAGATGGAGAATTATATCTCATGTTAATGATAGATGACTATACCAGGATGACAGCCGTCAGTTTCCTAAAGAAAAAATCGAAAGCATTTGAGTGCTTTATGATCTACAAGGAGTTGGTTGAAAATGAAACTGATTTGAAAATAAAGTGTCTAATATTAGGTAATGGCAGAGAATTCACTTCCAAATTATTTCAGCAATACTGTGATGAAAATGGAATAAAAAGACAATTTTCAACAGCACGAACACCTCAAAAAAATGGATTTCTTGAAAGAAAGAACATAACCATACAAGAAATGGGTAGAGCAATGTTGAAGGAATCAAAATTGGATGAAAAATTATGGGTTCAAGAAATTGATATAGAAATCTTCATTATCAACCGAAGTCTTCTTAGAAATAATTGCAACAAGACCACATATATATTATGGAAAGGAAAACCAGCTAATGTAAAATATTTTAGAATCTTTGGAAGAAAATGTTATATCAAAAGAGAAGATCAAAAGTTGGGTAAGTTTGAATCACGTGTTTTGAAGGTATCTTTGTTGGTTACTCACATAAAAGAAATTCCTATAAATTCTATAATCTAAGACAAAAACAGATAGTGGAGAGCATAAATGTTACATTTGATGAAGATGGTGTTCTAACGAATAATGACGAGGATCTAGAATCTTTGAAACTTGAGACAGAGGCTGAAAAAGACACAGATAAAATTCTAGAACAAGAAGAAACTATAAACCATGAAAAAGTAAACAATGATCATCAAGATATACCAGAACAACAACAAGAAGCTCCTCCGAAGAGAACGAAAGAATGGATTCAAAAGAACCATTCATCAAATCAAATCATTGGTGACATAAATGAAGATTGTTAGATTCATTCATCACAACAATCTCACATTACTTTTCTAGCAACCTTTGAGCCTAGTAGTTTTGAGGAAGCCAGCTAGAATGAACATTGGGTAGCAATTGTGAATGAAGAATTGGATCAAATCGAGAATAATAACACCTGGGAATTAGTTCCACGACCAAAAGATAAAAATTTCATTAGGACTAAATGGGTGTTCAGGAACAAATTGAAAGAAGATGGACAGGTTACCAGAAACAAAGAAAGATTGGTTTGAAAGGGCTCTACACAAGTGGAAGGAATTGATTTCGATGAAAAATTTGCACCATTTTCCAGAGTGGAAGCCATCCAGATGTTTCTCGCCTATGTATTTTCAAGAAAAATAAAAGTATACCAAATGGATGTTAAGTCAACATTCCTAAATGGTGAATTATAAGAATAAGTTTACATCGAACAACCTGAAGGTTTTCTACTATCAAAAAAGAAGACTATGTTTGCAGGTTAAAGAAGGCTCTATATGGTCTCAAGAAGGCTCTCAGAGCATGGTATACTTGTCTTGATGGATATCTACATCAACAAGGGTTCAAGAAAGGTACTATTGATAGCAACATTTATGTACAAATATATAAAGATAATTTAGCAGTCGTTGAGGTATATGTGGATGATATAATATTTGGTATCAATGATGATCGACTAAGTAATAAATTTTCTACAAAGATGTAAAGTGAGTTCAAGATATCTTTACTTAGTGATTTAACATACTTCTTAGGGCTTCAAATAACTTAGCAAGGAGGAATTACATGGAGTTCTCATAGCATATGAAATGAGACTTGATGAAGAATATGGTACTTCAAATCTAGAAAATGCGTTCATTGCATCTACGAAAACCAATAAGGACAAAAAACCTTCAAAGGAAAAGACCTCCACCTGCAAGTGTGAAGAAAAGGGAGATAATGAAGAAGGTCTTTCAGATGAAGAATATGCTTACTTTACGAGAAAACTAAAAATTGGTAAGGTAAAATTCAAAGGTAAACTTCCATGGATATGTTTTGGCTATGGTGAGGTTGGGCATTTCACTGCAAAATGTCTGAATAGAAGTGATGAAAACTCCAAAGGAAAGAAAGGCTTTCAGAAATTCAACAAGAAAGGTAAAAATAAAGGATTCAAAAGGAACTTTCTCTCTAAGGAAGATAACTCATCATCTGATGAAGGCAATGACAGTGAAGAAAAAGACAATGAGAGAGTATTTTTTATGGCCAAGCACAATAAACAAATGGTATCAGAGTGACAGGTCTCGAGTTCGAAACTCACTTGGCTCACGTTGGGGGGAAAATTGTTGGACATTGGGTTCAACGCTCCCCGTGTGTTTTTCGACATGGAATAACCATCTCTCATGGATCCTAACTCTGGCGATTGTAGTGGAGAATAATGGCTGTGGGTTTCGGTCTAATGGCAGTCATGATTCCAACAATGCCTCCTTGGAGGTTTCCGACCCATAGACTTTCCTTGGGTGCCTCAGAGAGGTTTTCACCCATTGATATTTATTCTCTTTTTTTCTCTTTTTTTTGAGCAGGTGCATTGCCTCCATCGACATTTTCAATGCACAAGCTTGCCTTGGGTGCCTCAGAGAGGTTTTCACCCATGGATATTTATTCTTTATTCTTTTTATTTTTTTTTAGGAGGTGTGGGAAACTATGGAGTTTCCCATCACATACACCTCTCTCCTTATTGAATTTATGAACTCTTCCTTTGAAAAAGGCTTCTTGTAAATTTTAAGTCTTTAACCATTGACAAGAAAGGGGATTCCTTCGTCATCTATGGTTCTGATTTGAACTATGCCATTATCAAAACATTTTTCCACTACGTAAGGTCCCAACCATCTTGTCATCAGCTTGCCTTTGAAATATTTAAACCTTGAATCATACAACTTCACCCAATATCCTTCTTGGAAGGTATTTTATTTGATGTTCTTGTCATGCCAGACCTTCCTTTGCAACTGAACTACCTCCGTGTGAATAAGTGCTTGCATTCTGAACTCATCCAATCCATTTAGTTGCGACAACCTCTTTTTTGGGGAATTTGATAGATCTAGATTTAATTCAGCTGCCATTCTTAAAGTATTGAATTCAAACTCAACTAAAAGTAGAGCATTCTTACCATATACTAGTTCATAAGGAGTGAATCCTATTGTTGTTTTCCAAGTAGTGTTATAGGCCCAAGTAGCCTATACCAATATGTCTACCCAATCTTTTATGTTGTTCCTCGCAACCTTGGTGAAGATTCTCTCTAAAGCTTTGTTAGTTACTTCTAATTGGCCATTTTCCTGAGGGTTATAGGAATTAGAAGTTATATGCTTAATCTTGTGCTTCCTCGAAATATTCTCAATGAGGTGAGAGGTGAATTGTGCTCCCTAAGAGGTGAATTGTGATCGGTTTCTACCTTCACTACTTTTTTTCAGCCCACTTTGTCAAGTAATCAATGCAGACTATGATATACTTCTTTTGTTAGAATGGTGGATAAATAGGTCAAAAAAAGTCAATGCCCCACATATCAAATGGTTCAAGAGCCACCTGAGGGTGTAAAGGCATTTCATCCCTTTATGTGGGTTTCCATCCTCTGGCACTTGTCACACATGATGGTGTATCTTCTGGAATCTTGATGAAGGGTAGGCCAATAGTATCCTACCTGTAAAAATTTGTAAGCAGTTATCTTTGTAGCAAAGTGGCCTCCACATGGGCTGTCATGACAATGTAGAGAAGATATCAAAAACTTATTCCTCCCTCACACATCTCCTAAGGATTTTATCAGGGCCTAGCTTGAAAATATTTCCCCCAATCCATGTGAAAGGGGCACTTTTTCTGATGATTCTTCTCCTCTTCTTGAATGAAATATTAGGAGGGAGTTTTCCAACAAAAAATTAGTTGGTTATATCAAAAAACCATGGTGAGATTGATGATATAGCAAATAGGTGCTCATCGGGCAGTTGGTCATCCACCATTCCTTCTTTACCTACAGGGAGAGCTAACCTGGACAAAAAATCTGCAACAACATTCTCCTTTCCAGGTTTATCAATAATAGTCAAATCAAATTTCTACAAAAGTAACAACCATCTAATTATCCTAGCATTCACATCTGGTTTGTTCATTAAATACTTGATGGCTACATGATCAGTGTGAACAAAGGTCTGATATCCAGTTACATAATGCCTGAATTTTTTCAACACATGGACAATGGCTAACATCTCCTTCTCAGTAATAGTATAATTCAGCTCAGCCTTTGAGAAAGTATCACTGATGAAATAAATGGCATAAGGGATTTTTTCCTCTAATTGTCCTAATTCTACCCCTACATATTTTTCGGATGCATCAGTGTGGATGTGGAAATTCAGAGTCCAATTTTGACCTTGGAGGATGGGGGAAGTAGTAAAATTTCTCTTAATAAGCTCAAAAGCCTCTTGAAAAGGACCAGACCAAATAAACTTGGAATATTTGGCCAATAACCCAAATAATGGCAAAGCATCTTGCTGAAATATTTGATGAACCTTCTATAGTAACTAACTAAGCCTAAGAAACTCTTCACATATTTTTTCTTTTGAGGGGCAGGAACCCTTTTGATGATAGTGATTTTGTTTAGGTCTAGTTGTTTTCCAACTTGGGATATAGAGTGTCCTAATACAACCCCTGCTTTCTTCAGGAATTCACACTTTTCTGGGCTCAATGAGAGATGCAACTCAATGCACCTTCTTAAGACTTTACCCAAATTGGAGAGAGCTTCCTAGAAGTACCCCATATGGTGTGAAATCATCCATGTATATTCCAACATAGTCATAGAATAACTTAGAAAAGTTGCTCAGGATAGCTCTTTGGAAGGTAGTTGGGACATTGCACAATCCAAAGGATAGGACTCTATAAGAAAAGTTACCCCAAGGGTAGGTGAAAGTAGTCTTATCCTAGTCTTCGGGTTTGATTTGAATCTAATTGTACCCACTGAACCCATCTAAGAAGGAAAAGAAATTATTCCCTACAAGGCCATCTAGGAATTGGTCTATAAAGGGAAAAGGGAAATGGTCTTTCTTGGTGGCTTTGTTAAGTTCCCGATATTCAACACAAATTCTCCACTTCCCATTCTTCTTTGGGACTAGGAAAAGAGTGGATGCCCATTCACTATCCGATATAGGATATATGAACCCTGCATCCAATAGTTTCTGCAGCTCTTTTTTGACTATGTCCTTCAGAGTCGAGTTCATCCTTATTTGGGGTTGTCTAACAGGCTTGCATCCTTATTTGATGTAAATATTATGCTTGCACACTAAAGGATGCACCCCTTTCATATCCTTGTAATCCCAGGAAAATTCTTTAAGATTTTCTTTCAAAAGCTAGCATAGCTGCATCTCTTCTTCATTCGAGAGGTTTGGGTTAATTTTCAGAGATATGGATGGGCCAAAATCAATAGCCTTGGTGGTTTCATAGGTCGACTCAATTGAGTGCACTTCCATCCAAGGTTGTCTTTTAGACTCTTTGACTAAGGTTTCAAGAGGAATGTTAGTGGTGTTGGAAATATTGTCATCGATGGAAAAGGAACTCAGGAGAGATCAGCATGTGCAACAAGTGAAATAACCAAAAGAACAAGCTCAGGAGAGATTCACAGAAGAAGCAAAGAAGCATAGGTAGCAGAGGCAGCGAAGGCAGCAGAGGTAGCGAGGGAAATTGAACAGTGAAAGAAAAGGCGTGCAGCAGAGGCAGCGAAGGCAGCAGAGGAAGTGAGGGTAGTTGAACAACGAAGACAAAGGCATGAAGCAAAGGTAGGGAAGGCATCAGTTGAACAGCGAAGGCAGTAGAGGTAGCGAAGGCTAAACCTCGTGCACTTCTTATGAGCGCGGTTAACATTTATCTGGGATCAACGGTACTGCGGGGGCACAAACAGCCCGATGGTTAACCCAAGGGGGTGCCTCTGCAGTTGACCCGCCCTTCAGGCGTTGACCACAGATCGATGGTTGTCATTCACTGTGGTAGCACAAGCCTGATGACCATTCCGTACCAAGGAATGCCTCCTCAGTGCAGTGAACTAGGACCTGCTTTCCTAAAGCCCAAAATTATAGTCGTGGACTGAAGTGATCAACGAATTAGATTAAAGGGGATCGATGGCAGTGATTATATCACAATCAAGTGGGAACCGATCGCATATCGAACATCGCAAGCTCAGGAGAATAAGCACTTGAGAATCGGGTTAAATCGTTGAAGCACGAAGTGCGATAATGAAGTGGCGATGCAAAGTTGTGATGCGATGTGGTGATGTGATGCGATGCGAAGATGCGATACGATGCGAAGTAGCGATGCGAAGTTCATCGCATATCACAATCGGGGCGGGAGGAATATCACATATCGGGAGATCAGATGGACGAAGGCACATTGGGTAACAAGATTCGTCGAAGTGCAATAAAGAGAGTGGACGCGATGAAGATCAAAGCTGAAACCTAAAGGTCTTTTCAAGTCTGGAAGTATGTGGTATTCCTTTGTTAAATCGCATCAAAGGAAAAAGGAGGATTATAACATAGAATGGTGGAATGCCGAAATGTGATAGAAAAACAAGTAAGTGGAATATATTTAAATACAGTGGAATATATTTGAAATCCGCAGAACAGTGAAGGCAGGATTAGAAAACTGGTAAATTGTTGTTTCGCACTGCTTTTGGAGGATAAGTGGTAAAAGGTGAAATGAGCATGATAGCATTAAGAGGGCGACATGTGGCATTCTAAAACCACCTATTTTGCGTAGGTTGGGAACATTTAAATAACATGCAACTTGGTGTGTGAATTCCGTCAGATTGGGAAGTTAAGAGAGACGAAGTGCGATGATCGTCTGATCTAACGCAGAGTAAATCATCGGTTGAGATTAGAATGGTAAATGGAGTAAAATAACATGTATGATCGTCATTTTACACCTGTGGGTCCAGATAAATAATATTTCAGCATTCTTTTAACTAAGGTAAAAAGATGTGGGACCCGAGTGTATTTATATGATGGCACTGTGGTACATTTAACCAAAGTATGGAAGGGTAATAAAATTTGAGATTTGCAATATGATGAAGACCGTCAGATTGCGAATAGGATTGATGGCATTTGTTTAATCAGGGATGTGGCATTGGTATATGTGCAAGACAGGCGGAAAGATAAACCTTTACAAATGTTTTATATATTAAAGGTTATATGATTATACAGCGGAATGCATGGTTTTAATATATTTGGTTATGATGGGTCTTAACTAAAGTCATATATTATGGTATTATTAACATGCCATGATGAATAATGTCAATAAAAGGATAAAAGCCAAGGTAAAGCATGAAAGAATTCCGTTTTTAGAATAAGTGACAAATCAGTGTTAAGGTTATGGTTGATGTGCATATGGATACGTATAATTAAATTTATATGCAAAGTGTGGGTGAACGCAACAAAAAAGACACAGATAACGGAAGAAACATGGTAATTATGCAACAGAGCTAGAATATAAATAGCAGAAACTGAAAAGAAAGTGACAACAGCAAAAAGACAAATACACAACGAGCCAAGAGCTAAAAGGGTTAAGCGAAACATATTTGCTGTAACTATCAATGTAAATGAATTAATTATTTTTAGTGTATGTAATGAAAAGGAAAGTCTCCGTAGGAAAATAAAAACTCCAATTTAATTTTGAAATGAGTAGACAGTGTTGTAACATCTTGAAATGATGAGCGAGAAAATGAGATGGTGGAAGGCAAAGAGTCATGCCTGTTCACTTCATATTCCCTGTATAATGAAAATAGTCAAAAGGCTATCTGTATAAAACATGTAATATCGGTATGCATAGTGAGGCTAGAGAGTGTAAGAAGAAGAAGGAGCAGACAGAGAAGCTGTGAATATCCAGAGATAATATAAGGCAGATATGAAGGATGGAGGACAGCAGTGCAGAAGGAATATAATGGGGCTGATATCCAGGTAAATCAGCATGTTGTTTTAGTATTGTGTGAGGAATTTGGTGCTTCCATATCAATTTGTAGCATGATAGATGTCCAGTTGTAGCTGGCTGAGGTAGGAGCCTCTTGTAAGTTGCATCCTATAGAAAATAGATGGGATTTGGAGCTTCCTTGCAAGTTGTATCTTGCAAAATTGAGGTAGTAGCCTCCTGCAGGTTGAAGCCTACAGAAAATTAGTGGTGAGAGGGATTTGGAGCTTGCCTTTGAATCACAACAATAATAAGATGTGGTTTTCTCCGTTATGGGTTTCCACTTATATATGTTGTCTATGTGCATGATGATTATTTGTTGATATTATGTATTTAATCTGCTTAATCCCTGCTGCTCACTTATTAATATTGTTGTTCCATTGTACATTAAGTTGATCACAAATTGAAGATGTAAATAAGTGTAAAAGAAAGTTTAGTGTTGATATTCTGTGTTTAATCTGCTTAATACCTGCTGCTCACTTATTAAGATTTTTGTTCCATTTTACATTAATTTGATCACAAATTGAAGATGTAAATAAGTGTAAAAGATAGTTTACAAGACCCTGAATGCACTAAACTGATTCACCCCCCCTCAGTTTAACTAAGGGTTCAACAAGTGTTTTGAATGGCATGGTCGATGAGTTCATCTTCATCAAGCTGCCCCCCTCTATGAATAGCATCTACAGTACACATAGGGGCAGTGGTATATAACTCATCTTCTTCATCCTCCAACCATATAGGGAGATCATGATCAATGGAAGGCTGGGTTGGAGGATATAGCACTAGTTGTTTAGAAAAAGGACCATTTTTGATAGTCATGTTTCTGACCCGACAACTAATATAAGAATCTACAATGGCTAACCAAGGTCTCCCTAAGATGAAAGGATAACCATTAAATTTGGTTTTTGGCTGCAATACCAGGAAATATGTAGGATACTCCCAAGAGTCAATGGTAACCTTAAAATCCTCAACAATTCCTTCCAGAGTTACTGTGGACCGATCTGCAAGTTGGAGAACTATCGCGATTTTCCTCAAAGTCCCTTGGAGATTAAGTTTCAACATAGTTTCCTTGGTCATGATATTGATGGCAGCCCCTAGATCAATCAGAGTGTTGGGGAATATGACACCATCTATATGTACATCAACAATTGGACTACCAAGGTCTAGCTATTTTGGAAATATCACCTTCCCCAGCATCAGGTTAGATAGTTGTCCTACCACATTGATGGTGGGGGTATCTCTCTTCCTTCACCCAAGTTTCTTGAAGCAATTTTCTTTGATGAGCCTATTGTAGATATGGACATCCTTAATGGCCTGGAGAAGTAGTATCCTTACACAAATTTTCCAATTTTCCTGAGAGTTCAACCTCCTCACGAGTGTGCTGACTAGGGTGGATCAAGAACTCAGGAAAAGGAGGTTATTGGATCTGAGCGATACCTTCTTCCTTTTCCTCCTCAACCTCTACAGGTGGAGATGGAGGATGGTTGTGCAGGAGTAATCTTCCTAACATGAGATTAACCTCCTGTATCTCCACAGCATAAGCTGGATGGGATGTTTCTCCACTGGGAGCCTGTTGTGCCTGCCTATTGTTCAGGTTTGGATTGGGTTGTGCAGGTGCAGGGGGGTGTACCAATATTGCATGGGTGCACTTTGATTGTTGTGATAATAAGAGTAAGGTGCACCTTGCATACCTTGTTGATATGACCAAGGACCTTGAGGCCTTCTCTGGTTGATGAAACAGAGTTTCTCTGGAATTTCTTCCCCACCTTGAAATACAGTTTTAAGTCCAGGAAAGGAGGGAAACTTTCTGTAGCATGATTCTCCTCACAGACTAAGAAAACCTCTATTACATTCAATGGACATTCATTTCTTGGTTATTGCCTGGTATATCTTGGACAAATTATGGTCATGCCTCTCACTACTTCCTCTTGCTTCCTTTTTACCTGCATTGTGTCCATTTCCAAAGCAAAGGTGTGCAATATGTAACTCTTGAAGTCCTCTAGCATGTTTCCAATCTCATATTTTATGAAGGTAGAAGAGGAAGGGGTATTGAATGCACTTTGGCTAGCTTTTCCCTTCTTCATAAATGCCCTCTAATGCTTCTAGAAGATAGTTTTGATGGTTTCATAGGGTTTTTGGCAGATATCTCCTCATGTTAACATATTCAAGGTATCTATCTTCTCTTCATTGATCCCTCGAAGAAGTACAAGTTTAAGTGATGAAGGATCAAGAGTATATTTGGCTCTCTTATAGTTTAATTGAAACCTCTCTTCATAGTCCTCTAGGGATTCATCAGGTCCTAGAGTCATCCTAAATATTTCATCCTTAGTTTCCTTGGACCTACAGTAGTCACTATATTTTTTGTTGAAGGTCTCTTCCATCCATGCTCGGGTGGTGATGTTATCCCCAGGCAGACCCATGAACCAGCACAAGGGTGCATCCTAAAGGGTGAATAGGAATAGCTTCAACTTCTGATCATCAGAGGTGTAGTCATAAGTCCTACAGAAAACAACAAATTCAAACATGAATGTGTCAGGATCCTCAGAGGTAAGTCCATGGAAGTGTGGAAGAGCTGAGGGGCTAATGTTTTCCATCTTAGTTTCCCAATCTGCCTCTCTTATGGGAAAGGCTCTCTCGATCCCAGCCATGGTTAAGATAGGTGAAGCAGGTCCCTCAGTTGAAACAAGGTCTTCTTCTTCTTCCCCAATAGGATCCTCAAAATATTCAAAAGGCTCTCCTAGAGGGGGTCCACTCTCACTGCCACTGAAGAAGAGTGAAGGGTGGCTAGGAGGTGATGTGGGGGTTTTAGCTAAGGTTTGTATTTGAGTATTCCTAGTCCTACGAGGCATGAAAATAATTTTTTATTTTTTATTTTTTCAATATTTCTGAAATGACATGAAAAGAAAGGAAAGCAGAAAATAATCCTAAAAACAAATTCAAAGCATCTACTAGACACCTCCTTGGCAACAACGCCAAAACTGGTGAGCCTTGGTATTGCACCAAGGGTGCTACAACTCCCAGGGGCTACCCCACTTTACTTTACCAACCCGGGGTTCATATAAACTTGGAGGTGACAATGCTATATACACAGCAGATGCACTTTGTTCTTGTCATCCTCTTCTACTTTACAAAAGGGTTCTATTTCTTAAACTATGATAAAAACTAAAAATTAAATTTTTGAAATGAAATGATAGAAAGGAAACGAAACTAAATTGCTAAAAGGAAATGACAAGAATGAAATTAATTTAATTTGCAGAAAAGAAATGACAGAAAGGAAACTAATTTAACTTGCTGAAAATAAATGGCAGAAAGGAAACTAATTCTAAACCACACTTAAGTTGTCCAAATAGCTAAATGCACTCTACTTATCATATGGTCTATCTATCATGCTTATATCCATGCAGATAAGCTATCATGACTTAATTCTGATTGAAAAAGAGTGTTGATTTGCAGCTTGGAGGAAATAAAAGAGCTAAAGTGGCTAATTGAGGGCTTAACACATGAGACAAGGTTTAGAAGTGGAAAGAGGGGGTTTGAACCTTATAAAAACTTATTATAGTGCAAAAATGGCTTTGGAGTGAAATGAATTGAAAATTTCAATGGGAGAAATGCAATGGAGGCAAGAGTTGATGCGATATCGCAATCGGCGGAAAGAGCGGTAAGTATTAACGAAAACTAACTAAATAGTGAGAAGTGCGAAATGTGACGGGTGTCATGGCATTGGGACTGACAGTAGAGCATGATCACAATATCACAATCATCAGTTGGAGAAGTATGTGTTAAAGGGAAAACAATGCGATGTACGATGCATCGGAGTTATCGCATCGGCGAAATGAGCGGTAAGTGTTAAATAAAAAAAGGAAAACAATGTGATTTGCGATTTTCAATTTTGCAATATTTGAATCGGTGAAAACAAGCGGGAAGTCTTGAAGAAAAAGGGAAAAGGTGCGAAATGTGATTTGCGATGCGGCAGAGTTATCGCATCGGAAAAACAAGCGGTAAGTGTAAAATGAAAAAGGGAAAACGTTGCGATGTGCGATATGCAATATCGCAATATCACAATCGGAAAAAATGGGCGGTAAGTGTTAAAGGAAAAGGGAAAACACTGCATAGTGCGATTGTGAAAAGGGATTGTGGTAAGTCTTGAAGAAAAAGGGTAAAAGATGCAAAGTGCAATTGCGATAGCAGGGGTTTTGAGGAGCAAGGGTGAAAGGTCGAATTCCAATGGTTTTCAAGAATTTTGAATTAAGAAGGTAAGGCAACTATGAGTAACAAAATACAAAGGAATGAGGTGGGATGAAGGGTTTTTTAAGTGTTTTTTGGGAATAAAAGGTGGGCACTGCAGTAAAAAGAAGCGGAAAATAGGACGGAATGGAGGCACACTAGTAGTGCTCGGAAGTGTAACACACCTTTGGATTCATGTACGGAAAGCAGAAAAAAAAAACACGTGATAAAAAAAAAACAATGAAAGAGAAACTCAAACTTTGTAATGAAATTTCTTCACTAAACTCAAACAGAAAGCAATTTTTGGCCTATGGGAAGGTCAGACCTGCTCAAAGTCTATTGATAGAGGTGAGAGGGGGAGGCTTGACCACAACTTTTGGAGTTTTTCCTCTATTCTACAACTCAGAAGAAAATGAAACTACAATAGACTACTGAAAGAAATACTAAATAACAACTTGAAACATAAATAAATTTATCAGAAGCAGAGCTAATGAAATGATAGAAAGCAGAGAAAAAATATAGTAGAGAGGTTGAGGCACATAGATTGGGCTGTAACCCACGAGCCTAGCTCTCTAAAACTTAAATCAGTAAAATGAAATCAGTCTCCTCATTTCATAAAAGAATAACCCCATACATATCTAAAAGTTTGATCCCTGAGTAAAATAATAAAAAGCTCAATATCTTGCAACACAGTTACAACTGGAATCGACTAGTATTGACTAAATATTCCTAGCTCTAGCTTTGCTCTATTTATTCTATAGTGCAGCTACCAAAAACTCCTTATAAAATACTTATTGAGTCCACTTGAATCCAAGTAAACAAATATTTAGTGCTTGGCTACCTTTAGAATTCGAATTTCTGGAGATAATCCTTTGGCTGCCTTTGGAATTTGAATTGCTGGAGAGAATTTTTGGGATCCTTTGGTTTCCTTTGAGAGTTAAGGAGTGTGGAAAATCCTCCAATAATTTCTCCTTATTGTCTCCTCCAAGTATTTATGATAAAATCTTTATAAAAATGCTGAATAAATCATGATTTTTTGCACTCAACCTCATATTAGGCACTTAGAATATGTTAGCCTTAATCACCACCTATACTAGCATCATAAAACAAAATAATAATAAAAATGCAAGAAAAAAATATCTAAGAAGGCAAAAAGGTGACCATTAACCCCTCCAAATATGTCTAATGATGGAGTTCATCAATGAGCCCACTCATGGGCCATCGCTATCTCCAGCCAAATATCTACTAAATCATCAAATCCCCATGTGGGCATCCCTTGAGTAAGGCTCTATGGAATTCCCTAGGAATCACCAAAGTCACATATCTGAGTCTCTAGAGCTTTAACACGAGCCTCAGCATGCACTGTACAAGCCTCAGAAACCGCTGCACGGGCCTCAGCAGCCTCGACACATGTAAGTACTACTGTATACCCCCCAACGACAGTATTGCTAGTGCCCTCCCCTAAAGGGCCACTGTCAACAATATGTTATGCCACTGATGGTCCATTACGGTGAGGGGGACTACTATCTCTAGCCCCACGGCGAGCCTTGTCCTCCCATGACACACCCCTCCTCCGAGGAGCATGGCCAACTAAGAAGGCGAAGGGTCGACCCGTCCATCCTGTATCTGCAAAGTAAACAAGCATGGTATCAGTGTCATCATAAAGGGAACACCCATAAGTACATGAAAACAATACTCAAATGCATAAAACATAAAATCCATACCTGCAGGTTTCCAAGCATAATCTGGAGGAAGACCCATATCCAGATCATCCCAGAAATCCATGCCATCTTATGGGAAATCTAGAATCAACTAAGGGTTAGACTCACACCACTCCTCTATAGTGTCATCCTAGTACCAACCAAGCTCGCCCCCACCATGACGAGGCATGACAGGCGCCCATATGTGAATCTGAGGATCCCTCAGAGGGCCAAGTGACACTGCAATAAACGGTCGTAGAATAACAACCCACTCGTAGATAATACAACACAAGATGATGGCATAGAAAAAATTCTCAGCTCAACCTCGCTGCACCTTGGCTAGCTGAGTGACCATGCCATGGTATACCAAATGATCCTAATCAAAAAAAATTCCTATGTGGAGTTGTCGTAAGACCTTGATATGCGGCCTTGATACCCTGTAAGGTGAACATGACCCCACCAGGTGGATAATCATAGATAGAGCCGCACATTTTTTCAGGTTTGTAACATGGGCCACAAGAACTCACCCCCGCGAGATAGCATGGGGCCAACAATGACCAAACTCCTTTGCCTAATGTCTAATGCTCATTGGCCCTAATCGAAGTGGATAGGGCATCACCTCCTCACGAGGCAAGGGACCAGTCACAAAATATATGTCCATCTAAGCTGATATCCTAATCTCAGCTTGACGCACCACCATCATCTACCTATGTCAATCCCAATAGTGAATAGGGTTCTCAAGAAACTTGAGTAACCCCCAGCGTGCCAAAGTTTCACAAGCAAGAGGATTTTGGGCCACCTGGGTGTGGAGGATAGGCCAATCCCTATCCCTCCACAACATCCTGCCACCAAGAAACACCAAAAAATATTCTTTTGATCCATAAGAAGTTCAAAAAAAGATAAGCTAAAAATTTCCTACGACCACACAATTTAGATACATAGACGTGTGTTCAATGTGTCTGTAAGAATATGTCACATGCTTTCACCATTATTGGGCATCTCACAAATGTGTCGACCACCATGATCAGTCAGTGTGCATGTTGTCTAAACAGGTGCACCTCCCTTGCGTCTGTGTCTTACACAAACATAGAGGATGACGTGTCTGGAAGTTCCATTTGCGCAAATTCATCACAAAAAGATGAAGTCTTCATGTGGTGATGGCACGACTCTCCCAGAGTCACCCGCATGGACACCACTAAAAACAAGCTAAAATGGTCATGCAAGGCACCACTATACGACCCACCTACCATGAAGTATAGTGGTATCCCTCTACTATACTTCATGGTATCCCTAGTTCTTTAGCTGACCGCAATGACAAGAAATTCTCTGATCACAACCTCTGACCTTTCATTATCAAAAGACACAAATGAACTGAAATTGGGCCATTTCATCCTATATATCGCCCTTTTTCACCATTTTTTGGAGCGCATAACTGGAGCTTAGGATATCCAATCATTAAACCATGAAAGACATAGTGATCAACACTTCATAATATTCAATATGGACCTCCTTATTCCAGTTATAAAAAAAAAAAAACTCATTTTCAAGCCCATCACCCCCCCCTTTATACTACATCTTAGGTGCACCCTCTCTTGCTTGTTTTAATTCATCGTATTTCAAAAGATTTGTATAAAAAAGATAATATTACTTGGGTATTGGC
This sequence comes from Pinus albicaulis, assembly GCA_034641835.2. Lineage (NCBI taxonomy): Eukaryota > Viridiplantae > Streptophyta > Pinopsida > Pinales > Pinaceae > Pinus > Pinus albicaulis. Next base: position 346,452,960 of record CM076582.1, read on the forward strand.
CACAGATGTTGGAGGTGCACCAAATTACCATATTTCCAAGGTTGTAAAATTACAAGAGTAGGTATCATCCTATTCTCAACATGATAGGCTTCCCTCCAAATATTTGCATATCCTGACATCATTTATCTAGAAGAATAAACCATAGGATTATTTTAGCCAACCAATTTTATCGTCATCTCACCTTGCACATGATAAACACCCTCACAGGTTAGTAGAGTTGCACCTCCCATGGCGTCCATCATATTCTTAGACCATATGTCACTATTAGGAGCCATTGTCAGTGATTATGACCTAGGAACCATCTCATTCCTTTGGATTTATTATCAACATCATTATGTTTTTCTCATTTCATATCAAAACCACATTCCCGGGCCACCATTTTATACAATAGATCAGAAAAAAATGCATTACCGCATTTCACATTTGGCCTACCACACCCTCATAAACATAGCCCATTTTTGTCATTCCATCAGCCTCATCACCCTCACACCGAGACCAAACAATGGGGCCCCCACCCTTAGAAAAACACCCTCATTTAATCATCATCCAGGATCACACATATTAATGGGGCATCGATGTCCGTGCTTGTACATCCAAACCAATTTCACATTATTTTGGCAAGTGTACAAATATTTTTTTAGGAGAAATACTTCCAACCATATTTTTACATTTCATACAGGGAAACAATCCCTAGTCACCCTTGGTTGGAGTTGCACATTCCTTACGATACCTAATCACATCAGTCATAGAAAATATACACCTACCCTGGATGTCCTACCAACCCCAGGGATACTCTCATCAAAAAATTTTGTGGTTTTTGCCACTCGTATTAATAGCTCCGACCCTTGGCCAGTTAGCAATCACAATCAATTTTAGCCACTTCTCATCATCATGTCTTTTTAACTCATCAAATTATGCCCTAATTCACTAGAAACATAGATCCGTTGTATTAGTACTTGTTTCAGATAGGTGATGTTACCTTCCTGTTGACTTCAACAAACATTTTTCAGGAAGGAGGTAGTACCTTGGATGGATCCCCACTATTATAGAAACATCCTCAGATGGAACAATGGGAATTCACATCACCCATTTATATCATCAGTGATCTGGATTTATGCAAGAATGAAATAAAATAAATAAATAGACATAAACACATATATGCAGTGGAAATAATACTTCATTTCATGAATATCAAATAACATAAATATGCCTACAGACATAATAGAAATAAACTAGCTAGGGCGCTGGTAGCTTATATATGAGAAGAGATTTCATGGATACAGGTCTCTAAACTATGTTAAAATGAGGCTTGAAGACCTGTTTATTGTTAAGAAACAATAGAAAAACCTAAACATCCAATAACCTAACCGTAGGAGATGAAGCGCCAAAACTGTGGGCCCCGTTTGGGTAGTTTGGTATATTAATCTTTTCGAGGACATAACTTTGGCATATGATCTCCATTTTATGTGATCAATACCTTGTTATAAATATATAACCTAGGAATACAACTTTTTATAGAGAAACATTAGTCCATGGATCCATGTTGCTCCCTATTTTCTCGAAAAGCATAATTTAGGGCCTCAAAACGGCTCCGGAAGTTCAGGACCCGAAAAATTGCTAAAAATAGTAAGTTTTGATGAAACTAAAAATTTATTGAAATAGCCGATGGTGTGGGTTCAAATGGAATAGGTGGGTGGCCAACAATATCCAACTGGATCATTAGGGCCTCAAAACGGCTTCGGAAGTTCATGACCCAAAAAAATGCTAAAAATAGTAAGTTGTGCTGAAACTGAAAAACTGAAAGAATTGATGGTGTGGGTCCAAATGGAATAGGTGGGTGGCCACCAATATCCACTTGGATAATTCCTCCCTTAGGAAACAATGGTCCCCATTGTCTTAAGTTCCTCCATTAGAGGCAAATTCTGCTGAACTTGGTATTGGATTTTTCCAGGATGTCTTGGACCTGCTTGCAGATGTGTTGGATGCGTTCAATAAATTTGGTTGCCTTAGATAGTACATGTCTAGATTATTTCTATGTAGTCACATGAGGTATGGAAACATCAGGAAGTGGTGCCCCATGTGTCAGATCAATGGAGTGATTTTCCTGACAGTGTATAGGAACCCCTATGGGTGAGGAGAAAATGTCCTCATATTCCTCCACGACTTTTTCCATCTACTGCAGTCGTTCAGGGGAGCCCTGTTTCGAGGCTGTGGCCACAATATTATTCTTTCCCTGTGAGCAATTTGTAAGGACAATAAATTTCCTGGTTTGGGAAACAATCTTACTACGTTGTTTTGCAATAGTCAAGGAGATGGCAGGAGGCGGTACTACCTCCGGTATCCTGTACAATTTATTTCCCAAAGTAATAATGACAAAACGAGGCCTAGACTCATATAAAACATGTCACCTCCACAATTATGGTTGGCCCAATAATACATCAGCTACATCAAGAGGAGCAACATCATAGAATACCTCATCCATGAATGGCTTGATGTTGTACGAAAGGCAACACTGCTGGTAGACGCGGAGATCTCTCCTTAGGTGAAGCCACCTAATGGTATACAGTTGTGGGTGTGCTATGGTCAGTAGGTGGAGCCACTTCACTACCTCTGCTGAAATGAGGTTCTTTTGGCATCTGTTATCGACAAGAAATTATAGTGGAGAACCCTTCACCCACATCTGCGAATGGAAGAGGTGCTCCCCCTCCTCTGGATCCTTGGGATCCTCCCTTTGGAGCTTGGTGGTGGCAACAATGGAATTTTGGTCTACATCAATGATCTACTTCCCTTTATCATTTTCCTTGTCTAGTTCTGGCTCAAGATGAAAACATGCATTTGATTGGGGTGCCTTTAGTTCAACCACCAGCGGCTGTTTCGCTCGACACTCATTTTTGCTGTGAGTGGGGCTGTTATGAAATTCACATCACTTCCCCATGTCCTTATTTTTATTTTTGGTGGTGTTGTGAGTCACCCCGCTTTGTCTTTTCCCCCTATTCTGTGGTTCGGGGGTGCCTTTCCCTGGCTTCAAATTCATGGATCCAAAGTCTCACTTCTTTTGCTTAAATTTCTACTCAATCCTGGCGTCATAGCGATATTTCATGGCAAGTGAGGTAGTGTCGAGGAACTCTATTTACTCTTGAATTTTTACGTGCATACAGCTATATTACTTGAGCACCAAATGTATCTATGAATATTTAATACCTAACTTCATGCATAGGGTATGGAACAAATTCATCAGTTCGTGCACATCTTGATCCCTTTATTGCTGCAAGGTGGTCCATTGGATGTACTTGTCCTCATAGCTCCCCAAGGGGTAATATTATTCCTTGATGGAATGAATTCCAAGTGGGTGCGACTAAGAATAAAGAGGGTTCCCTCTCGTCCTTTTTCTCACAGTAGGTTTCCCACCAGTATTTGACATGGGCGGCGACTTTGAGGAGTGCAAAAATAATCTTTTCTCGGTCTGCAAAATCATGGACCGAGAAATACCCTTATAGAAAATTAAACCATCTATCTATGACGTATGCTTCTATCTGGCCTTCAAATATAGGAATTTCAAAGTTTACCTGTACCTTGAAAGGAGTGATGCCTCCAAAGTGGTTGTTGGAAGCAGATGCACCGTAGGTGGGCAGTCGTTGAAGGATCTCAGCAAAGTTATCCATCATCGCGTTCCTTTGTTTCTCGAGGGCCTCCTTGAGAAATATTTTGATAGGATCTCCTACTCCCTCATCTTTCATTTCTTTCACCATGGGAGGTCGTCGAGGTTTGTGAGGAAGATCTTTTAGGGTTCAACCAAATCGAGCCCTAACTCCTTATACCCTGACCTTATTAGGGACATGCAAAGAAAAACAGAGAAAGAGAAGATTGATCTGATACCACTGATCCAGATTTATGTAGGAATGAAATAAAATATAGAAATAGAAATAAACACAGAGATGTAGTGGAAATAATACTTCATTTCATTAATATCAAATAACAAAATTATGCTTATAGAAAAAATGGAAATAAACTAGCTAAGGCGCTGGTAGCTTATCTCTAAAAAGATATGTGGTAGCTACAGTCCTATGAATTGTGTTACAATGAAGTTAGAAGGTCTATTTATTGTTGAGAAACAATGTAAAACCCTAAACATCCAAAAACCTAATCGTAAGAGATGAAGCGCCAAAACTGTGGGCCTCTTTTGGATAAATTGGTACATCAATCTTCCCAGGGATGTAACTTTGGAATATGATCTCCGTTTGACACGCTAAATACATCATTAGAAATATATATCTAAGGAATACAAATTTATAGTGACCAAGATCGGTCCATGGACCCATTTTTCTCTTGGTTTTCCCAAAAAATGGCTTCGGAAGTTCAGGACCCGAAAAATTGCTAAAAATAGTAAGTTGTGCTGAAACTGAAAAACTGAAAGAACCGATGGCAGGGTTTCAAATGGAATAGTTGGGTGCCCACCAATATCCAACTGTATCATTAGGGCCTAAAAATGGGTCTGTAATTTCATTACCCGAAAAACTGCTAAACATAGGAAGTTATGTTGAAACTGAAAAATTGAAAGAATTGATGGTGTGGGTCCAAATGGAATAGGTGGGTGGCTGTAATATCCCAAATATGGAATTTTCTACAAGAATAAGAATACCCTAAGGTATTAAAAAGTTGGAGAGAAACAAGTGATCAACTCATATAGTGTGTTTAAACACATAGGCAACATTAAAAAATCACAGCAACAAACTATGCCTTTTACAATGTCACCAAGCGGGGAAAAGTAGCAGTTTTAGCCCCGAAAACATTATTTTCTAAATATTGAGTTATAAAAGTGAAAAATAATTTTGTGTCCCTTATAATAGACAATATATGACATGCATGCAAAAGAGTTTCAGAAACAAATGCCTTTAGCCTAGTTAAACATGTCTCCCATGCTCAAAACAACTTAAAATTGTCAGAACCCCAAGACTGCAAAATACCGGAGTTGCTGCATAAGATTTCAAAGTAAAATAGATTTCAAACTAATAAAATATATAAATATTTCTGGTCTTCTTATTATATTACTCAATGAGGCATAAAAACAGAGATCTCATCACTTTTATACAGATCCAAGAAGACCCGACAAAGGTTTCTTGACAGAAAAGATGTACAAGAGAAAGCTGCTGCAAATATATAACTGAATCACACTGTATAGCTGAAGATCTACATAAAAATGGCTGAACAAGCAATGAAATGGTTGTATATGCTTCCCCTAGCTTTCCCAAAGAAAGGCTGATCCTCCTCTTAGGAAACTAGCTCCTCAAAATGGGGTTTTCACCCCTCCCACTGCACACCTTAAGAAATAATGCAGCTTTCTGAAGGGACTGTATTTTTGCTGAAGTTAAGTGCTTGGCCCAACACCAGGTAGTGTAAATTTCATATCAGAAGTCTGCTCTTATATTTTTCAAACAAGATCTCCAAGAAAGAGTAGGGAATCCCCACCCGGGAAAACCCTTGCACTAAGTAGTGCAACAACTTAGCTAAATAGCCAAGTATGCAGGAAGTCTAAGCAGACCACATAAAAATATAATCTCCAATATCTCCATATTCTTTCCATCTCCTTCATTATATAATTGATGAGCTCTCTCACCAAGGGTCCCACCCACTATGAGTTTGCTTCCATTCAAAGGCTCCTCCACAAAAACTATGTTGTCCATCAAGATGGTTCAATGTATCTAGACAACTTGTTGACTTAGTCAGCCTTGACTGAATCTTCATGCCCTGTCCCTTTTCACACTCAAGGTGCCTTCATTTTGTCTATCTGGATTGATCTCTATTCACATTGAGCTAGCTTTATTTAGGATCCACTTCCTTGAGAATAAATCATGTTGACTTGGCCAAAATTGACCTTGTCCACATAGTTCAGACCTTGTTCACACATGTGGATGCTTGAACTGGTTATTTCATGATCCCCTTTCACATTAGGAGGGATTTGTATTCATACTTGAGCAAATTATGAGCCTCCTTGCCCATTTATTCATCTATCTAACTTTTAGAAGAAAAATTAATATTCCTATTAGCTGAAGCTAAATTAGGAATATTACAGTCTCCCCCTCCCAAATTTTTCTTGTCCTCAAGCAACTTCAATGGTGCTGCAAAACCTTCCCTCTTCCTGTTGTGGCCCCCTCATCCAATAGTCTCCACCATTGCTCCAAAATTTCTGCAAAAGCCCCATCTCCTAATGGCTCCTCCAAAGTGTGCAAGTTTACCTTTGGTGAATAACCCCAAGGGCCTTCCTTATAAAAGAATGGAAGGTCTATGTGGAAACTTCCTTGTTGATCCATGGCCTCATCAAGATAGAAGTGATGACAATTATGGGGAATTTCATCATCAATGAAGGTCTCCCCCCTCCATGCTATCATCCAAATAAAATGAATCACCTTCCAGCTTGGTAATTCATAGAAAAGCGCCTCCCAATTTCTCATGAGAGGCATGCCCCAAGTGCTCCAACCAAACATATGGTCCACATCATAAAGAAACAAGTGGTATGTAATGGTGGCCATATAGTTTCTAATGTTCCCCTTGGAACATGTAGTGCAGAAAAAGTGGGGACTTTCTTCCCCCAAAGACACATCCAAAAAGTGTGTCTCCCCTCCAATCATGCCTCCAACAAAAATAAGAACATCTTTAGCATGTGGGATCATAAGTAATATCATGCTAGCTGCCATATACAATAAGGGAGAAGGAAAATGGTCCCTCATATGCAACCAGCGCAATTTTCCTCCTAACTGCCATAGAATATGATATGACACGCGTTCTCTCCAACACTTGTTTGCTGCCCCATCCTTCTTGCATGCTTGGAGAAGGTGTATGATGGTTGGTGTTAAGGAATCACACCATGAAGAGTACATCACATCTCCAAGATCTCCCAATGAATGGCTAGCATCACCATTGTTCATGGCCCAAAGTGGCTCATGAAGCCCATCAAAAAAGGTGCCCCTTCTTGGAACCAAGCCCTTCACATCAGTGTTAAGAAAATGAAAGTAAATAATAAATACATTATGAGGTTCAGCAATACAATGCTTATCATACACTTGTTTACAATCAGCAAGGTAGCTCATGGTTGAGCTCCCTCTCACACTCAATGAATAAGGAGGTGACAATGAGAACTCTTCCCAAGAGCTATGTTCCTCCTTAACCAAAAAATAATCCATGCACTTACTCATATGAGAGTGCATCTCCTCTTTGAAATTTTCCCACATGAATCCATCTAAGAGAGTATGATATGTTTTAATGACATCAGTGGGGTTTTAAAGCAAGACCTCATAGGTTGGGTCAAGTAGTTTATTCTTGAGTTTGGAATATTTATTTAAATAGATTTGATCATGAACATAAATGATCCCATCAACCACCTTATACTTCCCATCCATTGCTTGCCCATCAAGAACCTTACATGTGAATAGGTCCTTATAATATTCCATCAAGAGTTGGGAATCCTAATAAGGGTCTAGGCTTCCCAACATTGACAGTGTTGTAGAAGTATGAAATGATGCATTTGTCATATGATGGCTTTCCTCCTTGACATGCTTGATGTCAAAGTCACATGTTGGAGTATTCCCAACTCTCTTTTGTTGCCCCTCTTGCAGCTGATCTTGCTCAAGACAATAGTTAAGTTTAGGAGAGTCGCCCTCCTTCTGAAAGGTTCCTTTCCCCGAAAACTTCCACAATTTTGCTCCTACATACAAAAATGCAAATATCTTTTTTTTATGTTCAGAAATTTTCATTACATATTGGAGTATCCTTTGCTGCTCCAAAGCTATGGAGTAGCCTTTTGATACTATGCTCATATCAACACAAATTTTTGAATCTATTTACTCCAACGCAAATAGATGAACAAAAGAAAGCAAGGTCAATTTCATAAATTTTCCTAGCCTTCCATCAATGATTCTCAGTGTTGTAGTGGCTCCTTCCAAGGTTCCCTATTTAGAAAAATAGGTTTCTACTGCATATAGTTGAGAGAACACTTTATTTTCCCTCCAATCAGGAGGTCTTTCTACTGAAATGCCTCCTTGCAAAGAGGCATCAAGGCATAGAGTAGGATGTGAATGTAGGTGGATAGATTTTCCCCTACCTTTATTTCATAGGTCCTCTTGCATTCTTTGTCCTTTAAAACTTTGAAATAGAGAAGGGTACATGCTCTTCATCTTGTGATGCCATTCCTCCTCTCTTCCTCCTCCTATCTTCAGGATCTCAACATTTGGCAATGATGGTACATGTTGCTCATGTGTTATGCCAAGAGCTCTATGTGTGAGACCTTTTGGAACTCCTTGCAAGAGTGCAAGAGTTTCTTTCCTTGTAGAAAGTGCTCCATCCTCTTCTTCATGAGGTGCCCTTGTTATGACTGCGTTATCCTCTCCTGTCTCCCCTTTCTCCTCTTCACTATTTGAAGTTGCCTTACCTTCAACAAGAGACCTTAGATCTTGGTACTCTTTTGAAGAAGGAATCTTCATGTCTTCCTTTTGAGAAGAAAGCCCTTCATCCAAAGGAGATCTTGCCCCTGGAAAAATATCAAACAAGTTTACATCCTCTCCAACAGTCTTTAGAAACGAAGTTTGATTTATGGACCCTCCCAAATCATGCAAAAGCTTTGTTTGACATGGTATGATAGTTTCAATAGAAGGTGTTTCACATGAAATCTCATCAAACCTCTCTACTAATATCTTAATTAACTTTTCATAAGTAGATGTATTTTCATTCTTTAAGGAAAATTATTCAAATGACCACCAAGCATAGGCCTTACCCTCAAAATGCAGCGCTACTACTTTGATGGCTTCAAATTCTGAAACTTGATGTTGCTGCACAAAGGTGTCTAGCTCCTTCACCCAAGCCCTAGCCGGACATAGAGGTGATCCATCAAAACTAGATAGAAAAAATATACCCTCACCATGCTCCTTGCTCCTTGTGCTCCTTTCCTCCTTCATTTGACAAAACCCTTGGAAATTCAAGTGATATTTGAATTCCTCGGATTGAGCTTCATATTCCCGCAAATAATCACCAAGAGTATCTCTCTTTGGCACATCTCTTTTCTTCCTCTTCATGAAGAAATTGTTGATATAACGTGGTAGATCTTATGATATGGCTGAGTACTCATATCGATAATATGAGGACTTAGAATCTTCCTCTTGCATAGATCTTACTGAGGGATCTTCGTGTGTTTCCCTCCTCATTTCTTTGATGCCCTTGCTTTTGCCCTGCTGATTTGAAAAGAGAAGTTTTGAGAACTTATTTTATCTAGAAAACAAGGGTTTTCTTTGATTTCTTCTGCAAATATCCTTTTCCCCATGAGAATACTCCATAATGCTTGAGCTCATAGGCTGAGCCAAGATTGTTTCTCCGATACCACTGTAATATCCCAAATCTTGAATTTTATACAACAATAAGAATACCCTAAGGTATTCCAAAGTTGGAGAGCATCAAGTGATCAAATCATATAGTGTGTTTAAACACATATCCAACATTAAACAATCACAACAACAAACTAGGCCTTTTTACAATGTCACCAAGCGGGAAAAAGTATTAGTTTTAGCCCCAAAAACATTATTTTCTAAATATTGAGTTATAACAGTGAAAAATAATGGTTGTGTCCCTTAGAATAGACAATATAAGACATACATGAAAAATATTTTCAGGAACAAATGCCTTTAGCCTAGTTAAACAGGTCTCCTATGCTCAAAACAACTTAAAATTGTCAGAACCCCAAGACTGCAAAATACCGGAGTTGCTACATAAGAGAATGCGCAGTGAAATAGAGGTTAAACTTAGAAAATAGAGAAATATGTATGATATTCTTATTATATTACTCAATGAGGCATGAAAACAGAGATCTAATCTCTTTTATACAGATCCAAGAAGACCCGACAAAGGTTTCTTGACAGAAAATATGTACAAGAGAAAGCTGCTACAAATATGTAGCTGAATCACGCTGTAAAGTTGAAGATATACATAAAAATGGCTGAAAAATAAAATAAATGGCTGTAGATGCTTCCCCTATCTTTCCCAAAGAAAGGCTGATCCTCTTCTTGGGAAACTAGCTCCTCAAAATGGGGTTTTCACCCCTCCCACTGCACACCTTAAGAAATAACGCAGTTTTCTGAAGGGACTATGTTTTTGCTGAAGGTAAGTGCTTGGCACAACACTAGGTAGTGTAAATTTCAGATCATAATTCTTCTCTTATATTTCTCAAACAAGATCTCCAAGAAAGAGTAGGGAATCCCAACTCGGGAAAACCCTTGCACTAAGTAGTGCAACAACTTAGCTAAACATCCAAGTATGCAGGAATTCTAAGTAGACCACATAAAAATTTAATCTCCAATATCTCCATATTCTTTCCATCTCCTTAATTCTATAATTGATGAGCTCTCTCACCAAGGGTCCCACCCACTATGAGGTTGCTTCCATGCAAAGGCTCCTCCACAAAAACTGTGTTGTCCATCAAGATGGTTTAATGTATCTAGACAAGTTGTTGATTTAGTCAACCTTGATTGAATCTTCATGCCTTGTCCCTTTTCACACTCAAGGTGCCTTCATTTTGTCTAGCTGGATTGATCTCTATTCACATTGAGTTGGCTTTATTTAGGATCCACTTCCTTGAGAATAAATCATGTTGACTTGGTCAAACTTGGCCTTGCCCACATAGTTTAGACCTTGTTCACACATGTGGATGCTTGAAATATTTATTTCATGATCCCCTTTCACATTAGGAGGGATTTTTATTCATACTTGAGAAAATTATGAGCCTCCTTCCCCATTTATTCATCTAACTTTTAGAAGAAAAATTAATATTCCTATTAGCTGAAGCTAAGTTCGAAATATTACAGTGGCCACCAATATCCACCTGGATCAATTAGTCCCCTTGACATTCGACATCAACACCCATTTTCATGTCAAGGTGGTATCATACTTTATAACTTCCGCACTCTATCAAATTTAGTCGAAGACCGGCGTATCAGTAAGCATCTCTTTCAACAATGCTTAAATTATTATACATGGGAAGGTTACCAAAATTCAAGGATCCATGCATATATTGAGCACTTTATCCAAAAGTGTTATGCCCAATCAATGTATGTGGGTGCCATATTTAGCATTTTTGTTCAAAGAAAAAACACCCTTGAGGGCATCAACAACCATTATCATAACCCAGCAGTAGGTCACCTACCACATTGTGACTTCACAAAACCAATATCTATCAAATTATATTAACTAGTCATCATCACGATCATGGGACATGCCCGCCTCATATAAAAAATTCTTATTGTATCAATTACACGTTTCCTATAGAGCATGGTTACTTTTTACTTCAGACAAGGGGTTTCCCTACTTATCTCCACAACAAGTTACTCTCTCTCCGTCTCTCAAAAGGGTCACACAGAAAATAAAACGTGATTTATTTAGTATATACATTTCCTCCTAGACCTCATAAATTAGGGGGAAATTGTTAACACCAAAAAATCATACAAGAAAAAGACATTAGAAAATATCAAGCAACAATACAAATAAATATTTTCTGTAATATTCCCATTTTAGTACACTGCTAAATGGAATATTAAAATTTTGTTTTCAACACCTAGCAGCTAAATAAATGCGTAAGGAAGCCCATGCTTAGTAAAACAGGAATAAAATCCCTCAAATATAAAAATGGATAGTCATAAGAGCCGGATTTCACACCCCTATGTGTGAAAAGGGACATTTGCATGAAGACAAGGTCAAGTTTGCCCAAGTCAACATCGCTGGGAGAGGAGGAAAAACACTTTGGTAGAAAGTGCAGTGTGAATGGGAAGAGGGTTATTTGGTGGAGGAAACCGTAAAAGAGTGGGACCCATGGAGAGAGGGCTTTCACTTGTTTAAAAGGAGGGCAAGGCAGCCATTGTTTCTCATGTTATTGAATATTGATTTTGTGGTCTGTATGACTTCTTGCATCCTTCAGCTGTTTAGTTGAGCTTGCAGTGCTGTTTAGCACAGGGTGTTCCCGAGCGAGGATCCCACCTCTTTCCTTGAGAGGCCTATTGGAATAACATTGCACTATCATTTCCACATTCTATCATTCTGGCCAAGCTTTAATCTCATATACAACGCAGTTCTGTTAGAGTTGGGTTGTGTTGCAAGGGTGCAGCAGTGGAGGAGAGAAATCTCCAATTTATGAGCTTATTTTCTAGTGAGGGGACAAGCCCTTCACCTATTGAGTTTATTGGGAGTTGTTGCAGCTTATAGATCATTCCTTCAGCTCCATATCAGCATTCATTTCTAGGGAGTGCGTAAGTCAGGCAACAAAAATGCAGTGGGTAACTTAAAAAAGGTCGAAATCCAAACTTAAAATATGGCCAAACCATTTCTGGGTTTGTCTGGGTTTTTTGAGTAGAAGCCGTGGTTAAACGAATGGATCATTCTGAGCACTCTAACAGCCTTCCGCACATGGTTCTTCTCCTCAGCAATAGCAGTTTCCAGCAGCAGTAGCAGTAGCAGCACAACATTTCTAGTGCTTGATTTCTTTAGTGTATTTCAGCCATCTTGTGGCTTGAGTGCATTCCTTTTGGAGCAATGTGTAATCTAATTTTTTGTTATATATAATGATATGGCTCTATTGTTTTCTATTCATAGATTATGATGTCTTAATGTAATTTCCAGTTGCAGCATATTGTCGACATTTTCCAGATTTTAGTGTTATGTTCCTATTTTGATTTAATTGGAATGCTGCATAGGTTCTATATTCCTGTCTTTTCCATTTTGGAATATTACAATGGTATCAAAGCATAATCTTGGCTCAGCTGTGGATCTCAGCCATTATGCTATGAAGAGAAGGAAATATGAAGACTCCATTATGTGGAGAGAAAAAGGAAGATAAGCTTACAAAGCTTCTTCCAAGATCTGTACAAAGCATTCATGAAGAATTCGAGAATATAAGGAGGGAGATATGTACAAGATCTCCAAGCGGGTTTGAAACTGAGTCAAACTCTAGATTTTCTTATAGGGAGTGTGAGCATGCAGCCACACCCTATGATGTGCAGCGCAATCACATGGCCAATTTTGCCATAAGAGAAACAGAAGAAGGAGGAATGCCTGAGAGGGGAACTCTTAGTGGGTTCTTGCATGAGTATGAATCTCAAACTTAGAAGTTTAGAGCTCATGTCAATTTCTCGGAGTTTTGCAAGGTCAAGGTGAGGAGGAACAAGCAGCATAATATGGATAGATTTCTTCTATCTATCTTTGATGGTTCCACTACTTGTTCAAATAGGGATTGGGTGGAAGAGCTAGACACCTTTTTGCAGCAGCATCAGATTCCTGAAGATGAAGCCATCAGAGTAGCAATGCTGCACTTTGGAGGTAAGGTCTATGCATGGTGGTTATTTGAGTCCTTTACTTTAAAGAATGCAAATACTTCTTCCTATGCAAGGTTCATTAAAACTTTGATGGAAATATTTGGTAGGAAGAATTCTGAAACACATGTGCAGGAAACAAACACATCTGAACGAACAAAACCCTTGCATGTAATGGAGAAAATTGTAGACTCAGAATGACTTTAGAGAACCATAAAAGAGGATGATATATTACATGATAATTTGTTGGAGGCAAGACCCTCATCTTGTATTTTGGCACAAGGAGGCAAAGAGATCCCTTTTCCAAAAGAGGATCCAATCATTGGAGGGTTGCCCACTCATGTTGAGAAGGCTAAGGAAAACAACGTTATCATTACTAGAGTGGATCTAGCACCTCATGTAGAGGGAGGAGGAGCTCTTGCTCCCACTAGAGGGATTCCCGCATCTTTGCAAGGAAGTCCCCAGGATCTCACACATGGAGGTCCAAGCACAATAAGTAAGCAGCATGATTGTGCAGCATTGCAGCTGGAAGGAGAAGGAAGGGAGGAAGAGCAGCATCATGTGATGAGAGGCACACACCCTTCTCTATTTCAGAGAGCTAATTCAAAGAGGAGGCAGATTGTATTGCATTGTGAGAGCAAGGGCAAGGTTACCCAACCATATGTACAGTCCACTCTTGACATTGATGTCTCACTACATAGAGGCATTCCACCGAGGAGGCCACTAGATCTATCATTGATGAAAGACATCTTGTCTTTGGATTCACCGCTCTTGGATTTTGGAGAGGTGAAGAGTTTGGAGGAGAAATTTGGCATGGCGGATGTCAAAGTAGTAGATAGCAGCATGAGGAGAGCTTCACAGGCTAGATCACCAATGTTGTCTCTTAGGAGGATTGATCCTTACTGGAGATCTCAGCTCTTAGTAGAGTACTCCAAGGATCTTGGTGCATGCATGATTCTCGATGACCCAGATAGAGGTGATGAGTGTATGGTGGATGATATGTTCATCTATTCACATGGCAGAGTCTTCTTGACTAAAGATTCTAGTCTTAAGGAGAAGTTTCTAATTGCAGCACATGAGGACTTCCTTTCCATGAATTATGATGCATAAATTTATTTGGCTGAGGAATTCACTTGGGAGGGCATCCAACATGACATATATCATCATATGGATATATGCATAGCCCGGATGGTCATGAAGAGGAGGTCACAGCCACTTCCCTACTCTTTGGAGGTGAGGAAGAATTTCGAGTTGATCCATTTCAGCTCAAGGTATCAAGTGCATGATGGATGAGGTATCATTTCATATCTTGTATTGTACTTCTTTCTCTTATTTGAGCAGCATGATGTATCAAGAAGGATTATCCCTTCTTGCATGTTGTATGAATATGTACTTGCAGCTACTTGTAGCAATGATTTTGGCTATCCTTTTGGTGGCTTGTGGGGGGAGCCACATGTTTCTTAGTGTACACCATTGACACCATATTGTAACTTCATGTTTCCATCTTATGAGATGACTGTGGCAGAAAAAAAGTGGCTGGTAAAGCACTTGTTATTTCTCATTTTGATGCAGGCAAAGGATGCACTGCACTAGTTCCATTGGTGGAACTATGATTCACTCTCCGGTTGTCAATTGGCAACTTGTTTCCATTGTACTATGCTTCCATATATTGTTGATATGCTTATGTTCAAGGGAAGCTTTGTTTGGAGAGTGGGCTTGAGATTGAGGATGATCCTCCCTATTATACATGTTGTACATTTCAGGAGGAACCATGGGCAAACCATGATTGCCACATTACATTTCTTTTCTTCTTGTGGGAGGAACCACTTGAAGAACTTGAGGAGGACTCCATGGATCATGAGAAGATGGAGGAGTTAGCACAGCCAACTCTTTTCCCTTTGAGGATGAGGGGAGACTCATCTATGAGCCACTCCATTTATATGAGCAAAACATATGGTAAGATTCTTGTTGATTTGCATAGTAATTTTTCTATATGTATGCATCTCTTAACCATATATGTGCAGGGATTTTCTCAAAGGAGGAATATTCTTCCTTCTAGATTTTGTGGTCTACATAAGGCCATTATGGATGATCACTCCCTAAGAGGATATGGGGAGGATATTTCTTATGGAGAACATACTCACATTTCACATTACATCATTCACTTTCTCCAGACTTGTGAGGAGATTGGGGCAGTAAGAAAATGGTGGGGAGGCCAACCATCATTTCATTATCTATGGCAGTTGAGAGTCAAACTATGTTGGATACATTTGAGGGACCATTTTCCTTCTCCCTTACTTCACATGGCAGCAAGAATGATTCTCCTTATGGTTCCCTTGGTTGATATTGCTAATGATTTTCTTGGGAGCATGATTGGGGGAGAGACACATTGGGTGAATGTGTCCTTAGAGGGAGAAAACTCCCACACTCTTTGCACTACATGTTCTAAAGGGAGCATGGGAGATGGTATGGCCACTACACCAGCATATTTTTTTTCTTATGAGGTGAGCCATATGATGAATGTGATGTCATATGATGATGACTTCCAACTCATCACGTATGAGATGATTTGGGCCAACATGTTTCATAACGTTGGAGGATAGATCCTTAGAGGTCTAATCTTCATCTTGCCACTTGAGGGAAATATCATTGTAGCCCAGGATCAACATACACTCTACACTTATCCTAAGTGGAGAGAAGGACAACAAGGGGTAGGCTATTTTTGTTGGAAATATTGTCATTGATGGCAAAGGAGGCAGCACTCAGGCAAAAGAGGCAGCGATGTAGCAAAGGAAGGCAAAAGAGGCACAGCGAAAGCAATGGAGGCAGCAAGAAGAAAGTCAAAATGTAACAGTCATAGAAGCACAGTGAAGAACCATTATCGGAAGATAGAGACAGAGGCAGAGTGACAGAAGCAGAGACAGAGGCAGAGAGCAGTTACAAAATTCTGGGAATCGCACTCTCCAACCGACGGAGCAGAGGCAGAGATAGAGGCAGAGAGCAGTTACAAAATTCCGAGAATCGCTTCACTCCAGTGGCATATAATATAGAACCATATTCCAGGAATCGCACACTCCAACCGGCGTTATACAACACGAATCTTATTCCGAGAATCGCAGACTCCAGCCGGGCGTTACACATATAATACAGAACCATATTCCGGGAATCGCACTCTCCAAACGGCAGAGCACATATAACAAATACAAACATTATTCCGGGAATCGCTTCACTCCAGCGGAAAAATATATATAAGCATATATATCAGTTATATACAAGCGGAGCACTTTAACCAAAGGTTCTATCAAAACGAAATGGCTTATAAGGTGGGACCCCTCCCCAATCGCAATCGGAGAAAAGGTTAAATCGGTGGAGTTTTGTTATGTGCTCCGATTAAAGGTCGGACCCGATTGAGCTATATGCCACAGTTTATTGCTAATCACATCCGAGTTCCCAATCGCATCGGAATTGGTCAATCGCATCGGAGAACATGTGAGTTGCGATTGCGATTGGAAGTCTGGACCCGATGGAGGTATGAATTATAATTCAAACATGTTTGAAGTCCTTTTCCAATCGCATCGGCAAAATACAATGAACAGTGGTCAATCGCAACACATATTAAAAGACTTGCGATTGCGATTAAGAGTTCGGACCCGATGGGTGTATTAACGATGGTTTATATATATTTGAATTCCGGCTAATCGCATCGGAACTTTTCGATTGATCGCAAGTCCTTTGTAATATGCTCCGATCAAGTGGCGGACCCGATGGCATTATACGATGGATTTAATAGGTTCAATCGCATCCGGAATCTCAATCGCAATCGGAACTCTCCGATTGATCACACGACTTTGTAAAACGCTGCGATTGAAGTGGCGGACCCGATCCAGTTATAAGCGGGAGTTGATATATGCAAATCACATCCGTGTTCTGATCGCAATCGGAACTTTTCTATTATGCGCCCCGATTGCATTTGATTGAAGCCCGGACCCGATGGGCTTATTAACTATGATTAACAAGTGTTTGAGTTCCAGTTCTAATCGCAAACAGAAATTTGTGAAGGCGCTGTTATATATATAAATATATATATATATATATAAAAAGTTGTTGCGATTGTATTGAAAAGTGCCGCGTGGTCTGTGGACCCACGGGCCTCGGCTTAAGGTGGAGGGCGATTATCAATATACAATGACTGTGATATATGTCCGTTCCGCTTGCGGAATGTTCCACATCAACAAGACACTCGTGGCATGAAAAGCGTTGGAATATGGCCCAGAATTACAGTCAGAATATTCATTTATATATATAAAGCGCTGATATAAAAATGAAAAATGCAGTTACACAAATACAGAAGTTACGCAGCAGCCATATACAGAATGACATACAGAGAACAGAAAAGAGATAAAACACAGTCACAGAAAAGACAAAGACACAGTCAGATAAAAGACAAATGCGCAGCAAGCCAAGAGACAAAACGAGTGAGCTGGAGTTCTCATTTAAATTTGAATGTAAATGTTTTAATTGTTTTTATTGTTTGTGATGCATTGGCAAGTCTCCGAGAGAAAACAAACTGCCACTGTAATGTTAAAATTGACACCTACAGTTATAATTTCTAAGTAAGCTGATAAAAGGAGTGAGAAGGCAGAAGGCAAAGAGACATGACTTTCCATTTTGAATTCCAAGCAGAATACAAACAGTCATGTGAAGAAATCTATAAATAATATCATCTTGATATTCAAGAAAGTGAAGTGAGAGTAAATCGAGAGAAGGCAGAATATAGAAGAGTAAGACAGAGAAGATTAAGAAAAGCAGAACAGAAGGAGAAGCTACAGAACAGGGCTGATATCTGAGGTAAATCAACAAACTTTCAGTTTGATAAATTGAGGAAGTTGGAGCTTCCCTATCAAGTTGCAGCTTGATAGTCGTCAGTTGTAGCTGACTGAGGTTGGAGCCTCCTGTAGGTTGGTGCCTGCAGAAAACTGAAGGGAGTTGGTGCTTCCTTGCAAGTTGTAGCTTGCAGAATTGAGGTAGGAGCCTCCTGTAGGTTGGTGCCTACAGAAAAACAGTGGTGAGAGGGAGTTGGAGCTTGCCTTTGCATCACAACAATAATAAGATGTGGTTTTCTCCCTTTATGGGTTTCCACTTATATCTGGTGTCTCTGTGCATTGTATTTATGTATTGATCTGATATGTATCATTTGCTTAATACCTGCTGCTCTCACATTAAGTCTACTACTCTATTAAACTAATACTTTCAGATTACATTCTAAGATTACTCTCACATCAAATAGAGTTTGAAATGAAGGTGTAAATAAGTTTATTGAAAAGTTTAAAAGATCAGGAATGTATTAAACTGATTCACCCCCCCCTCTCAGTTTAATTAGAGATTCAACAATTGGTATCGGAGCCAAGTTCCTTTGTACAAGTCTAACGACTGAAAGGAGATCCTAGGTTCCTAAGATGGCTAGTAAAGAAGGATGCTCAACCAATAAAGCCCCTTTCTTCACTGGTGAAAATTATGCTTTCTGGAAAATCAGAATGAAGACATACATAATGTCACTAGGAGTAGAAGTCTGGGCTGCTGTGCAATTAGGATATGCCCCAAAGTCAACTGATACAGAGAAAGAAGCTAAAGAAATATTTGTAGCTAATGCAAAAGCCATGAATGCCATCCTGAATGGATTATGTGAAGCAGAGTTTATTAAAGTAATGCACAAAGACACTGCCAAGAAAATATGGGATACTCTTGAAGACATACATGAGGGAGACCAGAAAGTAAAAACTGCCAAACTTCAAGTATATAGAGCCCACTTTGAAAACTTAAAAATGAATGATGATGAAGATGTTGGCAGCTTCTTCTTAAAAGTTGCAGAAATTGTTAACAATACGAAAGCTCTTGGAGAAACCATACCAGAAAGTATAGTTGTGCAAAATATTCTAAGATCACTCCCATCCAGATTTAATCCCAAGGTATCTGCAATAGAAGAGACAGCGGATTGGGGGACTCTGACCATGAACCGGATACTTGGAAATCTAACAGCCTATGAAATGAGGCTCCCACAGAAGAAGCCAAGTACAAGGGAAGCAGCATTCAAAATAGAAAAGAAGAAAGAAGAAAAGGAAGAAATATGCTCTTGCTCTAATGAAGAAGAGGCTAAATTTGTCAAGAAATTGGATAGAGGCTCAGGTAGATTCAAAGGTAAACTTCCCTTCAAATGCTTTAACTGTGGAAGAGTTGGACATTATGCTGCTAAATGTCCTCACAAGAAAGTAAGAAATCAAGCTCAAGAATCAGAGAAAGACACATCAAAGTTCTGGCAGAAAGGAAATAAATTCAGCAGAAAATCCTTCTATGCTCAGCAAGACAGCAGTGCATCTGAAGACTCAGAAAAACCCTCAAGTGAAGAAGGAACCTCAGAATTTTTATTGATGGCCATAGAAGATCTTGAGGGACTCCTACTTGAAGATGAAGAAGAAGAAGGGGAAGTAGACCTTGAGGGGGAGCTAAGAAGTGCTCTGGAAGAGATTGATAGACTCAAACTAAAATGCAGAAAACAAAAAGAGATTCTCCTAAAATGTGTGAAAGAAGAACAAAATTCAGAAGTCCTCATGCAGCTGAAGGTAAAGCTTGAAGAAGCCAAGAAGATAAAAGATATGTTACTTCAGCAAATCAAAGATAAATCTTGAGAACAAGAGAAGCTGGAAGAAGAAATTCTGTGTTTGAGAAAGAAATTAGAAAATGCTCAACAGAAAGTTTCTATATACCCTTCTCAAACAACAAGCTCTATTAAGTTGAATGAAATTTTGGTTTCTCAAAGATCCCCTATGATAAAGACTGGAATAGGCTACGAAGGAGAATCAAGTAAAGGAAAAGAAAAGGTTGACAGAGAGATTATTTTTGTAAAAGCAAAGAAGGATGAGGAAGTAGCTCAAATAATTCCTACAAAAGAAGAAATCTGCAATAAGAGAGACAGAGAGCAGAAGAAACCTCTAGTAACAAATAATATAATGAATACTAAGATGACAGAAAAAGAATCATATGCCCCTAAGTATATCAAATTTGGAAGTCATCAGAGGAAATTCTTCCCTCCTATGAAGAATGCCACCTGCTATGTCTGCCACAAGCCAGGACACATTGCTGCATATTGTTATGCAAGGAAGAGTAATTCAGACCTGCAAAAGATGCAAACAGTGAAGAGGCTATCTCAAACAAAAAAATGGAGAAAACAATCTTACATCAGGTATGCAAATAATTTCTATGGTTATTGTTTTTATTGTAAGGAATTTGGCCATAAAATTATTGAATGTAGAAAGTATGGAAAAAGACTGATGTTCAACACCTCAAGGAGGTTTATGAGTCAAAGAAATTTTGTTCATGCTCACAATTCTGCAAAAACTATAATCAAATGTTGTATATGCAATCAAATTGGGCATATATCTTCCAAGTGTTCTCTAAAGGGATATAATTCATCACCTCACCAAAGATACCAAACAAAAGGTGGCCTCCAGTGGATAAAGAAAGTGAATAAATGTGACCTGGCTCTAACTGCTCAAGATCTGAAAAGCCAGTGGTACTTGGACAGTGGCTGCTCCAAACACATGACTGGAGACAGAAGAAAGTTTATAACTCTTGATGAAAAGAAATCTGGCAATGTTATTTTTGGTAATGATAAATCAAGAAAGATCAAGGGAAAAGGCTCAGTCAGCATAGACAATGGCAGAGGAAAAGCCCAAGAGGTACTATTTGTGGATGGACTGAAAGAAAATTTACTGAGTGTCAGTCAGATGTGTGACAAAGGCTGTGAAGTTCTTTTTAAAGCACAATATTGTGTAGTCAGTTCAAGCACAACAGGAAAGACTCTGCTCAAAGGTGTTCGAACAGAGAACAATGTATACATAGTGAAAGAGGAAGATGAAGCCTGCCATCTTAGCAAACTTGAGGAGTCATGGTTGTGGCATAGGAGATTGTGTCATCTCAGCTTTGACCATATCATCAAATTGAGCAAGAAGAAAGCCGTCAAAGACATGCCAGAAATAAAAAGGCCTTCAAGTACTATATGCAAATCTTGTCAATTGGGGAAACAGACTCGCACATCCTTTAAATCTAAAGAGGAGTTGTCAACAAGAAGACCACTCCAGCTTGTGCACATGGACCTGTGTGGACCTGCTAGAACTAGAACACCAAGTGGAGAATCCTATTTCATGCTGATAATAGATGACTTCTCCAGAATGACATGGGTTGCCTTTCTAAAAAATAAATCAAAAGCATTGGAAAATTTTAAGATATTCAGAGCATTAGCAGAAAATCAAACTGGATGCAAGCTGAAATGTATCAGATCAGACAGAGGAGGAGAATTCACAGATTATGACTTTGCAGATCTATGTAATGAACATGGAATAAAGCAACAATTTACTATTGCAGGGACACCTCAGCAGAATGGAGTAGCAGAGAGACAAAACAGGTCTGTACAACAAATAGCCCAGAGCTATGATGCAAGAGAACAATATTGCTCAAACCTTCTGGGCAGAAGCAGTACACACAGCAGTACATATCCTTAATAAAGCTCACTTAAGGCCAAGCAGTGACAAGACTCCATATGAACTATGGCATGGAAAGTCAGCTTCAATAAAACATTTCAGAGTCTTTGGTAGCAAGTGTTACATAAAGAATAATGATGAAAACCTTGGGAAATTTGATGCAAGAGCAGATGAAGGGATTTTTCTAGGATATGCTTCCAAAATTAAAGGGTACAGGTGCTACAATAAGACTCTTCGGAAAATAGTTGAAAGTATTGATGTGAGATTTGATGAAGAATTTCTAAACAATACAAGAAATACAGACTGCTGCAGTCCATCAGATAATCATGAAGAAGAAGATCAGAATAATGATGAAACCAGCAAGACATCAGAAGATGCTGGATTAAACTCAAAAACCCCCTTAAGATACACTCAGAAGAATCATCCTGAAGATCAGATCATAAGAGACAAGAAAGCAGGAGTCCAGACAAGAAGGCAACTAACAGAACAAACAGAAGAAGTATACATAGCCATGTTATGACAAATAGAGCCAAAGAAATTTGAAGAAGCCAGCAAGGACAAGTATTGGATAAAAGAAATGAATGAATAATTGGACCAAATTGGGAAGAACAATACCTGGGAACTAGTTCCTAGACCTATTGAGAAAAATATCATTGGTTCAAAATGGGTATTCAAAAACAAAATGATTGAGAAAGGACAAGTAATCAGGAATAAAGCTAGGCCGGTCAGCAAAGGATACTCACAAATAGAAGGACTTGATTATGATGAAACATTTGCCCCTGTAGCTAGAATGGAAGCTATCAGAATGTTCCTGGCATTTGCATGCTATCAAGATTTCAAGGTATATCAAATGGATGTAAAATCTGATTTTCTTAATGGTGATCTAGAAGAAGAAGTGTACATGGAACAACCAGAAGGTTTCTCATTGACAGATAAAGAATACTATGTATGTAAACTGAAAAAAGCCCTATATGGACTGAAACAGGCTCCTCATGCTTGGTACTCAAGACTGGATAAATATTTGCAAAAACAGGGTTTTAAAAGAGGAGGAGTAGACATCAATCTATATATAAAAGCCCATGAAAATGAACTCCTGATTGTTGTAGTATATGTTGATGACATTATGTTTGGAAGCAACAAAGATGAACTAGCAAAAGGGTTTGCTGATGAGATGAAAACAGAGTTTGAAATGTCTATGATTGGAGAACTCAGTTTCTACTTGGGACTGCAAATTCAGCAAAAGAACACAGGAACATTCATTTCTCAAGAAAAATACTTAAAAGAAATGCTGAAAAAATTCAAAATGGAGGACTGCAAACCAATGACAACCCCCATGATCACGGGATGCAAGTTGTGTGCTGATGATAGGTCTGCAGATGTAGATCAAAAACTCTACAGATCCATGATAGGAAGCCTGCTGTACTTGACAGCTTCAAGACCAGACATCATGCTAGTAGTAGGACTAGTGGCAAGATATCAAGCAACACCTAAACAAAATCATCTTCTGGCAGTAAAAAGAATACTCAGATATCTACAAGGAACAACACAATATGGGCTTTGGTATCCTAAAGGCAAAAGCTTCACCTTAACAGCGTACACAGATGCAGATTGGGCCAGCTGTGTGGATGACAGGAAGAGTACAAGTGGAGGTGCATTCTATCTAGGAGAAAGTCTGGTGGCATGGCTAAGCAAGAAACAAACATCCATATCTCTGTCTACAGCTGAAGCAGAATATATAGCAGTAGCAGCATGTTGTACACAAGTCATGTGGATGAAGCAAACTCTTCAAGACATGAAGGTAAGAATTAATGAACCTATGTCAATCAAATGTGATAATACAAGTGCTATAAGTATATCTAAAAATCCTGTGTTTCATTCAAAAACTAAACATATACCAATCAAGTATCATTTTCTCCGAGAACAAGTGGCTCAGAAGATAGTTAAACTGGACTATGTATCAACGAAAGAATAGATAGCAGATATATTTACCAAACCACTTGCCAGAGAACCATTCGAATACTTGAGAGACAAACTAGGGGTAGTATCTGTAGATACTATTCTCTAATATGAAGAGAAATTACAGTCTCAGGGGGAGAACAAAATGAAGATATCATTCCAGGGGGAGAACAGCCAGCAAGATAAGCATAAAACAAGTCCATAGGATCAGCATTATCAATATTATCAGCATTCAGAAGCAACAATAACCTTTCAATCGTAAAATGCATCATCTCTGTCTGCAATCTAGCACATATTACATGCACTACAAATGAAACACAGCATAGTCCAATTTCAGCAGAAGAGGACCTAAACGTAACTCGGAGAAAGGAAATACAATGACAGAACCCATACGGAGGGATGAGGTCTCATCCTTTGCCATTGATGTCAAAGGGGGAGGAAGAACAAATAGCAAACAGGAAGAGAAAGAAAACAGAGAAAGTGGATTGCCATCAATGCCAAAGGGGGAGACTGTTGGAAATATTGTCATTGATGGCAAAGGAGGCAACACTCAGGCAAAAGAGGCAGCGCTGAAGCAGAGGAAGGCAAAAGAGGCACAGCGAAAGCAATAGAGGCAGCAAGAAGAAAGTCAAAATGTAACAGTCATAGAAGCACAGTGAAGAACCGTTATCGGAAGATAGAGACAGAGGCAAAGTGACAGAAGCAGAGACAGAGGCAGAGAGCAGTTACAAAATTCCGGGAATCGCACTCTCCAACCGCGGCCAGAAAGGCAGACAGAGTGCGTAGGATGCCATAAATTTCGAGAATGAGCTTCTACCTCCGCCGCATATGTATTTAACCATATTCCGGAATCGTACACTCCAACCTGCGTTATACAACACGTAATCTTATTCCCGAATCGCGTACTCTAGCCGTTATACACATATAATACAGAACTATATTCGGAATCGCACTCTCCAACCTATTTTATATTAAGGTTATACCAAATACAAACATTATTCTGGAATCGCTTCACCTGGGCCAGTAAAATATATATAAGTATATATATTGCCATATATACAAGCGGAAAGACTTAACCAAAGGTTCAACAAAATGAAAATGGCTTATAAGGTGGACCCTCTCAATCGCAATTGGAGAAAAAGGTTCAATTCCAAGGAGTTTGTTATGTGTTCGGATAAAGGCTTCTGGACCCGATTGAGCTATATGCCACAGTTTATTGCTAATCGCATCCGAGTTCCCAATCGCATCGGAATTGGTCAATCGCATCGGAGAACATGTGAGTTGCGATTGCGATTGGAAGTCCGGACCCGATGGAGGTATGAATTATGATTCAAACATGTTTGAAGTCCTGTCCCAATCGCATCGGAAAAATACAATGAACAGTGGTCAATCGCAACACATATTAAAAGACTTGCGATTGCGATTAAGAGTTCGGACCTGATGGGTGTATTAACGATGGTGTATATATATTTGAATTCCGGCTAATCACATCGGAACTTTCCGATTGATTGCAAGTCCTTTGTAATATGCTCCGATCAAGTGGCAGACCCGATGGCATTATACGACGGATTTAATAGGTTCAATCGCATCCGGAATCTCAATCGCAATCGGAACTCTCTGATTGATCGCACGACTTTGTAAAACGCTGCGATTGAAGTGGCAGACCCGATCCAGTTATAAGCGAGAGTTGATATATGCAAATCGCATCCGTGTTCTGATCGCAATCAGAACTTTTCTATTATGTGCCCCGATTGCATTTGATTGAAGCCCAGACCCGATGGGCTTATTAACTATGATTAACAAGTGTTTGAGTTCCAGTTCTAATCGCAAACGGAAATTTGTGAAGGCGATGTTATATATAAATATATATATATATACATATATATATATATATATATATATATATATATATATATATATATATATATATATATATATATAAAGTTGTTGCGATTGTATTGAAAAGTGTCGCGTGGTCTGTGGACCCACGGGCCTCGGCTTAAGGTGGAGGGCGATTATCAATATACAATGACTGTGATATATGTCCGTTCCGCTTGCGGAATGTTCCACATCAACAAGACACTCGTGGCATGAAAAGCATTGGAATATGGCCTAGAATTACAGTTAGCATATTCATTTATATATATATAAAGCGTTGATATAAAAATGAAAAATGCAGTTACACAAATACAGAAGTTACGCAGCAGCCATATACAGAATGACATACAGAGAACAGAAAAGAGATAAAACACAGTCACAGAAAAGACAAAGACACAGTCAGAGAAATGACAAATGCGCAGCAAGCCAAGAGACAAAACGAGTGAGCTGGAGTTCTCATTTAAATTTGAATGTAAATGTTTTAATTGTTTTTATTGTTTGTGATGCATTGGCAAGTCTCCGAGAGAAAAAAAAACTCCCACTGTAATGTTAAAATTGACACCTACAGTTATAATTTCTGAGTAAGCTGATAAAAGGAGTGAGAAGGCAAAAGGCAAAGAGACATGACTTTCCATTTCGAATTCCAAGCAGAATACAAACAGTCATGTGAAGAAATCTATAAATAATATCATCTTGATATTCAAGAAAGAGAAGTGAGAGTAAATCGAGAGAAGGCAGAATATAGAAGAGTAAGACAGAGAAGATTAAGAAAAGAAGAACAGAAGTAGAAGCTACAGAACAGGGCTGATATCTGAGGTAAATCAGCAAACTTTCAGTTTGATAAATTGAGGAAGTTGGAGCTTCCCTATCAAGTAGCAGCTTGATAGTCATCAATTGTAGCTGACTGAGGTTGGAGCCTCCTGTAGGTTGGTGCCTGCAGAAAACTGAAGGGAGTTGGTGCTTCCTTGCAAGTTGTAGCTTGCAGAATTGAGGTAGGAGCCTCCTGTAGGTTGGTGCCTGCAGAAAAACAGTGGTGAGAGGGAGTTTGAGCTTGCCTTTGCATCACAACAATAATAAGATGTGGTTTTCTCCCTTTATGGGTTTCCACTTATATCTGGTGTCTCTGTGCATGATATTTATGTATTGATCCGATATGTATCATTTGCTTAATACCTGCTGCTCTCAAATTAAGTCTACTGCTCTATTAAACTAATACTTTCAGATTACATTCTAAGATTACTCTCACATCAAATAGAGTTTGAAATGAAGGTGTAAATAAGTTTATTGAAAAGTTTAAAAGATCAGGAATGTATTAAACTAATTCACCCCCCCCCTCTCAGTTTAATTAGATATTCAACAATTTTTTCTACCAAGATGATATTTTCAGCCCACCTACATTGCCAGAGCCAAAGGTGGAAGAGGATTTTCAGGAGTTGCCATGTTGGGAGGTAACTAATTTTGCATGGATGATTGCTTGGGGGATGGAGGATCCACATGAGGAAGATGTTCCTCAACACATTTTAGACTCCATGCCTTAGGAAGAGGCTTTCCAGTTCTATCCTTGCAGTTGCTTGAGGAAAAGCAACATTTGGGAGGGGGGGACTGTAATATTCCCATTTTAGCACATCGCTAAATGGAATATTAAAATTTTGTTTTCATCACCTAGCAGCTAAATAAATGGGTAAGGAAGCCCATGCTTAGTAAAATAGGAATAAAATTCCTCAAATATGAAAAGGGATAGTCATAAGAGCTGGATTTCACACCCCTATGTGTGAAAAGGGACATTTGTATGAAGACAAGGTCAAGTTTGACTAAGTCAACAGTGCTGGGAGAGGAGGAGGAAAAACACTTTGATAGACAGCGCAGTGTGAATGGGAAGAGGGTTAATTGGTGGAGAAAACCCTAAAAGAGTGGAACCCATGGAGAGAGGGCTTTCACTTGTTTAAAAGGAGGGCAAGGCAGCTATTTTTACTCATGTTATTGATTATTGATTTTGTGGTTTGTATGACTTCTTACATCCTTCAGCTGTTTAGTTGAGCTTGTAGTGTTGTTTAGCAAAGGGTGTTCCCGAGTGGGGATCCCACCTCTTTCCTTGAGAGGCCTCTTGGAAGAAAATTGCACTATCATTTCCACTTTCTGGCATTCTAGCCAAGCTTCAGCCTCATATACAGTGTAGTTCTGTTTAGAGTTGGGTTGTGTGCAGGGGTGCAGTAGTGGAGGAGAGAAATCTCCAATTTATGAGCTTATCTTCTAGTGAGGGGACAAGCCCTTCATCTATTGAGTTTATTGGGAGTTTTTTCAGTTGATAGATCATTCCTTCAGCTCCATATCAACAGTCATTTTGAGGGAGTGTGTAAGTTAGGCAGCAGAAATGCAGTGGGTAACTCAAAAAAGGCCGACAATCCAAACTTAAAATCTGGCCAAACCATTTCTGGGTTTGTTTGGGATTTTTGAGTAAAAGTCGTGGTTAAAAGAATGGATCATTATAAGCACTCTAACATCCTTTCACACATGGTTATTCTCCTCAGCAATAGCAGTTTCCAACAGGAGTAGCAGTAGAAGCACAACATTTCTAGTGCTTGTTTTCTTTAGTGTATTTCAGCCATCTTGTGGCTTGAGTGCATTCCTTTTGGAGCACTTTGTAATCTCATTTTCTGTTATATATAATGATATGGCTCCATTTTTTTCTGTTCATAGATTATGATGTCTTAATGTAATTTCCATTTGCAGTATATTTCCAGCATTTTCTAGATTTTAGTGCTATGTTCCTATTTTGATTTAATTGGAATGCTACTTAGGTTCTATATTCCTGTCTTTTCCATTTTGGAATATTACATTTTCTAAAATAAATACATTATGAAGGACAAAAATTTAAAAATTTCCTAAGGTCTAGTCATAAATTGGTGTACATCGCACCAAGAACAAAGAATTTTTGTGCACAACTCTATTTTTCCTTTGATAGCCATGCGGTCTTGGGGATGGTGAAAATTCACCATCTAGGACCACTTCCCACACTTGGTGAGGGTAATTGTCTATTAGTAATAGTCAAGGGCAGACGAATTTGAGCCACCCTAAATAGATATGTAGCCTTCAAAGGAATCTCTTGTCCTACTCTTGAGTCACTATCAATATTTGGCCAAGAGAGGGAAGATGAGTTCAAAAATTTCTATATAAACTGGCCATGGGAAGAGAAAAAGAATACACATTGTTATTTTAGCCAAATTTCTACCATAGGATCACCAATTTTCAATTGTTGAAGCAAGACGATTTAAGAGACTAGCATGTTGGTTGTCTGACATCCTAATGAAGAAGAGAACTCAGCCATTAGAGAGTTGTCACATTCCTTTTGAGAGAGGGAGGAGAAGTTTGCAAGGAGACCAAGGAAAGGGACCCCCTTGCTGAGAGTATTTGAGCTCCATAGCTCAAAGGACTCATTTCAAGTGTGTTAACATTGTATTATTCTTACTACTAGCAACCAATAAAGCGAGTTTTCTCCATTATTGTATTGGTTTGTTTGCTCCATTTGAGCATTATTGTATTGTGTTTTTCTATTTGAGTTCATGTTATTTTATGCACTAATTACCTTATGAGTTTTTCTTTAATTTTTTTCTTAAATTCTATCCATTAACAACACCATAATACTCTTTTTGATCTTTTCAAGACTCACAACCTATTGCTAAAGAGGTGTCTTTTGGTATACTAATGTCACAAAAACACTACCACAACCCCCATGTTGAAGGTGTTTCTCACCCTCTTAGCAACTTACTCAATGATGTGAAGTTAATTCATGGCCCTGGTGACCTCCCTAACATCCTAATGTACCTTATATGGTGTGCCCTCATGTTGGTAAAAACTTGCATTTTCTTCTATATCTTCCCACGCCCTTTGTTCCTCTAGTTGGTCTCTTCTTTCATGTAGGCACAATAGTAAAGGGGGACTAAGTTTGAGACCTATCAAATTGATTTTAAATATCTACATAAGCCTCTTATATAATGGGGTCCTTTCAAGGGAATTTATCAACCTTTCAGGGGAGTGATACTCCTTGATTTTCATGTTGTGGGGTAAATCATGCCACCTTCTCTAACAAGTCTGCAAGCTCTCGGCTCCCAATAATCTAAAGGTGACTCTAAAATTGAGGATGGCTTATTCTTGATTTTTTAGGTAGTGAGGGGCTAATTTTGGATCTACAAAGATGATGTTATGGTTACTGATGACAACCTTGGGGCTCACTAAGTATGTTCTAATGTATAAGGGTTCACTTTCATCTTTGGAAACTACTTTCTTAACTTCCTCAACCCTTTTTGCCTCTTGTTCTAGCCAAGGGGCCAGTGCCATTAGTTTTGTAGCCCCCAATCTTGAATTTGGGTACCAAAAAATTTCATGTATATGAGGATCAAGCTATGCATATAAAATTTAGCCAATCTGGCCCCATCGTTAATGCTTACCTGCTAGCAGAATTCAATGAACCTTCTATATTATTGGAATGGTAGTGAACCATATTGTGCCAATACCTTGATTTGGTATTGCAACCATTTCTCTTTGAGAAAGATGACATTGGACTTAGATGGTTGCCTATAGTGGACAACTTGTAGGGGTGCCTTATATGACCCTTTTACCTTTTTTTTAGTGATGACCGCCTGGGCGACTCTGGGAGAGTCCCGATGTCTCTACATGAAAAATTTGTCTTTGCGCAGTGAATTTTTGCAAATGGAACTTTCAGACGCGTCGTCCTCCACATCTATATAAGACAAAGATGTAAGGGCGGCGCGCCTGTTTATACATTAGATGCACCGACTAATCATGGTGGTCGATGCGTATGTGAGACGCACAGGCATGCGGAACATGCATGACATCATCTTACAGACATGATGAACATGGGCCTATGTATATAAATTGCACGTGGTCCTGAAAATTTTTTAACTTATGATTTTCTAAACTTCTTGGGGATCAAAAACTGATTTTTTGGTGTTTCTTGGTGGATGGATGTTGTCAAGGGAGTGGTATTGGCCTGTCCTATACACCCAGGTGGCCCAAAATATGCATTATCGAGAGAATTTAGGGCATTGGGGGTTACTCAAGTTTCTTGAGAACCTTATTCTGAGGTCTCATTACAAATTCTTATGGTTCCTGATTTTCTATTGGGACCGATAGAGGCAGATGATAGTAGTGTGTCGAGCTGAGATAAGGTTGTCAGCTCAGAAAAACATATATTTTGTGATTGGTCTCTTACCTCACGGGGAATTTCTGCCCTATCCACTTCTAGTATGGGCAGTGAACATTAAACATTTGGCGAAGGAGACCAATCATTTTGGGCCCCATATTATCTCGCAGGGGTGTGTTCTTGTGGCCCGTGTTACAAACCTAGCAGAGTGTGTGACTCTATCAATGATCATCTGCCTGATGGGGTCATCTTCACCTCACAGGGTATCAGTGCCACATATCACGGTCTTGCGATAACTCCATGCAGGGAACTTTTTTTATTGGGATCAGTTGGTATACCGTGGCATGGTCACTCAGTTGGCCATGGTGTAGCAAGGCTAAGATGATATGTTTTTTTATGCGACCATCTTGTGATGTATTATGTACGAGTGGGTCATTATGATATAACCTTTTATTGAAGTTTCTCTCAGCCCTCCAAGGGATCCTCAAATTTGTAGATGGGTACCTGTCATGCCCCGTCATGGCAGGGGTGAGGTTGGTCGGTACTAGGATGAAATTATAGAGGGGTGGTTCGAGTCAAACCCTCAGTTGATTTTAGAATTCCCGTATGCTAACATGGATTTCCAGTGTGATCCATATATGGGTCTTCCTCCAGATTATGATTGGGGGGTCGCATGTATGGAATTTATGTTTTTTTCATTTGAGTATTATTTTCATGTACTTATTTTTGTGCCCTTTATGGTTACACTAATATCGTGCTTGTTTACTTTGCAGATTTGGGATGGACGAGTTGGCCCTTGGCCTTCTTAGTTGGCCATGCTCCTCAGAGGAGGATTGTGCCAGGGTTAGACCAGACTCAGCAGGGGGCTATATATGGTAGTCCCCCTCACGAAAATATACCATCAATGACATAGAATATTGATGAGGGCAACACTTTGGGGGAAGGAACTGGCACTGTTTTCATTGGGGGGATACAATGCTACTTGCATGTGTCAAGGTTGTCGAGGCTCGTGTAGTGGCTGTTGAGTCTTTTGTAGTGTATGTTGAGGCTCGTGTTCAGGCTATGGAGACTCAAATGCATGACTTTGGTGATTCCTAGTGAAGTTTGGGGAGCCTTACTCTAGGCTGCCCACAAGGGGATTTGATGATTTAGTGGATATTTGGCTGGAGACAACAATGCCCCATGAGCAAGCTCATTATCTGGTGTTTCGTTGAGCAACTCTTTTTGTAGCTGATGTTTCTCCTATTATTGCTCCAACTGTGGATGTGGTTTCATAGGATCCTCTAGGAGGGGCTCAGCCCTAGATGTTTTTTTATGAATGTACCAGGGTAAGCACCCATGATGAGGATGCTTCCCTGCCTTTTTGACGACATGTATATTTTTTTTTCCTGGCAGTGGGCCAGTGGACTCTTTTTGTTATACTGGGAAACATATATTTTTTGACATATATGCGATATGTATTTTGATGGCTTTGATGATGTGTTTTTGGCTATTTTTATCATCTTTTGTATGTTTATGAGGGATTTTTATGTTTCTCATGGTTGATGGTATATACAAAATTCATTCCAATATATGATATGGTTATCTATGTGATTGGCTACATGATTATAATAGTAACAATTTGAATATTTGACTAAGAAGGTTGATATATGAATTTTAATATAAATAAAATAATATGAAACCTAACATTACCGGAAGAATATTAAGAAAAAAATAATGAAATATGTTCTTTTCAGTCAAAATAATATAAATTAAATACTATTATAATATTAATTGATATAATATAATATAAAAAATTAAAAGAAATTTGACAATTAAATGAAAAGAAAAAATATTCAGGTCAAACTTGTCATTATATTCCAATGGCTATTTAATGCTTCTCTTCATCTATTTATAATGGAATGACATGATCTAACTTCTCATATGTCCTAAAGATGAAATAGACTGGATGGTTTGAAACACATCGATGAAATATCTTCCTATGTGATTACCACCGAAAGATCTCTCTACATAGATTGTTTACCCTTGGCTTTAGGGGAGGTGATCTCCTTTATTTTCCCTTCACCGGGCCCCAATTATTTTTCATAGCTTGATGACTCATCAATTTTGATTGGGAATTTTAAATGAATTTTAGGTTTCCCTTGCTTTACTCTAATTCTCTTTCTCCTCTTGAATTACAAGGGGGCCTTCTTGGGATCCCTTCTCTTGGGCTTGATAGGTGTTCTAAGTGTGGCCAAGGTAGCAACCCCCTCTTGTTTTGTGTTCCATAGTGAGATTATTATTTTATTCCCATGTTTTCCTATCCTTTTATATCTAGAGGGATCCTCAGGGGGTCTCTTCTCCTACTTTCTATTCTCCTCCTTCTTCTTCCTCTATATTTTCACCTCCTTTTTTCTCTTTTTCCTCCTCTTCTCTTTCTTTCCTACCTCCAAGAATAGATTTTGGTGTCTCTTCTTGTTGTGTTGAGTGTTGGCTTGAGGGGTCCTGACTCAGTTTTAGAGTTTATCACGCAATCAAAAAACCCTCCAACTACTGGCCCTTTCGGCAATGACCTGCTTGCACAGATCAAAGTCTCACCCGAAGTAGTAAGGGGGGGGGGGTGATGGAACCAGGTTTCCGCACCCTGAGGAAGAAAATAATGTAGTGGCCATAAACAGTTGATTGCAGACTTATACATATCTTAAAATATATGTGCAATTATATACTAGTACTTATCAGATCACAAAATAGAATCATAGATCACTTCGTCGCAAATATACCATAACAGAACCAGATCGAGATTTATTTAATGTGTAATTAATTAAGCATATTCATCCGCTTATTCAACCATCAATATAAATTCATGCATAAATAAAAAAGTATTCATGCAGATATAACAGAAGTAAATCAATCTTAAGACAAAATAATAAATAGATAACTCAGATAGATAAAACAATGCTTTCACCAAAATCAGTCCTTGTATTAATTCAGAGTAATTTAGTACATTATACTTTCCCTTACAGTTTACCCTTCTGCGAACACAACTGGCAAAGTCCACACACTACTAGGACTAGGTCTCCACGCACACAGCCAACATGAGCCTTTATACCCAACCCAGACTAAACCCTTAAAAAAGTATCAGAGACGCATAAACACTTAGATCCAAAACATGAATAATAATTCACTACTTCCTTAGACTCAATCTATATATCTATATCCAATTTAGCATGCAGATACTATGGTATCAAACCATGGTTTGAAGCCCACAATTACCCTTAATTTTTTTTTACATCCAATAGGGACTTTGACCCACCCCAAATCCCCTTGACCTATCCAGGCAGCACGCATATACAAAACTTATACAAAAAGATACCAAAAAGTGTACCCCGGGGGACCCCGCTCCAACAGGCCCCCAACACAAACATGTGACTCATCCCGAGTCACTGTGGTGTTTATTCCTTCATCTTAGCTTTGAGCATGCTAACAGAATATTTGAGAGGGAGCACCATTTCTAGACTCTACACAGCAGCACCCTGCGCTTGAAGAACCAATTTCTCATTCGTGGGCCCTTTAGTGGCCAGCTCAATACTTTGATGTGTCCGTTGAATGGCTTCAATATGTTGTCTAGTGTTTGTGATAGCTGAAGAGCTTCCTTGACCCATGATTGCATTCATGCCTCCAGTAGCTTCTCTTTGCGATGCAGGTCCTTGATCTCAGTTTGAATTATTCAGAAACATTACGTACATTGATCGCTTATTACAATATTAGGACATCGAAAGTTAGTCGCAATATTCTCAAATATGAACTGCACAGCTGTATCAGCAGTACAATCCTTCATATTTTAGCTTCAACCCATCTGGTTACATAGTGTATCGTAGTGATTATGTAGCACACACCACTATTCTTTCCTAGAGGATTGATAGGTTCAATAAAGTCTCCAACCCATTTCTCAAATTCTTGCAGTGCCATCTGTGGATGCAAGTGCATCTCATCTCTACACCAGGGCTTTCCAATCCTCTGGCATACATCACATGCACGAAAATGTGCAAAGGCATCGTTGTGTAATGTGGCCCACCATAACCCAAATCGCAAAATATTTTGCGTGGTTTCCTTACTTGCATAGTGACCACTGAAAACCCCTCCATGAGCTTCATCTAATATTGCACATATTTCATATTCCAAAACATATCTCCACAGAACTTCATCTGCACTCATATTATACAACTTTCCAGCAATAACAGTGAAATTTGTTGCGTGCGCCACGAGCTCTTTCTTCTGATGAAATGTATATGCTTTAGGCGTGCGTCCAATGGTTAGAAAATGAATAATATCAAGGAAATTCTCATCAACTACCTTGATCGCAAAAAACTGTGGATCTGGTAATCCATCTTCCAAGTTTGTAGGTTCTTCACTGGTCTCAATGCGTGATAGATGGTTTGGCCCAACATTCAGTCTTCCTCATTTCACCATAATCTCAAATTTATACTCCTGGAATAGAAGCAACCACCTCCAGATCTTCCCCCCCTACACAGGCTTATTGACTAGGTACTTCAAAGAAAAATTATCAGTAAACATCTTGAAATGGCCTCCTAACAGGTAGTGGCAGAATTTTTGCAGTGCATACACCATCGCTAATCCTTCCCTTTCTATTGTTGAATAATTTCATTCTGCACTTGAGATTTTTCTACTGGAATAGGAAATAGGGTGATCAATCCTTCCAACTCCTGGCTACACTAAAATAGCTCCGAGCACAATACAGGAGGCATCAACATGCACATGAAACACCTTTGACTAATTCGAAAAGACTAGTATGGGCATAGTGACCATATTTTCCTTCAACAATTCAAAACTCTTCTGAAAATACTCATCCTAGTAGAACGTTGCATTCTTCTTGACAAACTTCTCCATGGGCACATTTATCAGTGCATAAACCTAAATGAACTTTTGATAATACCCAGTGTACCCCAATATTGAGCGCAATTTCTTGGCATTCTCAGGTATCTCCAGATTAACTATTACAATGATCTTTGCAAGATCTACCATAAGTGCTTGTTGGCAGCCATTGTGTCCCAGTAGTATCCCAAATGTCACACAGAATATACACTTATTCAAATTCAATGAGATATTGTAATTACTGTGGGTATCCAGCATTAAGCACAGGTTTGAAACATGCTTCTTCAACAACCCAAACACATTCCAATCATCAAAGTATACCTCGAGGAACTTATGGATAAATTCTTTGAAAGCAGCTACTAGTACGCGCAAGAACATGGTAGGCACATTCCTCAAGCCAAAGGGCATGATTGTATATTGGAAATATCCCCATTCAGTTGCAAAGGTATTCTTACTGTGATCTTCTGGTGCAATACTAATATGATGATACCCTGAAAACCCATATATGAATGAATAAGCTTCTTGGCCTCCAAAATTATCCAGGATTTCATCAGAGAGTGGATTTTATCCAACTCTTCTTTCACCTTGTGCTTATATCTTGGATTTAGCCTGTATGGGCAATGCTTCACTGGGTGCATTTCAGGTTTCAAAGTGATATCCATAACTCTGAGTTCTCCAATTATTTCCTCAAACTCTGAGAACATTGTAGGGAACAAATCCTGATATTTTTTCAGGAACTCAACAACTTTCCCTACTGTATCATCGTCCTAGTAGTCTCCAATATTTTCCAACTTAGGCTTCTCTTCAGATCCAATGTTCACCTTTTTGATCTTTAGAGGTTTTGTTTCGTCTAGTGAAGTGATCGAGGGCCCAGCCACTGCGCACTGTCCCTCAGATTCTGGAATCATGATATTCCTTGGATTCTCTTCACTTTCTTCAACCGTTAGGTTTCTGCAATTCACAATATCCTTCATTGTGCATCCCATGTTGGTGGAGCAGACTCGATTGCAGGCATTGTTGTATCGAAGATAACTTCTTGAATATTACGAAATGATTTGCCAACCTTATCAAATCCACTCTCAAATTTGAATGTTAGAATGAGACTCTCTGTCAGCATAGACCATTTACTAGTACCTTAGTGCAGCTATGTCTCCAGATACCAATCAGTAGGTACCTTCCCCAATGTGTGAATAAACATGTGGACCCATTCAAGTCTTCGTACTATGCCCCATATATGATTCCATATGGCCAAACGTATGCACAAATCACCCCTTCTACAATATAATTATTCCATTCTGGTAGTTGGACATTCAAAACATAACCTCATCATGTGTGTCCATTCACCCCAGTTGACCATGCTTTCCTTAATAGTCTCCCACTATCTTGCAGGAGTAGCACATAGTCCGAGATCCAAAGCATTGAATCCTTGTCCTTTTGGTACAATTCTTTCAAGCTCTACTAAAAACATGTTTACATCAGTTAAACCATCATAATGCAGTAATTCAAGTACCTCTAATTTTATACATTGAAGAGATCTTGTCACACAATTACAATGCATCACAGATACTTCATGCAACCGGTTCTGCAACTTTTCCAATTCTTCATCAAAATCTAAGAAACAAGAGTTGTCCTTTTTCCCAATTAAGATTTCCATCCGCCATTGGGTTGATCAAATATTCCTCATGCAAATTCAACTTATAGATCTGATAAATATCATCATTAGTGCACATAGACTCTTTGTATCTTTGTCCTTCTCCAAGATCTAGGGGAATAATGACTCTGATTCCATTGTTTTCAAACTCCATTCTTCTTTTCTTCAGGTTTATGACACCATCCATATCAATAGCCCAGTCCTACCCTAGCAGCATAGGATAAGGATCAGTATCGTCCAAAATTTGTATAACTTCAAAGTCTTCCATTACCTTAACAACCTCAATACTAACTACAACTTGCGACAACCTTATTAAAGGAATGACATTTTGTTGATTTCCCATACATAGTTGAATGGTAGACCATTCCAACTTAGGTTCTCCCATGCGTTGTGAAGTTTTCTTAGGTAGAAAATTTGCATCCGACCCGAGATCTAGAATAACTTGATCCATCTAATAAGCACCAATCCGCATGGTCATACACATCTCTCGACCAGTTCGCTTCTTGTTCTTATAGATTTTTTTGATAGCTCTCTGTTCTACCATTGGATGTTCCTTCTCTGTGCAATTATCTATCAGAGGCTTAATGTTCTCCACTTCCTTTTTATTGCACAACACTTAATGCACGCTTGTAGAAATGGTTTGATCTCTTCATATCATCCTTCTTCCTTCATTGGTCTACTTGATGTCGATGCGCTTCCTTATGCAAATTTGATCTTTTCGTGCTTCAACAAAAGTCTCCTTTGCGCATTGTAAATAAAATCCATCTTTATTCTCAGGGGCCTTACGGATCCATTGATTAGTAGTCAGTTGTTTTGCCTGATCTTCATTATTTTTTTCACATCTCCTAGTGACCACATTCATGCTAGGATCTTCTTCACAATTTTTTGCTCTGACCATCTAGAGATTCTACATTGGATTTTGCATATTTTTTTCCTGCATTTTACCAATCAAAATAGGGCAATCTTCTATCACATGGTCAAACTATCTATAATACCTGCATGATTGTCACGCTAGATTAGGAAAGATGCTTGTATAGTGACCAGCATCTCCACAGTTGTAGAAAATAACTTGTCCTCTTCCTTGACCATCTGATCCACCTCCTCATCCTCTTCCTTGGCCCTAGAATCCACCACGCCTAGAGGGGGATTCTTGTGAGGTAGGCGCGGCCTGCATTCTATATATTTCAGCTTTTTCCAACATAATATCATAAGTTTGATAGTGTTTTTCATCATTTCCCATTAAAGAACAAAATCTACAAAACAACTTCTTCAACTTAGGCTGATACTTTTCGACCCTTGGACAGAAATATGTTTCATGCAATCTGAAAACTTGACAGATTGTGCACCATACTATGCTCTTCAATGGACTAGGACCTCCAATGTTTAGATAATTATTGAAGGTAGTAAATTGATCCTTATGGTTTGCAATGGCTTCACATTTATCCACCAGACCTCTGCGCAAACCTCCTTGCCCTTGTATTTGCACAGGCTTTGAGTCTCTAAATGCATGACTTCCAACTGATTCTAAATTTGTTGAGTTCCAAGCATAATAGGTGTTGGGGTAGCTTCTAATTTCATTGCGATCTCCACATCCTCAGCCTATGTGTCAATCTTCTATTGACCCAAGGGCTAGCACAGATGCGGCAGAAGCATAGCAATAAACCACTCCTTATGTTGAGTATCATTGATGGTAAATCCAGCATCTCTGATAGTGCACTTTAGCCTATGATCTGCCTCCACACAAATTCATTATCCTCCTGATGAATCTCTTTCATTTATGTGACCAACTACGCATATGACTTGGGTTTCTTGAACTGTTCTTTTAGGGCATATTCTATTACGTCTAGAGTGGCATTAGGTTTTTCTTGGACATATCTAGTATATCAATATAATGCACGATCTTGGAAAGCAATGGATAGTTTAGCTTTCTTAATATCATCATTATTAACCTACTGAGCCTGCCATACAACATCAGTCACAAACCAAAAATGCTCAGTATCTTCATTTCCAACATCGACACGGCCATATCTACCCCTAGGGGACATGGAGGTGGTGGTGGAGATATTTTGCGTGGTCGAGTGGGTTCTTTTTGAGAGATGAGTTTGGAATTGGAGTGGATGGGATCTAAAAAAGGATCAAGGCTCTGTGGTTTGATGAAATTTCTTCTCCTTCAGAGCGCACATATTCACTAGGGCTACTAGACTCTAGTTCACTATCACTATAAGATCTATGCTTCAGAGGGCTATAAATAATTTTTTTCTCTGGATATTCGTGGTAAATTTTACCACTGTCCGTAGTTGGGTCTCTTTGCATCATTCAAGAAATATGTTGACACATATAGCCCTGTTCACACAATAGCATCTTCAGCGAAAATTTCAACGAGCACAAGAACTTACCTTTAAGACCCTTGAAAAATCTTCTTTCTGCCTCAAAGTATGACACAAATTGATTAATGGAAAATTCAGTCAGAAATCCTCCCAAGAGATGATCAATCCAATGATATACTGCATAAGTGATCTTATTTCCTAGCTTTTCCAAATTTAGAATCAATTCAGGAATCCACTCAGTGACTGCGTCATCCTTCGCGCAAGTATTGAATTTAGTCAATCACTAAAACCACTCCTACAACTCAATTGAAAAGGAGAAAGGGAATATCTCGTGAAATTCTGTGTAGATGTACTTTTGTGCCCACTTTTCAGCAAATATCTTAGAGCTTTGATTCTCTTGTATCACAAATTCAAGGATCTTTCTATCCAGCCAATCTTGTAATTCTTTCTATGAAGGGTGCCACAAGATCAAATATCCCTCAAAATGATCTTGTTGCTAACAACAGAACCATTTTTTGGCTTGAGGGGTCCTAACCTAGGTTCAGTGTTTTTCGTGCAACCAACAAAACCTTCAACTACTAGCCCTTCCGGCAATGAACTACTTGCACAGATCAAAGTATCACCCAAAGCAGTATGGGGGGGTGTTGAAACCAGGGTTTTGCACCCTGAGGAAGAAAATAATGTAGTGGTCCAAAAAAGATTGATTTCAGAGTTATGCATATCTTAACAGATATGCACAATTATATAATAATACTTATCAGATCAAAAAACATAATTGCATATCACTTTTTCACAAATATATCATAACAGAACTAGATCTAGATCTATATAATGCATAATTAATTAATCAGATTCATCCAATTATTCACCATAAATATAACTTCATGCATAAAGAACAGATGTACTCACACATATATAACATAATTAAAGAAATCCTAAGACATAACCATAAGCAGATAACTTAGATAAATAACACAAGGCTTTCGCCAAAATAAGCCCTTATATTAATTCAGAGTAATTTAGTACATTAGACTTTCCCTTACACTTTAACCTTCTGTGCACACAACCAACATATTATGCACATAACTAGTACTAGGTCTCCACACACATAGCCAACAGGAGCCTTTCTGCCCAACCCAGACTAAAACCTTACAAAAGTATCACAAATGCATAAACACTTAGATCCAAAACATGAATAATATTTCACTAATTCCTTAGACTCGATCTATATATTTATATCCAATTTAGCATGAAGATACTATGGTCTCAAACCATGGATTGAGGCCCACATTTTACCCTTAAAACCCTTTTACATAAAATAGGGACTTTGACCCACCCCAAAGCCCCTTGACCTATCCACGCAGCATGCATGTACAAAAATTATAAAAAAAGATACCAAAAAGTGTAACCGAGGGGACCCTGCTCCAACATTGAGGTAAGGGCTTGTGTCTAAATGAAGGCCTCTATGTCCATGTCCACATAATTAGTCCATAAAATAGGGTTTTGAGGTGGTTCAAGGAATCAATGCAATGATCCTTATGAGCCCATGGCGGGAAATATATTGTTGCTTCCATTCCATTAATTTTTGGCTCATTTCAATGATGTACTACAGAAGGAAGTGTGGGACACTGATCCTATTCGGAATAGCTAACTTTGCATGAAACTTCAGCTCATAGAGGAGCCTAAATTGATAGGTATACGCAAACACAACCTTCCTTCATGGAATATGTATTTAAGGATGCTATAGGAAACTTCATCCCAAAGGTAGGGGAGGCTTTCCCTCCTTACTCCATTCTTGTCTTCAACATGCTCCTCTTCAGGGAGGAAGAAGCTTTTCTTGGTTGCAATATTTAATGTCATATCTTATTTCCCCATCAAAATTGTAAGGGAATGATGGTTACTCTACTGACGAGCTATGCATTCAAATGGATCATAAAGTCCCCTAACAACGATTGTGGCACTATCTTCTCCCAGAGAATGGAAGTCTTTGCAAAATTCATGGGTTAAATCATCATCATATCCCTTCAATTTCTCAAAGAACCCCATCCACTAATGGTTTAGGAAATTTATATAACAATTGGATACTGATGAATTGTAGTGGTGTA
The DNA here is from genome assembly GCA_034641835.2 of Pinus albicaulis. Classification (NCBI taxonomy): domain Eukaryota; kingdom Viridiplantae; phylum Streptophyta; class Pinopsida; order Pinales; family Pinaceae; genus Pinus; species Pinus albicaulis. Next base: position 346,494,778 of record CM076582.1, read on the forward strand.
TGTGGGTTCCCTTCAGTTTAAACTTCCCCTGATGGCTCCTATTGTGGTCTTCTTGAGATAATTCAAAACAAAACCTTTCGGAAGGTTTTGTCCTTAGAAGCTTAGGGTATGAAGGTAGGGTAAGGAGATTGATGCTTCCTTTTAGTAGGAGAGAGATAGAATTATACTACCAGCCTAAATAAAATTATCTCTACTCCCACTTTTTCCTTAAGAAGAGAATATTTTTTTAAAGAAATTCAAGCCTAGAAGGGTTTTCTACAGGATTCCTATAACAAACATAGTTTTCTTGGAAATTGTATGGAACGTGGGAAGAGAATATGCCACTTACCAGTATTAGGATGGTTTCATTATGTTTGTGGGGGTTTGGAGGTGGGTTCTTATCATTTTTACACTTCTCCACCTCTCATCGTGATCCTGTAGCACCTCCTCTATAATATTGTACCACTTCTCGTACTCTTGTAGCACTTCTATTATTCCTATAGCAATCATGAGTGATCATGTAGCACCTGAAAACAAACTCTGTAGAGCCTATGTATCACCCTAGGTGGTTCCTGGTAGAAGCTAACTTGACCTTCGATTCCTTACTTAACCTCTTTAACTATTTTGGGGATGATAATTTGTACAACTAAAGTCGGGCCTCATACTTTTATTTCTTATTATGGTAGTGGGCTTGGCGCACTTAGGGACTATGCCTTTTCACTTATTTATTTTTTTATCTGTTGTCCTCACTACTCATAATTATCGCTTTTTCTAGTTTGACTTTTCCACATTGCATGGGTGGCTTATTAAACTACATTCTTACTAGTCGAGGGTGGCCAAGTTTATCGACCACCTCCATACCATAAAACTCTTTTCTCACTCATTAAAAACACTTTCAACCAATAGGTGCACATGAAAGAGTCAAGGGGTTTCATACCTAAGCCTATCTGTGGTGTTGAGTTGTTTTAGATTCATTCATGCTTCTTTCAATCTAGTGGTTAATAAACTATTCTCTGAAGGTGCTATATCCATTTCTTTTTTGCATGAATAGGCCTTCATTTCAAAAAATCTTGATGATGCTCTTTGATAGGTATTTCACTGATGTAGTTTTGTCTTCATGAACTTCCCTCTAGTGCTAGATCTTCCTCTGTTGGAGTGGTTTGATTTCCTCTTCAAGGATGATGTTGATCCATCCAAACTATATAATTCACTTGTTAACTCTCAGGGATGGTCAGATCATCATTATGAATATGCAACAATCCTTTGCTCCTAGTTCTATTGGATCTGTGTAGGCTGCTACAAGATTCATTTCTTTCCTGTAGCAATCACACATCTCCCCTCAAAAGCTCCTTAAAACCTTATGCTTCTTCATGAAAAGCATCCAGTGGCTTGGATAAATTAGGGTGAACCTCAAAATAGAAATGGAAGCTATGAAGGGGTGAAGGTAGGAATATATATATATATATATATATAGATAGATATATATATACATACATATATATATATATATATATATACATATATATATATATATATATACATATATATATATATATACATATATATATATATATACATATATATATATATACATATATATATATATATATATATATATATATATATATACATATATATATATATACATATATATATATATATACATATATATATATATATATATATATATATATATATATATATATATATATATAGATAGATATTATGAATCAGAGGTGGAGCGTTGAGAATGAAGTTAGTTTAATGGAGTGGATGAGAGGTGAAAGGGGATTTGATGAACCTCTTCTAACATTTTTAGAAGAATAACATGGGTTTTTATGCTTTTCCTGAGCATATCCTTATCATGTAACATTTCTAGTTGAACCTGTAGCAGTTCAGGAAAACCTTGTCACACTATAATATTAAGGAAACAATTGGGTGAAATTGCTTGTTAGGTGATGGCTGGGTGTAGAGAGATGGGTAAATGATTATGGAAATGCAGTGGTTAGGTTGCAGAATGGATAAATGGGTTATGTACTCTATTCCTTCAACTGTTGTCCCCTTGATTGTTTGGAGTCCTACAAAAGAAAAAAATGTTAAAAGAATTGATGTAAGGACTCCCTACCCTTTGTGTACTTTCTCCTTGTGTTTAATTTTTTTTCTTTTCCTTTTTTTTAAGATGTGAATATTTCCTCTAAATATTTTTTCAATCCGCAAGTTTGTTGTTTAGTCAATTTAATGTTCTTACATTGCTATCATAAATTATCGACTAGAGTAGCTAATCTTGTGAAGTGAAAATGCACTGTATATGCTAGAAGCCTTATTTACTTAATCTATTTTGGTGATATGTGAAAGTTGTTTTTAAAAAAAAAATTATTATAGATTTTCTTGAATGAATTTATAAAATTGAATTATGGAAAATAAACTAAATCCAAACTTTAACTAAGTCCTAGAAATTGAAATGACAAATCTTGTTAGTAGCTAAGAATTTTTTCTCAAAAGAAATAAAATTCTAAAACCAAAAATAAGTTCTAATTTTTATGTATTTTTGAAAATTTAATGTGAATGAAACTAATTCTAAAGACTTACCAAAAAATATTTTATGTTAATAAAAGAAATATATTTTTATGAAAAAAAACTTAATTGAGCTCATAAGACAAAATTGATTTAAAACTGAAAAGAGAAATCTTCTAAAATGTATCTCATAATATCTGATCTCTGATAAACTTCTACTTGCATAAAGAAGATATGAATTGATCGATGATAAACTGGACTATGATAAACTAATCCTCGATAAACTACCTCTATGTTTTAACCATCTACTAATTAAATCTATGAAAGGAACAAAGCATTTATTCTAACATGAAAATATTCTAAAGAAAATGATAACAGTAAATGAAATAACAAACATAAATATCCAAACAATTGCAATGTAAATATATGACTGAAAGAGAGCACACATTTATACTAGAACACACTCGAAACACATAAGAATTTAAACTATGCAATGACAATTAAATAATGAAATTGAAATGAAAACCTTTTATGTTGCAAGGGCCCTTCACACATATGGTTTGAATCTACACTTGACTAGATTCACATTAGAGTTCTGGAATGCTTCTTCATTCGACTAAAGGATAAAAATAGAGTTTTTAAAAAGATGTCACAATCTCGTAATAATTCATCGTTGTTTTTACAATTACTTAGCCTGTTATTTATAAAATCCTGGCATTAAATGTTCTAAGTCTTTTACACCTTCTAAGAATAAGAAAAGTTTATCTATAAATATAAACATAAATGATAACTTTTTTGCTTCACGATTTGCTACATGGCAAAGCAAATCGTGAAGCTCTTGCTCGCTTGCTCCAAATCCCAGTTGAGCACTCCTTCGACCGTGTTATTTGGTGATTTAATGCTTGATTGTGGATGGATGAATAAGATAGGATCCATGACCGGATCATTTTTCAACTTCCCATATATTCTGCTTCTCCATTAATACCTTAGAACCTGTCTGTAATATTCCTAAATTAGCATACAGCTAATTGGAATATTAATTTTTTTATTTTTTCTCTTAGTTAGAGGAATAAGAGTGTATGGAGATCCATAAATCTCCTTAGTAGGAATAAAGACACTCCTCATGTGAAAGGAGGTCATCTAAAAGCTAGATTGAAGACCCTTATGTGTGAAAAGGGGTTGGAGCATGAAGACTGGATCAACTTTGACCAAATCAAACAACGCTGGTATGGAAGGATTGGCATTCATTGAGGTACATCGTAGTTTTGGAGGTAGACTCCATGCGAGGAAGTAGTGGCTTTAATGAGTGGGGCCCAAGGTGAGGAAGCTCTTCAAGAATATAAGGAAGGGGATGGAAGCCATTGTGGGCACGATTTGATTATTATTTTGTTATGGTATGTATGACTTGTGGCTCTCTTCAGCTGTTTAGCTAATATTGCAGTGTTTTTTAGCACAAGGGTGTTCCCGAGTGGGAATCCCACCTTCATCCTTGGGTGTAATATTCCTACATTAGCCTACAACTAATGGGAATATCAAAAAAATATTTTGTCACATATATAGGTGAATAAGGGGTGGGAGGACCCATAAAAATATTTATGGAGAATAAAACCACTTCTCATGTGAAAGTGGATCATATTTGCAGCCTAATAAAATACCCCAAAGTGTGGACAGGGGCTAAAACACCTTGACTAGGTCAACCTAGACCAAATCTACATCACTGTCATGGAGGAGTGGCCATCAATGAGGCACAACACAATTTTAGATGGAGGTGCCTTGTGTGAAAGGAGTATTATCATTGGATTTGGTTTAGGGTTTACAAGCTCTTGTATTATAAAAAGAAGGGGATGAAAACATTAGAGTTGTTTATGAAATGATATTTTTCTAAGTATATGGTCTGTTTAGACATATCTCATTCTCTTGTTGTTTAGTTGAGAATAATGTTGTTTAGCATTGGGTCTTCCGGATCAGGAATCCCACCTCTTCCCATTTAGTAGCTCTTGGGAGAGTTTGTATTGCATTGTCCACTATCTGGCTTAGGGCCAAGCTACTTCTTTCAACTACAACGCAGATCCTGTTGAGGATTTGACTATTTTTGCAAGCTGCAACAAGTGGAGATTAGATATTTCAGATCTAGTCCATTTCAGTGCTTCTTTTCAGTGGAGGAGGGTTCTACTTCATTTGGAGGACTATATTGAAGACTTTGAGCATCATTTTCATATCTTGGCTGCAGGCCAACTGTATATTGATCCCTATAGTGTAGTATAGATCTAGATCTACGTTATTTCTGTAGGTTTATTTGGAGGGTGTTTCAGTTCACCAATTGGAGAGTGATTTTCTATGTGTTGGGTATCTTCCCTTCACTTTGGAGATGTTTTGGAGGGGATCATGTTATTGTTTATATCAAATCAGATCCACTTTCCAGATCTGAATATTTCCATAGAGTATTTGAGCTCCATAGCTCAAATGACTCATTTCAAGTGTGTTAACATTGTATTCTTCTTACTACCAACAACCAATAAAGGGAGTTTTCTCCATTATTGTATTGTTTTTTTTGCTCCATTTGAGCATTATTGTATTGTGTTTTTCTATTTGAGTTCATATTATTTTATGCACTACTTACCTTATGAGTTTTTCTTTACTTTTTTTTTTTAATTCTATCCATTAACAACACCATAATACTCTTTGTGATCTTTTGAAGACTCACAACCCATTTCTAAAGAGGTGTCTTTTGGTACACTAGTGTGAAAAAAACACTACCACAACCCCCATGTTGAAGGTGTTTCTCACCCTCTGAGCAACTTACTCAATGATGTGAAGTTAATTCAAGGCCTTGGTGACCTCCCTAACATCCTAATGTACCTTATATGGTGTGCCCTCCTGTTGTTAAAAACTTTCATTTACTTCTATGTCTTCCCACACCCTTTGTTCCTCTAGTTGGTCTCTTCTTTCATGTAGGCACAATAGTAAAGGAGGACCCTTTGTTCCCTAATTTGCATGTTGTGGGGTAAATCATGCCACCTTCTCTAACAAGTCTGCAAGCTCTTGGCTCCAAATAATTTAAAGGTGTCTTTAAAATAGAGCATGGCTTATTATTGATTTTCTAGTTAGTGAGGGGATAATTTTGGATCTACAAAGATGATGTTATGGTTACTGATGATAGTCTTGGGGCTCACTAAGTATGCTCTAATGTATAAGGGTTTACTTTCATCTTTCGAAATTACTTTCTTAACTTCCTCAACCCTTTTTGCCTCTTGTTCTAGCCAAGGGGCTAGCGCCATTAGTTTTGTAGCCCCCAATCTTGAATTTGGGTACCAAAAAATTTCATGTCTATGAGGATCAAGTTATGCATATTAAATTCAGCCAATCTGGCCCTATCCTTAATGCTTACCTACTGGCAGAATTCAATGAACCTTCTATATTATTGGAATGGTAGAGAACCATATTGTGCCAATGCCTTGATTTGGTATTGCAACCATTTCTCTTTGAGAAAGATGACTTAGGACTTAGATTGTTGCCTATAGTGGACAACTTGTAGGGGTGCCTTTTACGACCCTTTTGCCTTGTTTTTAGTGGTGACCACCTGGGCGACTCTGGGAGAGTCTCAATGTCTCTATGTGAAAAATTTGTCTTTGTGCGGTTACTTTTTGCAAATGGAACTTTCAGATGCATCGTCCTCCACGTCTGTATAAGACACAGATGCAAGGGCGGCACACTTGTTTATACATTAGATGCACCGACTAATCATGGTGGTCAACACATATGTGAGATGCACAGGCACGGGGAACATGCATGACATCATCTTATAGACGTGATGAACACGCGCCTGTGTATATAAAATGCGCATGGTCTTGAAAATTTTTTAACTTATGTTTTTTTGAACTTCTTGCGGATCAAAAACTGATTTTTTGGTGTTTCTTGGTGGATGGATGTTGTCAAGGGAGAGGGATTGGCCTGTCCTCTGCACCCAAGTGGCCCAAAATATGCGTTCTCGAGAGAATTTGGGGCATTGGGGGTTACTCAAGTTTCTTGAGAACCCTATTCTGAGGTCTCATTACAAATTCTTATGGTTCTTGATTTTCTGTTGGGACCGATAGAGGCAGATGATAGTGGTGTGTCGGGCTGACATAAGGTTGTCAGCTCAGACAGACATATATTTTGTGACTGGTTTCTTACCTCGTGGGGAATTTCTAACCTATCCACTTCTAGCAGGGGAAGTGAACATTAGACATTTGGCAGAGGAGGCCAATCATTTTGGGCCCCATGTTATCTCGCAGGGGTTTGTTCTTGTGGCCTGTGTTACAGACCTGGCAGAGTGTGTGACTCTATCAATAATCGTCCGCCTGATGGGGTCATCTTCGCCTCACAGGGTATCAGTGCCACATATCACGGTCTTGCGATAAATCCATGCAGGGAAATTTTTTTTATTGTGTTCAGTTGGTATACCGTGGCATGGTCACTCAATTGGCCATGGTGCAACGAGGCTAAGCTGATACATTTTTCTATGCCAACATCTTGTGATGTATTATTTACGAGTGGGTCATTATGATATGACCTTTTATTGAAGTTTCTCTCATCCCTCCAAGGGATCCTCAAATTCGTAGATGGGTACCTATCATGCCCCATCATGGCAGGGGTGAGGTTGGTCGGTACTAGGATGACATTATAGAGGAGTGGTTCGAGTCAAACCCTCGGTTGATTTTAGAGTTCCTGTATGTTGGCGTGGATTTCTGGTGTGATCCAAATATGGGTCTTCCTCCATATTATGATTGGGGGGCTACATATATGGAATTTATGTTTTCTGCATTTGAGTATTATTTTCATGTACTTATTTTTGTGCCATTTATTATTACACTGATACCGTGCTTGTTTACTTTGTAGATGCGGGACGGACGGGCTGGCCCTTGGCCTTCTTAGTTGGCCATGCTCCTCAGAGGAGGTTTTTTCCAGGGTTAGACCACACTCAATGTGGGGCTATATATGGTAGTACCCCTCGTGATACAATACCATTAATGACATAGAATATTGATGAGGGCGACCCTTTGGGGGGGGGCACTGGCACTGTTTTCATTGGGGGGATACAATGCTACTTGTGTGTGTCAAGGTTGTTGAGGCCCATGCAACAGCTGTTGAGTCTTTTGTAGTGATTTTTTAGGCTCGTGTTCAGGCTATGGAGACTCAAATGCATGACTTTGGTGATTCCTGGTGAAGTTTGGAGAGCCTTACTCTAGGCTACCCACAAGGGGCTTTGATGATTTAGCAGATATTTGGCTGGAGACAACAATGGCCCATGAGCAAGCTCATTATCTGGTGTTGCACTGAGCAACTCTTTTTGTGGCTGATGTTGCTCCTATTATTGATCCAACTGTGGATGTGGGTTCACAGGATCCTCTAGGAGGGGCTTAGCCCTAGATTTTTTTTATGAATGTACCCATTATGAGGATGCTTCCTTGCCTTTTTGACGACATGTATATATTTTTTTTCCTAGCAGTGGGCCAGTGGACTCTTTTTGTTATACTGGGACACATATATTTTTTTAAATATACATGAGATGTATTTTGATGGCTCTGATGATGTGTTTTTGGCTATTTTTATGATGTTTTGTATGTTTATGAGGGATTTTTATGTTTCTCATGGTTGATGGTATATACACAATTCATTCCAATCTAGGATATGGTTATCTATGTGATTTGCTACATGTTTATAATAGTAACAATTTGAATATTTGACTAAGAAGGTTGATACAATTTCCTTCCAAGTACACATTTACAAGTTCATTTTCATCTATTAATGGTTTCTCTTTTCCTTAGTTTATTTTTAATTCTTGTTATTTTTTATTTGCAGGTTTTCATTTGTTTCAAAACTTTAAGTAAGCAGCAAACCCATTTCAAATTTGCAATAGGTTCAGGGAAATTTTATTTTGTGATTCATTAGAATTTGAGCATTCTTTAACTTTACTTTTATTCATTAGAAAACCCAATTGAAATTTAAAAAAAAAAAAGTATAGTAAGATTCATGTCTAAAATGTTTCAACTTGATTTTCATATTTCTGATACAAGACCTTCGATGTGTTACCTCATTCGCAAAATCACATATCGCATTGGGATGAATTCAAAAGTTTTTTTTTTCATCGCAAAATTTCCGATGCGATAGATCTAATCGCAAAAGCGCATTAAACATAATGTTAATCCTTCCTTTTGAAAAGTTCTGATGCGATGAACCCAATCGGCAATCAAAAATCGGGGAAATCACATTCTAATATATTCATTTGCAAAAACTCTGATGCGATAATATTCAAATCGCAATAAAAAATTATTAAATTCATCATTCAAGGGTTAATTTTAAAAAACCTCCGATGTGATAAGTCCAATCGCAAATCGCAAATCGGGAGGAAAATTGAATACATTCTTGTGCGCTCATTTTAAAAGTTGCAATGCGATAACTCATCGCCGATTGCTCATCGCTATCACTTTCACTAGTCACCGATTTCTCATCGCTTTTTGCTCTTCACTCATCACCGATTATTATATCCATCGCATCGCTATTATTGCAAGAATCACATTTGCATTTCTGATATGATTATTTTCCAATATTCTGATATGTCGATATTGATATCGCTCATCGCATTTTTTTTTATGCTCATATCAGAATGCCGAAATCATCCATCACATTGCCAATATCGCAATCGCTTCATCGCATTTTTATTCATGGTAATTTCATTATTCCAACTCTGCGATGCGAAATATGCAATGTGCAAAGTACATATCATGAGATGCGTTGTGCGATGTGTAATTTGCAACATGACTGTCCCCGATCCTAAATATAACATTTCTTCAATGATATGATCGCTCCATCGCATCGCACATACTCTTTTCACATGATCTCATATCGGCAATTCGCTACTGCAACCCCCAATGCGATAAACTCCAACGCATGCCTCTACATGCAATACGCATCATCTGATAAGGTATTGTGTTAATTTAAAGCAATCTTGGGTAACCGCTATGATACTAAAGCGATTGATGACAAATTTTCAACATATTCAAATCCTTTTTATTTCTCATATATTTCAGTTTTAAATTATTTCAAAAATAAATATGGAATTCAAGACCTCTCTAATTTAAATTTCATTATCTTAAATTTGGTCTTAAATCTGAACAATTTATAAAATCATGGAATTTGTATAAAACTTATAATATTTTGAGAACATTCATCACTGCAAATTCTCAATCTCATTTTTGATGCATTTGTTTTAAATTCAACACCCCTGAAAACAAAACATTCCATTTTTACATTTTACTGCTTGCTTTAGTTTAAATAAAATAAAAATAATGATTTTGGGTTATAGGATTTTGGTTAGTTTGCCTTCTTCATATTTTTAATGTCAATTAAAAGAAAAAGTCAGCTAATATTGGAGAAATTGATATCTTCAGGTAAGATCAAATGCAATTATCCAATGGTAAGATCCATGTACCCACTTTCATTAATTTCCATTCATGAATTTTAATATAAATAAAATAATATGAAACCTAACATTACCAGAAGAATATTAAGAAAAAAAATAATGAAATATGTTCTTTTAAGTCAAAATAATATAAATTAAATACTATTATAATATTAATTGATATAATATAATATAAAAAAATAAAATAAAGTTGACAGTTAAATGAAAAGAAAAAATATTAAGGTCAAACTAGTCATTACATTCCAATGGCTAGTTAAGCCTTCTCTTCATCTATTTATAATGGAATTCCATGATCTGACTTCTCATCTGTCCTAAAGATGAACCAAAATGGTTGGTTTGAAATATATCGACGAAATCTCTTCCTATGTGATTACCACCGAAAGATCTCTCTACATAGATTGTTTACCCTTGGCTTTAGGGGAGGTGACCTCCTTAATTTTCCCTTCACCGGGCCCCAATTATTTTTCTTCGCTTGCTGACTCATCAATTTTGATTGGGATGTTAAAGGAATTTTAGGTTTCCCTTGCTTTACTCTAATTCTATTTCTCCTCTTGAATTACAAGGGGGCCTTCTTGGGATCCCTTCTGTTGGGCTTGATAGGTGTTCTAAGTGTGGCCAAGGTAGCAACCCCCTCTTTTTTTGTGTTCCCTAGTGAGATGCTTATTTTATTCCCATGTTTTCCTATATTTTGAGATCTAGAGGGATCCTTGGCGGGTCTCTTCTCCTATTTTCTATTCTCCTCCTTCTTCTTCCTTTATATTTTATCCTCCTTTTGTGTCTTTTTCCTCCTCTTCTCTTTCTTCCTACCTCCAACTCTAGAGTTTGGTGTCTCTTATTGTTGTGTTGAGTGTTGGCTTGAGGGGTCCTAATCCAGTTTTATATTTTATCGCGCAATCAACAAACCCTCCAACTACTGGCCCTTTCGGCAATGACCTTCTTGCTCAGATCAGAGTCTCACCCGAAGAAGTAAGGGAGGGGGGTGATGGAACCAGGTTTCTGCACCCTGAGGAAGAAAATAATGCAGTGGCCCTAAACACTTGATTGCAGACTTATACAGATCTTAAAATATATGAGCAATTATCGAATAGTACTTATCAGATCACAGAACATAATCGTAGATCACTTCGTCGCAAATATACCATAACAGAACCAGATCGAGATTTATATAATGTGTAATTAATTAAGCATATTCCTACACTTATTCAACCATCAATATAACTTCATGCATAAATAAAAAATGTATTCACACAGATATAACAAAAGTAAAGAAATCTTAAGAAAAAACAATAAATAGATAACTTAGATAGATAACACAATGCTTTCACCAAAATCAGTCCTTGTATTAATCCAGAGTAATTTAGTACATTAGGCTTTCCCTTACACTTTACCCTTCCGCGAACACAACTAGCGAAGTCCACACAGTACCAGGACTAGGTCTCCGTGCACACAGCCAGCATGAGCCTTTCTACCCAACCTAGACTAAACCCTTACAAAAGTATCAGAGACACATATATATCCAAAACATTCACTACTTCCTTAGACTATATATATATATATATATATATATATATATCCAATTTATCACGCAGATACTATGGTATCAAACCATGGTTTGAAGCCCACAATTTACCTTTAAAAACTTTTTATATCAAATAGGAACTTTGACCCACCCAAAATCCCCTTGACCTATCCGGGCAACACGCATATACAAAACTTATACAAAAATATACCAAAAAGTGTACCCCAGGGGACCCGCTCCAATAGGCCCCCAACACAAACATGTGACTCATCCCAAGTCACTGTGGTGTTTGTTCCTTCATCTTAGCTTTGAGTGCGCTAACATAATATTTGAGAGGGAGCACCATTTCCAGAATCTGCGCAACAGCTCCCTGCGCTTGAAGAACCAATTTCTCATTGGTGGGCCCTTTAGTGGCCAGATCGATACTTCGATGTGTCTGTTGAATGGCTTAAATATGTTGTCCAATTTTTGTGATAGTTGAAGAGATTCCTCGACCCATGGTTGCATTCGTGCCTCCAGTAGTTTCTCTTTGCGATGCAGGTCCTCAATCTCAATTTGAATTATTCGAAAAAAATTACGTACGTTAATCACTTATTAGAATATTAGGACATCCAAAGTTAGTTGCAATATTCTCAAATATGAACTGCATAGTTGTATTAGCAGTACAATCCTTCATAGGTTTAGCTTCAACCCATCTCGTTACATAGTGTGTCGCAGTGATTATGTAACTCACACCACTCTTCTTTCCTAGAGGATTGATAGGTTCAACAAAGTCTATAGACCATTTCTAAAATTCTTGCAGCACCATCTGTGGATTCAAGTGCATCTCATCTCTACACCAGGGCTTTCCAATCCTCTGGCATACATCACATGCACGACAATGCACAAAGCCATCTTGTGCAATGTGGGCCACCATAACCCAAATCGCAAAATCTTTTACGTGGTTTCCTTACTTGCATAATGACCACTGAAAACCCCGCCATGAGCTTCATCTAATATTGCACATATTTCATATCCCAAAACATATCTTCACATAATTTCATCTTCACTCATATTATACAACTTTCCAGCAATAATAGTGAAATCTGTTGCATGCGCAACAAGCTCTTTCTTCTGATGAACTATATATACTTCAGGCATGCATCCAGTGGTTATAAACTGAATAATATCAGGGAAATTATCATCAACTACCTTGATCGCAAAAAACTATGGATTTGGTAATCCATCTTCCAAGTTTTTAGGTTCTTCACCGGTCTCAATGCACGATAGATGGTTTGGCCCAACATTCAGTCTTCCTCGTTTCACCATAATCTCAAATTCATACTCCTGGAATAGAAACAACCACCTCCAGATCTTCCCCCCCTACACAAGCTTATTAACTAGGTACTTCAAAGAAAAATGATCAGTAAATATCTTGAAATGGCCTCATAATAGGTAGTGGCGGAATTTTTGCAGCGCATACACCATCGCTAATCATTCCCTTTCTATTGTCGAATAAACCATTATGCACTTGAGATTTTTCTACTGGCATAGCAACTAGGGCGATCAATCCTTCTAGCTCCTGGCTGCACTAAAATAGCTCCGATCACAATACAGGAGGCATCAACATGCACATGAAACACCTTTGACCAATCCAAATAGACTAGTATGGGCGCAGTGACCATATTTTCCTTCAACAATTCAAAACTCTTCTGAAAATCCTCATCCTAGTAGAATGTCGCATTCTTCTTGACAAACTTCTCCATGGGCACATTTATCAGCGCATAAACCTAAATGAACTTTTGATAATACCCAATGTGCCCCAATATTGAGCACAATTTCTTGGCATTCTCAGGTATCTCCAGATTAACTATTACAACAATCTTCGTAGGATCTACCATAAGTGCTTGCTGGCATTCAATGTGTCCCAGCAGTATCCCAAATGGAACACAGAATATACACTTCTTCAAATTCAATGAGATATTGTAATATCTGTCGACATCCAACATTAAGCGTAGGTTTGAAACATGATTCTTCAACAACCCAAACACATTCCAATCATCAAAGTATACCTCGAGGAACTTATGGATAAATTCTTTGAAAAAAGCTACTACTACACGCAAGAACATGGTAGGCACATTCTTCAAGCCAAAGGGCATGATTGTATATTGGAAAGATCCCCATTCAGTTGCAAAATTAGTCTTACTGTGATCTTCTGGTGCAATACTGATATGATGATACCCTGAAAAGCCATCTGTGAATGAATAAGATTCTTGGCCTCCAACATTATCCAAGATTTCATCAGACAGTGGATTTTATCCAACTCTTCTTTCACCTTCTGCTTATATCTTGGATTTAGCCTGTATGGGCATTGCTTCACTAGGCGCATTTTAGGTTTCAAAGTGATATCCATAAGTCTAAGTTCTCCAATTATTTCCTTGAACTCTGAGAACTTTGTAGGGAACAAATCGTGATATTTTTTCAGTGACTCAACAACTTTCCCTACTGTATCATCACTAGTAGTCTCCAATATTTTCCAACTTACGCTTCTCTTCAGATCCAATATTCACCTTCCGGACATTTAGAGGCTTTGTTTCATCTAGTGAAGTGTTCGAGGGCCCAACCACTGCATGCTATCCCTCAAATTCTGGAATCATGATATTCCTTGGATTTTCTTCACTTTCTTCGACCGCCAGGTTTCTAAAATTCACAATATCCTTCATTTCGTATCCCATGTTGGTGGAGCGCACTCTATTGCAGGAATTTTTGTATCGAAGATAACTTCTTGAATATTATAAAATTATTTGCCAATCATATCAAATCCACTCTCAAATTTGAATGTCAGAATGAGACTCTCCATCAGCACAGACCATTCACTGGTACCTCAGTGCAGCTATGTCTCTAGATACCAATCAGTAGCTACCTTCCCCAATGTGTGAATAAACGTTTGGACCCATTCAGGTCTTCATACTACGCCCCATACATGATTCCATATGGCCAAATGTATGCGCAAATCACACCTTCTAGAGTAGAATTCTTCCATTCTAGTAGTTGGTCATTCAAAATGTAACCTCATCATATGTGTGCATTTATCCCAGTTGACCATGCTTTCCTTAACAGTCTCCCACGATCTTGCAAGAGTAGCACACAGTCCAAGATCCAAAGCATGGAATATTTTGTAGAAATTTGAATAATTTGCTGAATTATTCACTGAGATTATCCTGATTATACACTATTTAAGCTTCATGCATAATACATAACCTCTTCTACAATTTATCATCAATATGCGGAAATAGAAACAGTCGCATATGCTCATAAAACAATAATCAAGCACACATATCAACACAGTATGTAATTGGGAAAGAAATAGCTGAAAACCCCCAACTATTTGTATAGTATAATGATAGAGAACATGTAACAATACATAGCACAATACTCCTCACAAGTACTCAGTACTATCTCCCAAAGTTACACACAAACTAACTGAGATTTGAACAAGTCATGGGTTCAAATCTTCTCCACAAGTCTGCCTGCCTCTACTGCGCAATCCAAGTGAGTAATGAATGAGATCCAATTTCGAATCCCACTAGCTCCAACTGCGCAATCCTCATTGGAAATCTCCATCAATGTGTGTGAAAATCTCATGCACAGCCAATAGTCACAACTGATAGCAAACTCACCCTTTCACCCACCTCTAACACTGGTCTCCACTAAACTGTCCATGCATTGCAGTTAACTGATGTTTTCTTTAGTTGAATTATGAGTTAATAATTAGTGAATTAATTAATAATTAATTCAGACCACTCATCACTAGTGTATTTGTCAGTTAGACTAAATACAACTAGTTCAACTAAGTTAAACAGAACACAACTCCACCAACTGTCTCATCAACTCCACCAAACTCCGCCACTTGAATTATAACTGAAGTCAACCATGCAATAGCTCAACTAACCCTTAGGAAAAGCGTATTTCCTTCTGTCAGATGCATGTGCCACATCCAAGCATCAAACTAAAGTGCTCCAAGAGGAAAAGATAATGTTTATAGTCTAAATATTATTAAGGGTTAATAATATTTGAGTGTTCTATTTTTAGCTTGATAGTCTAAAAATAGAAACCGCCCAATGTCTAAAAATAGAGGTCCATATTTTTTTACCAACTTGACCAATCATCCATAAATAGCATCCTGCAACTCATAGACCATGATCCATATGTCTAAAAATAGACATAGTCTAAAAATAGACTTTGCGCCAAAAATAGCATGCGGGCCCACTTAGTGAAGGTGACTTCATTTCACTAAGCTCCATCATCTTGTTGCATTTTCAAAACTCCCTCTCAACAAGATATGGATTGTCTGCAACCCCTATCCTGCCTTTTTGGAATTCGAATTTTCTCCTGGTGAGCGCCTTCCTCAAGATGTCAGCATCCTGATCCTCCATGGGAATATATGAAAGTAACATGATTCTCCGCTGCACACAATCTCTGATATGATGGTACCTGATGTCGATGTGTTTGGATCTATCATGAAATACTAGATTAGCCGAGAGTTTAATGCAACTCTGGTTATCACAATAAATCACAGTAGGCTCCAAATGCGACCCGAACAATCCGACCAGAATCCTCCTCATCCAAATAGCCTCGCATGCAGCCAATCTTGCTGCCATGTACTCGGCCTCCGCGGAACTGAGTGCCACAGATATCTGCTTCCTGCTATACCAGGAAACTGCTGTCGATCCGATACTGAAGATCCCTCCAGATGTGCTCTTTCGGTCCATTAGGCTCCCTGCCCAATCTGCATCCGTGAAGCCACATAGCTTCACCTCATCCTCCTGTTTGTACCACAGACCATATCCCGATGTGCCTCTAAGATAACACAATACATGCTTTCCTACCTTCCAGAAGGGCTTGGTAGGCTTAACCATAGCTTGCGAAAGCTGGTTAATAGCATATCATATATCGGGTCATGTATTGACCAGATACATAAGCGACCCCACCAACTGTCGATAAACAGTGGCATCCACTACCTCCGCTGAAGTAGCATCCTCCTTCCTCCAACCTCCAGGAAGAGGAGTATCAACAGGCTTGTAGTCATGCATGTTGAACTTCTCCAGTATCTCCCGGGCATACTTACCCTGAGAAACAAACAGTCCATCACTGCACTGCCAAATTTCCAATCCCAGGAAATAATGAAGGAGGCCCAAGTCCTTCATCTCAAACTCTCTAGCAAGATCCTCCTTGCATGAAAGTATCAACGGCTCATCACCCGTCAAAATCAGATCATCTACATACAGTACAATGATCAGCAACTTCCCCTCCACCACAATCTGGTACAGGTTAGGATCCGCCTCACTCTTGGAGAATCCAGGTCCGGTTAAGTAACTGTCTATCCATGTGTACCAAGCACGAGGTGCTTGTTTCAACCCATACAGTGCTCTCCTGAGTCTGCACACATGCGACTCACTGTTGAAGATTTCGAAACCTTCAGGCTGCTCTATGTACACCTCCTCCTCAATGACTCCGTTGAGGAACGCAGTCTTCACATCCATCTGATGGATGTGCCATCCCATCTGCGCTGAGAGAGCAAGGATCGTCCGTATGGAAGAGTACCTTGCGACAGGTGCAAAGGTCTCCTCATAATCGATCCCTTCGATCTGTGAGAAGCCACGGGCAACAAATCTCGCCTTGTACTTCTCCACACTCCCGTCAGCCGCCTGCTTCACTTTGTAGATCTATCGCGAACCCACCATTGATTTCCCCTCCGTTCTTCGGACAATCTCCCATGCACTGTTTCTGACAATCGAATCATACTCTTCCACCATGGCATCTACCCATGCGGGGTCCTCCACAGCTTCCTCGAAAGAGGATGGCTCTGTCATGACACATTTTCTCACAAGAGCCATGTATCCAGTGTACCGATCCGGTGACTGTCTCTGTCTGCGCTGTGCTGTAGGTGGTCCTACAATCTTCTCTGCATCTTGAGCCAGTCGCTCAGCTTCTGTAGTGCGCTTGCGCCCTCTGATGGTTGGCGCTGCATGAGTGGTCTCTTCCACTCCATGAACTTCCTCTTGTGGCTGATCCACATCCGAAAGCTCATCCTTAGGAACTAATAGCTCCTCATCTGCATGCAAGTGTGGCTCCCTCTCAAGCGAACACTTCATGGCTTTCTCCTCCTGAAATTTGATATCCCGTCGCACAACAGTCTTGCGACTGTCTGGCAAATACACATGATAGTTGTGGGGCATATCAGTGTACCCCACAAATATCCCAACCTCTGCGGTCGGCTCCAGCTTCTTCCTGGCATCCTTCGTCACATGCATGTAGACAGGTGAACCAAAAATCCTCAAATGGGAAATATCAGGCCTCTTGCCAAAAAACGCCTCCTCCGGTGTACTCATGCCAAGTATCTTGTGAGGACAACGGTTCTGCACATACACTGCAGTATTGCATGCTTCGGCCCACAAGTGAAGGGGTAGGCCCTGATCATGTAACATCGCCCGTGCAGCACCCACAATCATTCTATTCTTCCACTCAGCAACCCCGTTCTGCTGTGGGTTATGGGGTGCGATGAGCTCTCTCTGAATCCCTTCTGCGCTGCAAAAGTCCTTGAATTTAGCAGAGATGAATTCACCACCATTGTCGCTCCTAAGAGCCTTCACATGCTTCCCCGATTCCTTCTCAACCAGCGCCTTGAACTCACAGAACTTTTAGTATGTCTCGCTCTTCTTCTGCATGAAGAAGATCCAGCACTTCCGAGAGAAATCATCAACAAAGATCACATAATACTGTGCTTTGCTGTCGAAGCTACTGAGAAAGGTCCACACACGTCTATGTGGATTCTCTCAAGGATCGTCGTGGCATGACTATCCTTCTCGTGAAAGGTGGCTTTCACAAATTTTCCTAAGGTACACCCCTTGCACTGATCTGACTGCGCAAGAGTGCCCTTAGGAAGCCCAGTAGAAATCTGCTGCAATATCTTCAAAGCTCCATGGTGAAGGTGGCCCAATCTCCTGTGCCACAGTTCGCCCTCATCATCCCGGCTCACCACTTCTCCCGCCTTGCATGCCATTGTTGCGTAGCCATCTACTTGCAACTGATAAAGGTTCTTGACTCGAACCCCTATCTTCCGGGTCTCTCCAGTTGTCTTACTGCGCAGGAAAGCCTTTCCTTCGCTGAAGACCACATCATACCCCTTGTCTTCCAACATTGCCATAGAGATCAGATTCTTCATCAATCCTGGAACATGCAATACTTCCTTCAATACGAAGGGTTTACCAGACTCCCTCTCAAAGGAAATGGTACCGATACTGGTCGCACTGTATCTACCATCATCGCCCATCTCGATGTGCACTCCAAGATCTTTCTCCTCCAGATCTGAAAACAAACCCCGATATCCGGTCATGTGAAATGACGCACCACTATCCAAGAACCATACTGATCCCATCACACTTGAAACCAAGCATGCGATCAGTGAAAAATCCAGCTCAAACTAGGAGGCTAAGGCCTCTCCCGCTGCAAATCCAGTAGCATGCTTATTTTTCTTCTTCTGTGGACAATTTGTGGCATAATGTCCATGCTGGTGACAGTGAAAACACTTCACCTTGGACATGTCTTGCTTCTTTCCTTTCGCACTAGACTGAGAAGTTTTCTTGCTCTTCCCCTTCTTTGATTTGGCAGCCAAAGAGAAATTTTCTTCATCAGATGCCTTTGATGAAGATCCATCCCTGTTATTCCGCCTTATCTCCTCTTGCATGAGATCCGACCAAAGTCGCTCCCATCCAGGCAACTTCTCCCGACCATTGATAGAGTCCTGATAGGAATGCCAACTCTTCGGAAGACCAAGGAGAGCCAGGTCCACCAAGTCCTCATCATCGATAGTCACCCCCACACTTCCCAGCTCATCTCTGCATTGAGTGAACTTCGTGAGGTACTTGGCAATACTGTCGCCTTTCTCCATCTTAATGTTTCTGAGTTTATCCTTGAGCGCCAACTTCCTCTGGTCGCTCTTGCTCTGGAATAGATCTGTCAACGCTTTCCACATCAAATATGGAGAATATTTTCCATGCAGGCTGGATACAATGTGATCCTTCACGCCCTCCAACAGAATCCTTCGACATTTTGCCATCTTCTTTTGCCAAGCCTCAACTTCAGCAGGATCAGTAGGCTTTTGGACATCCATATCTACGAACTCCTTCAGCCTGTTATCATCTAATACCACCTCCATCCGGTCTTTCCATGCAACATAATTCGAACTGCCTTCAAGGGCATACTCGAGTCGCAAACCGTTGAAAGACATTTCAACTCCGGCACCAAGAAAACAATCTGCTGCAAAATTCGAATTCCAAGCTCAAAACTCAACTTCTTCTGGATCTGTGAGAAAAAATTATTTCTAGCATAGAGATCGACTGTAAGGGAATTTACTGGATATATCACCTTTCAGAGAAAGGATGGATCCAGAGGCTACCTGGCCCGTTACAGACTCTGTCTACCGAAATAATTGTAATCACTGTAATAGATCCCGATGATCAATTCTTCGCTCCGATACCATGTATAAATTTGAATAATTTGCTGAATTATTCACCAAGATTATCCTGATTACACACTATTTAAGCTTCATTCATAATACATAACCTCTTCTAAAATTGATCATCAATATGCGAAAATAGAAGCAGTCGCATGTGCACATTAAAACATAATCAAGCACACATATAACACAGTATGTAATGGGGAAAGCATACAGCTGAAAACCCCCAACTATCTGTATATTATAATGATAGAGAACATGTAACAATCATAGTGCAATACTCCTCACAAGTACTCAGTACTATCTCCAATAGTTACACACAAAACTAGCACGGAAGATGAACAAGTCACAGGTTCAAATCTCCTCCACAAGTCTGCCTGCCTCTACTGCGCAATCCAAGATGAATAATGATGAGATCCAAGTTCAAATCCACCTGGCTTGTACTGCACAATCCTCATTGGAAATCTCAATCAATGTGTGTGCAAATCTCATGCACAGCTATAGTCACAACTGATAGTAGACTCACCCTTTCACCCACCTCTAACACTGGTCTCCACTGAACTGTCCATGCACTGAGTTAACTGATGTATTATTTAGTTGATTTATGAGTTAATAATTAGTGAATTAATTAATAATTGATTCACACCACTCATCACTAGTGTATTTATCAGTTAGACTAAATACAACTAGTTCAACTAAGTTAAACCGAACACAACTCCACCAATTGTCTCATCAACTCCACCAAACTCTGCCACATGAGTTCTAACTGAAGTCAACCATGCAATAGCTCAACTAACCCTTAGGAAAAACATATTTCCTTCTGTCAGCTGCATGTGCCACATCCAAGCATCAAACTGAAGTGCTCCAAGAGGATAAGATAATGTTTATAGTCTAAATATTATTAAGGGTTAATAATATTTGACTGTTCTATTTTTAGCCCGACAGTCTAAAAATAGATTCCGCCCAATTTCTAAAAATAGAGGTCCATCTATTTTTACCAACATGACCAATCATCCATAAATAGCATCCTGCAACTCATAGACCATGATCCATATGTCTAAAAATAGACTTTGCGCCAAAAATAGCCTGCGGGCCCACTTAGTGAAGGCGACTTCTTTTCACTAAGCTCCATCATCTTGTTGCATTTTCAACAGGATATCGACCAATCCCATTGCTTCGGGCATGACTAGGGGAACTAATAGACTAACAACAATTAATGTAGCAAGGGATTGTCAAATGACAACTCGCTGCATAGTCAAGCAATTGAAAGTTTGGCCAACGACCAATATGTTGAGTTGGCCAGCTTTTCCACATGGACCACTAAGGTGGGCCCACATGGATGTATGGAGATTGAGGTGATTTGAAGGGAAAATTTTTGTCAAGGCATAAATTCTTATCTAGAACTCCATTTTGGATGTAGTTTACATTGTTGGAAAGCTATCGATAAGCAATAGACCACAGTGATACTCGAAACAAGTTTTGAGGTGATTGAAGAAAGATAATTTTCTCTAACCCCATCTTCATAATTAACCTTGAAGGTTAGGTTTAGATAAAACCTGCAACCTTAATTAGGAATTAGGGACTACATACCTTGCAATGGACAACAAACATCCTTTATGGTTTTTTTCCATGCATTTCAAACCCTTATTTGTAGGGATATTTACCAATTTAAAATTGACTCGAGTGCTCAAAGAAATAAGTAGAGTTATGGATTAGAAAATAAATAAATTATTTGGTGGTTGGATTCAATGAGAGAGGAATGCAACATGGCATAGAAATATTGATTTGGATTGGCCAATACAACACATGAATATCAATTCTTCATGGATATATCAAGTCTACCAATGCAAATCCATTATCCACGATCTACAAAACACTCCATATATATATATATATATATATATATATATATATAAGTCAACAAGTAGAGATGGCTCAATGTCTAAAGGCAACCATGGACACCCAAATATAATAATAGTAAAACTTGATCAACCATCACCATCCATAGTGGTGGAAAATGGTCACCCTTAGTCAACCATGTCAAATGTCACGATATGAAAAGAACATTGTGGAATGCCATAATCGAACATTGCATTACAATATATATATATATATATAAAGTCAACAAGAAAAGATGACTCAATGTCTATAGTCAACCATGGACACCCAAAGATAACATTAGTAAAACGTGATCAATCATAGTCATCCATAGTGGTGGAAAATGATCACCCTTAGTCGACCATGTCAAATAACACAATGTGAAAAAACCGTTGTGGCTGAATGTCATAATCTAACTTAACCATCAAGGAACATTACATTGCAACATAACCATTAAGGGACATGGAAACTCAATATCACTTAACCAAGATGAATGTTACAACACTACATAACTGTAGAGGAAAATTTCATTTTAACATATCCTTTCATAAACATTGCAATGTGACATAACTCTTCGATAACATTGCAACAAACATGACTCCACTTACATGAATGCCATGATGTGACATATCCATTAAGAAACATCACAATTTTGACATAACCCTTGATGAATGTCATAGTGCGAAAAATCCATTAAGAAAGATAGAAATTCCATTTAAGTCGACCAACATTAGTATAAAAAATGTAGCAATTTGACATACATCAACTAAGATGAACACATTACCAATTATAGTTAAACACAATCAACATGCTTAATCATAGTCAACCATGACCAATTACAGTCAACCATGGTGAGTCATATTGAACATAGAAAATGTAGTAATTTGATATAGGAAAATGAAGATGGACGTTGCAAAGTGACAAGACCATTGGGGTACATCACAATCCAACATAACCCTTGAGGCACATTGCATTAACCATAGCCAAACATTGTTTACTTTGGGAAACCATTGTTAAACATGGGCAAATCATAATTTTCCATGGTCAGTCAATGTCAACTATAGTAAAACTAGGTTGACCATTATCAAACATTGTTACATATAATCATTCATAGTTGAACATTATTAACCAATGATCAATCATTTTAAGTACTTTTATAACAAGCTTCCTTTTAGTTATATGAAGTTGACGATACAAAAAGTCAAAGATTTCTATCAATTCAAAATTTTAATTTATTTTTTAACAATATGTGTAAATTCATATTTAGAAAAAAATCTAAAGCTATTGTTGCATCATATATAGAAATGAGATAATGGTAAAATTATACTTATAATTACAATTTCTATCAAACTCTTATCATGCTTTAGATTGAAAATATGATCTATTTGTTACAAGATTCATTTACTCATGCCTTTAGAGTCACTCTTTACTTACATAATCCAAATTAACATTAATGTGTAGTTTTGCACATGATACATCATAATGTGGAAACAAATTTTCCCATGCAACCACATCGCATAAAATATCTTCTCCATGTGACACATCACATTCTCACACAATTAACAAATGTTAAAGTTCCTAAACATTCCAATGACATTATCAAATACTCAATAACACAACATCCATGTTTCCCCTACATTTGAAGATGAACAATTAAATCAACAAGTTAACATCTAACTTATAGATTGTAACACATTGTTAATGAACCACTCACTTGAAATATTACCATATTCTACAAAGAAAAATTATACACTTCCTCAACTTACAATATTTATGATTGTCATATTTGACAAGTACAATAACCCTCTATGAAATCCAAACAATTCTACATTTATTCCAATTCTATTTATACCCAAAAAAAAAAAAAAAAAAATCATACTCAAATCCCAAACAATAATATTACAAAATTTACAATTAAATAAAATATAACCATATCCAAATACATATACTTTACTATCATTATTTTAATATGTTATGTCAAAAATTCACTAACAAAACCATCAAAATTATTCACATCATTTGCATTTCAATAAATTTTCTTTTAAGAGAACAACATTTCTTTAATGACATTCTTATTCCCTTCTAAAGCAATTGCTAGTGATTTTACAAGACAAAACTCTAACCCTGAATCGTCACTTTATAGAGTTTTTGTTTCATAAAATTGTATTAATATGCTAAAGTACCATGGATGGTGAAAATTTTTGTATCAGAGCTGAGGTGAAGACAAACTCTATCGTTAGCAATCACCACCGGAAGAAATGGGTTCCACTAGTCTTGAATTCAAGGAGAATGACAAGCTGACTGGAAGGGATGACTTCCATGCCTGGAAGATGATATTAGATCTCAAATTGGAATATCATGATCTCTTGGATCATGTGACGGGTAAGATTCAAGAACCTCCATCCAATGCTACCGCTGCTGTTAGAAACAAGTATAAGAAGGGAGAAATCAGAGCAAAGCTGTTGATCAGGGAATCCATACATAAGAGTCTCGTTGCCTATATATCTGAACTAGGCACATCCAAGGAGATGTATGACAAATTGATCCTCATGTTCAAGGTAAACAATGTGAACCAAGTGCTATTCCTCAAGAACAAGTTGAAGAATATGAAGAAGGGCCGGGATGAGTCTATTCAAACTTTCTTTCTGAAATTGACCGAAACAAGGAACAATCTACTAGCTATTGGGGAGACAATAGCTGATCGTGAGATGGTTCTCACCGCACTTGGAGGACTCCCATATGAATGGCAAGTATTCACAACTACCATTCTCAAAAATAATACCATTCCTAACTTTGATGAGCTTCTGTCTAGATGTATGCAAGAAGAAACAAGGATGAAGGAATTTGATAATGACAGAAATGCTGCCTATGGTGCTCATTCCCGAAAGAAGAACTCTAGTGGTTCTAAGGACAAAGGAAGAACAAGGACTCAAGAGAAGAAGGGTAAATGTTTCACCTGCCACAGGCCTGGTCACTATGCTAGATAATGCCCCTTCAAGAAGGATTCTCCCGATAGTGATGATAACAACAACAACCGAAGGAATGGGAATCGAAGAAACGACAAATCCAAAGGAAAGAGGAAGGCTCACTTTGGTGGAAGCAATCAACCTTCTAAAAGGTCCAGAAATACCAGGTATGAGGAGTCTAATGTTGTTGATAAAAGAAATGAGTATATTCTTGTATCTGCTCTCTCAGCTGCATCTCCGCCCGACACTATGGATGTCTGGCTAATCGATAGTGGTGCCTCAAGACACATCACAGGATTCAAGGAAGCACTTTCTGACATGGTTGAAAGGGATACTAATCTAGAAATTATCCTTGGGGATAATGCCACATATCCCGTGAAAGGGACAGGGACTGTGACCCTCCACTTGTCTCAAGGACAAGTCCTACGTTTACAAGATGTACTCTATGTACCTAAATTGAAGAAGAACCTTGTGTCTGTATCTGCCATGGAAGACAAAGGATTCAATGTAACTTTCTCTGATGGAAAGGTGCTCATGTGGAAGGAGAGCTTCAAGGAAGCTATCTCAATTGGTTTTAGAGTTGGTACACTCTACCAGGTTGGAGGGAGCCCGTTGGGAGCTATGACTTGTGATACTATCCGACAAACCGAACTATGGCATCGAAGATTTGGACACCTTCATTACAAGGCCCTTCTCGAAGCAAGGAAGGTGGTGACAGGGATGCCTGACTTTGGAAATAATCATGAAGGTGTATGTAAGGGCTGTGCCGAAGGAAAACATACAAGGGGACCTTTCCTCTCAAGTGTCACAAAGACATCTGATATTTTGCAACTAGTCCATTCTGATCTATCTGGTATGTTGCCTGTGACATCCCTGAGAGGATGTTCTTACTACATGACATTCACTGATGACTTCTCTCGCAAAACCTGGATATACTTCTTGAAGAAGAAGGATGAGGCTTTCATGTGGTTCCGTACCTTCAAAGCCTTGGTGGAAAATATGACCGGAAAGAAGATCAAGATTTTGAGAACCGACAATGGCACTGAATATGAGTCAAATGAGTTTAAAGACTTTTGCAGAGAAGCTGGCATTAAGAGGGAGACTACCACTGCATATACTCCTGAGCAGAATGGTGTTGCTGAACACAAGAATAGGACTATTGTGGAAGCTGCCCGTGCCATGCTATGTGACCAGGGTCTACCGAAGTTTCTGTGGGGAGAAGCTGCAAATATTGTTGTGTACATTCAAAACTGATGCCCTCATTTCGCTCTAGACTCCAAAACTCCTAAAGAGGTTTTCTCTGGTAAGAAACCTGATGTCTCACATTTTAGAATTTTTGGATGTCCTGTCTATTTTCATGTGCCGAAAGAAAAGAGAAGTAAGCTGGATGCTACTGGGAAGAAAGGAATGTTTGTGGGCTACAGTGAGACCTCTAAGGCATATAAAATCTATGTACCTGGTCAAAGGGAAGTAGAGATAAGCCATGATGTCACTTTTGATGAAGATGCTTCCCTGAAGAAAGTAGTAGATCTTCCTAGATCTGGAGAAAATCATGAAGAAAGGTCTGGAAATCTGGAAGAACCACAGGATGAGACTATGCCTGATATTGAAGGACCAATGGACCCTATTGATCCATCTCCTTCACTGAGAAATAGACCATCATGGCTCAGGGACACCCTCGAAGATGCTGAGGGTCATGCTGCCCCAAGGGGGACATTCCGAGAAAGCAAGAAGCCGTGTAGATACCAAGGGTATCTAGCTGCCATGAGTACTATTGTACAATCTGAACCTGGATCTTTTGAGGAAGCCGTAAAGCATCGAGTTTGGAAGGATGCTATGCACGAAGAATATGAGTCCATAATGAAGAATGATGTCTGGGATGTGGTCCCGAGACCGAAGGACAAATCTGTTGTCACCGCAAAATGGCTCTACAAGATCAAACATGGATCTGATGGGAGTGCTGAAAATTTTAAGGCAAGGTTTGTTGCCCGTGGCTTCTCTCAAAAGGAAGGAATAGACTATGATGACATATTTGCACCTGTGGCACGATATACCACCATCCGATCAATCATAGCCCTTGCTGCTACGCAAGGATGGAGTCTTCATCAGATGGATGTCAAGACCGCTTTTCTGCATGGTGCAATAAAGGAAGAGGTGTATGTGGAACAACCTCTAGGATTTGAAGTTCAGGATCGAAACACTCATGTCTGCAGGTTGAAGAAAGCCCTCTATGGGTTAAAGCAAGCACCCAGAGCTTGGTACGAGAGGATGGATAGTTACTTGATGAAGCTGGGCTTCACTCGAAGTAATGCTGATCCGAACCTTTACTTCAAGGTTGTGCAGGAGAAGCCTCTCATTCTAGTGCTGTATGTGGACGACCTCTTCTTGACAGGTGCTGACCCTCTCATTCATCAATGTAAGAGGGAGCTCGCTGCTGAGTTCGAGATGAAGGACCTAGGATTGATGCACTACTTCCTAGGCCTGGAGGTCTGGCAGAGACCTGGAGAGATTTTCCTTTCCCAAGGAAAATACATTGTGAAGCTTCTGGAAAGATTTGGTATGGTGGACTGTAAGTCCGTGTCGACACCGATGGAACTCAACTTTAAGAAGTTGAGTGGCAGCGCTGCTGAGCCTATCTTGGCCAATCCTACTGAGTATCGTCAACTCATAGGAGCTTTGATGTTCTTAGTGAACACCCGACCAGATATATGTTTTGCAGTGAACACTTTGAGTCAACAGATGGTTGAGCCTCATCACTTTCACTAGGTTGGTGCCAAGAATCTTTTGAGATATCTTCGGGGCACGATAAACCATGGGCTGAGATACACTGCCGGGAGTGTGATACTCCATGGATATACTGATGCCGATTGGGCTGGCAGTGTGGTGGATCGTAAGAGCACATCGGGATGCTGCTTCATTCTTGGTTCTGCTTCGATCTCATGGATGAACAGGAAGCAGAAGTCGGTGGCTTTGAGCATCGCGGAGGCCGAATACATTGCTACTAGTATGGCCTGTTGTGAATTAGTTTGGTTGCGGAAGCTCTTTAGTGAGCTTTTTGGACATGTGCTAGATTCCACTGTGATACTCTGTGATAATCAGAGTGGGATTCGTATGACTGAGAATCCTGTGTTCCACGACCGATCCAAGCATATTGATATCAGGTACCACTTTATCCGGGATATGGTACAGCGAGGCGCCGTAAGGCTCGATCATATAAGAACTGATGAGCAGGTCGCGGATATTCTCACTAAGCCCCTGGGGAAGGTCAAGTTCCTAACCTTCCGTGAGAGTCTTGGTGTCGTGGAAAGACCCTATGATGTGGGTCCTATTGGACGATGAGCTCTGGGAGCTCTGGGGGGCTTTGGGGATAGCTTCTCGGAGCTATAAGCACTCATAATGCTTCTGCCCCACCCTTGTGATTATTGAGCTGGTTCTTGCCTCTCATTTATCTGTGCCCCGTATGCATCCTACCCATTGAGTTCAGGGCTCATGGGAAGTACCTCTCATTTGGCCAATGAGGTGGGAAAAGCTAGAGACTAGTAGCAAATACTGATGGACGCATCAGAGATTGCCGTACTCTATCTAGGATGGCACGGTCCAACCACTTGATCTGGGATCAAGTTTAGTGAGGTCTGGGACCTCTGCCTGACTTCGGGTCAGATGAACCAACTTCGGGTTGGTTGGAGACTCTTTGTGAGTCTGATAGAGGTTTCGAACCTCTGGGCTGAATATGTCAGCCGGGGGATGATGTCTTTGTGATCGACCCACTTCTGTTCTGAAATAAAGAGGCTAGCAAAGCAAGTTACGGCGGGATGACGCACGATGTTTGATTGCACTGATCGATGGAGTTGCCCCTAGTTGAGAGGGAGTGTTAAATTTGGACAACTAGGCCCAAACTCCATGTTATGATGCTCAGATTAAGAGGCTAATATTTTTGTTGGAATCCTCTTTCGGAGAGGTGTAAAATCCATATATAATATGTCTTAATCCGATGAGCAAAACATTTATTTTGAATTTATTATTCATAATAAATTATATGTGCAGGTCGGCCTTAAGGTTTCACACCCCCAGCAGATGTGTCACACACCCCAATGATGGATATAAATACAGGCAAAGTTGGAGAACATTTCATCACAACACAACACACATCTTCTTCTTTCATCTGATGTAGTACGAGCTCCTTAGAAGACATTTCCAGCCCACACGTGTGAAGAAGAAGGACAAATTTCTGTACAGCTGAACTGAAGGACGAGTTGCTGCAGCTAGGGTTTTGCAGAAGGTTTGACCAGCGTTGACTTTGGTCAACGCATGGTCCAATTGGGCTGAAATTTGGTGAGAAGTTTGATTTTGGAAGGCCGTACTGTTTGGCACAGAAATCGAGGTCAAAGGGTTGACCAATCTACTGCTGCGTTGAGTTTTAGCTTGCTGCCCTGCGTTGACTTTTTCAGGACAGCGTTGACTTTTTTGGAGTTGACTTGGGTTGACTCATTTGCTGATTGGAGGATTGTTGTGACACATTCTTGGTTGGCTGACCAAGGAGACTTTGCTGGTTGAAGCATCCTGTTGACCGCCGTAATGCACCACCACATTTTTCCTGTTTCTGATTTGTCTTCTATAAGATCCACTTATATGTTCTATCTGCATTTTACTTAACTATTTGTATGATTGCTGTGAGAAAAGTAAAGTTGCTCCAAGCATAGAACATCTACTAAATTTTACACCCTCTCAAA